>CM059348.1:1690223-2896863 GCA_030324255.1 Phytophthora capsici | reverse complement strand
CAATTACAACCAATGCCACACAAAAACGCGCAGAATTCAACCAAGCGCCAACACAAACAATCGCGCGTTTGCGCACACTCGGGACAGACAATTCGCACGCACCCGCACCACCCTTCTCAAACAGCCCAGATAATGACCCTCTTCGCACCTTCGGGTTCTCCTCACGCCTCACCGCCAATTCCGGGTCTGTCGGTATCATGTGGCTGCCCCACAATGTCATTAGTACGTACACACAACCTGTACTTGTCTGTGACCCTCGCTTGAATCATTTACCTGTTCACTACACTCCGCACAGGCATTACCTGCTCCGTTGGTACACCACGGCGGGGATCGATCCGGACCACGCGTTTGAGAGGTCTATGGGGCCGACCACACCGCGGCCAGCCTACACGGACACCATCGAAGCACACAGAAGCGCGTATAGCGGCAAAACACGGCGCTGCAGGGTCCACAGGCGCGCGGGCAAAAGATAGCACTTGTTGGTCTCGATCCAACGACCTTTGGGTTATGAGCCCAACACGCTTCCTCTTGCGCCAAAGTGCTAGCTCCAAATTACACACAACCAATGCCACACAAAAACGCGCAGAATTCAACCAAGCGCCAACACAAACAATCGCGCGTTTGCGCACACTCGGGACAGACAATTCGCACCCGCACCACCCTCTTCTCAAACACCAGATATCCTCCTCCCACCTTCGGGTTCCTCCTCACGCCTCACCGCCACCCTGGGCCTGTCGGTATCATGTGGCTGCCCCACAATGTCATTAGTACGTACACACAACCTGTACTTGTCTGTGACACTCGCTTGAATCATTTACTTCGTTCACTACACTCCGCACAGGCATTACCTGCTCCAGTACACCACGGCGGGGATCGATCCGACCACGCGTTTGAGAGGTCTATGGGGCCGACCACACCGCGGCCAGCCTACACGGACACCATCGAAGCACACAGAAGCGCGTATAGCGGCAAAACACGGCGCTGCAGGGTCCACAGGCGCGCGGGCAAAAGATAGCACTTGTTGGCCCCGGATCCAACGACCTTTGGGTTATGAGCCCAACACGCTTCCTCTAAAAAGTGCTAGCTCCAAATTACACACAACCAATGCCACACAAAAACGCGCAGAATTCAACCAAGCGCCAACACAAACAATCGCGCGTTTGCGCACACTCGGGACAGACAATTCGCAAACGCACCCGCACCACCCTTCTCTCAAACACCAGATATCCTCCTCCCACCTGGTTCTCCTCAATAATACGCCTCACCGCCAATTCCGGGCCTGTCGGTATCATGCGCATTGCATATATTATTCCCACAATGTCATTAGTACGCCAAATATTACACACAACCTGTACTTGTCTGTGACCCTCGCTTGAACCAAATAATAGTCACTTTACTTCTGTCTCACTACACTCCGCACAGGCATTACCTGCTCCGTTGGTACACCACGGCGGGGATCGATCCGACCACGCGTTTGAGAGGTTTATGGGGCCGACCACACCGCGGCTGCAGCCTGACACGGACAACGCATCGAAGCACACAGAAGCGCGTATAGCGGCAAAACACGGCGCTGCAGGGTCCACAGGCGCGCGGGCAAAAGATAGCACTTTGTTGGTCTCGATCCACAACGACTCTTTGGGTTAGCAGAGCCCAACACGCTTCCTCTGCGCCAAAGTGCTAGCTCCAAATTACACACAACCAATGCCACACAAAAACGCGCAGAATTCAACCAAGCGCCAACACAAACAATCGCGCGTTTGCGCACACTCGGGACAGACAATTCGCACCCGCACCACCCTTCTCAAACACCAGATATCCTCCTCCCACCTTCGGGTTCTCCTCACGCCTCACCGCCAATTCCGGGCCTGTCGGTATCATGTGGCTGCCCCACAATGTCATTAGTACGTACACACAACCTGTACTTGTCTGTGACCCTCGCTTGAATCATTTACCTGTTCACTACACTCCGCACAGGCATTACCTGCTCCGTTGGTACACCACGGCGGGGATCGATCCGACCACGCGTTTGAGAGGTCTATGGGGCCGACCACACCGCGGCCAGCCTACACGGACACCATCGAAGCACACAGAAGCGCGTATAGCGGCAAAACACGGCGCTGCAGGGTCCACAGGCGCGCGGGCAAAGATAGCACTTGTTGGTCTCGATCCAACGACCTTTGGGTTATGAGCCCAACACGCTTCCTCTGCGCCAAAGTGCTAGCTCCAAATTACACACAACCAATGCCACACAAAACGCGCAGAATTCAACCAAGCGCCAACACAAACAATCGCGCGTTTGCGCACACTCGGGACAGACAATTCGCACCCGCACCACCCTTCTCAAACACCAGATATCCTCCTCCCACCTTCGGGTTCTCCTCACGCCTCACCGCCAATTCCGGGTCTGTCGGTATCATGTGGCTGCCCCACAATGTCATTAGTACGTACACACAACCTGTACTTGTCTGTGACCCTCGCTTGAATCATTTACCTGTTCACTACACTCCGCACAGGCATTACCTGCTCCGTTGGTACACCACGGCGGGGATCGATCCGACCACGCGTTTGAGAGGTCTATGGGGCCGACCACACCGCGGCCAGCCTACACGGACACCATCGAAGCACACAGAAGCGCGTATAGCGGCAAAACACGGCGCTGCAGGGTCCACAGGCGCGCGGGCAAAAGATAGCACTTGTTGGTCTCGATCCAACGACCTTTGGGTTATGAGCCCAACACGCTTCCTCTGCGCCAAAGTGCTAGCTCCAAATTACACACAACCAATGCCACACAAAAACGCGCAGAATTCAACCAAGCGCCAACACAAACAATCGCGCGTTTGCGCACACTCGGGACAGACAATTCGCACCCGCACCACCCTTCTCAAACACCAGATATCCTCCTCCCACCTTCGGGTTCTCCTCACGCCTCACCGCCAATTCCGGGTCTGTCGGTATCATGTGGCTGCCCCACAATGTCATTAGTACGTACACACAACCTGTACTTGTCTGTGACCCTCGCTTGAATCATTTACCTGTTCACTACACTCCGCACAGGCATTACCTGCTCCGTTGGTACACCACGGCGGGGATCGATCCGACCACGCGTTTGAGAGGTCTATGGGGCCGACCACACCGCGGCCAGCCTACACGGACACCATCGAAGCACACAGAAGCGCGTATAGCGGCAAAACACGGCGCTGCAGGGTCCACAGGCGCGCGGGCAAAAGATAGCACTTGTTGGTCTCGATCCAACGACCTTTGGGTTATGAGCCCAACACGCTTCCTCTGCGCCAAAGTGCTAGCTCCAAATTACACACAACCAATGCCACACAAAAACGCGCAGAATTCAACCAAGCGCCAACACAAACAATCGCGCGTTTGCGCACACTCGGGACAGACAATTCGCACCCGCACCACCCTTCTCAAACACCAGATATCCTCCTCCCACCTTCGGGTTCTCCTCACGCCTCACCGCCAATTCCGGGTCTGTCGGTATCATGTGGCTGCCCCACAATGTCATTAGTACGTACACACAACCTGTACTTGTCTGTGACCCTCGCTTGAATCATTTACCTGTTCACTACACTCCGCACAGGCCATTACCTGCTCCGTTGGTACACCACGGCGGGGATCGATCCGACCACGCGTTTGAGAGGTTTATGGGGCCGACCACACCGCGGCCAGCCTACACGGACACCATCGAAGCACACAGAAGCGCGTATAGCGGCAAAACACGGCGCTGCAGGGTCCACAGGCGCGCGGGCAAAAGATAGCACTTGTTGGTCTCGATCCAACGACCTTTGGGTTATGAGCCCAACACGCTTCCTCTGCGCCAAAGTGCTAGCTCCAAATTACACACAACCAATGCCACACAAAAACGCGCAGAATTCAACCAAGCGCCAACACAAACAATCGCGCGTTTGCGCACACTCGGGACAGACAATTCGCACCCGCACCACCCTTCTCAAACACCAGATATCCTCCTCCCACCTTCGGGTTCTCCTCACGCCTCACCGCCAATTCCGGGTCTGTCGGTATCATGTGGCTGCCCCACAATGTCATTAGTACGTACACACAACCTGTACTTGTCTGTGACCCTCGCTTGAATCATTTACCTGTTCACTACACTCCGCACAGGCCATTACCTGCTCCGTTGGTACACCACGGCGGGGATCGATCCGACCACGCGTTTGAGAGGTTTATGGGGCCGACCACACCGCGGCCAGCCTACACGGACACCATCGAAGCACACAGAAGCGCGTATAGCGGCAAAACACGGCGCTGCAGGGTCCACAGGCGCGCGGGCAAAAGATAGCACTTGTTGGTCTCGATCCAACGACCTTTGGGTTATGAGCCCAACACGCTTCCTCTGCGCCAAAGTGCTAGCTCCAAATTACACACAACCAATGCCACACAAAAACGCGCAGAATTCAACCAAGCGCCAACACAAACAATCGCGCGTTTGCGCACACTCGGGACAGACAATTCGCACCCGCACCACCCTTCTCAAACACCAGATATCCTCCTCCCACCTTCGGGTTCTCCTCACGCCTCACCGCCAATTCCGGGCCTGTCGGTATCATGTGGCTGCCCCACAATGTCATTAGTACGTACACACAACCTGTACTTGTCTGTGACCCTCGCTTGAATCATTTACCTGTTCACTACACTCCGCACAGGCATTACCTGCTCCGTTGGTACACCACGGCGGGGATCGATCCGACCACGCGTTTGAGAGGTTTATGGGGCCGACCACACCGCGGCCAGCCTACACGGACACCATCGAAGCACAGAGAAGCGCGTATAGCGGCAAAACACGGCGCTGCAGGGTCCACAGGCGCGCGGGCAAAAGATAGCACTTGTTGGTCTCGATCCAACGACCTTTGGGTTATGAGCCCAACACGCTTCCTCTGCGCCAAAGTGCTAGCTCCAAATTACACACAACCAATGCCACACAAAAACGCGCAGAATTCAACCAAGCGCCAACACAAACAATCGCGCGTTTGCGCACACTCGGGACAGACAATTCGCACCCGCACCACCCTTCTCAAACACCAGATATCCTCCTCCCACCTTCGGGTTCTCCTCACGCCTCACCGCCAATTCCGGGCCTGTCGGTATGTGGCTGCCCCACAATGTCATTAGTACGTACACACAACCTGTACTTGTCCCACAATGTCATTAGTACGTACACACAACCTGTACTTGTCTGTGACCCTCGCTTGAATCATTTACCTGTTCACTACACTCCGCACAGGCATTACCTGCTCCGTTGGTACACCACGGCGGGGATCGATCCGACCACGCGTTTGAGAGGTTTATGGGGCCGACCACACCGCGGCCAGCCTACACGGACACCATCGAAGCACACAGAAGCGCGTATAGCGGCAAAACACGGCGCTGCAGGGTCCACAGGCGCGCGGGCAAAAGATAGCACTTGTTGGTCTCGATCCAACGACCTTTGGGTTATGAGCCCAACACGCTTCCTCTGCGCCAAAGTGCTAGCTCCAAATTACACACAACCAATGCCACACAAAAACGCGCAGAATTCAACCAAGCGCCAACACAAACAATCGCGCGTTTGCGCACACTCGGGACAGACAATTCGCACCCGCACCACCCTTCTCAAACACCAGATATCCTCCTCCCACCTTCGGGTTCTCCTCACGCCTCACCGCCAATTCCGGGCCTGTCGGTATCATGTGGCTGCCCCACAATGTCATTAGTACGTACACACAACCTGTACTTGTCTGTGACCCTCGCTTGAATCATTTACCTGTTCACTACACTCCGCACAGGCATTACCTGCTCCGTTGGTACACCACGGCGGGGATCGATCCGACCACGCGTTTGAGAGGTCTATGGGGCCGACCACACCGCGGCCAGCCTACACGGACACCATCGAAGCACACAGAAGCGCGTATAGCGGCAAAACACGGCGCTGCAGGGTCCACAGGCGCGCGGGCAAAAGATAGCACTTGTTGGTCTCGATCCAACGACCTTTGGGTTATGAGCCCAACACGCTTCCTCTGCGCCAAAGTGCTAGCTCCAAATTACACACAACCAATGCCACACAAAAACGCGCAGAATTCAACCAAGCGCCAACACAAACAATCGCGCGTTTGCGCACACTCGGGACAGACAATTCGCACCCGCACCACCCTTCTCAAACACCAGATATCCTCCTCCCACCTTCGGGTTCTCCTCACGCCTCACCGCCAATTCCGGGCCTGTCGGTATGTGGCTGCCCCACAATGTCATTAGTACGTACACACAACCTGTACTTGTCCCACAATGTCATTAGTACGTACACACAACCTGTACTTGTCTGTGACCCTCGCTTGAATCATTTACCTGTTCACTACACTCCGCACAGGCATTACCTGCTCCGTTGGTACACCACGGCGGGGATCGATCCGACCACGCGTTTGAGAGGTTTATGGGGCCGACCACACCGCGGCCAGCCTACACGGACACCATCGAAGCACACAGAAGCGCGTATAGCGGCAAAACACGGCGCTGCAGGGTCCACAGGCGCGCGGGCAAAAGATAGCACTTGTTGGTCTCGATCCAACGACCTTTGGGTTATGAGCCCAACACGCTTCCTCTGCGCCAAAGTGCTAGCTCCAAATTACACACAACCAATGCCACACAAAAACGCGCAGAATTCAACCAAGCGCCAACACAAACAATCGCGCGTTTGCGCACACTCGGGACAGACAATTCGCACCCGCACCACCCTTCTCAAACACCAGATATCCTCCTCCCACCTTCGGGTTCTCCTCACGCCTCACCGCCAATTCCGGGCCTGTCGGTATCATGTGGCTGCCCCACAATGTCATTAGTACGTACACACAACCTGTACTTGTCTGTGACCCTCGCTTGAATCATTTACCTGTTCACTACACTCCGCACAGGCATTACCTGCTCCGTTGGTACACCACGGCGGGGATCGATCCGACCACGCGTTTGAGAGGTTTATGGGGCCGACCACACCGCGGCCAGCCTACACGGACACCATCGAAGCACAGAGAAGCGCGTATAGCGGCAAAACACGGCGCTGCAGGGTCCACAGGCGCGCGGGCAAAAGATAGCACTTGTTGGTCTCGATCCAACGACCTTTGGGTTATGAGCCCAACACGCTTCCTCTGCGCCAAAGTGCTAGCTCCAAATTACACACAACCAATGCCACACAAAAACGCGCAGAATTCAACCAAGCGCCAACACAAACAATCGCGCGTTTGCGCACACTCGGGACAGACAATTCGCACCCGCACCACCCTTCTCAAACACCAGATATCCTCCTCCCACCTTCGGGTTCTCCTCACGCCTCACCGCCAATTCCGGGCCTGTCGGTATCATGTGGCTGCCCCACAATGTCATTAGTACGTACACACAACCTGTACTTGTCTGTGGCCCTCGCTTGAACCATTTAAATGTTCACTACACTCCGCACAGGCATTACACCCTTCCATCTAATTAGTCGTACCCTGACTAATAATGGTGACGATGTGAGAATCCTAAAAAAATGCTCGAATAATTATGGTGCAAGACTAAATATGGTGCATGACTAATTACGGTGAAATTGTAGTGCTATATTTTGTCTCTAGACTGTAGCAGATGCAGCGCACTCGCTCTAGCTCTTTTCGAAGTCAGCAGGAAATCTCTCGGTGATTTCTCGCAGCGGCTTGCTAAGTTGTTCCACACACCACTTCCCATCTTTGCCTACATCTAATCCACATAATAGCATGGTTTTTTTGCCCAATTTACACCATCCTTGTCTATCTCTGCGTTCACTAGACGAATCACTCAGCTGCTGTCTCCAGAAATATTTTTTTGCCTGGGTTTGCGAGCGATCTCGACGCCTTCGTGCCTTGCATCCACTCTCCGCGTCGAATCGCATCCATGTTTCTCTTCTCACACAGTCATCGCCAGTGCATTTTGATACGCTGGATTGGGAAGCGGTCCGCTGGCTGTACGTAGTCAGCAGAGTTAGGCGGAAAAAAATGGATAGGTGTAGGCAGCCCTTTTGCCTTTGATACGACATCTTGGAGCGCTGATGAAGCTCCGATGATCTCCATGGACATCGATGATGAGGTACGATTAAGATATAGAGGTTATCTCTTAAAGTTTAAACCGAAATGACCGGCTCCACGGGATGTCCATCAACGAAATCCACCATTAGTACTGTGGTTGATCCTTTTCCAGCAGGCTACGCTCGTACACCTGGTCCATCTCACTGATGTGAGTGAGAAACTTATCCCTCCACATCGTGTACTCTCCATTCCGACCCATAAACTTCTCTAGCCCTAGAGCTGGTGCACTCTTAGTGTGTCCTTGGCTCATCGTGCGTGGTTCGTACCGTATCTGAAATGTTAGACTATTTGATAGGCCGTCAGTTTAGAAGTGAGGGAGACATTTGCTGGCCACAGAGTGCCATTTGCCCCCTCTCTAAAACATCCCTCGGCTTAAGTTGCTTATCTTACGTTGCGTGCTTGCATGAACTTTTCTTATTGGTCGTAATTTAATTCTTACTTTTGACCAACCAAAACCAACCTTAACACAGGTCCTCTTCAGAGACGCGCGAATTCATCAGACGCGAAGGTATACACTTGCCCAAATTCGTCCGATTACCTCGAAGCGGATCGGAAGTAGATTCACATCCAAACAAAGCGCCCGAGGAGCCTACATGATTCTCGACATGAAGCCATTACGGCTATCGTCCACAGTGGAGTTTTGTTATTCAGCACGGTGTCACACCGAAGTGAAAGCACCTTTCAAGTCGCAAATCACAGTACCACCAAACCATGGTTCAGCTAAGTGTGCACTGAATAACATTATGAAGCATCTTCGCACAGGGCTCAAATCGCAGTCTTATACTCGACATCGATTTGCTCCAGTTCCTGGGAAATGGGGCGCGTAGCCCCTTAGGTGCAGTCCAAAAAGGATGTGGATCTCACTATTGACGATAGAATCATCCACGATTTCTTATTTCTACCCGAGACTTGGTGAGTGATAACACTGCACAAGAATGTGAAGTTGAAGTCCGTTGTGACGGGCCTGAAGTGTTGGCAAATCAAACTTTAGATGTGGCTAAACAATTTCCTACACGAAAACGGATGCTGACCGGATATGTCACTGGAGCGTTTCGAAATATCGAAATGTCCACTGACAATGTAGGCCGCTTTACAGGACCGAAAACGGAGCTTGGTGCATTAGTCATCAACCGTTGCTGTCCGATTGGATGGAAGAATTCGCCGTCATCATACCAGGTAGCTGGGTCTGCAATTGGACATTAGTATTTCAACACCGCACTAGCGTGGGCGCCTCAACCGGTCCTTGCAACTGGCACTTCCGCTTCTAAGATTTAGTGTGACGGCCACATCGCTACAGATACCGACATCGGTTCCAGATTGTCAGAAGTGGCGGTCCCCCTTCCTTAAACTATGGTTACAATTCTGGGTCCTATGCATGCAATGAGAAAACGTTTACGGGCTGGGTTGAAAATGACCTATCCCTTGGGCTGGGCTGGACCTACCAGCGCTCACTGTTTCAATGTCACCTGACAAAATCGTGAAAGCACTTGTCTTCACTCAACCGTGACACATGTGAAGACAACTATAACAGAAATTCAAGACTTGTTATTGCATTCGGTCAGTAACTCTATTCTTATAACATATGGCTGATCAAGCTCACAGATCACCTATATCCGGGCTGTGTAGGCTGTCCGCGTTGTGGTCAATTCCATAGACCTCTCAAACGCGTGGTCGGATCGATCCCCGCCGTGGTGTACCAACGGAGCAGGTACACCCTTCACTCTAATTAGTCGTGCTTCGAATATAGTCATGATTCGTACTTAGATAAATCAGAACGGTACTATAACCATATTTAGTGATGTACCAGTATTAGTCGTGCAGCAACCTGCACCAACCATCGCTGTCTGCTGTTATAAGTTCCAGTTCGAGAAGTTTATACCGCTACACGTTAAAACTCGCATTCTAAGATGTGCGATGATGAAAGAAGGGCACTCCAGCACGTCGTTGCTGTAGCTCATCGGGCTCGCTGTGTTGTGTGGATGGAGGGGAGCGCAGCCAAAGACGGCGTCAAGGCCGAGCTGTGGACGTCTTTCCTGCGCTGTTTCGAGCTTCAGATCGCCGCGTGAACCTTAACAAAGCGCGGGACTGGTGGTCTAAGCGCTCTGCACTTCAAGCTGCCCTGGAGGAAGGCCAGCAACGCAAATACTCTAAGACAGTGAGTGGGGAAGGCACCAGCTTACGCACAAGGCGCTGGCGGGGCGTGGACGAAAGATTGATGAACATTGGGCTTGGCTCTATCCTATGTTGCTGGTCGAGTTTGAGCGGCTACGACGGGCCGGTGCGAAGCTCTCCTCCAGACTCCTGATGGATATGGTGTCAACGATGATAGAAGACAGCACGCATGATGTCTACAACTCACATACTGCTTTAAGGGAAAGCGCTTCAGTACTCTCGTCACACCACGGCGCAATCAGGACTTCACCGAACAGCACAATATCGTCTACAGGAAACTGAAAGGCAAAAAGCAGGTTAGTGACGCAAAGACAACAGAGATCGAGCAGTCAATCGCACAGCACCTGGGTCAATTGAAGCGTGAATTTGACGACGGCCGCCTCGATGCAAACCAACAATACAACATGGATGAGTGCCGCTTCGTTATTGACCTCGATGATGGCAAGACCCTTGATTTCCGAGGTGCAGAAAGCGTGAAGTACCGCAGCATCGTACCAGGTACTTTGCTCTCTAATAAGTTATTTATTTTATTACTAAGCAGGTCACTAACAAGAATAATGATTTGAAGTTAACTTGTGTCATTAGGTCGCGAAGGAATTACCATGTGCGTGCTGCTAAAAGGTGGCTCGGACGCAAAGCTACTCTGTCCAATGTTAATATTCAAGAACATGAAGGCCAACTATCCCGTCCAGGGATTGCCGGACTCAGTAAACGGTGTCACGTACCGTACGTCCCCCAGCGCCTTCATTAACAACCAGCTAATGCTACAGTGGCTACAAGAAGTGCGCTGCTGGGGACCGGCTGGTCCGTTTGCCCAAGAGCGCGTCTTGTGGATGGACAACGCTAGCGGTCATTCAGGTGCATCACTCGCAGGGACAGCTTCGTTGAACTCAAACTCATCCGCCTCTTGAATGGCTTTCTGCAGTTGTCGGTCGAACTTCATCTCTTCGGCTGGGGATCTCTGAACTTCAGTCACTTTTTCAGCAGTCGCCCGAATCTTTCTTAACCGTCGCAACTCGCTTCTTTTTCGGTGGTACCGTTTCCGCGTGGAAATTCGACCGAAATAATGGTCCGATTTGACGCTTGGGGTTTCGGTCTTTGACCAAAACCGGACAATCCTTCTTGCGATGTCCATCGTCGAAGCAGTAGAAACAGCCGCTAGGGTTGGTGTCCGTACTGGTAGCTTCATCTTGAGATCGCTTTTTTTCTGGAATTCCTCGCCACATTGATCGGAACCGCAGAGCGCCTCTTGTCGGTCATCATATTGATTTCCTTCTTGGACCGGTCTTGGAACACGGGGCCGCAAATTGGCTTCAACAATCTCCAGCGTGAATAACTCCTTCGTCAGATGGATAGTACTTCCCCATAACTCATTTGGGAGTTGGGCTAGTACCTCCATGCGCAGCTAGTGTTCAGTTACCATTTCCTTTCCCACTAAGTCGATCATCTTCCTGTTGATGTCGTTCCGAATCTTCTTCAGCTGAGCGAATAGGGTCCCAACATTGTTCCAATTTGACGCGATGACACGATCCCGTTGTTGACGCAGTTGAATCACCCCTCCAGCATCCCCAACCCCATATTTCTGCTCGAGCTCCCTCCAGATGTCACAAGGCCTCATCTCGGACACTGAATCAGGCAGCCCTGCAAGGAACACATTGGTGATTGTCTGGAAAGGTTCAACAGCGCAGACTCAGCCCTTATCCAATGTTGGCAGCGCCACAGCATAGCCCTAACAACTGACAATTACTGATGGCCTTGGGTGGTTGATACAGGGGCTGGACACGCTATAAGCTCGGATAGACGATGGTTCTGTCACCTCGGCAAAGGAAAAACGCACACATTTGAGTATGGCAATGGAGGCACATCTTTAAGCAACCTACAAGGAACAGTGAAATTTAGTAATCTCAAACCGAGTGGATACTATAGTGAAATTTCAATACAAAAAGTAGCTTTTGATGAATACTGCAGTAGTAATTTGCTCAGTGCGTATTATTTAGCCACACGAGGATATCTCCACATTCAGGCAAAATCTGGAGAATTTCTCCTTGGATAGTAATAACCGATTCATATTTGCTGCAGTAGCAATTGATGAGGTGTACTATTTGCCAAGTCGACGCCCAAATATAAATGCCAAAGTACTATCGGTCAGCCGAAAGCTGCATATTCATAAGACATTAAAGGAATGGCATTTGAGGTTAGGTCACGTTGGTAAAGGAAGATTGATAAATATTCTCGCTGGAGGAACAATAAAAAATATTCAATGTTTACCACGAAGTGAATTAGAAAAGGTCACGTTTTTCTGTCGCATGCGAACTAGCAAAATCACGAAGAATGTCCTACAAGAATATGGTAGGGAATAAGGCAACAGTCCCACTACATACACTCCATATGGATTCTTTAGTTAAAGTGTCAATGGACTGTACAACACATTTGTCTACAGGCATGCTCTAGCCGTAGTTGATGATGCCACTGCTTATAAATGGTACTTTGTGATGAAGTCGCTAAAGGAAGTGGGAACAATTGTTAATGTTATCATTAAACAAGGCCGTGTGGTGCACGGGAAGCTCTGGATTTGGTACTTATTTATCTTACCAGTATTAATAAGTCTAGATAATCTATGAAATATTCGTTTTCTTCAAGTCTAGATAAATCTATAAAAATTCGTTCTCTTCGGTCGATAGATAATTGCGGCAGAGAGAAAATTGTTTTCGTTGCTCCTTCTCTTAGATGTCCTTCATAGCTGCTAGGCATGGCACGTAAATTTTCGCCGGGGTTGGCCTTGACAAAACTGCATGATTCTGGAATAGGAGTAGTATTTAGTATCATTTATCGCACTTGGGATGTATCCATAGAACTAGAATAGTGACCTGGGTACCAAGCAAATGTTGCGCAAGTATGGACCAACACTCTTTTGATGTGTATTGAGGCACAAGCAACATCGCATTTCGTCTTGTAATGATTGCATTATATTGTGATATAAAATGAAGTTTCCGTGTGCTATCATTTCAAAAATCAGACCTCCAGTCAGATTGCCATAACAACTCTGGATTAAAATCCAGAGAAAAATTTCAGAAACAATTTCCCTATACATTAAAAAGAATACGAACAGACGGGGGTACTGAATTTGTAAATAAAATGCTACCAAAGTATTGTGCTAAGAATGGTCTCGTGTACCAACAGTCTAATGTTGACTCCCAAGAAGAAAACGGATCTGCTGAGAGAGCCCACCAAACCATAATGGGTAAAGTTAGATGTGCCTTAATGGGGGCAGGTATGGTTGCAAAATGGTGGCCAGAAGCACTGTTATATACAAATAACGACGGAAAAAGACGACGGACGCAAAAAGACGACGTTAATACAGCAATGTTCTATATTGCGATACTTAACGTATAATATATTTTCACCCAATGAAAAGTGTATTTTCAATGGCGAGGAACGCAGCACGGCGCTGCAGGGTCCACAGGCGCGCGGGCAAAAGATAGCACTTGTTGGTCTCGATCCAACGACCTTTGGGTTATGAGCCCAACACGCTTCCTCTGCGCCAAAGTGCTAGCTCCAAATTACACACAACCAATGCCACACAAAAACGCGCAGAATTCAACCAAGCGCCAACACAAACAATCGCGCGTTTGCGCACACTCGGGACAGACAATTCGCACCCGCACCACCCTTCTCAAACACCAGATATCCTCCTCCCACCTTCGGGTTCTCCTCACGCCTCACCGCCAATTCCGGGTCTGTCGGTATCATGTGGCTGCCCCACAATGTCATTAGTACGTACACACAACCTGTACTTGTCTGTGACCCTCGCTTGAATCATTTACCTGTTCACTACACTCCGCACAGGCATTACCTGCTCCGTTGGTACACCACGGCGGGGATCGATCCGACCACGCGTTTGAGAGGTTTATGGGGCCGACCACACCGCGGCCAGCCTACACGGACACCATCGAAGCACACAGAAGCGCGTATAGCGGCAAAACACGGCGCTGCAGGGTCCACAGGCGCGCGGGCAAAAGATAGCACTTGTTGGTCTCGATCCAACGACCTTTGGGTTATGAGCCCAACACGCTTCCTCTGCGCCAAAGTGCTAGCTCCAAATTACACACAACCAATGCCACACAAAAACGCGCAGAATTCAACCAAGCGCCAACACAAACAATCGCGCGTTTGCGCACACTCGGGACAGACAATTCGCACCCGCACCACCCTTCTCAAACACCAGATATCCTCCTCCCACCTTCGGGTTCTCCTCACGCCTCACCGCCAATTCCGGGCCTGTCGGTATCATGTGGCTGCCCCACAATGTCATTAGTACGTACACACAACCTGTACTTGTCTGTGGCCCTCGCTTGAACCATTTAAATGTTCACTACACTCCGCACAGGCATTACACCCTTCCATCTAATTAGTCGTACCCTGACTAATAATGGTGACGATGTGAGAATCCTAAAAAAATGCTCGAATAATTATGGTGCAAGACTAAATATGGTGCATGACTAATTACGGTGAAATTGTAGTGCTATATTTTGTCTCTAGACTGTAGCAGATGCAGCGCACTCGCTCTAGCTCTTTTCGAAGTCAGCAGGAAATCTCTCGGTGATTTCTCGCAGCGGCTTGCTAAGTTGTTCCACACACCACTTCCCATCTTTGCCTACATCTAATCCACATAATAGCATGGTTTTTTTGCCCAATTTACACCATCCTTGTCTATCTCTGCGTTCACTAGACGAATCACTCAGCTGCTGTCTCCAGAAATATTTTTTTGCCTGGGTTTGCGAGCGATCTCGACGCCTTCGTGCCTTGCATCCACTCTCCGCGTCGAATCGCATCCATGTTTCTCTTCTCACACAGTCATCGCCAGTGCATTTTGATACGCTGGATTGGGAAGCGGTCCGCTGGCTGTACGTAGTCAGCAGAGTTAGGCGGAAAAAAATGGATAGGTGTAGGCAGCCCTTTTGCCTTTGATACGACATCTTGGAGCGCTGATGAAGCTCCGATGATCTCCATGGACATCGATGATGAGGTACGATTAAGATATAGAGGTTATCTCTTAAAGTTTAAACCGAAATGACCGGCTCCACGGGATGTCCATCAACGAAATCCACCATTAGTACTGTGGTTGATCCTTTTCCAGCAGGCTACGCTCGTACACCTGGTCCATCTCACTGATGTGAGTGAGAAACTTATCCCTCCACATCGTGTACTCTCCATTCCGACCCATAAACTTCTCTAGCCCTAGAGCTGGTGCACTCTTAGTGTGTCCTTGGCTCATCGTGCGTGGTTCGTACCGTATCTGAAATGTTAGACTATTTGATAGGCCGTCAGTTTAGAAGTGAGGGAGACATTTGCTGGCCACAGAGTGCCATTTGCCCCCTCTCTAAAACATCCCTCGGCTTAAGTTGCTTATCTTACGTTGCGTGCTTGCATGAACTTTTCTTATTGGTCGTAATTTAATTCTTACTTTTGACCAACCAAAACCAACCTTAACACAGGTCCTCTTCAGAGACGCGCGAATTCATCAGACGCGAAGGTATACACTTGCCCAAATTCGTCCGATTACCTCGAAGTAGATTCACATCCAAACAAAGCGCCCGAGGAGCCTACATGATTCTCGACATGAAGCCATTACGGCTATCGTCCACAGTGGAGTTTTGTTATTCAGCACGGTGTCACACCGAAGTGAAAGCACCTTTCAAGTCGCAAATCACAGTACCACCAAACCATGGTTCAGCTAAGTGTGCACTGAATAACATTATGAAGCATCTTCGCACAGGGCTCAAATCGCAGTCTTATACTCGACATCGATTTGCTCCAGTTCCTGGGAAATGGGGCGCGTAGCCCTTAGGTGCAGTCCAAAAAGGATGTGGATCTCACTATTGACGATAGAATCATCCACGATTTCTTATTTCTACCCGAGACTTGGTGAGTGATAACACTGCACAAGAATGTGAAGTTGAAGTCCGTTGTGACGGGCCTGAAGTGTTGGCAAATCAAACTTTAGATGTGGCTAAACAATTTCCTACACGAAAACGGATGCTGACCGGATATGTCACTGGAGCGTTTCGAAATATCGAAATGTCCACTGACAATGTAGGCCGCTTTACAGGACCGAAAACGGAGCTTGGTGCATTAGTCATCAACCGTTGCTGTCCGATTGGATGGAAGAATTCGCCGTCATCATACCAGGTAGCTGGGTCTGCAATTGGACATTAGTATTTCAACACCGCACTAGCGTGGGCGCCTCAACCGGTCCTTGCAACTGGCACTTCCGCTTCTAAGATTTAGTGTGACGGCCACATCGCTACAGATACCGACATCAGTTCCAGATTGTCAGAAGTGGCGGTCTCCCTTCCTTAAACTATGGTTACAATTCTGGGTCCTATGCATGCAATGAGAAAACGTTTACGGGCTGGGTTGAAAATGACCTATCCCTTGGGCTGGGCTGGACCTACCAGCGCTCACTGTTTCAATGTCACCTGACAAAATCGTGAAAGCACTTGTCTTCACTCAACCGTGACACATGTGAAGACAACTATAACAGAAATTCAAGACTTGTTATTGCATTCGGTCAGTAACTCTATTCTTACAACATATGGCTGATCAAGCTCACAGATCACCTATATCCGGGCTGTGTAGGCTGTCCGCGTTGTGGTCAATTCCATAGACCTCTCAAACGCGTGGTCGGATCGATCCCCGCCGTGGTGTACCAACGGAGCAGGTACACCCTTCACTCTAATTAGTCGTGCTTCGAATATAGTCATGATTCGTACTTAGATAAATCAGAACGGTACTATAACCATATTTAGTGATGTACCAGTATTAGTCGTGCAGCAACCTGCACCAACCATCGCTGTCTGCTGTTATAAGTTCCAGTTCGAGAAGTTTATACCGCTACACGTTAAAACTCGCATTCTAAGATGTGCGATGATGAAAGAAGGGCACTCCAGCACGTCGTTGCTGTAGCTCATCGGGCTCGCTGTGTTGTGTGGATGGAGGGGAGCGCAGCCAAAGACGGCGTCAAGGCCGAGCTGTGGACGTCTTTCCTGCGCTGTTTCGAGCTTCAGATCGCCGCGTGAACCTTAACAAAGCGCGGGACTGGTGGTCTAAGCGCTCTGCACTTCAAGCTGCCCTGGAGGAAGGCCAGCAACGCAAATACTCTAAGACAGTGAGTGGGGGAAGGCACCAGCTTACGCACAAGGCGCTGGCGGGGCGTGGACGAAAGATTGATGAACATTGGGCTTGGCTCTATCCTATGTTGCTGGTCGAGTTTGAGCGGCTACGACGGGCCGGTGCGAAGCTCTCCTCCAGACTCCTGATGGATATGGTGTCAACGATGATAGAAGACAGCACGCATGATGTCTACAACTCACATACTGCTTTAAGGGAAAGCGCTTCAGTACTCTCGTCACACCACGGCGCAATCAGGACTTCACCGAACAGCACAATATCGTCTACAGGAAACTGAAAGGCAAAAAGCAGGTTAGTGACGCAAAGACAACAGAGATCGAGCAGTCAATCGCACAGCACCTGGGTCAATTGAAGCGTGAATTTGACGACGGCCGCCTCGATGCAAACCAACAATACAACATGGATGAGTGCCGCTTCGTTATTGACCTCGATGATGGCAAGACCCTTGATTTCCGAGGTGCAGAAAGCGTGAAGTACCGCAGCATCGTACCAGGTACTTTGCTCTCTAATAAGTTATTTATTTTATTACTAAGCAGGTCACTAACAAGAATAATGATTTGAAGTTAACTTGTGTCATTAGGTCGCGAAGGAATTACCATGTGCGTGCTGCTAAAAGGTGGCTCGGACGCAAAGCTACTCTGTCCAATGTTAATATTCAAGAACATGAAGGCCAACTATCCCGTCCAGGGATTGCCGGACTCAGTAAACGGTGTCACGTACCGTACGTCCCCCAGCGCCTTCATTAACAACCAGCTAATGCTACAGTGGCTACAAGAAGTGCGCTGCTGGGGACCGGCTGGTCCGTTTGCCCAAGAGCGCGTCTTGTGGATGGACAACGCTAGCGGTCATTCAGGTGCATCACTCGCAGGGACAGCTTCGTTGAACTCAAACTCATCCGCCTCTTGAATGGCTTTCTGCAGTTGTCGGTCGAACTTCATCTCTTCGGCTGGGGATCTCTGAACTTCAGTCACTTTTTCAGCAGTCGCCCGAATCTTTCTTAACCGTCGCAACTCGCTTCTTTTTCGGTGGTACCGTTTCCGCGTGGAAATTCGACCGAAATAATGGTCCGATTTGACGCTTGGGGTTTCGGTCTTTGACCAAAACCGGACAATCCTTCTTGCGATGTCCATCGTCGAAGCAGTAGAAACAGCCGCTAGGGTTGGTGTCCGTACTGGTAGCTTCATCTTGAGATCGCTTTTTTTCTGGAATTCCTCGCCACATTGATCGGAACCGCAGAGCGCCTCTTGTCGGTCATCATATTGATTTCCTTCTTGGACCGGTCTTGGAACACGGGGCCGCAAATTGGCTTCAACAATCTCCAGCGTGAATAACTCCTTCGTCAGATGGATAGTACTTCCCCATAACTCATTTGGGAGTTGGGCTAGTACCTCCATGCGCAGCTAGTGTTCAGTTACCATTTCCTTTCCCACTAAGTCGATCATCTTCCTGTTGATGTCGTTCCGAATCTTCTTCAGCTGAGCGAATAGGGTCCCAACATTGTTCCAATTTGACGCGATGACACGATCCCGTTGTTGACGCAGTTGAATCACCCCTCCAGCATCCCCAACCCCATATTTCTGCTCGAGCTCCCTCCAGATGTCACAAGGCCTCATCTCGGACACTGAATCAGGCAGCCCTGCAAGGAACACATTGGTGATTGTCTGGAAAGGTTCAACAGCGCAGACTCAGCCCTTATCCAATGTTGGCAGCGCCACAGCATAGCCCTAACAACTGACAATTACTGATGGCCTTGGGTGGTTGATACAGGGGGCTGGACACGCTATAAGCTCGGATAGAAGATGGTTCTGTCACCTCGGCAAAGGAAAAACGCACACATTTGAGTATGGCAATGGAGGCACATCTTTAAGCAACCTACAAGGAACAGTGAAATTTAGTAATCTCAAACCGAGTGGATACTATAGTGAAATTTCAATACAAAAAGTAGCTTTTGATGAATACTGCAGTAGTAATTTGCTCAGTGCGTATTATTTAGCCACACGAGGATATCTCCACATTCAGGCAAAATCTGGAGAATTTCTCCTTGGATAGTAATAACCGATTCATATTTGCTGCAGTAGCAATTGATGAGGTGTACTATTTGCCAAGTCGACGCCCAAATATAAATGCCAAAGTACTATCGGTCAGCCGAAAGCTGCATATTCATAAGACATTAAAGGAATGGCATTTGAGGTTAGGTCACGTTGGTAAAGGAAGATTGATAAATATTCTCGCTGGAGGAACAATAAAAATATTCAATGTTTACCACGAAGTGAATTAGAAAAGGTCACGTTTTTCTGTCGCATGCGAACTAGCAAAATCACGAAGAATGTCCTACAAGAATATGGTAGGGAATAAGGCAACAGTCCCACTACATACACTCCATATGGATTCTTTAGTTAAAGTGTCAATGGACTGTACAACACATTTGTCTACAGGCATGCTCTAGCCGTAGTTGATGATGCCACTGCTTATAAATGGTACTTTGTGATGAAGTCGCTAAAGGAAGTGGGAACAATTGTTAATGTTATCATTAAACAAGGCCGTGTGGTGCACGGGAAGCTCTGGATTTGGTACTTATTTATCTTACCAGTATTAATAAGTCTAGATAATCTATGAAATATTCGTTTTCTTCAAGTCTAGATAAATCTATAAAAATTCGTTCTCTTCGGTCGATAGATAATTGCGGCAGAGAGAAAATTGTTTTCGTTGCTCCTTCTCTTAGATGTCCTTCATAGCTGCTAGGCATGGCACGTAAATTTTCGCCGGGGTTGGCCTTGACAAAACTGCATGATTCTGGAATAGGAGTAGTATTTAGTATCATTTATCGCACTTGGGATGTATCCATAGAACTAGAATAGTGACCTGGGTACCAAGCAAATGTTGCGCAAGTATGGACCAACACTCTTTTGATGTGTATTGAGGCACAAGCAACATCGCATTTCGTCTTGTAATGATTGCATTATATTGTGATATAAAATGAAGTTTCCGTGTGCTATCATTTCAAAAATCAGACCTCCAGTCAGATTGCCATAACAACTCTGGATTAAAATCCAGAGAAAAATTTCAGAAACAATTTCCCTATACATTAAAAAGAATACGAACAGACGGGGGTACTGAATTTGTAAATAAAATGCTACCAAAGTATTGTGCTAAGAATGGTCTCGTGTACCAACAGTCTAATGTTGACTCCCAAGAAGAAAACGGATCTGCTGAGAGAGCCCACCAAACCATAATGGGTAAAGTTAGATGTGCCTTAATGGGGCAGGTATGGTTGCAAAATGGTGGCCAGAAACACTGTTATATACAAATAACGACGGAAAAAGACGACGGACGCAAAAAGACGACGTTAATACAGCAATGTTCTATATTGCGATACTTAACGTATAATATATTTTCACCCAATGAAAAGTGTATTTTCAATGGCGTGGAACGCAGCGACTAGAAGCCTGCACATTTCTCCCAGCACTCTTGAAATGGGAAAGCAGGCTTCCTACACTATCAAAGAAAAGCGGCAAGCGCTTGCTGTCGTCCAGCGCGTCGGTGTTTATCGCGCCGCTGAAAACCTGGGCTATCCCCGTCGCACGGTGGGCGACTGGTGGAAACAGCGCGACAGTATCGTCGCATTCGAGGGGTCGGCAAAGTCGAAGACTCTAAAAGGACAGGGCAGAAAGGAGATGATTCCTTTCTCCTCGGTCCTAGTGACATTTATGAAGGACCAGAGGCGCCAAGAGCTCGTAAGTACTATTATTTTTTATCATACTAAAATTAAATCTAACGTCTGTTAAAGTTGGTAACTACGTCGTTATTAATGGAATTTATTAGAGACAACTTCAATGAGTGGCTAGATGACTACTATGAAAATAAGAAGAGCGAGACAAGTGGAACTCAAGCACTTCAGCGTCTTTGCCAACGATTCATGCACCGGTATATTGACTTTATTGTGATTTTGATTAAGGAATGTTTTTAATTTGGTACGGTTTTAGTCATGGCTTTACAGATCAAGCGCCTCAGGAAGCAAAAATTCAAAATGAATATTTAGAAGAAACCCATCTTCAATTTTCGCTAGATTTCTGGTCGAAGTATGCTGCGTATGGACCTCACGAAATTTACAACGTCGACGAGACTGCCATTTACTACGAGATGTTTCCGCGTCGTACTTGGTCTGAGCGTGGCGGCAGCGCGCGGGTTGTCGGCTTTACGAAGAAGCCTGGCCGAATGACAGCTGTACTTACAATTCGAGCCGATGGTACGCATTTTTACAATTTTTATCTTAGATTTTGTATGATACTGACTACTGATTTTGTCATTTTGCTTTAATACGTATCATTAGGAAAAAATTGCCAATTCTCTTCATTATGAGAGGCAAGCCTGGCGGAAGAATTGACCGGTTACAGCTCAAGCGGTTCCCCCAAGGGCACTTCTACACAGTTCAAGAACATGCGTGGATGGACCACAATGTATGGAAGTTCTACGCTACAGAGCTTCTCAAGTATGAGATTAGTGGACCATCAGTTTTGTTGTTAGACAATTTTGATAGTCATGTTTCTAGTGAATGGCAGAGGGTTATAGTTAAAGAAACATGCGCAACAGTGTGTCCATTACCCCCTAATAGCACCTCGGTTTGTCAACCATTGGATGTGGGGATAAGGGGGCCCACTAAAAATTGCATGCGCGGGAAGTGGAGGCAAAGCAAAAAGGCTGCAACCCCTTCCAGAAGCGTCTCAACGCAGTGCAATTAACAATAGCTGCATTGGAATCGCTTAAACCTTCAACTATTGTGAGCAGCTTTGAGAAGGCTGTACCAAGATTCCCTACTGCTCTAGTATAACAAAAAATAAACTCTACGGTTTTGGTCATAATGCCTTTTTATAAAACATTTTATACTTTAAATACATTTCAAATCTAACCAATCAAATTTTACTGCCTTACAGACGTCGTGTTTTTTTGTTGTGTATGGTGTCTTTCCTTAACTATCGAAATTAAAAACATTTGGCGGCGTCTTTTTCCGTCGTTATTTGTATGACAAAAGTGAATAATAGGATATCCACTGCCCGGTTAAAAGGAAGAACTCCCTATGAGGCGCTGTATGGAACCAAACCAACCGGATTGTCACTTCATATTTGGGGAAGCACTTGCTACGCCCATGTCCCAAAAACTAAAAGATCTGACAAAAAGGTAAGTGGAAGAGCAATTGAGTGCAAGCTACAAGGACTGTCAGACAACTATAAAGGGTACAGACTCCTTGATGTAAAATCAAATAAGTATCTTATTGCTCGTGACGTAATATGTGGTACAACAGCTACTTGCAAAGTCGGTTCCATCAGGAATAATTGAATTAAGTGAAGAAATGATGGCAGATATCAGCAATTTAGGGAAAAGGACACAAAATCACCCTCAACAAAAGGGTTTAAAACGGTCTAGGGTTGGCTCAGAGCAAGCCGAACACCCGCCCGGCACAGGAACAGTGGGAAATCAAGCCACAAACCTACAGAGTGGGAGACCGACTGCAACAAATGAGCGTTGCACCTACCCCGCGTAGTCGACAGAAACAAACTCCAAACGTAAGACTCCAAGACTATGTAGTATCACTTAACACTGTTACTACTAATACGAAAGTCATACCGTTTCCTAAAAGAGGCTCGAAAAGGTGCGTATGCTAAACAATGGGAGGCAGCAGCGCAATTGGAGTATGGGGCATCGATGAAGAATGATACGTTGGAGTTAGTAGTACTTCCTCGTGGCAGAAAAATACTAGGTTGTCATTGGGTCTTTGATGTTAAATATTATCCTGATGGTTCAGTTGACCGATTTAAGACAAGATTTGTAGTCCGAGGTAATACTAAGATTTACGGTGTGGATTTTAATGAGATATTTTCTCCTGTCGCTAGGTATGAGTCCCTTCCACTACTACTTGCAATTGCTACCATCAAAGACTTGCATATTTATCAAATGGACGTGTCTACTGCATTTCTCAATGGGGCACTAGTGGATGATATTTTCATGCATCAGCCTCGTGGTTTTAGGCATGGGGTGGATTCAACTGTGTGTAAACTAAAGAAAAGCCTATATGGTCTGAAACAGGCAAACGAATTTGGTATGAACTACTCAATAAGTTTCTTCTCGATCTGTTTTTTTCCCGGTGCAAAAAGGAGTACTGTTTGTACCGGCAAAAGTGGGAGGTAAATGGAGTAACTCACATTGTACTGATATGTGTCTATGTGGATGATATTACTATTGCTGCGAGTGATATGAAGCTTATGAACAAAGTGAAGGATAAACTCGCCTCGCGATTTACTATTAAAGATTTAGGAGAGATTCACTATCTAATCAAAATGGAAATCAAAAGGGACAGAAAGAATAGGATTTTAAGTGCGCCACAACACAAATTTATCATGGACTTGCTTCGTAAGTTTGAAATGACTGAAAGTACTACTGAGGCAAACCTCAAGCCAAAAGCAGAGTACTTGAACAAGAGAAAAATATGACTCCAGAACAAATAGCTGCTTATCCATTTGACTAAAGAGGACTAGTAGGGTCTCTGATGTACCTTGTTAGGGAACACGCCCAGATATAGCTAATGCGGTTAGGGAACTACGTAAGTTTCTATCATGCTACAACAAAAGCCATTATAAGGCAGCCTAGAGAGTACTAACGTATCTGAAAGGAACATCGACGTATGGTCTCGTATTTGATGGAAAATGTAAATAAGTTACGTATGAACTATACACAGATGCGAGCTTCGCGAATGCTAATAAGAATAGAAGATCAGTGACTGGGTATGTTAGTATTATGGCAGATGCGTGTATTACTTGGAAAAGTTCACGTCAGAGCACTGTAAGCCGTCATACTGCACAAGCTGGGATAATTGCTGCAAGTGAAGGTATTAAAGAGAGTGAATGGCTGTGACACCTAATAGAGGAGCTTGGATATACCCATACATTGCTGGTGTGATAATAAAGATGCTTTTAGTATTATCAAAGATCCTGCTAATCTTGCTTCCACGAAGCATATTGATATTAAAGAGTTGTATGCGAGAGAAATACATAATAAGGGAAGAACGTTAGTATCGTACTGTAGTACTAATGATATGGTGGCAGATGCCCTAACTAAAGCTCTACCCCAAACACAGTTTGAGAAACTGCGAAGTCTTATGGGTGTTAAGGACCTAACCCCTCATGTCCATAGAAAGTTCGAGTAGAAAATGGCTATGCTCGACTAGCAAGTTGAAGAAAATGATACTTTAACTCAATGATAACGATCAAAAGATTGGATCATAAGTTAAAGTGCAAACGATACTTTTTAAAGAAAAGACAAAGACAAAAGCAATTTTAAAAGAAATATATTTAAGATTAAAGTGGGTTTATAATCAGTTAAAGACTAGACTAGGACACACCAAAATAATCTGATGCTAACACAGAAAGGGACCCCGTTGACCGCATCCAGGAAGGGAGGGGCAAGCCCCAGCCATGGTGAATGTCTCCTTGGACCACCGCTCCCCAAACTCTGGTTGGTGTATAACTGTGATTGTCCTAGCCCCCCCAAAGGTTTAAAAGCGGCCAGAGGCGCTTAGTCGAAACTGTTGAATATGTTAGAAATTGGAAAAGTGAGGATTGACTTGTGTCTAAGGCGCCCACGCACTAGCAAATGCGCAACACGACAATAGAGGCAGAAGTCATAAGGAATTATGGAAAACTATTGGTGTGAAATGATTGGGTTTGTAATGTGCAAGATGAAATTTAGGATTTGGGAATTGTCAAATGACATGAAACGTCGTGTGATATATTTGACTCCGACAATTCGAATATGATAAATGAACGATTATGAGATGTATAAGTAAATATAAGCCATATTTTAGTATGGAACATGCACACATATGTGATAAAAGATAGGAAAGGGGATGTAACAAAATCCGAAAATATCCAAATCGATCGTAAGTCACACTCGTATGTGCACATAGAATTATAGTACGAGTTTTGAACTTTTAGTGGGAGTATTAAGGTTGATTTTGGTTGGTCAAAAGTAAGAGGGTCTTACTCCAAAACGCATTTTCTAACAATGCCGAGTTGAGGGACAAATGAACTGCTGCCACACCTGGGGCGTGGTGGGCGGGTTAAGGGCACAGTAGCTTGTCGTTCGTCTTACGATGAATCCGATACGTCTATTTGTCGAATTGACAGTTTTCCGCATTACTCAGAGTAATTCGCACACGCACACTTCGACATTTCTAGGGAACACCAGACGCTCGTCCTCACCCAGAAACTTGATAGCTGGTAGACACAGAGCATAATTGTGTTCCTTTTTGATGAACAGATATTTCGAGCGTCGTAGTAAAAAGATGCATCCCACCACATAATAGCTGATCCCGCAGGTGTGTGAGGTCAAGATCACGAAAAATGACTCACAAGATTCGCACGGACAGGGGCTGTTGCTTCACAACAGGGTTCGTGAATCGTCGAATACCATGAAGAAGAATGGCATGGCTGGCATTGTATCCAGTAGTATTGCGATGAAACAATCGCGCTACGTAGAGTTTAGAGCAAATGGTCGAATAAGTGTTGCCGGTTTGGGGTCGATTCATTCTATACTGCCACAAGTACACCGCAAAAGCACCGAGCTGTTCTGCATTTTAGTCGATAGCTGACTCAGCGCCACACATCATTGGACACCAGCTAGTCCGCTGTGGCCATGCTCGAGAGTAGATCTTCCTGGGCGGCTGTGCTAAAGCCCCTGGTCAAAGTAAAGATGCGAGAGATCTCTCAAGTCGTCCGGGATCTAAACCTGCTGGCAGTCAGATATTAACCCCCCCAGCGCGTTTACGGACGTAGAAAAATACGATATGAACGTTTCCTGCACATATTATATACGCTCGTTGAGAGGGGGGTAAGTTTTAGAATAGTAACGCCGACATCGGTGACTGCCACACTCTGTTTCCTGTATCGACAATTGTTTTTGTCTCGCATGCGATATGTGCTGCAGTTCCATGGTGCATTTCACAAATTCTGAGGATCCGAAAAAATAATTAAGCGAAGCCATTTCGACTGGACTTGCGATTACTCCAAGCTACTCCAGTAGTGTTATCAATCCAAAACCGCACGTGTGAATTACCTTCACGGTGATCCAACGTCCAGGAATGACCTTAACTGAGTGAGGTCCACCTCGGATTTGGTAAATCGACTTTGTAGATACTCCGTTCGCGTGGGATACAAAGCGCATAGATCATGATCCCTAGCGTCCCAGGCAAATATTAAAACCAGGTTCGTGCCGCTGGGCCCCAGTGGAATTGCATTTAACTTGTCGATCTTCGCGATTGCTCCAAACCACACAGGTTGTTAGACTATTTGATAGGCCGTCAGTTTAGAAGTGAGGGGGACATTTGCTGGCCACTGAGTGCCATTTGCCCCCTCTCTAAAGCATCCCTCGGCTTAAGTTACTTATCTTACGTTGCGCGTTTGCATGAACTTTTCTTATTGGTCGTAATTTAATTTATCGGAGAAATATCGTTTTGGATTAATACGGCATCGTGGATAGAAACAAACGTCTAAATATCTTAATAAAGATGTTTAGACGTTTGCTTTTATTTATGAGACTAGAAGATTTGCTACTGTAACGGCTATTTTATAACTGAACTGGTGTGATTAACTGATGAAAGTTTGATTTAAATAATTAATCGTTAGTGATTTCGAGGACTCCTTAGTTAGCTTGGAGTGTACAAAACCTCCTCCTCATTGTAGCAGTATTGACCATCTGTCGAAGCATTTCCTAAGAATAAACCACCTTTCACAAACATATTTGATACGCACGCACCACGCGATAGCCCCTCAATCCGTCGTGCACGCTGCCGTCACGGTGCCGAATGTGAATGACGCCGCTGTGGTGACGTCGTACTCAGTCGCTTCCATGGAGGGGGGGGTAGGAGCTTATTTCGAAATGAAAGGCAGACGTGCGTCTAGACGACCAAGAAATTATTCGCCAAGATGGTGTATGAAGATAGAACAAAGCCCACATTGTCGCTGTGTATTAAGAAGCACATCAAGCTCGGGTAAGATCTTTTAAGTTATTTTTTTTTATATTTTTCATTACCGGATTTATATCACTTTTATGCTTTTGTGAGAGTACAGTGATTATATCTGACATGTTTAAATCTGACGTGACTGAGGTGCAGAACGGACCCCGCAAGGGTACGCTCCACACACTGGAGAATAATTCGCATCTGGCTGAAATGGGTAATTTCCATCAATAGGTTAACCACTTTCACAACTTCGTTGACCCCTCGACCGGAGCACGCACGAACAGGATTGAAGGGGTCTGGGAAGTTAAAATCAAGGCTCAAGCGAAGCGTGGACAAGAAATGCACAAAAAGGTTGTCCCTAGCTACCTAGACGAGTGTCTATGGAGATCGTGGTATTTCAAAGTAGACAAGAAAGAGAAGCTAACTAGCGAGTACTTTGCACGGACGTTCAACTTCTAAATAATGCACTGACTGCGAATATATCATTCCTGTACAAATTATTATCTGGTTGTGTTTACAAGTGCGGGGCTTGTCTACACATATGCCCATTTCCGTAATCTATCTTCAGTCCCCTGAGGACGTATTGTACTAAATCAATTGATCACTGAAAGATGCGATCTTGAAAAAAATGATAATATCTGTTCGCGCTACGTCGCAACAACCGTAACGGCGTATTCGATTCTAGTCTTTGCGTCAATATCAATGTTGAGGACGGGTAGATTGTACAAGTCTTATAGCTGTTTTAGTTTTGCAAGGTGCAAAGATTGGACACGGCTGGTGCCAGACCATGTACCCGCGCGTGATGGGCCACGATATTGTGGGTGTCGGCGCGCTGGCCTGGACATACAGACAAATTGATCACCAACACTAAGTGCAATATCCAGAGCTCTGGAGGTTAACGTATAAAGAAAAAAAGCCCAAAATTTATTCAAGATTAAACAAATATTGAGAAAAAGGTACGAAGCGATAGTCGGTATACTCCACATCGAGACACCGAGGTGTAAAGCCATGGTCACGAAAGTAGTCGTTACTGTCATCTCTATGAAATAAATGACCACAAGGTCTAATACAGAGGGGAGGGGCTACACTTTTTGCCAGCACATGTGGCAAATACTGCGATCTCGGTAGACAAACCCTAGGCAAATCGGACAGGTCCGTAATTTCACCCCGAGATTCTTTAATCTGATGGCACGAACACTCGCCACGAATTCAGTGTTCACAATTCATTTCATTAACTCGTCCTACAAAAAATTTGTAGGACGAGTTTCAGGAGTGTTACAGTTGTCAGGGCATGTAGCAGTCTTCCCTGCCCTTCACAATCTTGTGACGACAGTCATCGCAGAATAAAACAAAGTTTGTACGTAGTCATCACTACGATCTGAGCACTTTTCTTACCTTCAAAGCGTCCACGCGCAGTCACCATCCTCTCTCCCGTCGCCGAGTGTCTGAATGTGACCCGTTGCTGAATAAATGAGAGAATTGTAACTCCAGCCTTTGGATTGGAATTTGTTGAGAACTTAGAGTTCTTAATTTTAGCTGCGAACGTATGCGGGTCTGCTCTGTATCTTGATGGATACTGGTGTGTTCCGTTGAGTGTGAATACGCTTCATCCAATCGGTCAAATCTCCAAAGACATGTGCGGAAAATCGTGACACTTGAGAATTTGAAAGCTATCGCGATATTTGTAGGTGACGTTCGAGATGACACCCAGAGAGACAATAGAGTAAATTATTTAGATTACAACGCTTTATTATCATTTTTTTCTAATGCACGACTCTCTATCGGCGGGTCGCGAACGGCGAGATTGCAATCCCAATGGCACGCAATCCATGATTAAGAACGACCCTAAAGCTAAATAGCGTACTTAACCTCAGCATATAAAATTGATTTTCCTCAATTTGTTGGACGGGTAATGGATACTAGGCGGACGGTTGTAGGATGGGCCGTCCAACTTTTTCAATAATCCGCAAATGTATTTTTGAGCCTGCTCGTATTTTTGGGCAAATACAATCGAAAAAGTTGGACGGTGTAATTACACAATAATGTGTACAGTACACATTTGCTTCCCAGGACTTTTTAAAAGGCGAAGATACAGCGGACAATGGTGAACTACTTAGCGTCGTGTGAATCACGTCTACGCTGCATCGTTAACATGGAATCATGGCTAAAGCTTTCTACACAACTGCTCCTTATCAGACGACCGCCTCAGCCCACGAGAACATCTCCGGCGGTATCATTTTGCAATGACTGAGAATCCTACGTTTGGTTCACTTGGCAGCGACAAAATGAAGATTTAAGGTGTCTTAACGTTTGGTTCACTTGGCAGCGACAAAATGAAGATTTAAGGTGCCCTCCACCCCATTTTTTTAGTGTTTTCAAATTGCATATGCGCCATAATTTGACTTCATATTTGTATTCAAAGGGTTCAGGTAGGGTACGGTAAGATGTCAAAGTCGGGCATGATTGAGCATGGACAAGACTAAACTGATGCTAAGCTGAGTATTAGGCTCCAAAGTACCCAGAGCAACCCGCATAAGACAGCGTAATTGGCCGAGTCATAGAAGGACACTGTACAGACACGAGCCACGCGCGCCGGTTTATACGTTTCATAGAGATTAAAATTTCGCAGACGAAAATTTCCCATACAAACTTTCATATTCAAAGATGGGGTGTCGTCTCCATGAGCCTGTGCAATCAATTGACGTGTATACTGGCCTCAGCGATCAGTTGATGCATGTCCAGCAGGCATTACCAAAACAAGTAAAACATCAGCTGGAAAAACAGTTGGCGTACCTAGATACATTGCCTGTGATGTCAAGCCGATGGACGAGCACTCTGAATCTGAGAAAGCATTACCAGCCGACGACGATTTCGCTGACTCTGCTGGAGATGGAAGTGAATGCGAGCCAGGTAACCTGCATTCTGTTCTGGACTTAATGTTGCATATAATACTGCATCATGTGATGCTTCTTATGCTGCATGTTGTGGTGCATCTTATGCTGCATATTTTTCTAACTTCGTATTTATGTACAGATGACAATGAAGGAGGAGATAGCAGTCAGTTTGTTCTGAACAACGACTTGCTTGATGAGAATGACACTCTCAACGACGTTGGGGATGGAGAAGAGGCTGCCGAAAGACCTCAGAGTTACCCGGGGTTACGACAAGGGTACGCTGGCCCCACCGTCGAAGCGCTGCGCAATGCAGACTTTCCCCTCGCACTGTTCTTTTTCTTATGCATGTGGCGCTATGACAGCACATTGCTGTCTGATCCAACGACTATGGGCGTGAAATGCCCCCCCTACGCGGGAATTAACGGTTCAAGCGGTACCGCAGCAAGCGGCGGCTCAATTCGGACCTACCAAAGAAAACCAAACGTGATATCCGGACAGAACTGGAAGGATCGAAGCCAATACAACCCCACGAGTTATGCCGATTAGTTGGACTACTGATTGCACGGACGGCCGCTCCGAATCGCGAGAAACTTGCCCATCACTGAAAGACAACTGATGAAGGAGGTATTCCACGCGGTGCCTTTGCATCCGTGTTGCGGAGGGGTCGCTTTATGGAAATTTCGCGCAACTTGCACTTCAATCCTAACAGCGACGCACGCGCAAGAACGGACAGGGCTTGGAAGATTCGTAAAGTGGTGGAAGTGCTCCAGATGACGTTCGAGGGGGAGGGGGTATATGGCGCCATCGCACTTGGCGTTCGATGAGGCAATGCTACCGAGCCGTTCGTCTTTCAACAAGATGCGTGTCTATATGAAAGGCAAGCCCCATAAGTGGGGTACCAAGCTTTTCATGCTGTGCAGTGCTGTGACGGGATACTGCATTCGGTGCGTTTTTTGGTCCCACGTTTTTCTAATGGTGCATAATGCAGACTAGTGCTGATGGTTGTTGTAATTTATGCTGCATATATATAGGTTTGAGGCATACTGCGGTAAGAAGCAGCATATCAGCGAAGCGCACACTACTGATATGAAATCAGGACCGGCTGCGGTAGTACGAAATCTTCTTGCAGTGTTTGGCTCGGGTGCTCTGGAACAATGAGTTGTCGATCGCTTTCGCACGTCGGTGGCGAACCGACTGGGCTATTGCAAGAACGTGATTGAAAAGAGGAAGTCACCATCGATCGGGATCATTCAAAACTGCGAAGTCGAAGCTGATACCAAACATGACGGCCATCAGCTGGTGGGATTCACGGCCGGTTTCACTTCTTGTGTACGGGTGGTAGCCTTGAGATGGATAGGATTGTCCGTCAAGATCGAGCAGATCAGGTCGAAGTTCCATGCCCGCGAGTCGTGAAGATTATCACGCCTTCATGGGAGGCGTGGGCGTGCATGATCAGCTACGTTGCAGCGGTACCCTATCCAGCGAGCAGTGCGATTCCGAAAAAATTATAAGTCTCTGGTGATTGGGCTAATCGGCCTTGCGATCGTGAATGGCTACATTGTGCATAAGGCCTATCACAAACAGAAGACCTCACGGCCTTTGAGCCACGTGAAGTACATGAAGAAGCTCCACTTGCAGCTCTGCCAGCTTCGGCCATCAGACATGTACGAAGGAACACCTTTGGAAGCCAGCGTGTCCACGGTGGTGAGGCGTCAGTTACAGCTTTCGTTGACACAGTCAAAGAGCCACACACACTCCGAAGCAGCTCGATGGGTGGCGAAACAAGGAGACACAGCCGAAACGTCGACAGCGAGCTTGCAAGGTCTGCTCGGTACCACGTGCCAGCGATAAACGCGCTACGTCGACATCCTTATTATGTAGGGAATGCAGCGAGTCGGGTCCTATATTCCTATGCATGAAGCCGCGCCGTCAGATCCGCGGGGTAGCGGTGACTTGCTGGGATATCTGGCATCGTGAGTGGAGGAGTGGCAAACTGGTTCCTGCTGACACCGGAAGAAGTATCAGAGTGCGTCGTGCTGTGGATGCTGCTACCGGTCCCCCTTCTACACCGGGAACACTGGTCGACCCGCTTACACCTCTTTCTCCGGCTAGCAGAAATAAACGCCGACGGATGAATATCTAACCGACAAGTTGAATATAAAACTGAATATATGCAATCTAAGTACCTCCAAATTGTACTTTGCAAACGTTTGATCTTGGGCTGCCATTGCTTACGTGCGGTGATGTTGCTGTCAACGCTGTTCGCGGTGGAGGTGTCACTGCCATGGGGCTCTCCGTAGTGGCTAGCGAACGTCACGCTAAGTACGATGGACGTCGACAACAATCTGGCGTGGCTGGTGCGTCAACAGTGGTTTCAGGCGCAGCGACGGTTACTTGAGGACTGGAGGGAGATGGATCGGTGCCTTCTGTAGCGACATTGCCTTCAAACAAGGCGCCATACGTTTCTTGGACGACTTGGGCTGCTCGTGCTATTTCATCATCACAGGGTTCGTTAGGCGTGGAGTTCGCGAGCGGACCCGGAGCAGTATACAGATCCATCACATAATATGTAATATTATTAGCACGCAATTACCTCCTATATTCTGTAAAGATTCATACTGTTGGCGTGAATAGGGGGCTCTCTTATAGCTGTGAAATACGAATAAGAGAAAAGCCACTATAGATCCACTGAAAAACCTAGGACCCTTCATGGTGATTAACAGTATTGACTCAAAACTGAAACTATCCTGATACTATCGAGTCGATACTATTAAGTCGATACTTCTAGGGGACCTCTTACAATCTTATCCGATTTGACTTCGTTTCACTATGACACTTGTTTGGATCTGAAAATCAAACTAATAGGGGGTTTCAGCTCTCGGTTTTTCCCTCCAAATCAGGGTGCAGAAAACAGAGAAGAAAACGCTTTCAGTTCTGTTTACTGCTCAGTTTTTTCGTCGCTCCCGAGTGCGCCCCACGATCCCGCAGCCGTAGCCCTGTCCGCGTGGCGGCCTCGGAGCAGCCCCGTTAGTAAGTGTCATGACTAGGAAGGTGTTGACAAACTCTCTAACTGTACCGCCGATGTATACAGACTGAGATGCCGGAGTCTGAGCGAGCAAAGCTGCTGAGATCGCTGTCTAGTACGACCTTTTGCCAAGTGCTTCTCGAAGAGCTTGAAGACGACGATGTCTCCGATGTCGACCGCTTCGAGCTAGATGAGGCCCATAATCTGTACTGTGCCGTCACGTTGAACCGCTACCTGGGCTCGAGAGCCAATATTGATCGCTCTGACGCCCATCACCGCCTACCGAATTCCTTGAAAAGCTCTACCCTCTGAAAGCTCTACCCCCATGCCAGTTTTTCAATACTAAGTGATGGGCCAGAATGGAGAGGGCGTCCTCTAAAAGCTCTACCCCCTCACCACGATTTTACCCAATCAATTGCTAGCACCTGTCGGAAGAAAGCAAGGCGTGAGCCCCTACCGGCGTGGTAAATATTGCGCTGGAAAGACTTATTGGCGTGCTCTAACACGATGCTGTGCTATGATAACAGATTATGTCTGAAGCGTCCTTCGTGCAGGGCGTTGACGTCGTCGGCTGTGACGTAGGTGACGGAGGCCGCAGCTGTGGAACTCACGACATTTGTGGGCAGCACCTTAAAGTGGACGACACTATCGTCTTCAGAGCAGAGGTGGTATGCGTTGATGAAGGAGACATTAATGGGGATCTCGAGTATATTTTGAAGGCATACGTGATCAGAGGTGGCTCACAAGCTTGCCATGTTGGCTTTCTCCCGCGTCGCCTACTTCGCAAGCGCGCAGTGTACAACAACAAGATAGCTACAGTTGTAGAAGACCTGCGGACATCCGAAAACTCTCAAAAAAGAAGACGATCAGAGCGCAGTATGGGTATTGTGCGTTGTCTTTTACTTTCCGACGTCGAGGAGCATTTCAGAGCGTGAATCTAAGCAAGCAGTCGTCTATCTCGTCGATTTCGTAGCTACCTTCCTCCTCGCTGCCTTGATCGGCCGCTCTTGTCTCTGCTGTAGATAGGGGTTCGACTCCATAGCATATCAATCCGAACGTTCCTTCTTACTGCCGCTTCTAACTCTACTCGCTTCCGCCATTGTCTGATCTGGGATGGCTGCACCTTGTAACGTCGTGCAGTACCCTTGACAGTGCTCCGCTCGGCGTCAATAAGAATTCGCAGCTTGTCCTTGACAGTCTTTCTCGTGTCTTTCATCGGCATCTCGAAGATCTTTCTGTGAGATACTAGCGCACGGCCGGCAAAGATCCGTGTTATTTTGACCAACCAGAAGCATGAACACAAATGGCAACTGTTGAGAGCTTCCTTGAAAAGCTCTACCCCTTTCCAAACTATTTCAAGGGGTAGAGCTTTCCAAGGAATTCGGTAGTCTTTGATCTTTGTGACCGCGAATTCATGAAATCGCTTCGTGTCACGAGCGGACGTTTGAGTTTGTTTTGCACCTCATTAGACCTGACGTGCGCTTCGTTCAGCGGGGAAGAAGCCCCAGCGAGATGTTGCGGTGCCGCTAGCAATAACGTTGGAATGTTTTGGCGCTTTTGGCAACGGGAACTCAAACTGGAACCTCGTGCGTCATTATGGAGTTGGCGCTGGCACTGTGACAATGTACGCTCGCCGAGTACGCCAAGATTTGCTACAACACTACGCTAGCTTCGTGAAATGTCCGTCAACATATCAAAGAGCCGTATCATCGGCCTTTCACCAAGAACGGTACGGCTTGCCTGGTGTAATTGGCATGGTGGATGGCACGCACGTGTGCTTCGACCAGAAGCCTCATATCGATTCAATTTTAGCTGTAGACCCTTCTTCGTCTGTGCTAAAAGCAACTTCCTCGTTACCAGTAAGGCTGACAGCATCTCCTCTCTCCCCCGAACCAGTACTCATCATCCTCTTTGACCTCTGGCACTGCAGTATGAGCTGAAGGCTCGACTGTTGACTGCTTTCCAAAGATTTTATAAATACGATCGTAGTACGGGCATACTTTCTTGATCATCGCTTCAAGGGTGACGCCTTGAGCTGCCATCTCGGTGGAGATACCGAACCCGGTTTGGTTGTTCAGCTTGTCCCTTGTAGTCTTGTAGCGCCCGAAGTAAGACTTCCAGCGACTCTGGCAAGTTGCCCCCGTCCACCCCTGGGCAAGTGCAGCATCGTAGACGCCCGTTGAGGACATGTGCGCCAACGTGGCAGTGTGAACATATGCCGCCATGCGTCTAAAACCCTCAATTGTCGTCACCCCCACACCATGCGCTACACTCTTGCCGCTCGTTGACTCACCGACGATGATTTTGTGGTTAACTGGAACTTCTAGCCACTCGACCATCGCTAGGCACTGCTACTCAGTTGTGTGCACGCACTTTGCTCGTGGGGACTTGGCCGTGTTTTGCGTTTTCTTCTTCGCCGCCGCCGCCTTCTTGCTGGTGGCCGTTCGAAGGCGCGATCTACTTTTGTTTGATGCTGCTGAGGATCTCGGCCCCATGGTCATCTTGGAGCAGTGGGGAAGGAGAAGCGCGCGCAAATTCAAAAGCTAAACTGCGCGGGGCGATCTTTCATTGCGACCTTTCAGTATTCCCATGAGTCGTAGATATCAGCTGCAAAATCCGTCTCTAGAGACGGAGGATTCGCCTGATTTCTCGGGGCGATTATCGACCGAGAAATCAGAGCATAAAACGAGAACTGAAACCCCCTAATAATCGAATTTCTCTCATTCACAGAGCCACTATATCCGGTGTTGTCTGAATTGTGACAGAAAAAACAATAACCCGCAATCAGGGATTCCGTAAATACAATATAAAGCTGCTGGAAGTATTACTGTCAAATACATAACTGATTGAGGCTGCTGTTGCAGGAAAATAAATAACTGAAAAACGAGCACATTGTAAAATAAAATACTGCAATCAAGTCAAAACTGGACTGTATTAAAGGAACGACTTAAAGACTAGCCTCTACTGTTGACACGTCCCAATAAATCGCGTTGACTTTCAGGAAAAGTATCATTTCCAAAGTCATGGATGACAAGCGGCGTCATTGGTGGCGTAAAACACCACGGGCGACGCTGAATAGCCTTTCGACTTTGTTGGACGTCGGAGGTATAGCAGAAACCAACTTGTACGTCGACTGCTCTGCTGCAATTTTGCGACGCTTTAAAATGCTGTCAGCAAATCCGTCCGTCCCGGTAGAGGTCACTACTTCGCGAGTCGGTGCAGGAACTTCAAACGGCTTCAGTTGCGCTGACTCCTCCAAAGTCAACATCGCTGCCTCACCGGCGAGCACTTGACTACAGCAGCTTCAAAAGCCGGTGAGTGCACGATGTCGGCGTAAGGAGCTGTAAATAAAACAACGTAATTTGTTTCATACGTTAGGGTTAATACATAAGTAAAAAAGGAATACCAGTACAAGCACTTACACAGATAATTGCGAAATGACGGTCGCTCCTCCAGCAATCCATCAAACAAATCCCGAGCGTCCAAAAGTGTGAGAGTGTCCGACTGTAATTTCTTCGAAATCGACTCCACGCAACGTAGCTTAGCCAGCAAGTCCTCTAGCCGGCGATGGGAAGATCTGGACGGCAGCAGGTCCGCAATATCGTCGTCGTCGGCAGATAGAAACTCTCGCAAGCGAACATAACGATCCAGCATCGTGAACGTCGATGACCAGCGCGTATCTTGACGCAGGACCGCAACCAATGGAGTTTTGAGTCTATTTAAAAACGTAAAACAAATGTTTAGTCCAATACAATTATGAAAACATTTTTGCGATACTTAAATCACAAATCACAAAATTAGCGTACCTCAATTTTGCTGCTTGGTTCAGAGTACGTAGCTTGCGCATCAGCAGTTGCACTTCTTCGAGGATATCCTCATGGGGACGGAGGAAATCACGCACAGCAAGATTTAATCTATGACTGGCGCAGCCAACAAGCGGCACCTCCATGAGGTTTGCGAGCCGCTTATTGACTGCGCAGTTGTCACCAACTAAGAATCTTACACCTTGAATGGTTTTACCAAAAAATGGCAAAAAAACGGTCGATAGCCCTGTGGCGTAGTGGCTCGCGAGGAAACTCGACGCGAGGGGCACTCACACACTTGGCGTCCGGACTCCCGACTGACGGAGGGGGTACTCCGCTTGCCGTGGGGGGCTCTGAAGACTTGCTCACCTTGTGTACCCGTCGGGTTGGACGATTACGCTCTTCTTGATGACTCGGAAGAGATGCCGGGCTTGATCTGGGTTGAGTGGGTGTGGACGGCACTTGGGTTTCGGCTTGACGGCTTGTGGTAACTCTTCACTTGCCGTCGGTTAGGGTGTAGATCACGGGGTAGCGTAGATCCACGGGGGGTCCTAGGGTGTGTTCACCAAAGGCCAATGATTCCAATACGATGCTTGACTGCCTCCTTCTGGCAGGGATCTTGAGGGGGGTGAGAAGGGAGCGTGGGCGACCTGGGCAAGCTATCCAGGCGTTCTTGCGCTTCTTCTTGTAGATCGCTGCAGTCCTTGGTCGTCAGAGGGGGCCAATATACTTCCCAGCTCTGGAATAGGTAGGACGCTTGATATAAAGAAGAACTCCCTCTCTTGTTGTTGAGCGTTAACTCTCTTAAGGCAAAAAAGACACTTCTTAGCTAGCCGGCAAATTAGACACTGATATGCAATTCCCTAAACCTCTCCCCCAAGCCTCGACGCCTCTCTGCCACACGTTGCCAAACTGGCTCCACAATCGTACTTAGCCTTGACACACCGCGATCACCACGCACCGCGATCACCACACACCGCGATCACCACACACTGCGATCGCCACAGCATGTACCATGATTATGGTACCTTGGTCTTCCCTGGAGATCGCGCTTGGTGTACTCGAATGACTGCACCATTCCTTGGGGATCACCGCGATCTCGACCTTGTGATCACTGCGATCTTTGACCTTGAGATCACCCTGGTGTGTCGAAATGATTGTACCGGACCTTGATGATCGCGCTCGACTTGTGATGGAATGATTGGGCCACGATCATGTTCGTGATCTCATCGGACTGTACCATGTAAATGGTACCGTGGTCATGGCGTATCACATCGTGATCACGGAGACGATGTACCACCAATGTGGCACAGTGATCCCGAGCCGGTCCTTTCCGTCAAACAAGAATCTCACTTCACCACAATCGTCCCCCGCACGGAGAACGACTCGTACAGCGATCGGGGCACGTGCGTCGCCATCACTCTTGGAACCGCCTGCTCATGTCTGACTCTCCCGACGCGGGTGCCTCTCCTGCCCCTGGTGGCTCTCCGATCTCATCCACGGTGACGAACGCTGCCGTTGGTACGTATTAACCATACGATCCTCCTTGAGCATCCTTCTTATCACATGTCGTCATTCTTCTCCACTTAGCCGCTCGTGACACTCCACCTGCTCCCTCTGGTCAAGCTCCGCAACCGAGATCCGATGCTGCCGCCCGTCCTGAAGATGGTACGTCCCCTGGTGGCTGCACTGGAACTCTGCTCCGCTGCTTAACTCCTCGGCAATCCCTCACAGGTGCACCACCGCTTCAATCGCGCCCTCTTCTGCAGCTCACCGGCCATACTCCATCCACGGTGCATCGGCTCCCTGCTGAAATCGACGAGCACGCCCTCCGGCGTTCCATCGGTGATCTTCAAGACATCTTGGGGCAACTAACGGCATACCAACTTCAGACTGCAGCGTACAATGATCTCCAACGGGATTTCGAAGATCTCCAGCGTGAACACGCTCTACTCCGTCGGGAAATCACTGCACTACGCGCTGAAATGACGTCAACTCTGCAGCAGGCCGCTCCCTACGTAACTTTCTGCCAGCACCGCTATGATTTGCTGCGCCGTCGCTTGGAAGAAACTCAGTTGCGACTTGCTGAAATGGAATCAGCCTTGGCCGTTCGTCGCGACAACTCCAATGAAATCGCTTGTCTCCGTGATCGACTACTCGCGTTCGAACGCATGCATGCAGACGTCGTCGCCGAATATAACGAGCGCGTGGACGAATTGGAGGCTCGTTTGGCTTCGACTCGTCCCGCGATCGACACTAGCCAGCTTGCCCAGGCGATCTTAGATCAAGACGTTGCCGCCGCAGAGCGTGATGCTGCCATTGCTGACCGCAATTGCGCCATTGCGGCTCGGGATCTAGCTGTAGCTGAACGCGATTCCACCATCGCTGATCGTGATTCCGTAATCGCCGACCGCGATTCCACGGTTGCGGCTCGGAACGTAGCTGTGGCCGAACGTGATTCTGCAATCGCTGATCGTGATTCCGCCGTCGCAGCACGTAACGCTGCTTTAATCGATCGAGACCGCGCTATCAAGGATCGCGAAACTGCTGATGCGGCTCGAGATCTAGCCATTTCTGAACGCGATTTGGCATTCCACGATCGCGCCTCCGCTATAATAGAGCGCGATACTGCCGTCGGTGATCGAGATGCTGCTTCGGAAGCTCGAGACAAAGCGCAGGCCGCTCATGCTGCAGCCCAGAAAGAGTGTGAAGTCCTGGCCGGCGAGATCCAGTCTCTCACCGCTTCCTTGACCAATGCCGAAAACGCCATTCGCCTCCTTCGCCAGCAGGTCGCATCTATGGGCAGAGAGATCACCGATCTTCATGATCAGCTAGGCCGTCATAAGACGGGTTCTCGTCGTGAACTCGAACGCAGTCTGGAAGCGCGCGATGAACTCCAGGCGAAGCTCGATAAGGCTACCGACGATCTGCTTAGCAGGCAAGCAGCCTTGCTCAAAGCACTACACGCTCAACGGCGCGCTCAGCAAGACCTGGTCTCTGTTCGTACGTGCTGGTGTTTGATCTTCATATTCTCACCCCAGCCAGTTAACCGGATGGTGTTCCACATGTAGGTGCACAGGCAGACGCTCAACGGACTCGGATCGCCAATCTCGAAGGGCAGGTCGGATCGTCGCAGCAACATGAACTCTCTGTACGCCGTCTGGAATCGGAGAAGACTGCACTTGCTAACGGTCTCGAGGCCGAGCGACAAGCGCGGGCTGACGCAGAGTCTGATCGCGATCGTGCGCTCCAAGATCAAGCCAACGCTGAAGCCGCTCGTGATCGCTTGCTCGCCGAACGGCAGACTGTCCAAGCGCAGTTGAGTTCACTAGGCTCGATCTTCGGTGTTCCTGTCCCGGCGCCTCCTTCTACCGTCAAAGGACAGTCGTCTCGCAGCCAGTCAGTTCCGTCAAGGAAACCGTCACCATCTTCGTCCCGCAAGAGAGATCGGCGAGCGTCGTCTGGCACTCCTCGGCCAAAACGTTCGCGTACAAGTCCTCCGGTCACACGGAGTTCGTCGGGTAATCCTCCGGCCGTTACTGGATCAACCTCTGGCGGGACACCAAGCAGTCCCATCGTTCTCAGCGGGGAGGATGACGCTGACGCTCAATCGGATCACGGGGACGCCACTGGTGGCGACCAGGAGAGCTCTCCAGGTCCAGATGATCACGGAGACGTTGATACCCAGGCGGATCGAAGCAAACCTCCGGTTCCCGATCATGCAAACGAGACTCCCGAGGATCACAAGGACCAAGATCATCAAGGATCGCCCGACGGCCACGGCTCGCCGGCCCCTCCTGCAACTCCACCGATCGTTCCAGGGAGCAATCAACAACGTCCCCACGGAGGAAGTCCTGATTCCGGTGGTGATCCCAGCGACAGTAGTGACGACGGCAGCGGTAGTTCCAGTCATCACCAGAGTGGGGCTTCAGACAGCGACGACGGAAGTTCGGACTCCCTATCCTCGCATGACTCGGACAACACTCTCCTTGCGGCACAGGAGTACGAAGATCTCCTGCCCACGGTGATCTCGCGTCAGCGCTGGATCCCTGGCTATCGTCGACCAACCGTCTACCGCCGCCAGCGCGATTGTGATCCTTGGCCGTTGGTGGAAGTTAGCCAGCTAAGTATCCGGCGACTGCGTCTGGACACGTTGGTCGCTCAGTGGACCCGTCCCAAGTTCTGGTTGTTCCCACGAAATCCGCGTGCTCCTCCTGCTGCTGATTGGCATCCCGGGTTGATCACCGAGGCCAATATCCGTGCGCTCTACGCAACGAACCCTCCGCCGTGGGATGCTTTACGTCGCATCGTAGTGCCTCGTTCGTTCGAAATGAACGGGTGGTTCGCTGACTTTTGTCAGAGATATGAAGACTTCGAGGAGAACAGCCGTCAAGTGTTCTGGGAGACCACGCACAAACTCCCCATCACGTCGGCCATGTGTGCTGCCGAGCCGTTCCTGGAGCAGTACCGGAAAGATTGTCGCGTCCGCAGGATGCGCGCCGGACCTAGATGGAAAAGGCTGCTGAAGCACTTGATGGCGGGCCTCAAGAGTGGCGAGTGCGATCTCGACCTTCTGCTTGATCCGTACTTCCTACACTTCCCAGCGCGCGGCGAACAAGTTTGCTGGTATCCCGGTCAAGGGGAGAGGCAGCGCCCTGCCGATCTCCTCGCGGCCCTCCAGATCGTCGACCGTGCTGATCCTTGGCGTAACCAGCATCGCGAGAACATCGCAGACCACCCAGGATCTCGCCTCGCGCGCCTCGACCGCAAGTTCTTCCAGGCTGATGACAGCGACTAGGCGCGGCTAGACTTCCTGACACGTAGCTCTTCGTCTTGACTTCAGAGATTCTTTTCGAGATGTGTCCCTTCTTATACTCACGTAAACAAATATCTCCTCCTTCCATTCGTGCGGCCCTTCCACACGAATCACTCCCCCTTTCGCACTTAATGCGACGGGGTTCCTCCCACTTCCTCTTCGTGAGACTGCATAACGCCAAAACGACTGCGGTTGACCTGACTCCTTTCGAACTCGCGAAGCAGAGCTCCGCAATTCAAGTCCACTTCGTCCACCCAAGTCGGCTCGTCATATCCCTTCCAGTGCACCAAGAACTCACGACGGTTCCGTCCATATCGCGTTTTCCGAGATGACCGTACGTCCACAATCTTCTCCACTTCGTACTCGTCTTCGTCTAACTCTCGTTCCCAACTGTCTTCTGGCAGAAATGCTTCGTCGAAGTCCACGCGATCTCCCTCGGCGACCACGATTTCAGTCTTCGGGCGACAGGGAAGCGCTTCACGAGCTTGAGCTTCGACACGTGCACGATCGGGAAGATCCGGTATTCGGTCCCCGCAATCTCCAGCTTCGCTGCGTGCTGATCAATCATCTCCGCAACGCGGAACGGCCCGTGCCATAGATGTGCAAGCTTCCGTGCGTAGCCAACCTTGACGCGATCCAAGTACAGCCAGACCTGATCTCCGGCGACAATGTTATGTGGACGAAGATCTTCATTGTGGCGATCTGCACGACTCTGGATGGCTTCCCGTAGGCGTTCGTTCACCTCTTCGCGCGCTCGCTGGTAGTGGCCTTGCACCCGATTACGCCATCTCCTGGGATCGCGATCACGGCTACGCGTGTTCCCCACGGGCAGCGATGCTTCCAGCGTCGACCGGGGGTCCCAACCATGGACGAGGAAGAACGGCGTATCTCCGCGAACGCGATCCTGAGCTGTGTTCAATGCGAATGTCAACCTCTCGGCATACTCGTCCCAATCCTTCTGGTTCATGTCGGCGACATACATCTTGATTGATCGCGTCAGCGTCTGCACCATGCGTTCCGCCGTTCCATTTGCCTGAGGCCTGTATGCCATTGTGGGGCTCTGCCGTTGGCCCACTATTCGATTGAACGCCCGGAACACATCCGCCATAAACCCAGGTTCGCGATCATGCCTGATGACCTCACTTGCACCGAAGCGACGGAAGACACTCTCCTCGTAGTTCTCAGCAATCTGCTGAGCGGTTCGGGAGCTGCTCGCTTTAGCGATCACGTATCCGGTGAACAAATCGACCCAGACTAGAAGTTCCGTGTTTCCCTTATACGACTTCGGAAGAGAAGGGATGTGATCCATGGCGATGATCTGGAACGGGTAGGTGGCCTGCACATTTCCGGGTGATCTCCCTTGAACGGTAGGTCTTCCTTTCCCAGTCTCGCAATCGGTACACTCACTCACGTAACGTTGAACGTCCCTGAACAGGCCTCTCCAGTGGAAGTGCTGCTTGATCTTCGCGTAGGTCCTTCCCACTCCCTGGTGACCACCTTCCAAGCTCGCGTGGTAGTGATGCAGGAAGTCCTGACGAAGTCGCTCAGGAATCACCAGCTTGGTGATCGTGTCGCGTTCTTCATCAACGCTGTTCGTGGAAGGCGGGCAGTACCAGAGGAGATGATCCCCGTCGACCTCATATGAGTCGGCGATCTTCGCGCACGTCCGGGCGTCCTTCGCCGTCAGGTCGGCCACGTCCCCAGTCAGGTACGTCCTCAGATCGGCGATCCACTTCTCTTCGCCCTGTGCCTTAGCAATGCGTTCTAACCTCATGCTCTGGACCACAGGCTCCTGCAGGCATTCTGGTGGGGATCGTCGGTGCATGGATGACCGAGTCACGGCCGCTACTTGGACGACCTCGCTCTCGTTCTTCGGCTTCAGGATCTCTCCCAACCGGTTGAGCGTGATTAAGTCCTCGATGACTTTCGCGGACGTGACGACAGTGCCGGCCTCGTTCTTCAGGGCCTCGCTAGCGAGTCGATCGGCGCTGCTGTTCCACTCGCGTTTCACGTGCACGAACTCGTGCTGAGGCCAGGCCGCGAGCTTCCCCATCGCCTTCTCACGCAGAAGCTGCAGAGCTGGGGCCTTGCATGCGATCTCGCCGCGCATTTGGCGGATCACCAAGTTGGAGTCTCCGCAGATCACCAAGCGCCCCCTGTCTAGAGGTGCAAGGAGATCCAGGCACAAGAGCAATCCATGATACTCGGCTTCGTTCACCGTCATCTCCACAGCGTACGAGGATGCTGCGGTGATGATCGACCACTCGGGCAACTTCCAGACCACAGCGCTGTACGCTCCACCGCCGCGTTTGACTCGGGCAGATCCGTCGAAACTCACGACGATCAGCTCTTCATCAAGTTCGACAGTCGGCGTGGGCGCGACGATCGCCTGGCGGGGCTGCTTCTTGGGCGCGACAGCGATGAGGGCCTCGTCGACTTCTTCTCGTGGAGTGATGCTCGCGGCGAGCGTCCCCAGGACTTCGTCTTCGCCTCTCGTGCATCGCACAATCTCCAACGTCCACTGAGACAGGAGAGCGGCCCATGATCCCAGCCGGCCTTGCAAGCCTGAAGACTTGAGGAGCCAAGCCAACGTCGAGTGTCGAGTCAGCACCTTGATCGCTCGACCGACAAGCGCCGTGTGGCAGACATCTAAGATCCTCAGCAAGGCCAAGACTTCCTTCTCGACGATCCCGTAATTGAGCTCGTTCGTCTTGAGGATGCGGCTGGTGAAGGTCACTGGCCAATACACGCCATCATGATCCTGCATGAGAGCCGCCGAGATCGCCCACTTGTTCGCGTAGATGACGATCACTGGTGGGCGATCGGGATCGAAGTGCTTCAAGATTGGGGTCGACATGATCTTGGCCTTCAGCATGGTGAACGCTACCGTGGCTCTCGTCCAGCGATCGTTCTCGGCCTTCTCACGATCCACGTCCCCTGCATACGCCGAATACTCCGGGATCACCGTTCGGCAGCGCAGCTCGAAGAAGTCCGACTCGCGAAGCTCGTACAAGATCGCGGCGTACACGGCGAAGTCCTCGATGAAGCGGCTGTAGTAATTCAGGCTGCCGAGGAACGACTGCATCGCGCGCAAGGTCCGCGGGAAGGGCAAGTCGCACAAGGATTCAAGATCCTTCGGGTGCGCTTCGAGCCCTTCAATCGAGACTCGGTGGCCGAGATAATCGACTCTTCGCTTGCCCCAGGAGCTCTTCACCACACTGATCGACAAGTTCCAGCGATCGCAGGCGTCCAGCAGCCGCTCCACTTTCTCGCAGAGATTGTCCCACGAGTCAGCCGTGACCAAGATGTCGTCGATATACGATCGTCGACCAAGGACAGACGGTTGGTGATCCAGCTCGGGTTCACCAGACTCGAAGACGTCGACTTCACCTTCAGCATCATCGCCGCTCCCAATTCGGAGGAATCCATAGAGGGCGTTGTCAAGCAACCGCTGATAGATCTGCGGCGCGTTCTTCAGGCCGAATGGCATACGAGTCCACTCGAACAAGCCAAAAGGTGTAATGAACGCCGAGATCTTCCGCGCGCGTTCCGTCATCTGCACCACCCAGAATCCGCTTGCCATGTCCAAGGAGCAGTACCAGAGGACCTTGTCGAGATCTTCCAAGAGGTCGTTGATCAAGGGCATCGGATACACCATCAGTCGGGTCAAGGAATTCACAAGCCGGTAATCGATGCAGAGCCGGATGTCTACCCCGTTCTTCTTGATGATGATCACGATCGGGGACGCCCACGGAGATGTTGACGGAACAATGATCCTCGCAGCCAGCAAGCCTTTGATCAAGTCGGAGAGCTTCTCGCGATACTGCGGTGCAACTCGGCGGACGCGTTGAGCGATCGGGGCTGCTCCTCCCACGTCGATGTCACAGACTACTCCGACTGCTGCGGGTGGCAAGGCATTCCCCTTCCCGATCAGAAGGTGCTTCCGCTTCCAGATGATACGCTTCAGTCGGTTAATCTCCTCCGGCGTGTTCAGCTCAGGATCTCCTGCTTGGATGTCTTCGATCTTCACTTCTTCGGTGGCACTCGCAATCTCCGGCAAGACTGCCATCTGATCTTCAAGGTCTTCCGCGAACAGGTTCCCGCCGTCATGGTAGTATCCTCCGGCGTCTTCCTGGATCTCCGCCGGTTCTTCCGCGACATCAGGCTGCTTCGCTTCAGCTTCCAAATTGAGGGCAGCTTCCGGTTCTGGCCGGTGTTCTTCGGAGTCCAGCTGAATCTCCACCGGTTCCTCGGCGACATCAGGCTCCTTCGCGTCAGCTTCCAAGGTGAGGTCAGCTTCCGGTTCCGGTCTGCGTTCTTCGGAGTTCAGCTTGGCTTCGGTCGTCTCTGGCCTATTCACAAGTGGCTCGGCCCAACGAACCGTCGTCGCAGCAACCGTTGGACGAGGAGCCGTTTCGCCCCTTCGCAAGAGCTGCGTTGGGGTGACGTACTCCGGCCGTTCCACTAACGGTCCGGACGTCTCAGCGGGAAGGTCTTCGTCGTCCTGGCGATCAGTCGTCGCTTCGAACGCTAGAGTTTGCCACTCTGCGTACCGCCGCGATCCAACTGACACGTGTCCAGGCACTCGAGGCACAAGATCTTCGGCGAGCCACATCCCCAGTTCGAGGTTTCGTCCCAGGCGCAGCTCGCAATCACTAACGTTGGTGATCTTCAGGTGTCGCCTGCGGCCAAGCCCCTTCGACACGGTAGGTACCCACTTCTCCCCACGCACGATCCACAGCTTTTCTCGTTCTAACGCGCGTGGTGGTTTCAGGGGAACTTCGACAAATCCTCCAACGGGGATAGCAACGTCATCTTCTAGCAGTAGCGAGTGTCTGCTTCGACCGTACGGTGGACGCCGTCCTGACAACTGGATTCGGACTTCGTCAGCCAGGCACATCGTGCCATCCGCGAGATCAAGGCGGATCCCGGCGGGGATCATGAAGTCCATGCCCAAGATCACGTCTTGGCCCGACAATGGACCGACCCAGGCGTCGAAGAAGTACACGAGATACCCAGCTAGCGTGACCTTGATGGTGGTACGTCCCAACGTTGAGTACGCATTCTCTCCAATTCCCACACACTCTTGTTTCTGACTTTCGTCTATGATACAGCCAACCTTACGAGCAAAGGTGGTGTCCACAATTGAGACTTCTGCGCCAGAGTCCAAGAACCACTTGCCGGGCGAGTAGTACTTCCAGTACCCTCGCGATTCCCCGGGTCGGAGCTCCCACCCAATGTCTGGCGGGGGTCTCGTCAGCGAGTTCGCAGCCTTGAGTTTGCCGGGCTCTGTATCCGGGGCATGATCTCTCCAGTATCCACGGGTCTTTCCATCAGCCAAGTCCAGTTCCATCACAACATCCGATCGCGCATACTCATCTCTTCGCAAGCTCGCGATCGTCGCGGTACGTTTCTCATGAATTCCACGTGTATTGTTGATAGGATCCTTCAGGGAACTGACCTTCGACTGTGCTTGCCTGTCAACGTATGCAAATATGCAGAACTTAGAACGCTCGGCTCGTACCAGATTCCAACCTGGCGAGCGTCCTAGTTTAACATCTTCTCCGCCTTCGAGGGAAACATCCCAGCATGGCGCGTGGGATCATACCACTGACGGATCAAGTTATAAAACTCCTCCATCGGGCACTCTCCGGCTTCATGCACCTCGCCGCACGCTCGACAGACGTACAGGCAGTGATCGCCAGGGTGTCCTCTTCTTCCGCACTTCTGACAAGTCAAACGCTTCCAGCATCCGAGATCCGTGTGCCGCGTGGACCCGCAGTGGGAGCATCTCTCTACGCGATCGTCGTTCCGAGGGCGATGAGGTTGCTCCGGGTTGTTTGCTGGTCCTTAAGCGTCGCGGCGTGGCTGAGGCTGATCTTCCGACTTGCGCTGATCGGCGACGGCGGCGAGATAGATCTGGGATCTACTTCGTTCGAGGTCCGATCCTCCGGAGTCCGAGTCCGATCCTGAGCTCTCGGTGTCATGGGCCATGTGAATGGCGCGAATCGCTCGGGCATGTTTGGTGGACGCTTGTGGAGGTGTTGACGATGACGACTTCTGACGGTACTTCGAAGATCCCATGGACGCCTTTCCTTGCCGGGATTTGACACGCTGACGTAGGCGCAACACGTCTGCCAGTACGTCCCCATCTCCAAGGCGTAGTAGCGTCAGCTGGTCCGCTAGATCGCGATCGTCCAAGGTTTCGATGAAGTGTTCCACGTGTTCTCGGAGGGCCGACGACGGACCAGTCTTGATCGGCAACTTCGCACGGAGCCCTAGCACGGTCAGGCGATGAAGATACTCGAGTGGCGACTCGTCAGATCTCTTTCTCGCGTGGTAGTATTGCCTCGCGAGAGACACGCCCAGACCGCAGTATTCGGCCCGGAAGCCATCCAGCAGGTCTTTCCACTTGCCACGCGTCGTTCTTCCCAACTGCTGGTACCAGTTCCGCGCAGGACCAGTTAACAAGTTCCCGAAGACGATACACTTCTCGCTATCAGGGGCTTGATCACGGACGAACGCAGACTTTACCTTGCCCAGCCAGCCGCGGGCGCGATCCTCGTCCGTGTCTTTGCCGGAGAACTCCTTCAGCTCGGAGATTGCTGACATCCGGACTCGCGGGATCGCAGCAGCATGTTCGGCCGAGGCGGCCGCTTCTGCTGAGGCAACGATTGCTCGGCGAGGAACGTCAATGCTGAAGTCGTCGGGATCATACTCATCCGGGGATGCGTGGACCGATCCCACCGATTCCATGTCGACATCGGACGCCTCACGTGCTCTGGGCTCATCGCGGTTCTTCTCTTCGGCTTGTTCCTTCAAGAAACGTTCCATGGCCGAGTCGAAGAACGATTGCATGCGGTCCGGGTTGTGGGCGTTGGTCGACGCTCTGGCTACGGGCACAGGGTTGACAGGCGTCTTCTCTTCCTTGATCTTCCTCGCCTGGATCATAGCAGCTCCCGATGGACCAAGAGTCATTCTCGTTGGCCCGGTGGGGCTATCTGACCCGATGTCTGACGACACAGACGCCTTCGCGGATGCGAACCCAGAGTGTGAGGAAGCTGAGGTCGGGTATTCTTCCGTAGGCCCAAGGCTGGACGATGACGCGGACACGCCTACCAGCGGCTTCAGCAGCTTGAGCAGACGTTTGGCCGACTCATCGACGGTGGTTAGACTGAGCTCGAACACAGCTTCAGCGTCGAAGGCTCCGGCGACAATCCCCGCTTCTTCCAACAGGTTCATCAGGTTGGTGATCGCGACCATGAGGTCAGACGCCTTGGCAAAGGGGTCACGGGGCCTTGGAGGTCTCCAATCAGCTTCGGCTTCATCACGATCATCACGGGATCTTCTAACAAGAACGCGTTGAGCTGCTTCCTGTAGAAGATCTTCTGCAGCTGATCCGGAGTCCAAGGCCTGACGTCTCCACTCTCCTCCTCGTCCGGTGCTCTCAACTTCGGCTTACCAAGCTTCGACGCCGACTTCTTCGCGGAGATGTGAGGTGTAGGGGAGTGGTTTTGGGTGAAGATCCTTCCGTTTTCACGGTTGGATCTTCATCCGGCGGATCACGATTCGCATCGCGATCCGCAGGGGGCCCCGAAGGGCCCAAGGGAGGAGGGTGAGGCTTCTCTTCGAGATCCATTGCTGGACCTGCCTCCTGTTCCTCGCCAGAGTTCCTCCCAGTGCTCTGGCGGTCGGTGAATCCTTCACTCTTCAGATGCGACGACGGCGATTCACCTTCCGTCGACGCGCCGATTCCTGGCTCAACTTTGATCTTGGCATCTTCCTGGTCGGACTCACGGTGATATCCGGAGTCACCAGAAGATCCGGGCACGCGCACCATTGTGGCGTAGTGGCTCGCGAGGAAACTCGACGCGAGGGGCACTCACACACTTGGCGTCCGGACTCCCGACTGACGGAGGGGGTACTCCGCTTGCCGTGGGGGGCTCTGAAGACTTGCTCACCTTGTGTACCCGTCGGGTTGGACGATTACGCTCTTCTTGATGACTCGGAAGAGATGCCGGGCTTGATCTGGGTTGAGTGGGTGTGGACGGCACTTGGGTTTCGGCTTGACGGCTTGTGGTAACTCTTCACTTGCCGTCGGTTAGGGTGTAGATCACGGGGTAGCGTAGATCCACGGGGGGTCCTAGGGTGTGTTCACCAAAGGCCAATGATTCCAATACGATGCTTGACTGCCTCCTTCTGGCAGGGATCTTGAGGGGGGTGAGAAGGGAGCGTGGGCGACCTGGGCAAGCTATCCAGGCGTTCTTGCGCTTCTTCTTGTAGATCGCTGCAGTCCTTGGTCGTCAGAGGGGGCCAATATACTTCCCAGCTCTGGAATAGGTAGGACGCTTGATATAAGAAGAACTCCCTCTCTTGTTGTTGAGCGTTAACTCTCTTAAGGCAAAAAAGACACTTCTTAGCTAGCCGGCAAATTAGACACTGATATGCAATTCCCTAAACCTCTCCCCCAAGCCTCGACGCCTCTCTGCCACACGTTGCCAAACTGGCTCCACAATCGTACTTAGCCTTGACACACCGCGATCACCACGCACCGCGATCACCACACACCGCGATCACCACACACTGCGATCGCCACAGCATGTACCATGATTATGGTACCTTGGTCTTCCCTGGAGATCGCGCTTGGTGTACTCGAATGACTGCACCATTCCTTGGGGATCACCGCGATCTCGACCTTGTGATCACTGCGATCTTTGACCTTGAGATCACCCTGGTGTGTCGAAATGATTGTACCGGACCTTGATGATCGCGCTCGACTTGTGATGGAATGATTGGGCCACGATCATGTTCGTGATCTCATCGGACTGTACCATGTAAATGGTACCGTGGTCATGGCGTATCACATCGTGATCACGGAGACGATGTACCACCAATGTGGCACAGTGATCCCGAGCCGGTCCTTTCCGTCAAACAAGATTCTCACTTCACCTTAGCCCTTAGATGGCCCTCTGCGGTTAGGTTGTCGTCCGGCTCATCCATAACGGGAGCAATGGATAACAGAGGGTATTGGGGGTCGCTAGAGGTTTTGTAGCACGCGTAAACGCCCAGGTATTGCTCGGTCCCGAAGCTGCAGTCGTCGAGTATGAGTCCAAAGTCACTGGGCATATCGCGTCCGATCGTTGTTTCTACGACCTTCGTGACACCTTCCATGTTGGTAAGCAGTGCGTCTACAGACACATTCGCCAAATTAGAGTACCTGTCACAAAATTGATCAAATTAAATTAGCCCATTTTACATTTAGTAAGACTAAAATTTGTGTACGTACCGGCGCGTTGCCTTTTTTGACTCGCAAAAGGAAAGGGGCAAGTTGTCCATTACGATCCACATGAACCATGCGTATCGATTGGAGGCTTTTTGGCTCACCCAAGATACAAGAGTCCCCGTAGCAGCTTCGGAGACATCACGCATGTCGCTCTCGAACCGAGGGTGAGCGGTGCGCACGTGCGTCACCACATTAGTGTAGCCATTCTTAGCGACGTGCTTGCGTCGTTTTCCGCAAGCCTTACAGGCGTGATACCTAGTCAGGTCGCCTTCTTCATCAAGAACTGGCTTGTAGAAGAAAGCGGCAATTTGCTTCGGCGTGAAAGCCTGGCTGGACGCGTTTGAGGCGATGAGACTGGCGGACATGTCGTGGCAGGAGTGGGTGCGGGTGTAGGCTGGGATGTAGTTTTGAAAATGGCAGTTGTTACTTGTCTAGATTGTCGTGGCAGATCACAACCAATCCTTTTGGTTGGTGGTGGCAGATCGAAAAATAAGTAGGCACAAATTTTGAATTTGACAAAATAAGTTATGGGTACAGGACCTTTCTGGATGCAAAATAAATTACTACGTATTTTATTGATCAGTAAATATTGCGTTTTCAATTTATTTATTTTTCGGTATCCCTGCCCGCAATATAATACTGTAGTATATAATAGGTAGTAATTGCGGTAGTGATATTTTTTTCTCGGAGCCTTGAGGTGCCTCTCTGCAGGATGAACGATGGGGGCACGATCTCACCTGCCTTCCTGACCGAAGTGGCCAACCAATTGTTCGACCGCACACCAATCTCCTACTTTTTGTCGTCGTATGTAGCATCTAACCCCACGATTCTGTTCTTACAGCCCCAAGCAAAGGGTCAGTGGTCGACCATACGAACATGACCCCGAGAAGGGCTTCACCATGGATATTATGATGATGATGGATATGGAAAAGGCACGTTTCTATCTGTATGCCACTCACGTGTCGACCTCATGCTGACCAGCGGCAAATGTGTTATCAGGTGAGCACTTTGCGCAATGAGTTCGAGCGCAAGGAGAAGGGGCTATCTATCGCCGAGTTCGTCTACGTCATGATGCGCTTCGTTCAAAGCAGCGCTCAAACAGATGAAAACTCGCGGCTACACGATTTGTCCGAGTCGCAGCTCGTTGCGAACCTGTGTGAGCTCTTTGCGCAAATTGACATTAACGGCGATGGATCGATGGAGTGGGAAGAATTCACCTCGTTCATTGTGGATACGGGACTCACGGTAAAGAGCCACCAACCCAACTCCATTCAACAGTATCACCATGTTCAATGGGAAGACGCTTCCAAGCACAGCACGTTCATTGACCATATTTATTACTTCCCATCGAATGATCTGGTGGCACTGGTAGAAAACTGCAGCCCGTATCTCAAGATATACAATGTCAACTGCGAGCTCACCCGCACAATCAAGTCGCCAGAAGGTTTCGTACAGTGTGCTGAGCATTTGCCTAAGGTGAGTATCGTGCTCTGATATTATGCTGTGGAGTTTATAGCTACTTACATCGATTTTGACCTTTTTCATAGTACAACCAATACATTGTTGCGTCTTCCGACCTGCAGTTCCGCTTTTACGACGACACCACATTGCGACTTACCAAAAGCTGTCATACACCAACATCGCAAAACTGCCTTAAATGGTATCCAGAATCTTCTGCACTCTTCTCAGCTGGAGTGAGCGGAATCGTCTACGCCTGGGACGCTGAACGCATGGAAGAAAAGCATCACATGGGCGGCGAAGTGAACGGACGAGTACTTAGTCGATCTCACGATGATATTGTGCTCGATCTCCTCACGGTTCGTATTCTGCTCTCTTCACGCTGTACCCTTGGCCAGGAATTTGTCCTAAATTGTGTCTATGTTACACAGTTGCCCACACTTGAGTCTTTAGCTTCTGCCAGTATGGACCGTACGATTCGGTTGTGGGATGTACAAACAGGCAAACACAAACAGCAACTTGATGGTCACGAGAAAGGGGTGCGATCGCTAGCGTACTCGCCTGAGTACAGATTTCTTGTGTCTGCAGGTTTTGATTTTGACGCACTTGTCTGGAACCCGTACGTCGACCAGCTCATTCTTCGGCTGCATGGCCACAATAATAGTCTATGCGGCGTGGAAATCATCCCGGACACGCCACAGATCATCACGGCCGATGTGGACGGCGTTTTTAAAGTCTGGGATATCCGTAATTTTGCGTGCATGCAGACCTTCACGGCTGAGAACATGGGGTACGTAAAAAATATCGTCTCAATAACATCGGAGAAGCGGATTGTTGCTGCAGGGAAAAAGGCACGTGAACAAGCAGGATTTAAAATTTGAAATTTTTTTAACGTGTTTGTTGCTTGCCTTTAGCTGATCAAGTTCGACTACGAAAAATTAGAGAACCCCGAACTAACAGACGACCACCCTGTATTCATTGCGCTGTACAACCCAACCTCTCTGTCGTTCATTACGGCTGCAGGGCGGGATGTTAAAATTTGGGATGCACGTTTAGGCAAACTCATTCGAGTGTACAGGTAAGAACAGCCTGCACCTTTAGAATCTTGGGATTATATCACCTGATGTTTATCAATCCAGGGACCTGAGTTCTACGGATCTCACAACGCTGTGCATAGACTCCCGAGAGCGCAAATTCATCATCGGAGATCACGGTACATTGGTGCATAACTAACTGTATCTACATAATTATAGTTCTCTCATACCCTTTTAATGCAGGTGGCAACATCCAGGTGTTTGATTACTTGAACGGATCACACATGAAGTCATTCGCTTATCCAGAGTTAGAAAACCGTGCCCACAACACGGAGGTCACCAAGCTGTGCTATTGCGCGGAGCACATGGCAGTCATCAGCGGTTCATGGGACTGCTCGATTAACATTCACGACGAACGAGACTCGGAACGCGGCATTCTACTTCGGAGGTTGGTCGGCGGTCACACTACAGACATCACAGCGCTCAGTTTCTCGTACCACCTGTCCCTGCTTGCTTCAGGGTCGTCCGACTGCTCTCTGCAAGTATGGGACTACGAGTTCGGCCGACTAGACGCAACATGTATCGGTCACGTGAGCGGCTTGCTGTGTCTTCATTTCCTGGAGCCTTTTCCACTGCTTCTGTCCAGTGATAGCACAGGTAACCTTTGCTTCTGGGCCATGCGACCGTCATCTCGGTACAAGGGGAAGTGCGTCTTTCGGTTCCGCAACCAGCACAGCCAGTTGGGAACTGCGTCCGTAAGCGGTATTACCACGCACTCCACACGTCGGAGCTCATCAGGTTCACGCGTCCAACCCGACGGCGAAGATGACCGATGGAGTGATCCCTTGGACTTTACCTCCTTCCTGGTAATCACCGGAGATGACAAAGGATTCTTGAGTGTGTGGAACGTCTTGCCATTGCTCGTACGGCTCGCGAACAGCTTCGACCTCAAACCGCTAGCAAAGCCAGTTGAGTGTGTTAACGCACAGAGGAATCTGCGTGTGGATGCTGCCAGTATGGTGCGCAAGGCCCGGAACACACCAGAGTGGGCAGCGTATACACATCGAGACTCACTCTCGTCCTTCTTCTTTTCAGCGGGCATGCCTCTCGTAACTGCTGACGCGGACGATGACGATGAGACTCGGTGCGACGATGGCGAGATGCGGCGACTGCCACCGGTATCGCTTGTGCGTCGTTGGAAAGCCCATGGTGACGTGGTGTATTCGGTGCAGATGATCGCCGAACCCAAGAGCTTAGTGACGTCGTCCTTTGATCGGCGGGTGAAGGTCTGGTCCTTGCATGGAGAGTGTCTGGGTGTTTTGATGCAAGGCGGACTATCCCCTTCAACCAGCAGCTTTAGCCCCAACGCTGAACATCCCGATAGTAGTCACTGCCCGTGGCGCTTCTCCGTGGACTACGACGCCCGGGAGCGTCGGAAAGAGACAGCAGCCGCTCCAGTTGTAGATGACGTCCACACAATGCTACGTCAAGACGAACGCCGGGACCTCACAGCCGAACGTCGCCGCACAGAACGCATCGCGCAGGCCGCTGCAGCTGAAGCCAGTGTGTTGGAGGAAATATCACGTACGTATCTGCCGCCGCTGCTTCCTCGTCGAGCGGCTGCCGTATCTTCAACAGTCCCATGTGCTTCTGAAGTACTCAGCAATGACGCGGCTTTCGCAGCTCTGCAACCGCTGCGCAAGACGCCACGCCGCAAACCCGTGAATACAACGACCGCCGGTCGGTCAGCACTGATGACAGCGAGTCCGCGCCAGCTTCGGCTCCGTAGTGGAAGTATCAATAACCGAATGACCTCACCCCGGCCGCCCAGCTGATGACAGCCGGCTGCTGTCCCTGCCTTAGCTATCTGGCCCCGCTCATCCTGCGTGTTCTTTGTTTTTCTGCTTGGAGTGCCATACAAAACGCAAGATACATGTACTGCGGCTGCCACGTGCCCTCCACCATTCGTGTGTGCGCATCACACTTGAGGGTTTGAGCAATCCAACACAATTTACACATCGAAAATACATCACCAAAACACCTTGGCCAAATCCAGGCTTGCTGTGCGCGCCGAGCGAAGAGCAGAGCAAAGCCATACAGCCCCTCAGGATCATCAGCGTGTTGAGAGTTGCGAGCCGTTGCGTGCAAATACAGGCGAGTTGTTGCCAGGTGAATCTTCTTCCCATTCGGTATACCGGTATTAGATTGTATAACCCCGTCCAATTCGCTACCGAGTTTGAGGTCTCCTGTAAACATTTTCAGCGCACATCTTTCGGTCGCTTTCATTGCTGCTTTAGCTCCGGACCCGACAACGCCGACCGCCGCCGCCTTGTCCTGTTCTTCCTCCTCACGCTACAATGGACGACTGCGTGCAAGCCGCCGCCAACTCGGGCATGTTCGCGCTGTGCTCAGAGCCGACACTGCGCAAAATTTGCGCGCGCACAAAGGCCGTGACGTACCCCAAAAACGCCGTCGTGTATCGCCAGGGTGAGACGCAGACTGAAATGCTGTTGCTTAAGACCGGAAGTGTGGAAACCACCAAGATCATCGAAGGCCAGGAACATACGCTCGACGTCATGACCAGCGGTGCCGTCAGCTCTAACCACGCGCTCGTGCAGGATCCCGCGGCCGTGACGGTTCGCTGTCTCACTCCCGTGTCCGGCTTCTCACTGCAGAGCTCTGCTTTGGACGACGTGCTCGAGGACAAGACCGCCTCGCGTGAGGTTATGCACAGTTTAAGCAAGGAGATCCGGCGACAGGCCTCACTGTTGCAGACACCCTTGTTCGAGCAGCACGCTAAGCCCACTCCCTACTTCGCCACGTCAGTGGCTGCCTCCATCGAGTCGTTCTACCGTAGTGGCATGAACTCGCTTCTGAATGCGCGTCTCACCGGTCAGCCTGTTGCTAGGCTCTTTCCAGATATGCACCTGCAGATCCCCACGCGTGTCGTGTACATCAACGGTTTCAAGGGTATCCGTCACGCCCTCGAGAAACATGTGGACGCGGACCAGTACGAATACCCTCAGGTCGTGCGTCTAACGGAGGCTGTGGCACCCGGTGTCTTGATGACGCCTGTCAGCAGCATGCTGGAGGCCTTCAACGCTGGCCACATGAACCCTGAGCCGCTATCCACCCGTTGGATCCGCGGTACGGCTCCGCGTATGCTCCGTGAGGTGATTTTCGGCGTTGGTCTAAACCAACTTTCGGATTACTTCGAGGAGCGTCTATCCGTGACGGCTAGCCCCGCAATGAATAATGCCTTCGGAAGTATGGCGGCTGGTGTTGTGTGCGGTTACCTATCACATGTGCCGCACAACCTTTCTACGATGAAGTTGATGCACCCGCAAAAGTCGTACGGCGAGCACATGGACGATTTCATCCGCCGTGCGGAGGTTCGCGTGCCTAAGACGGTGTCTCCTCGCCAGCGTTACATGGTGGCCACGGCGCTGGCACTGCTGTTCCCGAAGGGCCTCACAGTTCGTACTTCGCAAATTGTGGGTTCGTTTATTATCCTAAACGGCACCATCAACTCGCTCAAGGACATCGACGTCAACACGATTAAGGGTTATATGTCGGGCTAAGCGTTCATGGCTACAAGGCGACAATAAATGACCTATGCAAGAGACTCCACTGCAACTTGCCGGCACTGGCAAGACTCCGTTCGGGAAAGGTGCGCGTGCATGTGCAGCTCAGTTCAACTTGACGCAGCCGGGCGACCCAAGACAGCGAAAGCTAGCAGCGACTGGATTGCGTAGAGCCGAAGAGAATGTGACGGCATCGGGAAGTAGAGCAGCCACAGCGGCCCCGAGTGACCAATATAAAACGGAATACACTGCAAGTTCAAAAGCTCAATGCCACGTACAGTACGTCGATGCGATGGATATGAATTTCAAATCTTGTTAAACGAATCATCAAGTGGCTGGAATGGACTGGCCACCACAATGTGTGTCATTGCGTTTTATTGTATCTCCTTCTTTTGAGGCCGGTGCGACCTGATCGACGACGGGCTTACTCCATAATAGCATCGGTTAAAGAGGGCGGCGGAAGCGGAGTCTCGGTTGGCAATGGGCACTCACGCACAATGCTAGGACGTGCCACTCGGTTCAGGTACTGGTACGCACGCAAGTGTCTGAAGAATGTGGAATTGAAGAATGCCACGATACGCGCCACTTCCATTGGCGAAAAGCACTGCGCAGACGATGGAGACGCGTCTTGATCGTGAGCGGTGTCATTATATGCTGCAACACCACTGGCATACCGGATCTTCTCACGGAATTGGTCGTACACAGCTTCCACCGAATGATACGCGTCCGGAGAAGCTAATATCGGGCCCGGCGCCTTGGTTATTGCTTCCGCTGTAGTCTCATGTGGATCTGTATTCTCATCTGGCATATTGGAGTCAGAGTGGTTACTCAGCGGTGTCACCGTCGGTGAGTCCATGGCACTTGAGGCCGGATGTGTCCCGAAGACGTACACCTCATGCGCCAGCGTAAGCAAGACGAGAGTCTTTTCAGGAGGCAGGTGTGCCTCTTCCCGAGCGAAGTTAAGCACGCCGAAGCAGAAGTCTACCCACACGTTTGTAGACGGATTGACAGAGTAGTGCTGCACCCCCAACGCGTTTTGCAGACGATCGACACGTTCCGTCGCTGACTCAGCAGCGTAGAGTTGCTCCAGTTGCTCCAGCGAGATTAAAGTCTTGGGGCCTGGCGGATCTTCGATTGGGGACGTCTCCTCTTCCACCACGACTGGATCTGGAGGTGTCACTACCTCAGCTGCTTTCTCCATTTTCACTGCACCACAGCTACGCTCCGACCTTTCAAGAAGGAAGACAATCTCAGCCAAATAAATATCAAATTCATTCACACGACACGAAGCTTCAAAAGTGTGGAGAAGTGGAAAAACAACAACATTCAATTCATCATAACCGCATGATTAGTCACCTGCTGTTGAACCTCAAGCTCGTGGCTAGATCTAGTGCGAGTAAAGGTCCGACACGTCGGACGAGATGGTCAGGTCACCCGTGATTTTGTGCACGAACTGCTCCGGAATCGGCTTCTCCACGTAGTCGTCGCTTCCTGCAGCCTCCGGGAACGCCACGTTCATCTCAGAGCTCTTGGACGTAACAAATTGCACCTCGCGACCTTCCCACGAGATATACACGAGGCAACCGTCCGTCTTGTCGATGGCCACGGAAGGCACCACACCCTTGCACTGCACCTGCACACCCTTGCAGTTAACGACCTCGATACTGGACACTGCGTTGTCGAAGATGAGCTTGGTTTTCTTGCACGAGTCGAACACGATGTTCTTGGCTTTGCCCTCAAGCAAAATGGTGGCACCCTCGCAGCCGAAGATGTATACCTGCTGCTTCATGTTGATACCGCTGACAGTGAGCGGCTCGGGGCCGGTTTGGTACTCGATCTGCCAGTTTCCGTTGCGCTCTTCGCAAACGGCAGGCTTGGTAACCTTAACAGGAGCGGCTGGCTTCTTAACAGGGGCAGGAGCAGCAGGTGCAGGAACGGCGCCCTCGGGTTTGTAGTCCTTGCGCCAGGTCTGCATGTCCTTGGTAACCTTCTTGAGGCCTGCTGTCTTGCCACTGCTCTGGTCAATGGACTTGATTCCAGCAAACACGTTGGACATACCGCCAGTAGGTGCGGCAGCCTTGGCAGTTGAGGCGGCACCAGCCGCTGCAGGCGTGTAGCTGGCGACGTCGCCTCCCTTGGGGTTCCACGTGACGCCTGTGGTGTGATGAGCTTTGACGTAGGCCATGAGCTCCGTTAGCAGACTCTTAAAGGACGTGACAAACGCAATCTGGTCCGGGTTGGACGTCTTGTACTGCACACGGATCTTGTTGCCCCAAAAGTCTGAGCCACCGACGTACGACTCGATGAAGGGCTTGGGAGCGGGCTCGACGCAGAGCCATCCGAGTGCCTGGATACCCTCGTTCACCATGTTCTGGTGGTTAGCGAACTCGCTGCGGTTGTCACGCAGTGTGTTGATCTCTTTGATGCACGTCTGGAGATCCTTTAGGTGCTCTGGGTTGAGAGTTGCAGGCTTCTTGCACTGGCTGGCCATCAACAGGTACGCACGCTGGGCGGCAAAGGCCTTCTCCGTCACCTCCCCGAGCTTCTTTGCGTCCTCTCCAAGCTTCGCAGCCACGTCCACGAAGGGCGGGAGATACTGGGACACATACTCGTCGTAAGCCTCAAGTTGAGGCGACAGTTCCACAGGCGCGGCGGCTGTAGCTGTAGCAGCGGGAGCAGCAGACGTGGGAGCGCCAGACACACCCAGCTGCGCCTCCACACGAGCCAGGCGCGCACCGAATGCGTCCAGCAGACTTTGTAGCGGCTTGACGGCGTCACTCATTCTCTTATCGGTTGGGAGCTTGGTTTTCTCTAATGATTTCTCGGCTTCCTCCGAGGAATCCTCCCCCTCTTGAAGCGGACATGATACGTAGATGAACGCACGCGATTGGTGGATTCTAAAAACGTTGCATCGCAATAACGATTGGACGAAATAGCGCAGAAATGGTAACATTCAAATAAACATATTTATTTGAAAATTTCAGTAAAAATATCAAATATCGGTTTTTACTCATATAAGCCGGTAGAGTAAAACTATGCAACGGCGCAAATTTACTTCGGCCGATGTGACACCGGTTCACAGCAAAACTAGAGGGAAACGAGAGAAGCAGCGCAACAACATCTACTTCGCCTAGATGACCGATGAAGGACACCCATGGGAGAGCTTTCCAAAGGACTGGGAAGATCATGATGAAGACGACAACGATATGATCTCTCTATTCAGCTCATTGCAACACGCTACGGAGACGCTGGTTGAAGGATCCTACAGCGTGGAGGGTCTGTGCCGGGAAATACAGCAAACCTTCGACTCCATCGACGTTCTTGATGTTCTTGGCCTTCGCTACACGAGCCTGGAGCTACGAAGGCGCTTCGACGCTTACGCCCACGCCCGAGCAAGTTCTACACCATTTCAGGTTCGTTCTCCCCACCGCAGGCAGACCCCAGGAAATACGTATTGGTATTGTATGGAGCAGCAAGGTAAAACGTAATATTAAATTGGTGAGAAGCGATCACAATAATAATATATTGGGCAATACCAATGTAATATTGCGCCTTACCGCTGCTTCCTAGTTGTCCTCGACCGTACCCAGATCTGGCGCGCTCTGTTGCACCTCCGCAACCGTGCGGCGACTCCAGTACACCGAGTTTTCCTTGAGAAACATGATCATCTCGACAGTAGAGGAGATCGTGCCTCGTGCACGTGATTGCAGGAAACTTGAGAAGCTTGACCAAGATCTGCGTGCTCTTGACAGCATTTGCGTGACGCTGCAGTCGAACAAGACACCTCTTGCAGATGTTCGCACGCTTTTTGATGGTGTTGTGGAGCGGTACCCAGCAATCTCGAACTATCTCTCGAAGGATGCAACTATTGTCCATTCGCCAACTTTGAAGCAGCTGTCGTCAAGGTACTATCTTTATCAACTGTTGTCTTATCGCGTTACTAACGCTCTATGCTACTGCAGGTAATGCGCGGACAGGGCGCTCTGACGCGAGCGGAGGCTGCTGCCATCGCCCCATTTCGGCTTGGCGACCACGACAGCGTAAGCTCTGAGTCCACGCCTGCCCCCTTCGTTGACTTCGCCACGGCACTGCTACGCGCCGGCAGCAAGCGCAGCCATGGCACTGCCAACGCGGCTACTTACGAGCAGTTGCAGTTCCACGTCTCCCCAACAAGCAACGTCTGCGAGCGGCTCTTCTCGAAGGCGAAGGCAGTGTTGACGCCCCAGCGGAGCTCGATGTTGCCCATCAACTCCTCCACATGTTTGACAGCATGCTTGATCTGCAGAAATCTCCTCACCATCTTGAAAGTTGAGCTCCACCGAGTGACATTTCTCTTGGCGGGTGTAGCTCCGTTAACTTGAGCAGCGTCGCAGCATTTTTCTTGGTGCGGAGCCTCATTCACTTGCGAGAGAAGAGCCTCGTGCTCCACGACGTGCTGCTGAATCGCCAAATTGAATTATTTGTTTAAAAAAAATTGAGGCGATGGCTGGCACAGCCGACCAAAGGGAGCCCGATGCGCGTGGCTATGGCCTGGTTCGTGCTGCAGTTGTCGCCGACAATGAGGCGTACGCAGCCAGGCTCTTTGCCGAAAACGGACAGCGTTTCCGTAATGAATGCAATGTGGGAGTCAACCCCAAAGTCGTTCTCGTCCAGCAGTGGTGCCAGCGCTAGTAGAACACGCCGTGGCGAGTCAGCAACAACGTAGATAGTGTAGACGCCAACGTAGTACGTAGAGCCTGCGCTCTAGCCGTCGAACATGAGGCAGATGCTGTTAGGCATCTCTTGGGCAATGGCTTGCTCAACCTTGCGCTCCACCAGCGCCATGTACTTTTTAAGAGTCTGAGACGAGACGGAAGCCCACCGAGACATCTCGCGGATGAGCTTGTTGTCCCCCTCTTCGAGGGCCATGTTTCGCTCCACGACCCAGCGTGCAGCGGGGCTGCCGTAGCTTAGCGTCAGAGGAAGACGGTTAACTCAACGAGTTAAGGATTAACACTCACCTTATTAAGGGTTAATAGGCCTTTATTACCAAAGGCACCTACTAACTACGACCTTAATAAAAGGACCTTTTACTTAGTGTTCCAAATCCAAACTGTTTAATGTATAATGTATTACGTGTTCGCGTAGCTAAAGTATACCTAGCTAGTCTTGGCTAGTCATAGGTATCAAGAAGCAGGGCCACTGGGCAGGATTGGGCACATTGTACCCGATGGTACCTTGTACCCATTCCCATGTACCAGTGTACCTTTTCCGCATACGTCAGGAATGTATGGCTCTCCTTGCGCTCCCTTAGGGCCTTGGCGAGATGGCGTTTGCTATGCCGCTCTCCTTCTCCGACCCTTGTCAGCGTCTGGTAGATTCAAACTGTTTATTTATCTTTTATTGCGGCTAGCTGCCTAGGGGTAAATGTATGTGTTTAACTATCTAACATAGTAAAACCAAGTATAATCCTACTTCAAATGCAAAACGTGTGGCTCTCAGCCACACACACTACCTCGAGTGTCCGTACATCAACTATGTACTTTACACAAAGTGTATCCATGTGTGGAACACACCAGGTGTAAACCCGTGTAACCCCGTTACACCACCACCCACCAAGATGTGGACACCCGTGTCCACGACACTTTCTCAGTGAGGTCTTTCTTCTCAAGACGTTAGAGGTCACTTCACCTCATCACAAGTTCAAAGAACTTCGGTTCCCAGAGTCCATTATCGAAACTGCATTTCCAATGCTCCATCTTTCGCCACGGTCATCTGACCCCTCTTCGCCATCGTCTAGTGGCCGCATGTCGGGGAGCGACAGCCCGCAATCGCCACAGGTCCTTGACCGCAATCCCGACAGGGAAGCTGCTCCGCAGCGGCTCAGTGTACGACAGTACCATAATGAGCACCGACGACGTTATGGCTCCGGCTCGACGAGCCAACATCCGGGGTGAGAGCGGAGCTCCCCGCTCTCCTGAGCCATCGACACCGCGTACGCGTCAAAACGACTGGCTTGACGAGCTTGAGCAGGGCGACATCATCCCTAGGGAACTCCTACGCGCCAGGAGGCTGCCTCTCCGAGGCCTTCAAGCCCGGCGCCGCGCTCTCGCGAGCTGCGGACGCCTAATCCGTTCCCGAACCGTGATGGTTCCGCGAACGCCCTGCACAATGCGCCTCCTCTCTCCTCGAGGTACGAGGATGAGCTCCCTAAGCCAGGTGTGGTCTCCAACGACCTGGACGGGGCTCAAAGCCGGCAGCTTGAGGCTGCATCTCGCGCACGGTCTAACAGACCTGTGGCCCGCCCCATTGTGGGCACGTCGCGTCGCGACTACGGTTATGACCGTCTCTCTCCTGCAGAGGTCGTTCGACGCGCTGCTTCGCAGCTCCTGGACACGTATACGTGTGGGCCCGCGCCCGAGACGACTGATGAAGTCGTTCAACGACAATCGCTCCGCGAGCACTTCTTGACTCCACAAGTCACAACTCCTTCGGAGTACCGTGAGCGCCTGCGTCAGCGGCTCAACGGTGAGGCCGTGCCGGCCATGCGGACAGTGCCGGTGGTCCTCTCAGAGGGTGAAACTATGGCCGCTTACGAAGCGCAGTTTCAGAATTGGGTGGAGCTATCCCGACGGCTCCACTCCTACGATGCTCTCCGAGCAAGTTTCTCGGAAACAGATATCCGCTTAGAGCGGCGCTTGCGCCTCGACTTCGCGAAGCGACAAGCCAAACGGCGTGCACCGGGACAACGTCCCTCACGCTACGAGGCACCCCGGCCTCCTGCTCCCGCTGTGAGCAGTCCTACCCATAGCCATGGGTCGGCTGCTACAGCCACTGGTCAAAGCCTGAGCTCGGCTATTGACCTGTCGTCGCCCCACTCTAGTGGTGGGAAGCGCGTGGCGCCCGGCGACTCCGTCGCACGCCCTTCGGGCGGTCCGTCACCGGGTGGCTTTGATCATAAGCGTCAACGACGTCAGGGCAATCCTGCCGCAATGGCACCTCGAACTCCCACGAGTTCTGGGAATGAGGGTAACCTCGCCATTTTACCAGATACTGGTTTTGACCCTGGCGCCTGCGCCGCGCCATCAGGCGCTCCACGTGATAGTGGAGATTACCATGCTCATCGAGCAGCGCAGGAGGAGGCCGAGCGGACGATGGACTCTCGCGCTGCGAGTAGGAACGAGCTGCTCCACTTGCAGACTCGTGTCCGTTCGGTGAACGACTACGTCGCCGACGTTGACCGCTCCTCACATCGCTTAGCGAATGGCCTCGAGGAGGTCGAGCGTCGCCTTGACTGGCTTGAGTCGCCTCAGGCGATGCAGCAGCGGGTCGTAGACCTTGAGCGTCAGGTCGCTCAGCTGCAGGGTCAGCTCGACCTCTTGGTTCGGATGCAGCCGTACGGCTCTCGTCCAGTGGCAATGCCACCTCCGATGGCTCTACCGCCTGCTGCCTTGCAGCCTCCTGTGCCTCCGCACCCTGCTGCTCTGTAGCTTCCTGCTGCCCCGCAGTATCCTGCGCACTCGGACTCTGGTGCTGGGCCTCAGCACCTTGTTGGCTCTCAGCCTCTTGCTGGCTCGCAGCCTCCTGCTGCCTCGCGGCCTCTCGCTGCTTCGCGGCCCTTGTCCGACCCGGCGCTAGCGCCTCAGAGCTCACACGAGCAGGATCCCGGTATGGCTTAAGCAAGCCCACATAAAATACCGGATGTGTACGCATCTTCTTCGGAAGATTAAGCGTGTACGCCAGGCCCTTCTTGGCCACGACCTTGAACGGTCCAATGAACCTAGGTCTCAACTTGGTCTTAAAGACCGCAGACACTGCATGTGTAGGTAGGTTTTTAGCGTTTAATAAAACGAGATCTCCAATCTCAAACCTTTCCATGTTCTTCCTGCCTTTGGCATCTGCATACTCCTTTTGGAGATCCTGGCTTTCAGCCATCGCGTCGCGCACTTGGCGCATGACGCTCAGTCTCAAAGAGACAAAGTCATCGACTTGCTTGCGAACCGCAACTGGGCTGACATCAGCAAGCCGATCGGCTAACCCTCCCCCATCAAGCCCAGAGCCACACCGTGGCGGCGTTAGAGGGACGCGAGGGTCGACCAAACCGTTCACATAGAACGGGGTGAAGCCTGTCGAGGCATGCACCGCATTGTTCATTGCGAACTCAACTAGGGGGAGCATCTCGCTCCAGCGTCGTGGCGCTTCAGCGCAGACGCTCCGGAGGATATCCTCCACAACGCGATTCACGCGTTCAGTTTGACCATCGGTCTGCGGATGGTCCGCCGTGGACATGTCCAACTTGGTGCCGAGCACCCTGAACAAGGACGTCCAGAACTTCGCTGTAAAGCGAGGGTCTCTATCAGAGACAATTGCCTCAGGGCAAGCCATGTTGGCGAAAGACTCTGTCTAAAAACAGCTTAGCTGTATCCTCACCGTCAACGGTGTCCGGCACAGCCGAAAGATGAGCCATCTTGGTCAACAAAGACCACGACACCCGTGTTGCCCGCCTTATCCTTAGGAAGGCCAAACCCAAAGTCCATACTAATGGACTGCCAACATCCCGAAGGGACTGGCAAACTCGCCAACGGCGCAGCCGCATGCGGCGCGGACTTGGTCCGTTGACATGTCTCGCATGTACGCACATAGGTGCTTGCCCACTTGTACATCTTGGGCCACCAGTACATCTTGCTCACCGAGCCATAGGTCTTCTCACGACCAAGATGTCCACCGACAGGCGTATCATGCACCTCATAGAGGATGCGATACTTAAGATCCTCATTATGAGGGACGACCACTCGAGGAGTGTCCTCAGGGTCAGTGCTGTAGTACAGCAGGCCATGATCCAGCGTATAACGCTGCAGCCTCGCGCGTAAGCGCGGTTACAATTCCTTGTCCGAGTCTTTAAACTCTTCGCTCCCAAGAGCGCGTAGCAGAGCTACACATGTGTCGTCTTGGGCGTATGCCCTGCGTATAAGGTCGGGGACCGACGTCGTCACTGTAGTGACATGAGTCAGCTCGTAGTCCGGCCTGCGCGATAGCGCATCGGCCACTACGTTTAGCCGTCCCGGCTTATACTTCACCTCGAAGTTATACTCGGCAAAGAATGAAAGCCATCTTGCCATTCTCTGTGAGAGGTGAGGCGACTGAGTCACAGTGCGTAAAGACGCATGATCTGTATAGATCACAAAGGGCTTAGAGCCGAGTAAATGTACTCTGAATTTGACTAGAGCATACTTCATTGCAAGTAGCTCTTTGTCATGAACTGGATAGTTCTCCTCAGCAGCTTTAAGCTGGCGAGACTCAAACGCGATAACGCGTTCGCGCCCTTCGGCGTCTGCTTGTAGTAAAGCACAACCGATTGCGAAATCGGAGGCGTCGCAGACGACGCTAAACGGACGGTCCGGGTCCGGAAGCGCTAAGATGGGCGCATGAAGGAGACTCTCCTTAACAGCCTTGAAGGCGTCGTCGTGAACGACATCCCAGCACCAAGGTGCATCCTTCTTATGGAGATTGGACAATGGCCGAGCCATATCAGCGTAGTTCTCGCTATACTTGTGCAAGTAGTTGGCCAAGCCAAGCCACTTACGCAAGTCCTTCTGGTTCGATGGAACCGGCCAGCCCACAATGGCCTTAACCTTTCCAGGATCTGCCCTAAGGCCTCGCTTCCCAATGAAGCATCCGAGGAAAGGAATTTCCTCCGCGCCAAAGAAGTTGGCATACAACAAATTCGTGCGCATGCACTCGAGCACCGCTCGCAAATGGTCAAGGTGGTTCTCCACATCAGACCTCCCGTGCTCCGCACGACTATGGACAAAGATGTCGTCGAAGTACGTCTGAGCGTACGCCCGATGGGGCCTCAACAACTGCGTCACTAGACGATGGAACGTCGCAGGCGCGACAGCCCTTGGGGCATCACCAACCACTCCCAGAGCATACCGCTCGGAGTTCTCACTGCCGTGCGGTAGGGGTATATCGCTAGCTCCAAGTCGAGTGCACTGTACAACGTACATCCCACCATGTTGTTCTGTAGAACATCCTTTCGATCGGTGTCTGCACCGGAATGGTGGCTGCATTCAGCTTATTGAAAGCATGCACTATGCGACACTTGCCATTAGGCTTTCTGACACAGAACGTGAGTGTCGAGTGCGGAGACTTGCCCTCACGCACCAAGCCGGCTTCGTGCTTTGCACGGAAGAACGCGTCGATGACGTCACATTGCTCCCTTGGTAAGGGCCACTGCCGTGTTACGCAGTATTGGGTTCCAGGAACCAAGTCAATCTCATGACGTACGCCTCGTTCCGGAGGCAACCCTGACGGCGGGTCCTTCGACACCACATCGTGGTATTCCTCAATCAAAAGATAAAACGGATCCGAGGGATCCTTGAGGATCGAAGATCCACTCCTAGCGCTTAGCACTCGCTTCGTGTCCTCAAGGACAGCTTCGTCCACAACGGACGAGGAGTTTAACTCCTCCTCGGGTCGTATCATGACCACCTCGACAAGCTCGCCGGCCTTTAAGGCCTCGCCAAACTCGGCGACGGACATCTCGTCCAGCTCTAACAGAGCATCAACCGACGGGTGTCGCTCGAGACTGATGTCTCCGTCGACATCCCCTGTCACCCCATTCACGAGTGTGTATAACTGCTCACTGCAGTCGCGTGGAGCCTCACTGCTCAACACGCTGGACACCTCGTCCGACGTCATAGACGTCACAGACGCTCTGCGTCTCTTCCTCCTCTCCCTCCTCGCCCGAGCACGGCCGGATGAGGGCTACAGGGCGACATCACCGTCGCGCTGCCTATGTGCCAACGCACTATGGCTCCTCAAAGAGGGAACAGTGTCATTCGAGACACTCAGCGGCGGGTCAGCGACACTACAAACACCGCTCAACGGTTTACATGCCGTTCAACGTTTGTCCTTAGGACACAGCGGCGGGTCCGCAACCCTACAAACACCGCTCGGCGGATAACGCGCCACCTCGCGCACGTCCTGTGAGTTACACTCACGGCTAACAGCAACTTCGTTGCTCACCAATTCTGACATACCAATGTCCAGCACCATGACCGACTCGGTCTCGTGCTCGCGCCAATAGCGCTTCTGTCTCCGAGCAGAGGTGGGTTCATGACTCGCCAATGCTCCACTTGGAGACGGGCGCGTAGCGGCCAACGTCTTCTACTTCCAGTCGATCCATGGCTCGTGGCTCTCGAGCCACGCCATGCCAAGGATGAGGTCATACCTCTCATCCAGGTCTAAGACCAAGCAGCGTTCCACGCTATCGAAGTCTAAGAACTTCACGTTCAGGTCAATAGAGACCTTCGACACTGTCACTAGTGTCCCCGTCGCAAGACGGACAGAGATCGTATCTCTTCGAGGCTCCTTTAGAGCCTCAACATACGGTTTGAAACCTTCAACAGTGGAGCGCCGGACATAGTTGCCTGACGCTCCTGAGTCTATCAAGACTGTCCACGGCTTGTCGAAGCCCTTCACGTTCGCTTGAACGACTAACAAGCCGGGCTTGCACTCACTAGGTGAGTTAGAGAGCTTAGCTTTCTGCGGGGCTGAGTCCCGTTCCCTCCTGCCTCCCAGAGGCCCAACAGAACCCAGTTCTTCCCCAGTAGGACGCCCCGCGCCTACTGGGTTCCCTGTTTGAGGGTTCGAAGCGGTGCTTCGGCACGATGGAGCCTGGCCTTTGTTGCGCAACGGGCAACTAGGCCTCAAGTGGCGGGTGCTCACGTATAGCATCGACGGATGCTGAAGCGCCGCTCAGCAGCATAGAGGTCAGCCTCGTCTTCAGCGTAGCTGAGGTCCATCGGTTCAGTACCGCTCGAAGAGCTCGCGCTACCAGCGCTCGAACCGAGTCTCGCAGACTAAAGTTATATTTGGTATTTAATGCCACGTTCACGGCCTCCTAGGATGAACACGGAAAACTTCCGTTCGGGCAGCGCCCGTGCGCAGCCCTCCATGAACACGGTCACGGCGACCACCTCGGGAAGAGGACTCGACGCCATACCGGCGATCAGAGTTCTCAACTCCTGGACATAGTCCAATAACTCCTTTCTGCCCTGGCGTGTAGCAAGGAACTTCGACCGTATACGGTACGCCTGGTTAGGCGGCGCGAATACGCGCACTAATTGCTGTTTCAGCTGACCCCAAGTCGGGAAAGCAGCGTCCACAGACGTGCCGCACATTAGTGCCCATTCTCTAGCTCGGCCAACGAGCTTTCCGCCAGCGCTACGCGCTGTTGCTCAGTCTGGAGCAGGGCCGATCCCATGGCCATCTCGACCTCTCGGGTCCAGAGAAGGAGATTCTCCCCTTCGTTTCCTTCGAAGGTCACCACGTTCAACATGAGCGGCTTCGGTCTATTAGACCACTCGTGCGTCGACGACGCTGCCGCGGACGATGCGGCGGACGCCGCTGCGCTCACGCGATCTTGAACATGCTCTAAGAGCGCCTTCTCGTAGCTTGCAAAAGCCTCCAGTCTGGCGGACACCGCCTCTGGCCCTTGCGAAGCAAGATGAGCTATGCCCTCAGGGCCCAACAGAGACATAAGCTTTTAAAGCGTCTCTTGTTGGCCAGGCGGCAAGCTCGCGAACACAGCGTGTTCCATCCTCTCAGACGGATCAGTCAAAAGACTCAGTCGCAGGATTGACTACAAGTGCTACCAAGTGAATCGGGGCTGCCGTAGCATAGCGTCAGAGGAAGACAATTAACTCAACGAGTTAAGGATTAACACACACCTTTTAAGGGTTAATAGGCCTTAATATCCGAAGGCGCCTACTAACTACGACCATAATAAAAGGACTTTTCACTTTGTGTTCTAAATCCAAACTGTTTATTTATCTTTATTGCGACTAGCTGCCTAGGGGGTAAATGTATGTGTTTAACTATCTAACATAGTAAAACCAAGTATAATCCTACTTCAAATGCATAACGTGTGGCGCTCAGCCACACGCACTCCCTCGAGTGTCTGTACATCAAATATGTATCTTACACAAAGTGTATCCATGTGTGGAACACACCAGGTGTAAACCCGTGCAACCCCGTTATAGTCAAGAGTTGGAGCCGTTTCTGTGTTCGCCATCGCAAATGATAAGGAGGGAGAAAAAAAAATAGAGCATCATAACGACGTTGGTAGTCCTCAAGAAGACGGATACTGTGTTGCGTTATCGGCATGACGGTCTACGTACTTAACTTTTACCTGCCTTTGATCGGACAAGTGTGCCGAACGGCATGATACAAGTGTTACGGGATATCAACTGCTACAGTTACTCGCTACAGGAAACGTATTAACGATAACTGCCCTTCTACAGTACATGTAAGGTCCACCCGTTTGTTCCGAAGGAGATCCAAAATGATTCATTTTACGACCCGCCGAACGCCGAGGATGAGCGCAGAGGAAAGCAGATTCAGAAGGATCGACAAGCCGCGTCTTAAACAAAGAAGACAAAACGTGAAGCTGCCTCCGCAGCGGGGAAGATTGCAAAAGAGACCCCCGTATTGACTGGGACTACTGGGGAGGCTTTACAGACGGACGGACGTGAAGACCAGAGAACTATCCCGGCTAGTAATGAGGCTCGTGACAAAATGTCCGTGCTGCGCGCTAAGAAACGCCCTCGCAAAGAAACCGGATAATCATTTGCAACTGTCAGAGAGAACGCGACTGTGATTATCCAGCGTAGTCCACAATGATTCTAGTTTCCAAAATCTCTAAACCCCAAATTATACATTCGAGTTTTGAAAATTGAAAACTTTAGTTGCAAATTTAGCTGTCAATTGAGCGCTATAAATAGCACCCATTGATATCTTTAAAATTTTGTACTAAGCAGACAAAAACAATGAAATGTCTTCGGCGACTCCGAGGCAACTTTTTCAAAGTCACTTTTCTCTGAAACGGCTGAATGGAAAAATTATTTGAGACCTTCAAGAAATAGTGGGGACGTCCCTCTCAAATCGCACTCCAACAAAAGGTTAACTAGCATTCTTTTGTTTTGTGAGGTCCGAAATGTGTTGATCAGCGGATCAATCACAGGCAGCATTTGCACTAACCGGAGCCATGGGAAGGTTAAAAAAATCTTGGTAGAGATGTGGCTTGAGCAGCCTCCTGACCTACTTTATCAATAGAGTAGAGGCATCGTCACCGGCACAAAGTCGAGCCACCCAGGGAATGGAGCGACCATAGAAGTTCTACTAGATAGCTCGCTATCGAGAATTCACCAGGTTATGCTGTGTATCTTTCGACATGTAAATCATAGCGTTCCTTAGGAGAAGAATCGTGCTGAGTTTTGAATGCACTTTCTGCTGGAGAAATGTCATGCAAAAGTGGTGGAAATCGACTACTACCTCGGGTAATATTGAAACTAAATCTATTTGCTGATTACGCCGATTGCCATTTGAAAAATGCAGGACTTTTTGTTCTGCAGCTGCCAAATTTATGTGATTAATACCCTGCAAATTCTGGTTAATTGGTCCTTGGTAGGGTTGGTCGAATGCAAGGTGTCATTAATGTCATTCACCGACTGCATTGCAATTATGTCATTTTTGGGGCTTTTACTTGAATTTGCATTGCATTTGGCGCCTTGCGGTATAAACGATCGGCCTGGTGGATAAATTTTAGCTCTAAATCGCAATCTCTTAAAACCAGAGCAACTCCAACTTTCCACAAGAGAGCCTCATCGCAACCCCCTCCTGTTACTACAGGCATCAGCCTGAAGCCTGCCCTTAGCGCTTGCTGACCTGGTCCTCCTTACATCAAGTATTCAGTCCCAAGCTGCGTTGTCTCACCCTCGACGACGCGATTCTATTCGATGGCGCGCCGTGCAGCACGACTTCTTTCTTTCCCCCGGTATTGACGCAAGATCTCGTGTCACGGGCGGTGGCGCATGCAAATTAATCTAGCCGCGTGGCTGGCAGTGCCTGACTCGCACAAAAGAAGGAAGAAGACATCCAACGAAGGTTATATCTAGGGCTGGCTCCGTCCACTGTAGACCCCACACCCAGACAACTACAGGGCAAGCTACTTCTTGCGAGCGATGGAGTCTTGGTCCCTCAGTTTTCAATTGACCGTACGGCAGAAACATTATTCTTTGGCAACCATGACCCGCAGGCATCCCATATGGAACGAGTTCGACTTTGGTGAGGGCATGTACCCTGACGCGACCTGCAAGCACTGTCAGGTGGAGCTGCACAAGTGTCAACCTAGTTGAAATATGCTGACGAACGTTTCAGTATGCCCTGAATTGAGCGAGACTACGAAGTTGGAGTGACATCGCTACAACGAACCGAAATCGAAGCCATCCAAGAGGAAGCACAAGCGTAAGAAAAAGCGGAGCCAGATTCGATCCCCAGACGCCACACAGGATTCGGAACTGTCCCAGTCCCAGTCGGAAACTCCTTTCATTAAGGTAGTCGCCACTGAGCTCAAGGAGCGCTTTCAATCGTCCATTGCGAGAGCTTTCTATGCGGCTGGTATTACGTTCCGTTACATTGAGGTGCCTGCCTGGTTACTATCCTACAACCTCAAATGAAGCAATATGTAACGACACGTAAAGCATTTGCTGGGAAGCTCCTGAGTGCCGAGTATACTGCTAAGAAGAAGAGACTCATTCAAAGACTGCAAGATAAGTCGTCTGTTGGGGTCGTTTCTGATGGGTGATCCGGTAACGGCAAGGAGAAGGTCATCAATTACCTGCTGGTGTATCCGAATATGCGACCTCAACTTTGCTGCAACCGTAGACCTGCAGGAGCTGAACAAAGCGGTGACTACATCACTTCTGAAATTGCGCGTGTTGCGGATGAAGTCGCAAGATAGTGAACTCCGTGACGATCGATAACACTCCAAATATGCAGAAAGCGTGGGAAATCCTCGAGCGTGAGCGGGCAATCTCATGCGATCGATGCAGCAGTCACGCAATTAACCTGATCATGCAAGATGTTCTACAGATGGACTGGTCTAAATGGGTGCTTTTTGGGTCCATTAATGCGGCCAAGTTCATCAGGAATCGGCTGCAGCTTCTTGCAAGGTTTCGCAAGCTGCTTAAAAATAGAAAAGCGAGCCTAAACGGACGTTGCGCTTGCCTGTTCCAACAAGATGGTATTCCAGCCATAAGTGCATCAAGAGTGTTTACGACAACCCAAAAATCATTCGAAAATTGTTCAAGCAAAAGATAATGAAGCAGTTTTCGCGCAACCGGCAAGGCTCAACGAAGCTCGTAAATTCGTGAACGACAAAAAATTCTGGAAACGCCTGACGCATATACAAGCACTTTTGGAGCCGTTAGGTGAAGCTGTGGCTGTACTGGAACGCGAACGCGATGTAACCCCTGAAGATCGTGTCTCGATGTGTGTTGCTGCTTGCGACGATCACCTGAAAGGTCGAGATATGGAGTCCGGGGAGACTTGTTGTAGCGGCTCAAAACGACAAGTACTTATTACATTCCAGTAACACCCACTCCTGTTAATACATTTGAACAAACTTTTCGCAGCTTAACTCCTGCTTAATTGTTTAAATTTAGTGAAATCTGTCGAAGCCAACCTGTGTAGTTTACGCCTGGTATGTTTCATCTCACACACGGCTGAAGTGGCCCCGGAGGCCACTGTAATACGCACTTAAGTACGAAGACACAAACTGGCTGTGACTTTATCATGAGGCAAAGTGTCAGTTTAGTAGCCTCAACCAGTTTAGTAGGCTCGGTCTTTATAACCCGTTAGATCTAGCTAAATCGCTGCCAACGATGATGATTGGTTAACATTGAACTAGCTGACTTTCAGCTGATTCACTCCAGCAGTTTATTCTCTGGTCGCTCTACATTTTCGTTCATCCTGCATGGGAAAAATACACGTCACGTACTGTAGACCAGAGCTTTATAGCGCCGCCCAAGCCGTTGTGGCTGGTATAGAGTTAAAGGTAACAAGTGAAGTTATGAAGATCCCACGTATAATGCTGGCAGATTACGTGGCTGTTGGGGGCAAAAATAATCCTCACCGGCGCCCGGCAATGACTTCGAAGAATGTCAAAGATGTATGTGTATTTAACGCGGACGATGCTGCTACTAATACGAAACGAGAGCACTAGCTCGTGATAGCCGCAAAGAGGTTTAAGAATGTACGGTACAGCGATAACAAGAAGAACATTCACCTCATATGTAGTAGCGTCACGGCCGGTGACCCACAGGCACTACCAGTGGCTACGTCGATCCTCCACCCATGGTTAGGGTGACTGTAGAAACAAACAAACTAATTATAGCATGAACTTTTATTTTTATGACGTTGAAGAGTGTACATACCTGCCGCCCTCCCCGCCCTTTTTCGTGGACAAATGCATTGTTTGATTAAGTCAAGGAGGCTACTAAACTGACAAGACCACCAATTTGCGAAGTCCGAAAGAATCCTTTAAACAAGCTTTTCGCCGGTTGCAAATTATCTGATAAAAATATCAAAATTCGGCGTGCATCTAGATGAGACAATTGCCTCCACAGGAGCAATAGTAAACGCCGAGGGCGAGACGAGCTCGCGACCTCAACACCACTTTGTTCGTGAAGTCGCGAACGATGACACAACGCCGCGACAATCCAAACCATCCAGTGTGTCCGTTGTTTAACCGGAGCTTTCACCGATCAGCCGTATAGGTGCAGGAGCGTTAGACGCAGACGTTCAACCCTCGGTTTGGTGGGAAATACCGGTAGACACGGTCGTAGATCTCACGGCCGACGGCAGCGACCAAGAGATTCAAGTCGATGGAACGGAGGGCGCGGAGGCGGCTCAAGGCTACATTTGCGCCGAATACGGCTCATTGGCGCTGCGGCGCATGGAGTTCGCCTCTGAGTCTGATGGCGACCCGGAGGCTGGCAAATGAAAGAACGGAGGTCTCGGACACCGATGTGCTGTCACAGCCGAGTTTGTGGAAGCTGTTCCCACACGTTGCAGCGACAAAAGCGCCGCCACCAGAGAAAAGTTAAGGTGGGACACTGGACTGAAAGGCGTTCTCGGAAACGATGCCATCTGCGGTTGTGCTGCATTAAAAGGAGTGGTATGGAGATATACCGCGCCAGGGTTCTGGAATATCGAGGTTTATGGGATGCAGGGGTGGAAATAAGCGCTGCACGGGGTGGGTGGATATTGGGTAGTTACCTGTCCTAACCCTAGAAATAATTCAATTTAACTATGGGTATACAATTTTTAATTATCACACGCCACGCTTAAGAGCTGAGCTAGCTCCGCCATCCAATGCCATCGCCTGCCTCGCCTTTTCCTTACGGAGTCGCCAGCCATCATTTTATGGAAGTGCTCGTAAAGTTTGGCACTCACTTTCGCTTTTACCACCAAGTTAGCAATCAAAGCAATTCTAACCCACCTGTACAAGTCTGATGAACTCCGAGGTCGTCAATCTCCCCACGAGCACTCCTGCTGCTCAAGACACACCTTCACCCGCTCCGACAGCTGGGCGTAACCGAAAACCAGTCTGGGACTTGATGGACGTGGATGGCAAGGACGTTTGGTGCATGCGCTGTGGGAAGCTTGTACACGCGTCTGGTCGAACTCACGTGGAACGAGTCGAGAAAGACGTCTACAGCTGCTGCAAGAAACGTGCGTCGTCTTACAAGATCACGGATATATACCACCCGAAGATGAACGCGGCGGTTTTGAAGCAGTTCCAGGAACGCTTTGCGTGGTGAGTGTACACCACTGGAATAGCGTTCTACAAGACCGAACACCACACGCTTTTAAAAGCCCTTCAAGTCCTCAACCCAGGCATCTGCGTGCCGTCAGCGCCAACGGTTTGTATGACCAGGTTTACGACAAGTCTGTCCCAATAGCTCACGCTTCGTCTTTCAGGCCTCGTTGTAACTTTGGAGACTGACGCGTGGACTGACATTAATGGGATGGCTGTTGTCAACTATTTAGCCGTAAGTGATCCACTTTCATTCTTCTTGGAGTCTGTTTACACTGGCAGCCAAAGCCATGACACCGATTTCCTGGTGGCAGATGCCACTCGTGTGCTAAGAGGCTTACGTTTGGAAGTGTGATCACGGATAACACTGCTGCAATCAAAGCAACGTCGGAAGTGATGCAGTCGCAGTATCCTAATGAGTACCAAGTACTGCTTGGTAACCAGTGTTTCATCACTCGATAACTACCAAAGAAGCCCTAATTCGTCGCTTGAGCAGCCAGCAACCCCGTCCAAATCCACCCGCTAACAACAATCACGACGCAGCGCCTTCCCCCAAGCACGAGCTCCGCCACCTTGTTCAGACTGCCAGAAGAGTCTGAGCCGCCACCAGAAGCCGAACTTGCTTGTCTTCCAACCCAAACGCCACAGAGGTGTCTGTTCCACTGTCCGAAGCCTTGAAGACTCTGTTAACGAGTCAGAATTGCCCCCAAGCAGCTTCGCAGTCGGCACCTGCTTGCTGTTCGTCGTGGAGAGGCTGCTGCTTTCAGACGTGCGTTGGCTTAGACACGTGAAGCTACAACCGCTGGTTCTCTCTGCTGGCGAGTGCCTCAACCACATTTACGACTTGACACGACCTGTGTGCTCCTTCACGTGTGTGCCTGGCTTATAAGTGGGACGAGGTGTCAGTCATTATGGACGCCAGTCTAAAGTCGCAGTTCTGGAATGAAGGCTACCTTGTCGGAAACTTAAGACTGCCGCCTCACACTTTGGAGAAAGCTAAGCAGGAAATCGAGCAACTGGACTTCAGACCTATTTTTGGTGAAGTGTATGAAGAAGAACGCGACCTTTTCCGTCTTCAATCCCCTATTGCTACATTTGGTCCGCCTACCAACAAAATATACAAGCGAGTGAAGAGTATTGTGGAAAGATCTGATAAAAATTGGTACACCAAAAAGTCTATTTGGAACGCATAGAAATCACTTCCGGGGACCTTCGCCAAGGCATCCACCTAGATTTTCCTTCATTCGAAACAAGCAAAGCGATACTGGAAAAGGGTATTGTTCAGGCGTCTGTCATTATTTCTCTTCAATCCGACACACAGTTCTACCTCTACCCTGGCTGCTTTGGGGTCTGTGCAAAAATGGACAAATACAAACTGTTGTCACTCGACGCGGGCGCATTCCTGCTGTTCCGCGGAGACTTGGTCCATGAAGGGGCTGAATTTGAAGAGGCAAAATTTGAGGCTGCATTGTTACGTACGGGTATGTGGAATACCACAAGAGGCCGACGCAACAAAGCTGCTGTGTTCAGAAGCTACATGGCGAGCATTGCGTTCAACAGTGCACATCGCGTCGCCATCTCTTTAACCACTGCCGTTATTGTGCTGACAACCCCAGTTAGATCCACTGTCCATCCTTCCCCCGGCTGTTTATCTCGTTCCATTCTAGCCGCATTAGCACCAAGTTGGACATCCACATCCACAACTTCCATCGACTTCCTCTTCGGCTTCACGTAGATTCGTGGTGTTGCATTAGAAACAACAAGTACAAAATTGCTGGAGCCGTCGAAGGATGGAGTCTCAACGAGCAGTTGCTGTCGGCACAAAGTTGTCGCGCGCCGGCGAAGCCTGCTACTAGCGGTAGATGTTTCATGGAATGCAGCACCCGACACGCTCTCCATTCGACAACACACTTGAAGTTGACCAAACAAATACCCCATTAGCAATCGCTCTCGTAAAGTGTAGGATTTTTTCAGCTTGGCATTGAACGTTTCCACGGGATTATTTGTAGTTGCTCAACCAACAGGCGTACGGAAGCACTGCAATTTCACAAACTTTCCCGTCAGCCACTGCTGCAGAAAATACTCTCCGAATTGCTCGACATCTGGGTCGGCAAGCCACCGCCGCACTGCAGACGTCTTTTTAGCACGGAATTCCGAGGCGTTTCTTGCGTAATCAAATATATCGGCCACGACCAGGCTACGCTTACCGGGAAGTAAATACCTCGTCCGCTCATGAACGTTTGTAATAACGTGGTAAAAGCACATCAAAATCTCTGTTTCTCAATCCTCGAACACTGATGCCATCTCATTGTACTGGGCTCCGTCGGCATCTCCAAGAATGTAGTGCACTATCATCGGCTTCCGCAAAACTCGAGCGTAGATAGCTCGGGCGATGCAAGCGCACATGCGTAGTGACGCTCTTCTTGTTGTGACACGACGAACAAAGCAACTAAGTGAAAGGAACGAGAATGGTCAGAAATTCCACATACAAAGGTAGGATAATCCACTTGATTCAACTTGTAGGTCGCATCAAAATGCAAAATAAAACTGTGCGGATCACGGTCGAGTCGTGTTAACAGTGTCTTTGTCGTGAAGCCGACAAAAAATGCACTAGTGTCGGTTCCTTCGCCAATAGTAATGTCTCCATTACAATTCATGTTGCTCGAAAACGAAAATGCAGAGCTTTCTTCTTCTAGCCCAGTGTAGGCTTTTGCTCTGATAGAACATCCAAGTCGTCCGTATTGTTCAATTCAGTCTTGCGGCAATATGTAACAAACCTTTGCACCTTGCTGAGATGCGGTATTTTTTTTTCACAGGGACACCAACAGCCAGCGCGTTTCGAAATCGAGCAGGTTTCAGACCGTTAACAGCTAGTTGGCGCGCCGTTTTTTCTCTTGTGTTCCAAAGTCAGGTCGCCAGTAGGAGGATCATTTCCTTTCACTTCGTGTAAACCAAGCTCGTAAATATTCACTATGCCGCTTTTGTAGCATATAAGCGTCTTGCATTTCCAACGACACCTCTAAGGTGCGACACACGCATCCGCACACGTAGCTGAAGAACACGAGAAGACCCGGTATCGCATTGTGTGAGGTGATGGATCCGTACACACGGTACATATCGATGTGTTGCTGACAGTGACTTTGTGTTTCTTCGCGTGCTTCATGTTTTCCACAATACGCTCGCTTTCCACCTCCGGCACCTGCCGATACAGCATAGCACACGGGAGTGGTTTTCCCATTTCTAAGAGCGGCTGTGTCAGATACATTGTTAGCAATCAAGCAAACAAAAGACAATATTCAGGTAGTTTTCGCGTCCGTACGGTAGGTAGAGGATTTCGCCTAGCTACTTACAATGGGCTTACGAGTTCTGCGCGTAAAGAGCAAGGGGTGTCAGGTGGCGCTGTGGGTGGCTGGTCTCGACGTTTCCAGCAGCAGTTTTTGATTGGATGCGTGTCGGCCAATCTCCGGAGGCTTGTAATCGGTCACAGGTTGGCTAAAATTTAGTTTGTTTGATTACCTGACATTTGGTGGATTGATTGATCTTCTAGTGGATTTGTCAATTCAGCTATGGATTAGTATAGTGCGTTATTTACTGGGCTCACAGATCTGCGGATTAATACTATCTCTGTGGATTGATCTCATAGTACTGTGGACATTTTACGCGTCCTCACACCTCGCCCAACCACAGGTGCCGACAACCCATCGATGTAGCCACCACGAACGGCGATCGCGTACGTTTTGTTAACTGGCTCATCACTGGAAAACTTTCCTGAGTACCACGTAACTATATCACCGGGTATTAGATCCACTGTTGCGAAAATTCCATTTCCGGCACCCGGAATTGATGGCGGTCGATATTCGATCAGGCACAAGGAGGCACCAAAGACGCCCTCTATGTCTGCGTCTATATCAGTAAATACTTCTGTCCTCTGTACTGCCTGACGTTCTTTTTTTGTTTTTCTTTGATCTATTACGCGCACTATACTCGCGCTGCCTGCTTCTTTTGCTTTCTAGCGAGACACGAGCGCACTTGACAGAAATTCTTAGCTGGTGAGTATTTTTGCAATGGCGCCGGAGAGTGTTAATCTTCGTAGTGTTGAACTGACAGCCTGGACTTGGGCACGAGATGTCACTGCCGGGGGGAGCAGGAACCAGAACCGGTGACGGCAACACTGGTGGACTGTCCATAGAGTTGTCAGAAAGTCGAGTGAGATGAAAAGGGGACGCTGTTGTCGTCAAATTTTTACGTGAGGCAAAAAGTGGACAACAAAATTGGGAGATGTTTTTCAACTCAGCGGGGTGGGTGAGATTTTTTGTTTTTCTCTGAAATAACCACCCCAGATGATGAAGGGGTGGGTGGATGGGCAAATTGGATTATTCCCTACCCCAAACCCCCCACTACGAACCCTGTACCACGGGCATTCCACGAAAGGGAAGAAAGTCAAAGCCATTCTGTGTATTCGAGGGTTTAGAGCACGACTTCGCAAGCTTCGTTTACAGAGACCTACCTACTAAGAGCCAGATACGACTGAATATTTTCTCCTGAGGGAGGTGGCGTGGCCAGACAACGTCCAGAAAACCAGCGAATCACTCAATCCAGAGGGTGTGGAGTTCGCGGATGTAGGAGATTTGGGCAATGCTCGTGCGCAGGTGATTGGGATACGTGCAGCAATGCTGAAGCTGCTCTATACTGCACACACGATTCCTGCAACCTGAATGGGAAATGTAGCAATGCACCGAGAACATTAACCACTTTGCAGCTGTTTGATACGGGTCGTGTCGGGGTGGGTGTCCGCCACAAACACGGACCTTAGTGTCGGTGACATTATCGGCGAGTATACGGGGGTTCTGAGTGCGTACGACCCGATCGACGCGGCGGAACCTGGTCAGAGAATGAAACACAATATCGGATATACGATGCTGCTGAACACCAAGTCTCGGACAAATAAGTACGTGTACGTAGAGGCGTCGAACTGACTGTGGTTCGATGATGCAGTTCATTAGTCATTCCTGCACTCCGAACGCTGCATTCGTTGAGGCACAGCACAGATCCAGCGTGAAGGTGATAGTACGCATGATAGAAAACGTCTACGCGGGCGCTCAGATCACAGTTGATTACGGTAAGCAGACGTGGTTTCGTTGTGCGTGTGACCAATGCTGGACATCTCCAGAAGGGAGCGAGGTCTCAAGCAATTGAAGTCGTAGCATTCTAGAAATATCCTCGGGTAGGTAGAGTTCTACTTCGGTTGGTATGCACCATCAATAATATAGTAGAGATTTCAATTGCGTTCTTTGAGTTCTGGAGAGGAAAATTATGAAAATGTAACTCGAGCACTAATCCGAGAAGCCTTTGCACTAACCCTCAGGTAGATTCTACTCAGAAGGTCTTGGGAAGGAACTACATGTACTGACACCGACCCAATTTGAAAACGGTGGCCTTCTAGAGTGATCGTACAAAACCCTCGGGTTCTACGTCTAGCTACAGGACTGTTCAGGAGTATCAGGTATATTTACATTCATGAAAGACCAGCGAATCAATTCTGGACTCCTAGAAATTTAAGGCGGGCCAAACACTCAGAGGTCTTCCGCCCACGCCGTCTCCAGCTCGCCTGCGTTTGCTCCTGTTCACAAGCACGTTGCGACCACGGCTGTCTACTTTTCTGTGACTCGAAGCGCAAAAAGCACGTGGACGCACACTCCGAAGGCATAACAGTAGTTACAGGGGGCACCAACGCTGGGTAATGTCGATGGGCCAGCCTCCCCATGACTGGTTCTGCTCTTCCATTCGTGCGTGTCACGCCCATTTGTGCGGAAACTGCAATGCCCTCCTCCTCCTTTCTTTCCTGCGGCGCCATAGATACTCGTTTCGCCAGTTGAGATGCCACCTTTAAGATAGTAGAGCCCCCCCATACCTATAATCAGGCATGAGCCCGACGCACACACCAATGAGCCCCTCACGTGTCATTTCTGCGACACTACGCGTGAGGGGTTTTGGAAGTAGAGATGTCGTAGCTAAAGGGCCGATTACTTGTAGAAAGATCATGGCAACAAGCCGCCAGCTCGCGAAACAAAGTACCCATCTTGAGTTTGCGGCGTAGAGTGTAGTCTCTCTTAAGCAACGCATTAAAAGTTTCGGAAGGATTGTTCGTTACTGCGAAGCCACTCGGAGTTAGGGACGTTTGCCAGGCTCTGAAACGACCATGCAACCACTGTGCTCTCATGTATTGCGCAAAACCCACCAAACTTGAATCGGACATCCATTTCATCAAAATTTCATCCCGAAGTTGCTGGAAATCGAAATCGCTTTTTGTAAAATGCAGGTCGTACACATCTCGCACTAGTGCAGCCGTCACACCAGAGGGAAATGTATTAGTCGACTTCATCACGTTTTTAATGACGTGGAAAAAGCACATAATGAACTGGAAGCCTGGATAGTGCCCCAAGGTAGCTTATAGAGCGTTATATTGGGCCTGATCGGCGTCGGCCATTGCGTAGCGGACCCGTAGATCTCTCTGTGTAATCCAATAGAACAACCGACGTAGCGAAAAGAGGACTGCCTCAAAGATGGGTTGCGTTTATTAAGAGGCGACGTATAGTGCGACCAAATGGAACCGACGGCTGCTGTCCGACACGCCAACAACGATAACGGGGTAGCCGTGGCAGTTCATCTAGTATGTCGCGCCTTTATGTAGAATGAAATGGTCTGGAGACTGCAATAACCTCATCACCAAGGCTTTGGTAGTTAATCTAACTACAAATGGTTTCAGATCTGAGCCAATCAACCAGATTTGATTCTGATTCCGAACAGGTACTAATTTTTGGGTATTCGGCATGAATTCTGGAAGAACACCGAAATTCGAGAGGTGGTCAAGAGCTACTCGATATGGTGTGGTTATTTCGGTACACTGCTGATTTCTTATCGACAATGTTGCAGTCATTACGGTACGCTTCCGCGACTAAGAATCCTGATCGATAATGGTGCGATCATTCCAGTACATCGTGGTGATCAAGAGTCATATGAACCAAATAACAGGTACAACGGCTGAAGTTCAAGGCAGCTCTTGGGGTTTGTGTTGTTCCAAAGGGGCCAATGGGGTTTCCAATGTAGATGCTTGGGCCGCCTACTATTAGCAGCGGGGTTGAGGGGTGGAGAGAGACCTGGCCAAGATTTTCAAGTGTCGATGCGTTTATTCTTCTTAAGCGTTTTGGGATTTCTTCGTCAAAAGGGGCCAATATACTTCCCAGCCTTGCAATATGCGGAAAACCACTTGCGTGTGTAGAAACCCCTCCGCTAGTTGGCAATCCGGCCACTCTGTGTGTGGGTTAACCTACGTGGTATCGCTTGGAAGTCCACTACACCACAAAGACCCGCGAAGTATCAATTTAACTACAAAGCCCGTTTGTTTGTATATTATTCTTTCTTTTTGATTTTGTTTTCGTCACATCGGCGCTTAAAATATTCAAATTAAAACGTATGCCGGATTTTGTGCCGGTGTATTTCACTACCAGAATGCTGACAAGCCGTACCGCATTTTTTCGGTCGTTCTCTGTACAATAGTTTAAAAGTGGCTGCCATAAGCTGTTCAGGTTATGACACAATATTTTGGAGCATGTAAGCACCTATGCTTCTGTTGCAATGCTGGCTCTTGTATACTCGTTGCTGTGGTGGATGGATGATCACAAACTGGAGTTCTGGTGCAATCAGACAAGCAGTGCCTGACTCATTCAACACTGTTTAATTGGTGACTTCGAAACCAGTGAAACTAGGTACGATGAAACTGTCAGGATTCTGGATAGACCAGGCTACCAGAGATCCAAGTGGAAACTACTGGAGGCCGTATATATTACCTCTCTTGTTACCATCAGCCTGAGGGTTTTATATTTACACTGAGAGCTTTAGGCATTGCCGATTGTCTAAAGCTCATTTTACAATTTTCTAGTTACTGCGGATGCAGCATAATACACTAAGCTACAAGGTTCCAGCAGGATTGCCACCTGGTCCGCTCTGTATTTTCTCAGTTGTCAATCATCTGGAAAACAGTACAGTTGGGTTACTAATTGTGACTCCTTGTGGCTATATAGTAGCTATGCGATTGGGGCTGTCGTGTGGTTGTGTGGCTAGATTGTGACTATTTTGTGGCTGTGGGACTTTGATCAGGACATTTTGTGCGGTGTTGATTGGGAAATGAGAGCGCTGAATGTCCTCCCTTCTCGATTACATCATTTAAGTAGACCAAATCTGGGGCAAATTCGGGTCATCATCGAGGACAAAACCTTTGGGGAGATGTCGCTGCTGCGAGGTGTCTTCCAGGGTGTTAAGAGTTCTATTGGTCACGCCGTGAAGTATCTCTCAAGCTACTACATGTTTAGTAATCACTTAGTAACTGTTTCGTTATACTACCCGTTGCTTCTTTATAGTTTCTTTGACAGCGCACACAACGATGTAGGGACGATGTTGAAGTGGCGGCATGTTCTGCAACTGTCCGCTGATGTTTGGGTTGCGCAACGGTGACCGTGGTTGCGAGCGCGATGTAACCCCTGAAGATCGTGTCTCGATGTGTGTTGCTGCTTGCGACGATCACCTGAAAGGTCGAGATATGGAGTCCGGGGAGACTTGTTGTAGCGGCTCAAAACGATAAGTACTTATTACATTCCAGTAACACCCACTCCTGTTAATACATTTGAACAAACTTTTCGCAGCTTAACTCCTGCTTAATTGTTTAAATTTAGTGAAATCTGTCGAAGCCAACCTGTGTAGTTTACGCCTGGTATGTTTCATCTCACACACGGCTGAAGTGGCCCCGGAGGCCACTGTAATACGCACTTAAGTACGAAGACACAAACTGGCTGTGACTTTATCATGAGGCAAAGTGTCAGTTTAGTAGCCTCAACCAGTTTAGTAGGCTCGGTCTTTATAACCCGTTAGATCTAGCTAAATCGCTGCCAACGATGATGATTGGTTAACATTGAACTAGCTGACTTTCAGCTGATTCACTCCAGCAGTTTATTCTCTGGTCGCTCTACATTTTCGTTCATCCTGCATGGGAAAAATACACGTCACGTACTGTAGACCAGAGCTTTATAGCGCCGCCCAAGCCGTTGTGGCTGGTATAGAGTTAAAGGTAACAAGTGAAGTTATGAAGATCCCACGTATAATGCTGGCAGATTACGTGGCTGTTGGGGGCAAAAATAATCCTCACCGGCGCCCGGCAATGACTTCGAAGAATGTCAAAGATGTGTGTGTATTTAACGCGGACGATGCTGCTACTAATACGAAACGAGAGCACTAGCTCGTGATAGCCGCAAAGAGGTTTAAGAATGTACGGTGCAGCGATAACAAGAAGAACATTCACCTCATATGTAGTAGCATCACCGCCGGTGGCCCACAGGCGCTACCAGTGGCTACGTCGATCCTCCACCCATGGTTAGGGTGACTGTAGAAACAAACAAACTAATTATGGCATGAACTTTTATTTTTATGACGTTGAAGAGTGACTTTTTCGCTACATACCTGCCGCCCTCCCCGCCCTTTTTCGTGGACAAATGCATTGTTTGATTAAGTCAAGGAGGCTACTAAACTGACAAGACCACCAATTTGCGAAGTCCGAAAGAATCCTTAAAAAAAACTTTTCGCCGGTTGCAATTTATCTGATAAAACAATCAAAATTTGGCGTGTTACCGGTACTGTAAAACATTTGTGCATCGTGACAATTTGTACACCGAGACACTCGAATTAGCCAATCGACCTAGATTATCTATTCATCAAAACTCAGACTTTATCTATTTGTTCATTGGGACACAGCTATTTATACTCGGGCACTTCGGTGAAGATTGGCTCCTCCTACTTTCTATCGTACTATTGTTTATCACGGTTCTCATGGGGCGCGGTCGCAAGCGAGCTCCTGGTATAACAAGGACGGCGCCCAGCAGGATACAGCAGAAACTGTGGGCCATTCTCAAAGAAACGGGATTAATACATTACTTAAAAACTAACGAAATGCCCTCGACACTTAACAAGTTTTACAGTCATCTAAACTCTGCAAAGCGAGAGACTCAACGAAAGCGTATCTACGCGTGGGAGAAAGACAGAGTACACATGGAAAAAAAGGCATCTTGTTTGGCTACAGCTGTGCTTAAGTCTGACAGAAGAAAAGGTGCAGCAACCCGGGGTGGGGACGTATGAAAACGTAAACTTGCCATCCACAAAAATATTTGACGTAAAGTTAATATTTCAAGACGTAACCAACGATTTGAAATGTGTTGGTTGAGACTTTGGAGTATAGGCTCCATCTACTCACCACAGCTGAAGCATAATCTGCAGCAAATTGACCGGGGTGACTGATTGCTCAACCAGCCACCATAAAAGAAGACTCACCTACACCATCGTCACCTCCTCCGCTTCCGCTGTTTAAGATGCCACGTGTTCACAAGCAAGGATACGGCGTCCTCTAAGGTGATCAACTGCTTCACGCAGCGCGGCGAGTTCGACAAGATCGCACAGAGATGTCGCCCGGCCAACTGGCGTGGGACACTACGGATGCAGAATTAGTCTACTGTCTCAAGTGCAAAACAACGTTTAACTACAGGTCCGGAAGTAGTGCTAGTATTCGCAAGCTATGACCCATGAACATGCCCAAGAACTCGGAATTGTTAGCCGGGAAGCGGACGCCAAGCGTGTGAATATGCGTAAATCAAGTGTCGTGATGTTCTGGATTGTAAACTGTTTGCGCTCACTTTGATTCAGACTATGGATGAAATATACGAATTACCGCCGCGCAGAACAATCACGGAGTGGATGCAAGCCCATGCACAGCAGCTCCGATCTCTGTTACATGGGAAAAATGCTGATAAAGTTGATTTTTACTCACTCACGACGGATTGGGGGCCTCACATACTACAGACAGTAATATCGCGTTAACTATTCGTTTCATGACGGTTTTCTTTGAGTTGAGGAGCTACACTTTGGAGGTTGCTAGTTTTTGTGGCAAACATTCTGCGAAAACAAATGTGACCTCATGTACACTTGGGGGTCAGATATCTCCCGTGTCTCTAAAGTTGTTCGAGAGAATGGAGCAAATATTGTAAAAACTTGTGATGAACTGGGCGTGGATCATTTCGGTTGCATGGCACATTCACTACAATTAGTTGTGTCAGGAGCTCTAGCTAAAACTAAGGGTGAAGTGATGGAAGAGTCTAATGACGAAGTAGATGAGCAAGAAGGCTGGGGAGTTGATCAAATTGTGGAGGTTGATGACGGCGATGAGCACTGGGTGATCCAACTATGAAGTTGGGGGCTATTGCGTTTTTAGATAATGAACTAATTGGCTTAGAATGATACGTAGCGGACAATTCTGTTCGACAAGAGTGTTGGAAGTAAAAATAATGGACGTGGCTGGCGACGCTTTAGGTGAAGGGCTTTTGAACGGATGCATGAGTGCCAATGCAGCGAAAATGGATTTGAAGGCGATGAACCAGGCCATGTGTGAGCCTCGTAAGAAAGTATCTAGCTTTCGCAAGATAGCTACACTGTCTACGGTAATTAGTCCGACCTAGACTATTTTGTGTGTATGGTTTCTCAGGTCATACACATTAAATAGTCTGATACAGACTATTTAAGTGCTAAGACTATTTATGAATTTCGACCGGTCACAAAAAATACACAAAACGTGAGACTCGAACCGTCAAACCTCAGCGTGGAGGGTCGTCGCTCAGACGATTGCTCCAACTTAGACTAAATTTTCGTTCTTTCCAATGTTTTATCTATGTTAGCAAATGACCACCTTGCTGTATTTCTACGCGCTTTCCGTGTTAACAGGCTCGCCTTCAAAATGGGTCTCGTGCTTCTTGATGATGTATTGGAGATGCGGGTAAAGCTGAGAAACCGACCACGTCCCGTCGATGCCGAGGGACAGACCGCATCGCATCATTGCCTTTCGCGCGTATGACATTCTGTTCTTATCCCTTTGAAGATTGACCGCCTTGACCGCATCTGAAGCGAGTTGCAAGAAAAACATCTTACCTGGGTTTTGAAGCTTGCCTGACCACGAGCCATTCTTGCGAACCTTGTTTTGCCACCCATTCTCCTTGATCAACTCCATCTTCTTCTCGTTCCACTTGACTTTCCACGCGTTGATCTTGGAAATGACGAACGAGTCCGCTGGCTGGCACAGATCCGTCGCGTTTGGCGAAAAGAACTTGAGGTTGGAGTTGATAGCGTCGGGCTCTGAACGACATTCTTCCGCTTCCAAATGGCTGGAGCAGTTGTCGAGGAAGATCGTCTTCTTGCGCCCATGAACGTCTGCTTTCATCGCCCTCCTTTCTTTTAGGTACTCTCGAAACAGCTTTTGAGTCATCCACCCCTTCTTGCTTGAGCGATAGCAGACGCCGGGGATCTTGTCTGGAACTCCGTGAATAGGATAGTTCCCCGCCGAATTCATGAAAATCATCATTGGTGGGTGAATCCGAGCGCTTGGGCCTCCTGAGAGTCGCACGGCCATCGTCATTCCTTCACCTCCGGAGACCACGTCAGCATACTTCACAGTCTCGTCGCCAGAAAACCCAAGCGTCTTGCCGTTGTTGAAGTCGACAACGAAATGAGTTTCGTCGATGTTCTCGATCGCGTTTTCATCGAGCGATCCGTCGGCAAACCCACGCTGAAGCTCGCCTAGGTGAAACGCCACTTCCTTCTCGATGTGCTGAAGCTTGGCCTGGCTGAGATTCCTTTTCCCTGTCTGGGCCCTGATAACAATCTGATGTGCCTCCATAAAGCCCTGAACCCAGCGAGAGGTGATTTTATCGATGATCAGCGCACCTTTGGGGTCAACACTTTTGAAAGTGTAGGGCGCTGAGCTGTCTCGAAGAATCTGCTTCGCGAGTTGCTGCTAAAGCGCCGGCTCGAACTTCACGCCAAGCTTTCGGAGTCTGTCGAACTCGTCCAAAAGCAAGGGATACAGCCACGTTACCCACGCGCTTCTTGGTCGCCCACGCCCCGCAATGACCTTGGAACTCACGCGACGTCTTCCACCTCGCCGACGCGTCGAAACAACAACCGCACCACGATCTGCCTCCAGTAGACGCCCACGCTTCTTCCACCAGTCCACCGCCTTCGCTAAGTTGGCTGCCCGAGTCATCGAGTTGAATACACCAGGGAATTTGTCGACAGCTTTTGCAAACATGCCTTTGTCGCCTTTGACTGCCCCGTGCTCTGTCATCCAGCGGACGACCTTCCGGCGATGAGCGATGCTGCTGACAACCTGTGTGCTGCGCGATTGTCTGGTTGAACGGGGTGAGCGTGATCGCGTGTACTCGAGCTCGCCTTCGAAGTCGTCGGCCTGAGATGCGCGGTCGCTGGCTCGATCGGTATTGTTGCAGTCTGGACACACCACCTGCTGCCCAAAGCCTTCGGCTCCAGTGGGTCGTCCACAAAATGGATGCATGTGGCGCAAACACTTAGGACAGCGATGAACAGGACCAACGGGTTCTCCACAACCTCCACATTGCGCAGTAGCTGTAGCAACTTCCATACCGACTTGCCGATAAAACAGAGAATGAGGACTTAAAACGTAACTGGAGGGAGCGTTACGGCGCTCTACCATTCAGTCCTTCACCCCTACCACCGAAGCAGAGGTACCTGTTGATATAGCTTCTAATGATTCTGGGTTGTATATGTACTTGCACTTGTCGGCACTTCGAGAACCACAAACAATAAAACCAATTGTTGTGAGAAAAAAAAAGTAATGGGTGACTCGAACCCAGCCGTACTGAGTACCAATGTGCACTCTTACCCACACGGCTCAGGTCAGACATTTATGAACCTGTGTTGGTCAGATTATTTATGAATCTCGATATTTTGGCTAAACAATAAATAGTCTGACCTAGACTACTTTTGAACTGAGACTATTTTCGCACCTAGGCTAATTACCGTAGACAGTGTACCTAAAGCTCAAAAGGTAAAGCAAGTTAAAATCTCTGCAGAACCTTGCAATTCCGCTCACGCTGTTAAGGATGTGACAACGAGATGGAATTCAACACATCATATGATCCGGAGACTGCTGCAGCTTCAACCCGCTATTCTGGACTTTTTTGCGTTCATGCAAACTTCAAGGGTAAAAAAGATTTTAATGACGCAAAATTGACGAGACCTACCAGCGAAATATGGTTCCATTTGCAGTGCCTGGACATTCTTGTCGTGAATTTTGAGTTAGTGACGAAAGCATTATCAAGGAATACGTATCCGACGATAACGCTAGCTTCCCCGTGTATACGGCCTCTGGAAAAGAGACTGATGAGCAAGACATTTTAGTGATGAAGCGCGAAAAAAGAGGTGACACTGTAATATTGGTACGACAAATGGTTTTATTTTCTTTCTGTCTCGTTTATATTATCATACTGTGTTGCTATGCAGAAAAAATAAGACCCCTAACATTAGGACAGGATAGACGGTTGCGTTGTGCAGTAATAGCATTTCCGGTCCATGAGAAGCAACGCTCAGAGGACACCGAGGTTGATACTATCCCAAAGGTTTTTCTCGCAAAGGGGTCAAGTGTGGAAATGCTTTGGCATTTTTGCGCCATCAGTGCAGACCGTCGTCTAACTTTCTTGCAGCGAGGAAGCCTGAGGTTGCGACTAATATCGAGGCCATTCCTGTTTGAGTGCGCGTGGGGCATCCCGACATTCCTCGACGTCGTACCCGCTGCACCAGCAAGATGGCGCAGGAGAACATCGAGAAGGGCACAAAACAGAGCGATTAGACCTCGGAGAGAAGTGGCTGTTCGACTCGACCAAGGAGGCCTCCAGATCGGCTTCAAAGAGAAAATAAAGCCAAGCCCCGTCGCAAGAACCCGAGCGAAGGGCAACGACGAAAAAGAATGCGTGCTACACGACATCCGCGACAAATTTCACATCCAGCTTCTGCATGTGCTACAGTGATGGAAAACCATGTGCATGTACGGGTTCCCGTACGAAGATATCTTCTGCTCATGGGGGGAGTTTTATCATGGAATAGTACTGAAGAGAATGCTTCTTGTGCGCTGGCTGTTCTTATTCCTACTTCAAAAACATTTTCAAACGCTTTCCACAGGCGTCAAGTACTGCTGTTTGCTCGATCCGCAATTTACACATGGCGAGATATTTACTACTGCAGAATAAGAGGAAGGGCACGCATTTTTACTAAATGAAGCAATGCGTTGCGACGTGAAGCAATAGAATGGGCAACGAAAGCATGGGACTCGCTAAACGGTAAGGTTATAAAAAGCGGGTTCACACACAGCAACAAGGCTACTACATACAATAAGCCCGAGATTGAGGTAGCAGAAGAATTGGAGCGCCTAGAAGCCGTCGGAGAGGCTGTCACTGATGCAGACGACGTTGTCTCTCAGCTCCTGGATGAGACAACTGAAGATGATTAATGCACTAGATGTAGGATTTGCATTTTGTATACGAGCAGAATCGTGCATGTGATTTAATGCAGGTTTTTCGTCTGTATGTGTCCGGATGGACAAATCTTTTACAGTACTATACTCCTCTTTTCAACGCCACCTCATATTTATCAAATGGGATATTAGTGAAAGCACCCAATCGAGGCTCTAAGAGTGTCCGCACCAGTAATCATAAACTGCTTCTAAATATCAAATCTAGCATTAAAATAACAACTGATCGAGCCACCGGTAGCCATAAACAGTAGATATTAGCGAATTAGTTTTTTGGTAATACCTCCTAATAACTACCTCGCGGTAATGAGGTTTTAATAACCGTTGGTAATACCGTTTTCTTACTGTAAATATTGGGGTATAAATATTATTAAAATTTGTGACGATTGGCACCTGGACGCAGAGGAAGAACACCACTGGTGGCCCGCTGATGCAGAACTCTGGCGGGATGAGGCCGACTTCTATTCCCTCGGATCTGGCTAGCATCGGCAACGCTTCTGTTGAGTCGGTGCGGCGTCTAATGCAGCCTCCTTTCATCGCCTGGCACAGGTTGCTCCAGTCCTTCGTGGGAAATGGGGTGTACGATCGCTATGCATGTATCTCGTCGTCAAGAAGGCAGACAGCTATAAGATAACGATATCGAGAAAGCTCGTATTACAGCGGGTGCCGGCGTCAAACTTTTTGTTTGGTCCGAGATTAATACGTGACAAGTGTTGCAGCTCAGGACATGGCAGCTCATCGTATCCAGCGCCAGGTTCGAAAATGTTTTCACTACGCGCGGATAAGGCGAAAGACCGAAGGTCAGCGAGATAAAAACCGTACGAGATCTGAAAAAACGGTAGCTCCACTATCGACTCCAACTGAGTTTACAAGATCGAAGAGCTTGTCCACAAGCACAGGATCATCAGCTGCAGCTACCTAAATTTCTGCTGGAGGTGGAGCAGGGTATTTAGTTCTCCTACTACCAGAACGGCTGAACTGTGCATTATTCGTCGTGGACGTGGGGAAAACGCATCAACTGAATGACACTAAACGGTGTAAAATTCTACCTATTGAGATTGTCATACGCAGCATCGCTAAGTCGATGAGCATCTGGGCGACGCCGCATGGGAGGCGGATGGTATGATAAACCACCTGCGCGGTACGAGCAGGAGCGCAAAGCTAACATTACTGCGGATGTTGATGGCCTCGTTACTGAGACAGATCGAATACGATATTTCACAGCTTTTTGACGCCAATGCGATCGCATTAATGGCGAATTGTCTTACAAATTTTATTAACAACTGAATTGGAGTGGTGGGAGAAAAAGAAAACTGAAAGAGACTTTTAGTGTGGAGTTGTGACTTGCTATTGCGTTGCTTTAAGTGTGGAAGTAATCTTGCCTCGATGCGGACTGGTTTCGTCTTGGAAATAGCTGTATTTCATCGGCACGAGAGAATACTTCACCTGCTGAGTTTACTTGTATAAGGGGGAGTCCAGTGTCCGCTGGTGTGACCTTTGGGCTGCTACGGGCGTGGATTGTGGGAAAAGGGGTCGATTCGACGGCAGCGCGCGTCTCATGTCTGCGGTGCGCGCGACACACCTGGTGGAACTTAGTTCGGTCTGCATTGGCAAAAAGAGTGCTCGCCGTGTGGTAGAGCTTCTGTTGTACCTGTGTGTGCGAGACCCAGCATGACGCTGATGACTGATGAAAGTGATTGGTGTCTCTGTGTCGCTGAGATTACCGTGGTGCTGCTACATGAATCACTGTCGTTTCCGCTCGCGTCTGGTTCAGTCGCCAGATAGTAAACTTGGCTCGTTGCTATTTTACCAACAACATTGGAATATAGGAAGGCCAGCTCCTCCACTCTCGCAGGCTTTAACCGATTGCGCCGTTTGTTGTGGATGAAGGCGGGAACACTCCAGGATTGCTCGCTTGCTGCTCTTGAAGTTGGAATGCTCAGTCCACGCAATGCAAATTTCCGAAGTACGGTGAAGTCAGTAATCTTCAGTCGCCACCAGTCGAGCGGCGCGGTAACAGTGGCTTGCTGTTACTTGTCTGAAGTCCACCCGTCTTTCGTGCGAATGAACCGCATTACAGCAGCTCGATAGTTACGTTCGGTCACACCTGGACCTAAGCCAACACGCACGGCGAGGTCAACACAAGCGTCGGCAGCTTTGTCCGGGTCGTCGCCTTCGACGTCGTCTGGATCCAAGAGGTAACATGCAAGTACGGATTCTCGCTTCATGGAGGTCCAGCGTGACGTGATAATATCTCGGATTTTATCCTGAACACCAAGATCAATATCATCACTTGGCGCTTGAAAGACGCGGTGATGGCTTAACACTCTGAAATTTTGATTCACCATTAAAAGGCAACAACCATCCTTTTCAAGAGCTCGCAGCCCGAGCTTTCATCCAGAAGGTCCCACCGGACAAGAAGGTTTTCAAGCGGTCCAACTTTAGCTCAGCGTTCTTATATCGAGACCGCAACTCGGTGTTTTCAAACACTTCAAGGAAAACCTCTTCGTTGCGGACAAGACTTGATATACAGGCTACCACCTCGTAGCAACAGGTATGCCCAAAGCGCGCCGGTGTTGTCGAGAGCTGATTTTCCGACGCTGTACCTCTCGAAAGTGGTACAGCAACGCTGGCCTCTTACGAACGAACTTAGTAACACTAACGGCGCTTTTAAGTATGTCCCCTATGTACGAAATTGTAAACATGTCCTTCAAAACCAAGTTTATCGTGTGCGTTGCGCATGCCAGCCATGGTATACGCTCCATAAGTATCTCCCACGACTTGCACATGTTTGCGGCGTTATCTGTGACGACAGCACTCACAGCACCTTCACCAACAACAGATTTGACCTAACGAATGACCTTGGCCAATTCTGCCGCCATGTATTCACCTGTGTGCTGGTCGTCTTTGGTTCCAACTGAAGACAAAAATATCGGGCGAATAAATGGAGACACATTCACGAAGCTTTCGGTGTTGGGATCCGACCTCCCATCGCAATGTGCAGCGACGTATTGCTGCCCTTCCAGAATTTGTTTTACGTTTTCCATTTCATTTTCGTATGCTCGATCAAGCAGGCAGGTTACATGGTCTTTTCTTGTACGTAACGTCATACCTGGACGATATTAGGTCAGTATGTAGCACATGTGCTCATTGTCGATCAGAAGGGGAAACCGGACGAGTAGAAAGCCTTGGCGGCAGCGACATGAAACTCTGCTTTATCGGTCTTGCTGATTGGAGCACAGTTGCTTTTATTAGACAGAGAATATCCACGAGCTCCCTTCGGTGACTCGACTCCAGCAGGGTCGCTTCTGTTTCGCTTCCCGAGAAAGTTAGCAAACTTTGGGCGCAGCGCACACTTGCTGGTACATTTGGGAAGCGAAGAACAATGTGTGGCAGCAAATTTTTCTTTGGCTGTGCGTGTCGAATTTCTTTCGTGCAATGGATACAGGAAGTGTCCAGGTGCTGCTTTCCTGTTGTGACCACCTAGGCACAGTGATTGTAAATTCGCTCCAGATGCCATGTGGAGGACCTCTCAGATTGGCGTCTCGCGTCTGGACAGTGAGAGTTGGTTCCACAGCGTTGTCGTTTTGGACGTACATGTGTTCGGGTTAGAGAAGTTCGCTGAAGATGGAGCTTGATGGCGATTTGAACTGTACTGGACTAGGAGAGGACTCCTCTCTAGTGCTCTGCCTACTAGATATATTAGAGGTTCACCGATGACGAATGTGAACATTTCTGACACACCAAATTTACATCAAATGGTATTACCCCTATACCACGGTAAGGTGGTACAGACAACGACGGATAAATCCGACGTCACTGAATGCCATCCGCTATACAATTGGGGGGGTTCAATATATCCGACAGATAAATCCGACACAACCAATGATTGGACAAATATATGTTATTTTTGTGCATAATTGCAACAGCAGATCCTGTGATAAACCATAAATAGGTGTGTATTTAAACTGATACCTCTGAATCGCTTCGGAATAGCTTTCCTGAAGCTACGAATTATAGTCTTTGTTTTAATTGCAGTCCAAGCGGCAATTGTAGTGTTAATCGCTCGTTTTTCTTTAGCAGAGCCACCTGAGCAACATCTGCCACTGCTCCGAACTTTATCCTTCAGTGATCCCATTACTCCCACATCTAGCGGCTGGCAAACAGCAGTGCTATTGGGGGGCAGGGGCCGCTGTAGCGTTTGCCACTTCGGCAACTACAATGAAATTGTTTCTACTATAATTCATAATGCGAATATGTTGCTTTACCGCTTCTTCTTCTCGTCGCACGTCTTCCATGTAGGTCACTCGGTCAGAGACGCCAGGAAATATTTCCTTACGTCCCTGACCTTTCAGCGTCTTCGATGTAGAGTGTCCCTTGAAGCTCCAAATGTCTTCAGCTTGGTTCCTCCAGTCGTAGATGGTGGCAGGGCTCGGAAAATACCATACCTTATTGTACGGCCTGTTAGCATTATCAGTAATACGTTATTTAATACGCTCACGAACAATAGGTAATTATTGTCAAATACAAATTAAATTGGCAGCCTTACTTTATCAAGACGCAGGAACACCTCACATCTGCTGGTATACGTCCTGCATCATACCCATATCCCAATAGCTTCTGTTAGCACGTAGAAACATTAGCATTTCAAAGTTCTCAGGCAACAAAGAAGCTCGTTGAGGCGTCAATACTAGCTTGGCCTAGGAGAAGAGCCTTCACAGCGGTTGCTGGAAGGAGGCAGCTTCTCTAACAGCTTGGAGTAGGAAGCCTATGTCTGGCTCCCTCTCGCATTCTTTGCTCTTAGCACCGACGTAGCGAAGTCTGCATCCTTCTCATCGTCATCACGCCGCTTGCGCTTTCTCCACCTCAAAGCGCTTGATTGCTTCGCGCTCACTGGCCGTCAGACTGCCAACCTCTCCAATAATGACCTATGAAGCAGATACAAATATCGGTAGCGTTAGTATTTCCACATACCGATTGTAGAAATAAAATAAAAATAGTACCTTCACCGCGGCTGCTTCAAAAGTAGGAGAATGGACGATAGTAGCAGTCGCACTCAACTTAGCCTTGGTCGTTGGAAAATGCTCCATGATAGAGTCAAACAAAGCTCGAATATCAGCTAGCGTCAGGTCCTCCAGCTGTAGCTTCAGCGTTACACTCTGAAAGACACTTAGAACTTTTAGAAGCGCCTCAATGCGTCGATGCATTACCGCCTTGGGGATGAGGTCGAACACAGCCTCCACGTGTCCCGGAAACGGGCGTAGCGAGCTATCATCTCGAACGTGGAGCTCCAGCGCGTCACGTTCGGCCTTAACGGCGAGAGGGGTGTGTGTTCGCGCATAGCGGCACGGTTGTTGATCGTGCGCAAGGCCGCCATAAGCGCGCTGACTGTCTCGATCTCAGCCTGGTAGCTTTCCAAATACGCGTTTACAGCCAGGTTAAACCGGTGCGACGCACAGCCAATCAGGGGACGTTGAGACGTGTCGCAGCAGCTTGGTTTGTCGAACAATTATCACCAATCAGAAATGTCTTCTTTGACTCTGATAGGTGGAAAATCTCACTAATTTTCTTGCCGAAGGAACAATGTGATTTGGCCGTCAGTTCGCCTTCTTCCATTGGGGCGATAGCGAGCAGCACTTGCCTCCGCTGTCCGTCATACAAATATATAGCGTGTAAAGAGCCACGTAGTTCTCCAGATAGAACGTAGATGCATCATACATGTAGCCATACTGCCCCGACATCTCGGCAATAATCTTAGACTCGACAACAGCAACAAGTAAAGTCATGTATCGCTTGAGCGTCTTTGAACAGACAGGTTGAAACTTCGACATTCCTCTGGTGAGAAGATCATCGACCTCGCTTAACGGTATATTACGGGGGACGACCCACTCGACCCGTCGATACATGTTGGATGCGGTTGGGTTGACAAGCCCAAAGGTCACAAGTGAACCCGCCTGTCTGCTTTGATAGAACTTGTAGTCTTCAACGTAGCTGGGGTGCTTAACCTGATCAGATTTACGTAGTCACTTGAAGGGAGCTGCTTGCGCCGGGCGCTACAGTATTTGCAGACAAAATAGTGGTCTGTGTCAGCAGCGAAAAAGAAGCGGCAAAGGTCGCTGTGGCGTGTGGTGCTCATTCTGAAGGGTTTTACAGTAGAGAGTACAGTTGAAACTGATAGCTTAGAGCTTAAACTTTGTACGAAGGTTGCTGTGTAGATGGCTAAGCGTTGAGCCATCCAAAACGGTTATGGGGCCATCGGTGATTGACTGAATCGTCCACAGCTAGAATAATACTTCTAGAGTACTAATAGCAGTATATTGTGTTGTTGTGCAATAATATCGCATAGTCATATATTCAAATAGTTAACAATTCCGTACAAAAGATATGAATATTATTGGTAAGGAATATTTTTTTCCGAGCCCTGGATGATGGGCCGGGCAATGTTAAGTTGCTCGCCGGCCTGCTTGACACCAACACGCACAGCCAAAGCTAGCGCTTCCCGCTTCTGCTTGATCGTGTAGCTTCGCCCATGCAAAATATGCAGTGCATTAGCTACTGGGTAGAGAAGTTTTAGCTCCAAGCCAATGGTTTTGTTATATTATATATTGGCTATTATATTTCGTTCTAGCTAAACGATTCGTTAAAAATTCGAACATATTTTACTATGGAGGGAAGATTGTACCACTGTCAAAAGTCGGATTTTTAAGTCCGTCGGATTTATCCATCGTTGTCTGTATTACAACGGTAATTGGTAATACCTTGGTAAGGTTTATACCCAACACTGTAGCTAATCATACGCTCGATGCTGTTTTGGTTTCTAAATTTGGTAGAAGTTAGTAACATTGGTCATTGCACTACAAGATGAGCGGTCGGGTTCGAAGTGTGAACTACCGTGCCGCTGAAGACAAGGCACTCTGTGAAGCTTGGGCTGGCAGTTAGCGGCACGGGGGGACTAGGATTAACCAACGTGGTGGTAAATTTTACAGCCGAGTTAAAGCCGTTTTCGAGGCGATTTCGCGTGAACAAGAACAAATCGTCGCTGTGCGGGTTGTAACCTCTCTCAGCTAGAGATTTCAGACCATTTCGGCTGCAGTCTCAGAGTTTGTGGCTTGCCACGCTAAGGTTTCAGCATTGGAGCTAAGTGGCCGTTCGCTTTCTGATATTGAGCGCGAATCGGTAGAGTTGTACGAATCTGATAGCAAAAACGGAAGATTTAAGTTCATGCAGTGTTGGAAAACATTAAGAGGGTCTGGTAAATGGGGTGCCTGGCGGTCGGGAATTTATGATAATCGGTCGGCTACCAAGCGTTCCCGATGCTGACTCAAGTGTGGAGGGCAAGGAATGCACTACTGTTGAAAGTGCGGATCTGAGAGCCGACACTTCTAGAGCGTCCGCGGGGACAGCAGAAATCTAAGCTCGAGCGAGCTAATCTCGCTCCATATGCTCGCCAGGTTCAAGCCATAGAAAAAAAGACTAAAAATTCGGAAATTAACCATCGCATACTGCAACTTTGGTTCACCCGGGTCATTAAAAATATTAACGTTTTAGACCAGTCTAATTTATTTATTTGCGCTTTAATGTTATAGGTGCTCCTTCTTCTCCTCGTCCACATTATCAGGATTTATTGAAAACAATTGATCTCGCGCCATTTTTTATTGCGATAGTCGGCCTCTAACACCTTGGTTGGTTTCTTTTCCTTTCCTTTATGTTGTCCAGCAAGTGCTGTCGGGCAATTCCTCCACTGCCAATGGATACAATCCACGGACCGAACCATATCATCAAACCCCTCCAAGCATTTTGCTTTAGAATGGCTTGAAGCTTCAATGATGTAGGTGCCCGTAGGTATTCGCTTAATAACAGCTTCGCAAAATCTCTCTAAGCGTATCAGTGCTGTTGGTTCAGCTGTATCCAGGTTTTTATCGAGCACATCAGCTGCAGCAGAGTAGAATAGTATTCGCAGAGCTGCAGTTTCCTTCACTAAATCTAGATACCAAGCTTTCCTGCGGCATCCGGGCGCTGAATTAAGTACGGATCGGTGTCTACTACCCCGCGTAGGATATTGATAAACAGATCCTGGTTCATCCTAAATTGCGTTCGGAAATCACGGGCATTGTAGGTTGGATTGGGCTTAAAATTTTGTTTCAGAAAGCTTGATGTGGCGCCCTGCCGGATCACGTTTCTTGTTTGAGGCCCGACCAGGTCTTGATCCACCCGACTTCAATGAGAACTCGACTCCACGTGTTGGAAACTGGGGTGACTGTGGACCAGTGTCTGGATCTGGACCAGGGACTTGATGCGCCGGACAGCTGCGTCACCCGCATGCACTGAAGGTAAGACAAGAGAGATAGGCGTAGTTAGCTATGGCAGACAATCTTACTCTATCTTTTGCGTTGTGATACTCAAGTGCGTGAAGGTGCTGCCGATCAGGCAATAACAGGTCTTGAGCCCAAATGACCAAAATCACCACTGAAGGTGGCGGCGACGCTGCGCCATCGCAGGCGACCGTTGCACCTGCGACCAGTCACGAAAGGATTGGTCCTGTGACCGATACAGAAGAGAAGAGGGCCACCGTCACTCACGAAAAGGATGATGGCGCCGACGCTGGCGATAATGCACCACGTGTCAGACACACAACGGAAGACTTGGTTGCCCTAATTCAAGGCGTGGCCAAGCAAATGGACCCCATGAAGGTCGCGTACGAGAAGCTGTCGGAGTCTCAGCAGATGATGCGTCATCAGCTAGAGGCGGACACGAAATTCGGCGGCGTGCACCGCGTGAACTCGCAACGTATGAACTCAGGACTCTTCGCTTCAGGCCTCGGACGTGGGTCAAGGATGCATATTGACTCGCTTGGAGGATCTCCACAGACACCGGTGACTAGATCGCCGGTGAGAGCGGCACAACCGCCGGGGAACGAGATGCCACTGTCGCATCTACGGCGGCTGCACAATGCGGCGCAAATGAAGCAAGCAGCAGCGGAACGGGCAGTACGAGCAGCTGAGGCTGCGGCTGAAGCTCAAGGGGGTCCTGGAGGACAAGGGATTCAGATGCACGGTGCGCCCGCGGGCCTCCAGCAACAGCAACAACAAGCGGTGAGGTACCCAGATGCGAGACAGAAGAAACTTACGATTCGCCCATTCGGCGGCAAGGAGCTGTACGTGGGGCTGGGCTCGGGCTTCCTGGAGTGGGGAAGGCGTTCCGAACGCCAGGTGAATATCACGCAGTCGGCTTGTGTTTTCCTGTGGCCAGAAGATGTGAAAGTGGATCTCTTTGGACATTACATGGCAGGAACCGCCGAAAAGTACTTCAATAAGCAAGTGGATGCTTGGTGGGCGCAGTTACCCACACTGCAGTACATTATGGAGAAGATGATGGAGACGTTTAAGACGACTATCACACCTGCGCAAGCGATGAAGCTGTTTACGATGCCGGCCGGAACAACTACATGTACTTAGTGGTCGTCTCCGAGGCTTCTGGAAACAGCGCTGAATACTTGGTCCTGAACAACATCGTGCTGTACGCATCCGCGGACATGCGTACAGTGCTCATGGCTAAGGTAGATGGATCAAGGATGGCTGCAGCACGCTGAGGAGCTCGCTCATTTCGCCCAGTCTTGGGAGATCGAGACAGGAAAGGGGGGAAATATCGGGCGTGGTGAGCTCATTTGGAGATCGGCGAAGGTAAACGCGCAGTTCCATCACTGCCGTGAGATTGGGCATCTGCGTGCGGCCTTCCTGGAAAAGAACAAGAAGCCGGACATCACGTTGGCGGTTAACGAGACGTCGGACGAGTCCGACGATATCTGGATCTTGGATAGCGGCTCTAGTCGGCACCTGGTGAACGACGCGTCCTGGCTTGAGGACGTGGAGCAGTGTGACGACCAGTGTGCGCAGCCAAGTGGTGAGCCACTGTCGATCAGTATGAAAGGATACATGTAAGTGACGCTGCGGCTCAGTGCATGCGGGGTTGAGCAGACGGTGAAGTTGTCCGACGTTTACTTTGCGGAGAGCGTGGTGCACAACTTGATCTCGTATGGTCAACTGGACAAGAAGGGTTACACACTTGCCCAAAGAGGCGGACAACGCGTCGTTGCCGCCAAGGATGGAGGGAAAGTGGTTTTCGACGTGAAGTTGCGTCGAAACATGCTAGTGGTGGTTGGAAGAGTGGAGGAGGTCGAGACCCCCGTCCGAATTGATCATGGCTGTCCTTGAGGAGAAGGCAAATGGGTCGGGCGACGTGTCGAGCAACGTGCGGCAAGGGACGCTGGTGGACTACAATCGTAGGCTCGGACATTTGAAGTACGATGCCGTGGAGCGCCTCGCGAGGGATCCAAGCTCGGGCATTAAACTCACGGACAACAGACGAGTGAACTGTTTGACCTGTGCGCAGGGAAAACAGGCTAAGAACAGGCAATCTGGGAAGGATACGGGTGACCACTCGCCGATCCATCGCGTAGGAGAGGTCATTTGCTCGGATTTGAAGGGTCCAATGGCCCCGCGCGATCGACTCAACAATCGGTATATGATCAACTTCGTTGATCATAAGAGAAACTACTGCAGGGTCTTCTTAGCGAAGACAAAAGACGTTGCAGCCAAGCAGTTTGAGCACTTCCTTACGTTTTTTTAGAAACGTTTCAACTGTAGAATCCGCGTGTTCAGGACGGACTCTGGTGGAGAATACCAGAATGTGGACTTGTTCTACAAGAAGACGGGTGTGGCGCGGCAGCGTAGTGAAGCGAACAACCAGGCAAGCAATGGAAAGGCTGAGAGAATGCATAGGACCATTATGAATATGGCCCGGTGTATGACTTCGCATGCGGTCTACCTGGGGCGATCGCGTGGTAAAAACCACACAACACGTGAAGAACATCGAGACTCTCAACAAAGAACAGAACATGCAGGTGCAGAAGCTGTTTCTTCAGTACGAGGATGTTGGCGGTGTGGATGAGCGCGCGGACGAGACGAAGAACGCTGCTGCGGCAGCAGGCGCTAGCGGTGAGTCCGGGCGCGGGAATAAGGGAAAGAAGCGTGTGAAGAAAGCGTGGTGACGCGAGAGACACGTGACGCGCTCGATAGCGCGCAAAGGAGCGGACGAGTCTGCTGAGTAGGAGGAGACGCCAGATGGTGTCGTGAATAGCGTAGTGGAGATGGATCCGAAGAACTACGGAGAGGTTATGTGGCAGAAAGCTATGGAAGAGGATCTGACTGCTCTGGAAGCGAACGGGGTGTGGAAGGTGGTGCGTGGGCCTCGAGGGTTACGTGTACTTCACACCAAGTGGGTGTATAAGACCAAGCGGGATGCTGAGGGAGAAGACGGGCGCCTCAAGGCACGGATTGTGGCCTGCGGGAACGAACAAGAATTTGGGGTCAACTATAGCATCACGTTCGCCGCTGTGATGGACATGGGGAGTGTCAAGATCATATTGCGTTTAGCGAGGCAGTGACGTGTGCCTGCAAAACATGGAGACGTACCAATGCGTATGTCAAGGCTGACAAGGAGGCAGAGCTCGACATTTACATCCGAGTGCCGCAGGGAATGAAGATTTCCGAGGAAATTAAGCGCAGGCTAGGCGTCGTTAGCGACAAGGAATTGGTGCTGGAGCTTCAGAAGGCACTCTACGGCCTTAAAAAGGCTGGACGAATGTGGAGCAAGCTTCTACACATAGATTTAAACAATGCCTGACTGATATATGCGTTTACTACCGCTGGAGACGAGATGTTTTAATCGTCGTGGGAGTGACCTGCTGGTTACGGGCACGGAGGCGGCAGCTGTAGATGCGTTCTTCAGCGAGCTCGCGGATCTGTCCATAAAGGACCTCGGGGTGGCGAGTAAGTTCCTTGGGATGTGGGTCAAGTACGATGAGGAGGACGGCTACCACCTGGGCCAGGAAGTCATGATAATGAACATGCTGAAGGAGTTCGGCATGGAGAATGCGCACGCAGTTCTCACACCAATCGGACCTGAGGGAAATGATAAGAATGCTACTGATTCGCTGCCTGCGTCAGGAGGAGATGGTGGTTGGACGGTGACGACGTTTCAGTCATTAGTTGGGAGCTTGATGTGGCTGGCGCGCTGCACGCGGCCGGACATCGCTTTCGCCGTTCACAAGGCGTCACGAAAGACGTACAGCCCTTCCATCGGAGACTGGAAACTGGCGAAAAGAATTCTTCGCTATTTATCAGGGACGAAGAGACTGCGGGTGCAAATGAACGGGAGGAAAGGGCGCACCGAGGCGTTCGAGGTTATGGCTTACAGTGGCGCCGACTTTGCAGCCGACAAGCAGGACAGGAAGTTCGTTACAGGTGGCTTGGTGACCCTGGATGGAATGCCAGTGTGTTGGGTCTCTTTATCTACCATGGAAGCTGAATTTATAGCAGCTTCCATAAAGGCGACGTGGGGTGAAGCTGGCGGAACCGATACCGTTAATGGTAGGCAACCTGGCCGCTCTGAAACAGCTTGACGGAGAAACAGCATCGGCCAAGGTGAAGCAGATTGATGTACGAATCAAGTTCGTGGGCTCGTATACTCGACGAGGCATACTGAGGCCCGGATAGAAGGAGAGCGAGGACATGCTCGCGGACCTGATGACAAAGGCTCTGGATGCGCCAAGGACGGCGGCGCTGCGAGAGAGGATCGGGCTGCACTAGAAGTACAGGAGTGAGGCCTGTCGAGGACGAGCGGAAGGACAGGATGTCCGACACTGCCGGCGAGGAGGAGTGTTGGAAACTGTGGTGACTGGACCAGTGTCTGGAACTGGGCCAGGGATTTGATGCGTCGGACAGCTGCGTTCACCTGCATGTACTGAAGGTAAGACAAGAGAGCTAGGCGTAGTTAGCTATGGCAGACAATCTTACTCTTATCTTTTGCGTAGTGATAGTGAAGGTGCTGCCGATCAGGCAATAACACCACGTGGCCTAACGTTGATAATAGCCAGGAAAGCATCTTCGTCTTCGTCAGCTTCATGTAAAAAAGTGTCCAGCCATCTTGCTCCATCAGTGAGCTCCATTACTGCCGGATCTCGTATGGCAGTAAAATAGCGGGTAGAAGAACGTCATACTGTAAAATGTTGTTACTCGAAGGTTGCTCGAAGGTCGCCAAAGAAATCAGGTTGCAGTGTTGGGGTCTCTGTCGCTAGATCAGGGTGCTCCATGCATAAAAGAGCTCTAGGCTTCGCTCAGATGGCAGCCTTTTCCCCTCCAAAACGAAAGAAGAAGCGAGCAGATCGAGTCATCTCGGAATCAGCTTTAGGCGACAACTAGACGCAGCCAACGGCCCTTTAGGAACCATGGGAGGAATTCTACAGAAAATGCTGCAGGCCTTTTACACGAAGAAGCTGGAGGTCGTGCTCGTGGGTCTCGAGAACAGGTGCGCCGTCTCGCTATGTTTTGTTTGGCTCTCTGATTCTTACGCGTTGCTGTCGCTACTGCCAGTGGCAAGACGACGCTGCTGAACGTTATGGCCATGGGACACCCCGTGGAGACGTGTCCGACCATCGGTCTCAACGTGAAACTCGTGAAAAAAGGAGGCGTGCAGATGAAATGTTGGGATATCGGCGGGCAGGCACAGTATCGAAGCGAGTGGGGCCGCTACACACGCGGCTGTGACGTCATTATATATGTGGTAGATGCCAACGCGGTACGGAGTCTTGTAGCTTCAATTTTGGAGCTTCTGGGCTGTTTTACTGACCTTATTTTGCTACAGTTCGACCAAATCTCTTTGGCGCGGAAGGAGCTGCACCGCCTACTAGAGGACCGGTACACAACCACAGTCTACTCATGTCCAGTTGAAGAAGTACTAACTGTTATTGTTTTTAATTATTACGCAGTGAGCTGGCGACGACGCCGCTGCTAGTGCTGGCCAACAAAATCGATCTGGAGCCTCACATCTCCGAGCCGGAGCTCATCCGCGAGCTGAACCTGGACTACATTGTGGACAATCCGTGGCTGGTGATCCCCATCTCGGCGCTGCGCCTCGTCAACATCGACCAGGTCATCCAGTGGCTCATGAAGCAGTCGGGCAAGGGCTAAACCATCTCCGGGTTGAGTGACGGCATGGAGATAGGCTCGCAAGATTCGAGTCCGCTGATGCCGCACACGAGAAGATTATGAAGAGGACGCGCGGAAGAGTGGAGATGCACTTAGCTGGGATGCAATCGGCCTGGAGCGACTTAAACACGTAAAATAATCGCCTCGACCGATGGTTTCGACCTGGACGCAGGAAATGCCGAATGTATTCTCTAGAGTGCAGTAGTTAAGACTCTTTCACATGGCCTAGTAATTTGGATACCATCCTTGTTCACGTGTTAAATGCTACGTTGAATCGTGGATCTTTTCGATATTTTCCAGTCGCAACTGCAGGCCAAAGAGACGCACAAGAGATCTGCGATGGAGAACTTCTTCCTGCAGCACAGCGTCCTTCGCGACCGCGATTCCGATGAGCTAGGAGGGCGTGTCAACTCGGACTCTGAAGCCAGGTTAGATCACAGTGCAGTAGTAAGTGTTGACTTCTCTAACGATCGATTCTTGTGGTACAGCGATGATGAAGAAGAGATAACGGATCGCGTCCATTCAGTGGCGGATCCAACGGGGCCGTGGAAGCAAAAGGCTGTAGATGGCGACACGTGGGGGAGACCTACACGGGGCTTCAGTGGTCGTAAGCCACGTGACTTCGCTTCTGCGAACACTGGACCCAAGGGGGTTCTCAACGACTACAAGGCCCACAAACGCTACCAGAAGCAAGAGGTGAGTTTTGTACCGAATGACGTTATGACCAACTGCACTGATGTAAAAAAACATATTGCAGCGCCAGAGGAAGGAAGCTGAACGACAAGCGGTTCTTAACCGCATCGCTAAAGGTGCCATCGATCCTGGTTCAGGACAGACCCAAATTGGGTCCCAAATGGATTGCGAATGCGACGGAGACTCGGACTGCGAATGTGATGACGATCTGCTGGATAGCGAGTTCTTGGCCCAGTATGCTGAGAACAGAGTCAAGCAAATGCAGGAAGCAGCTCGCAACCGCAAGGTCTACGGAGAACTAGAGTATATCACACCAGAAAGTTTTGTGAGGCTTTCTTCGACTACAGACAGCAGAGCTCTGATGCTAGTTCACCTCTACCATCCCGATAACTACGCCTGTGGACTGCTCAACACGCAACTGGAGCTACTGGCAAGGAAACTCGTCCATGTGAAGGTGAAATACACTCTAGCTCATGATACGAAGTGCTGTTGACTAACCGAATATCTTGTGGCAACTAGTTCGCAGCGTTGGTGGCTAAGGAAGCGGATGCGTCTATAGAACTCGCTGATCTTCCAGTGGTGCTGATCTTTCGTGGTCCGCAACAAGAGACGATCGTGGATGTTGCACGCCATTTAGATGGCGAATTCACACTCGAACGTGTTGAGATGTTCGTGAACGAGCAACTTGGGCTCTCCCAAAGCAAAGCTCCGTTTTATCAAGAAACGCAAAACAAAAAGTGTTTTTTTGCTCAAAGTACATATTGTCAGTATTTAACGTGGTGTACACCAAGATACACTTTGCTTCTGTGTTCGCGCCTAGAGTACGTGGTAGCTCCGTTTTCGCGCGCATTGCGCACGCCACAAGTTGGGCTTCATATACAAACTTCTAATATAAAGATTTATCAAGTCCGTTTATTAGGCTACTCTCAGATACAGTTTACCCTCATTCAGGAATCTGCCAGCCATGGCCCACAACTACAACCTCCAGCAGCTCCACCGTTTCGACTTCAGCGCCGTCATGGAGGCGACCACCGACGAGTCCAAGGCCGTCGCGTGGGCCATGGAGGTGGGGCTGCTGGAGCGGTCGATGCTCTGCCCTCAGTGCGCTCAGCCCATGCGGCTGAACGCACTGAAGCGATACTGGCGGTGCTGCAGGAAGACCCGCCACGCCGATGGGAAGCAAGAGCAGCTTAGCATCTTCGTGAACTCTTGGTTCTCGAAGACAATTGAGGGGTTGTGGGAAATGCATATCAAACGTCACATCAAGGCGATGCGCGGCTGCAGTAAGAAGTACCTGGATGGCTACATCGATGAGTACATGTGGAGGTCGTGGTTTTTTCCTACGAGGTCCTCTCCCGGTGAGTTCATGTGCGGACTCGTACAGGCTGTGCAGCGGCACCCACAGCAGGATGAGTAAGAGTACCTGTATCTACTTTTAAATAAAGTGCTTTTTGTTTTTCATTCTTTAAAAAGCAGTGCTCCGAAAAACGGAGCTCTGCTTGGGGAGAGCCGCAACTTGGGCTATAGATTGGGACGAAGATTCAACGCAGCAGGGTTAATTGTCTATCATTAAACAGCTTCCGTGCTATTTGGCGTCATGCGAGAACAGACAGGTATCACCAAAGCGACAGTTCTGAAAGCGCGCAAAGTTATCACACACATGCCTACGCGTTTTGTCAAGTGCACGTCCCGATCGCATCGCTTTGGTTTCCGTGTGCTCAAAGTTGCAGCTGTCTCCCCATTTGCATTCTCCACGCATAAAGTCATAGCAGACTTTAACTGTGTGCCGCATCTTCTTCTGCTTCTTCTGCTGCTCTCGCTGCTTGTGCCATTTACCGGCACGATGCTCGAATAGTTGTTCGGGACTTGTAAACGTCTTGTTACACAGCACGCACTGCAGCTTTTTATCTCCAGTTTGAACATGCTCCAGGTGCTCCTTGGACGCACGATGGGCCTGGAAATCCTCCAGATCTTTGCCGATGAACTTGCACGGTTTGCAGGCGAACGGAACCTTCTTGGGAAACGTAAGAGCGTCGCCCAATTCCTCCAGCGCCTTATTGGCAGCGCGTTCATTCTCCTCCTGCTGCGTTTTCTTACGCTTCTTCTTGGCTGGTGGCAGGTTCGACGACGGTCTTACAGCCGGCAGCATCGTCCCAGGCAGAGCCTCAATGCGCTCAGAAGCATAAGCGGACAGATTGACAACCGACTTCGAGTTGTCATCGTCGGAATCGGAATCAGAGTCACTCGAGTCGCTTCCACCTTGCAGCTCCGCCTCTAACCGCTTGATTTGTTCTGCGATATCCTCTTCGTCTTTCTTCTGGGGCTGCAGAGCGCTCTCAGCGGACTGTTTGAGGCGCTTGGCGATCGGCTCCATGTTCAGATTACGACTGGCCAGGAATTAGTAAATGAAATGGACTATAGTGAAACGCAGTCAACAAATGTACTGATTGAATTGAAGTCAAATTGAGCCCTTGGTTCTCCGTCTTCTCCTAACTAGAAGACCACGTCTGCGTCCGCTGATGGCTCGTACTGGGCAAGGATGTCGCGGTCCGACGCCACGACGTCCGCGAACGGGTCGTCGTCCAAAGCGGCGGCACCCGAAGACTTGTTTTTCTCGGCCGCCTCTGTTAGGGACACAGTTGTGAGGTGGTTTGTAGCTGATTGGCAAGGAATGAGCTCCCAACGTACCCTTTTCCCGAGCCAAGACAGCCTTCTCGTGGTCTTGCTTGTTCGCCTGCACCTTTTTGATGCTGTTATCATGCAAGACAGATGAAAATTCATTAGCAAGCGTCGTCGTGGCTCAAGTCTTTCATGTCGTACCGCACGAAATCCTCACGCTCCAGCTCGTCAAGCTCCCTTGTGATGTACGAGATGGTGTTCTCAATACGAGGAATAGTCACCTACATCCAAAGCGCAAGTCGATCAGTAACACCGGGAACACTAAAGTCATGCAAAAGGCATACGTTGTCCAAAGCGTTCACACGACGGTTGGTCACTTTCAGAGCTTCATCCAGCGTTACAAAAGAGGTCTGGTAAATGTCAGCAGTTAGTACTCACCACTCAACATTAGTTTCGGATTCAAGTCACCTGTAGAGACGCGAGTTTGATGAGTGCACGCAGCAGCACGCGGAACTTCTCGCGACAGTTCTGGATCTTGCCACCTCCACCGGCCAAACCGATGTTCTCGCTCTTCTCGCGGCTCACCTCCACCTCTGTGAAGACTGGAAGCTTGACGCCAGCCACGTTGTCGATGCGGTTCTGTGTACGGATCTCCGCCGTGCTCACCGACTCAATAACCTTCGTGCGGAAGTCACCGGCCGCGTACTGCGCCTGCGTGAGCGAGAAGAAGGCCTCCGAGGCCTCCTGGGACATGGACAGTTTGGTCTACACAGAAAAAACTTAATATCCTAGCGTAATTGTATCAAGACACACAGGATTGCCAACCTTTTGAATTTCACGCAGCATCGCCTGGAATCGCATCTTCAACGCATCAGCCTTCTTCTTCAGCAGCTCAAACCCTGCAGAAAGCGATGCATATACATCTCTTAGTATTAAAGTACAATAGCCACTAGAGGTGGATAAAGATACCCTTCTTAGCTCCAACACGTTTGCCCTTAAAGACCGTCAGCGCCCTAATACAAGGCACAGAGCATTCGTAAGCGTGACGATCACATAGTAAAAGTACCTATACAGAGCGCTACAGCAGCCACAGTCGTCTTACATGCGCGTAGGCGCCACCTGAACGGACGACATCTCGCACTTGTTCCCTCTCCTTCTGCCTCAAATAGAAGACTGATAAAAGATATTGAATCTGCTAACCCTAAACAAATTTAAAACTTCCCAGAAACCCTAGTAGGAATTTTGCGAACCCTAGTGTTGAAGTGATGCATACTCAGAACTCAGGTAGGAAAATGGAAGACTGGTTCGCGACGTCTGGAGCCCGGGAACTCCGCGACACCAGCACATTTGACTACCAGGACTATCTACGACGTAGTGATGCGTGCTCGTCACTTCAGTATGAGGAAGACCTGCGCCAGATCGAACTGGATCTGCCTCGAACGGGTGAATCTATTCGCCTTTTTCTATTGACTCAAGAAGAAAGAGATGCGCTTCAAGAGAACGACGATCTTCCTCAGAATATAACGCAGAGGTTTCTTCCTGCGTTAAAAAACGTTTTAACGGCATATAGCGTGGTAGGAACGAAGGTTTGATGGTGGTTTTGAGGCGAACTAAAGGATAATAATTGCTTTGTGCAGCGGAACCCTCGTGTGGGCTACGTCCAGGGCCACGCAGACATTTTGTGCTTTTTGCTGGGGAATATCAATGAGAGGAGGAGCGAGGAGGAGACGTTCTGGGTTTATGCGAGCGTCATCGAGAGGTAGTTGCACGTGAAAGACTGGTATTGGCCCTCGTTGCTAACTAGGTACCTTGTAGAGTTTTCCCAGAGGATTTTTTTGCTAGGACGCCAAAGCTGCACGGGTTTCAAGTGGTGCGTGAGTCGTTCTGTCAGGTACTTTAAGTTTTTAAGCTGACAGAGCGTGTACTACAGGACTCGAAGCTGCTTCATGAGCTGGTGGTGAAAAAACTCGTTCCTCATTTCCCGTTTCTTGCTAAGGTAATGCGCTCAAGATGCAAACGGGTATAGAAAATATTCCGATCTGTTATCATATCTGCAGATTGACTTGCTCCTAGTCACGACGCTGCTGTCGTGCAAATGGTTTGTGTCGCTCTGGGTTGGAGAGCTGCCTCTTCCTCTGCTTTATGAGGTTTGGGACACGATGCTCCGCGAAAATGACGGCACAATATTGCATCTGCTGGTTGCCTTGCACTTCTTCAGACTTGCTGTGGACGAGATTCAGCTTCACATGGTATAATTTTGAGCCAAAGGTAGTAGATAGAGGGGGGATTGACACTAGATTATTTACGTAGGAAATGGATCAGTGGGACTCCAGTTACATCTACAAAATCATCCTACGCCAATGTCAGAACGCAACGGAAGTCGCCCCGCAGACGCTACTCCACCACGCGCGTTCGCTATATGGACTCAGGGACGAATCTGTTGAAGATATGCGAGCTGCAATTCGTCGACTGCCTCAAATACGCAAGGCTGAGTTCACGGTGCTTGCCAAGCAGACACACTTCAGTCATTTGGAAATGGAGCGACTTCAAGACGAATTCACCTTTCTTCGCTTTCAAAGGAAACTCTGCGGTCGATCCAAACTGCGTGGGTTAAGGCGGGAAGAACTGGAGAGTATTCTAGTACGGGAATTCAATACGGTACGTCCGAATACGATTAACTTTTATGAATCATGTGCAGCTAATCGGAAATATTCTCCAGTGGCCCGTGGATATATACGAACGTATATTTTGTCTCTTAAAACCGGACGGATTTGGCAATGTTTCCTTCTACAATTTGATTCAGGTTTGTGTGCAAGGCTAATCACTATTGGCTGGCATTGCTAAAATATCTCTTTGTTCAGTTTTTATCTGTTGCAAGTCGTGGAGAACCAGAGGAGAAAGCACGTTTGCTATTCCAGATTGTTGACCAGCAGAATCACGATCGCCTTAGCCAACGAGATATCGAACAGCTTGCCGGTGAGTCATGAAATGTTCGTTTTTATACTTTAAAATCTACTATTTCACCCGCATGAATTTCTTGTGTTTCCATTTAGACTTCCTGTGCTGTCTTCTAACCAACAAAATGGTGGCAGAAGCTGAAGGGCATTGTGGCCATGAGACTCGTCACGATTCCGCCACTGAAGCTGCCAAGAGCCCACTACTGCGAAGGCATTTTCGAACGAAACTACTGTCGTTGGTGACATCAGATAACCAACTTCAGTACGGTCAATGGCTCGAATTTGCTCTTAGCGATAGCGAGATATCTCAGTTGATCATGTGGGATACAGCCAGGTGTTGGTCAAGCGAGACGAATCAAGTGAAGAATCGCTCCTTGAGCTTTTGGAATATGGTTCCCATTCGACCAGCACTGAGCAGAGCATCGTCAGACTCAATACTTGACCATCAAGAGAAACATTCGTCAAACAAACAAAGTGCTGAAGAGAGACCTGAGCATACATCCATGCAGAACGGAGGGGCGAATAACTTTGGAGTTGATTCTGCACCTTTTTTGAGGAAACCTGGCTTGACAACGGTGGAGGAAGGCTTTACAGGACGGCGACACGTTTCTCTTCTCTCCAGAAAGCAGAACAAGAAATTTAAAGCGTGTTGGCCACCAGCTGAGGCGGATTCATTAACCCGAAATCCGTTCGAAGAAGCACTTGTGGAAAAAACTGGTGGGACTCCGTACGTGTTTTGGTGCCAGTGCGCAATTAGTTGAAAGCAACATAGGTATGCATAAATACAAACATTCTAGGTCTACTATCAATTTCCAACATCCCGATATACATGTACGGCACTTTTACTCTGGTATTTTAGATTTAAAAAATTACTTAGGTACCTTTGAAGGCGCAGTGTAGAACTTGTCAGTAATTCGTGAATGAAGTTAACGATATGATATAGTCGACGTAAGCGCTCACGTTATCATTGATGCTCTTGCCCTGTGAGTTGAAATCAGTAAGACTTGAGACAGCAAGTGTAATGTGACCAGTCGTACCTGTACGGTCTTGAATGAGTATTCAGTCTCTTCACTGCCACGTACAACGATAAAAACGAACGAGTTTGCGCTGTAGCCCCAGCTCGAGATATCTGCATACGGGAATCGTGCTAAAACCTCGTCGTTATCGGCTCCGAAGCAGACAATGCCCATGTCGTTGACAGCAAGAAGAACATGAGCAGGGAGCATCGCTAGATGCCTGGAATTCCGCACATGGAAGAGAGTTAAACCGTAAAACGATTGTCGTTTGCAAAGGCGCAAATACGCCAGTCGAGCTTGCTGCGTCGACTGCACGCACCAGCTATTCACAAAGTGGTCATAACTACCAAGCACTTGTTCGGCAATGGTAGCCCGGTTTGAAGCACTAAGTAGTCCACCAGGAATGTACTCATGAATGACAGTTCTGTTGTAGCAAAAGGGTTAGAATATGTGCTACTAAGTGTGTGTAAATTACAAAATCAACGTACGTGACTTCTGCCAGCGATGGAGCCTTGTCATTCCCATATTTGCAGTACAGTTGATATCCCGCTAACTCGACCGCGACATCCAGATCACAGACGTATCCTCCATTGAGTACATTTTGCACTGCTTGTAGATAATAAAGTCCGACATCCGCTGCAGTTTCGTCGTCCACGTGAACCCACAGGTAGGCTTTGTACGTCAGGTGATACCCTTCTACCTTATCTTTGGTCGAAATGTCATTCTTCTTTTTGCTCTTCTTCTGTTTGAACTCGCTCACATCGGTATGAGTGCGTTCCCATTCTGCGTACAGATCCATAATACGCTCATTGTTCGGCACAAGATGCTCCTCCCCATCATCATTTAGTTCGAAAAGTGCAAAAGCTTTTTCATGACATACTCCCAGCTTCCGAGCCACAAGCCCAGCAAGATCAATGCCCGTCGTCCAAGCACTAACTTGCATAACTAGAACCGTTCCGTCTGCGAGCATCACTGGGATATCGTTAAGTGTGTGGCGTTGCAGAGCTCTCAATTCAGCAGCACTAGGGATTTCTTTGCGCTCGCCTTTGGTAGAACAACATCCAAGCGATATCAGTGCTTCCGATGCGTATACTGATACTTCCGAATGAGTCTCCGAGTCGCCTTCTACTCCGATATGAAAGTTGATAAAACTCTCGAGGCATTCGGCAAGTGGGAGGGACGGAGGAAACGTCACCAGGCACGCGTTCAAGAGCAGCCAGCCGTTCAAGACAGCATTTCTACCAGAAAATGTCAGATTTAGGAGACTAAGCAGGGAGAAAGTAGCATACCTGCTGGGATTCCTTGTCAATTGCTTGCAGAGTTGGCAGTAGATTTCGTCCTTCACTGCTGGTGGTCGAGGAACGACGTTGCGCAGCAGCTTAAAGCAGTGGTCGACCTGATTCTTCCCACTCGCTCTGTTCCCCATGAAACCGGAGACATTACGGAAGGCTTGCAGAGCAATGACAGTCTGCTCTTTCGAGAGACGAGTCAACGGAGTCGAGATGAGCTTCTTCTCCCATTCGAGGCGTTTGGATAGATCGAACTCGACAGGTTTGTGGAACGGAGAAGCACGCGGTGCAGCGAGATTGAAGTGGGTCTGTGCATATTTGAGCAGCGGGTGGACGTCGAAGACCACTGGAAGAGGTTCAAGAACATCGGGGTTTTCCTTCCGCTTGTTCTCTTTAAAAGTTTTCTTGGGGCGTAAAAGCTCTGGAGAGAGATGTGGCAATTGGTCGAATGGCGTTGGATAATGCTGGGTATCAATGCTGTCGCTTACTTGATCCCCGCAGTCGGAATTGTCTTTGTTTGTTTCGAGAGAAAGAGGGATTTGTTCTAAGCTCAGGGCACTGGTAAGGTCAGCTTGAGACTCGAAAGCTGACGAGCCAACACGGGACTCGGCGTCTTCGTTGTCATCTGCTTCCCAGCTTTCAGGGTCATGAACGAGCTCCGAGGCGGCTAGTGCCTCCAAGTTACAACTCGATGGCATCATAACTTGTATTTAAAGAGCCCCACGCCGACTACCAGACTGTCATGGAATTTCCTGGAAAATCTGGGGCAGCAGCGAAGAGTTGGGAGTTACTCGTGGGTTAGATATTAAACGGGTCTTCTGCGGGCCTGGTCAAACCCCTGGTCGGGCATTTTTATTTTGCTGGTCTGGTCTGGACTCGGGTCAGACCATCCCCAAAACCCCGTAAAATATGATTGTCGTCACGCTCTTCAGTTGCGCGGCGTTTGCACCGCCAACTTCGCTTCGCCAAGGATCCTGCGCGGATTAGATTGTAAGTTCTTGTTTTGGAACCTACTCCGGCCTACGTGCCGTCCCCTGACAGACCTCCGCTGCGCTCCGGTTGTCATGGCGCCTCTCTAAGGCATGTGGACGTGTCAAGCTTTGACGGATTTGATTCGGAGCCAATTACAGTATAAAGGAAAAGACCCTCAAGGAAATTTTGTTGTCCGACGTCTTGGTCTGTGTTATTTTTCTATGTTGCACATGTATTTTATTTTGGGGTCTGGGTCGGGGTCATACTGTACTGACCCGAAGCCCGACCAGGCCCGCAGAAGACCCGTTTAATAATCTTCCTTACACGGGATAACATCAATCTCATGATCTGAAACAATTTATTGGTACATTTTGGGTACGCTGGTCGCCGTGCATTTACCCAACCCTAGCTGTCGGGGAGTTTACGCTTACGACACTGTGTTTCACTCTGACGAGAGTTTTCACACGCTTCCTTCTCGCTCTTTGCTGCTTCCTCAAGCGCCTTCAGCTCAGCTAAAACCTCTTCGGCATTTGGTCGAGCTGCTGGGTCTTTCGCAATCAGCCGGCGATAGAGCGACGTTCTTCCGGCAAAGTCCAACCATTCCACCCCGCTGGTCTCAATTAAGAACCCTACAGCCCAAATATCAACAGCAGTGGTGTGAACACCATTCTCCACGAAAATCTCGGGAGCATGTTCTTCGACGCTCAAATGTTGGCCACTTGGATATTGCTGCGGATTGGTAGCTGCATCAACGAAATCAATCAAAAACCATGAATTGCCTGTTCGTTGTCTGATCACATTCGACCAGCGTATATCACGGTGGATCCATCCCAAACGATGAAGAGCCACCAGAGCCTGAAGAACGTCTTTCAGAGCGCCAAACAAGTCGAGCAGGTTAGACGGTCTCACCATTGTTCCACGAGGCTTAAACACTGCTAACCTCTTCTGAAAATGCAGATTTGTAAGACGATCGACGTTGGGAACACTAGCCCGCTTCAGAGTTGTTGTGCGCTTGTCCCCAACGTTCGTCGAGAAATTTTTCCCGGATATTAGCACTTTTGGCCATTTGGAACTCGTATACATGGCCAACCACTCGAGCGCGTAATGTCCCTAAACTCGTCTCTTCCAGACGCTGGGCACTCGTCTGCAATGGCTTGGATGGCCAACCACTCGAGCGCGTAATGTCCCTAAACTCGTCTCTTCCAGACGCTGGGCACTCGTCTGCAATGGCTTGGAAAAGCAACGACAAGTTCAACATCACGAGTACAATTTGAAACAAGTGTTCCTTAACTTCCAAGTTGAAGGTTCCAATGTTCTTCGTCACGACTCCACCCACATTCAGAGGATCCAGAGGACACAGAGCATGTAATTGAATATCGTAGCCCGACGCAGCGTAACCAAACACATACGGCACACTTCCATATGCCCACACAAGTTTCGAACAAAGCTCCTCGGTCGGCACACTGATGTTGACATCAGGTGGCTTCTCCTCGCCACGAAAAACGCAAACCTGATCCAAGACAAATAAAAAATCCGGACGCTTCTGTCTAGTTGACGAGCCGTTGCATGAGTCGCGGTCGATGTGTGCCTGAGTAAAAAGAACATCAAGCACATTGCGAAAGATTGAATCCCACATCGAAATGAAGGCATTCTCAGTCTTTCCCCTGCGAAATGGGTTCAACGTGCGTTTGTTGAAGATCAGACTTGTGAACTCCATGCAAGGAGCGTCATCATCCAACACGAACATCTTCTCTTGTAGCCCGGGACTGAGTGCCCATTCATTCAGCCATTCTTGCTTCACTCGAATCTTCGCAGGGAGAGGTTGTGTGACGAAGCTACTCAGTTTTCCAACAAACGGCAACGAGCGAGGCTCAACTTTGTGGTTAAAAAACTCTGCTAACCATTCGTTCGAGCTGTCACGTGGTTTTGGCTGATTGTATAGAAGTTCCCTCGGTACCTGCACCAGCACGTGAATCGACCTGTCCGGATATTCGCTTGGAAATTTCTCTTTGATTCTAACCGTCGGATCGTCCAATCTTTCGCTCATGTAGTCTCTTTCATCTTCTTCGGGGGTCTCCTCGTTCCACATCCGCAGCAGATCCTTCGACATTAGCCACGCCCCGTCCTTCTTCGCCAAGAAGAGCTGCAGATCGCCAGCATCGACACCCTTCAACTTGATGTTATTCTCCTGCTTGATCTCCTTTTTCAATGCGGCAACCGACGCGCCATCATCGATTTTCACCTCGAACGCGTTTCCAGCCACCCCAACGATAATACAAAACAGGTTCACCATATTACCCAGAGAAGGCGGAATCTGGAATGAACGAGATGGAGGAATAACTTCCATTCGTACTTAATATATAATCAAGGCGTGTCACCAGAGATTGACAGTAAAACACGCATGTGATGGATAATACTAATAATAATGTAATGGATAATACTAAGATAATACTAATCACTTACATGTAGCAGTATCATTATTCGTTTACGCCCTTTCTAAAGTCAATGAGCTACAGTGGAGGACTGAATAGTACTGCGTATTACTACAAAATGATACTAAAGGTTTCCTTTTCTCTCGGTGCAAACTTACATTTGCGCCGACTTCCTTTTCGAAGAGAATCGAGGAATTGGACTTCGGCAAGGAGGTGCAGTGCAACGCACTGTAGTTCCCAGGGCATCTCCGAGACAGCGCGATGTGTGACGTGTTCTAAACGCGTTCACCACTTATTCAGTAACGACGTCGTTGCCAAGTTCAAAGGGCTGCTTGATGATGCCCCTGTTGCAGCGAGGTACCGTTCTTAATAAAATTCTCATCTCCTTTTAACTAAACTACTGTTCTTCAAAGGTTTTGCAGCACGATCTGTGGCAGCAAGTTCGTCGGTGTGGAGTACGTGAGCGACGGGCCCGATTCGGACGACGCTGGCACGCTTTCATCCGGCGACGGCGATGGACAAGAAGGCCCGACCACCACGTTTTCAGAGCCATCAGACACTCGCACTGAAAACCGTAGGGCCGAGAAATAGCTATTGCTGAAGCACAACAGTCGCGAGATTGAGCTGATGAACCACGGCATAGTTCCGCGCGCACATAATTCGGAAGGGTGAGCCAAAGACCAACAAGGCGCAGCAGTAGAAGATAGTGGTATCAAGTATTAGCGATATCTCTTTTAGGCCCATGCCGAACCGGGCGTTGATCGTGCCATCCGTGCCATAGGGGTAGGCATCAACTCAGGTGCCATTTTCGTCATGCCGAACCGAAATCGGTTCGTGCCACCGTGTGTACCATGCAGATTTCGTCGAGCAGGGACTCTCTCGTCACAGCTGACCAAGTAGAGCGCCACTAATGGCAGCGAGAATACAGTCACGAATCCTCCTCCATCTTTTGGCGCGAAAATGGAAGTGCAAGCCGCACGAAATCGCCGTAAATTCGAATGTGGCGCGTGGCATGGCATGGCACTACGCGGAGCCATGGCACTTTCGCGGTGCCATCGATGGCAGGTTGCCCCCTAGCCCGCTCATCTGGCAGACCAATCAGATGCCGTCGTGGCACGGATGGCACGACATGGCACGATCGACGCCCGGTTAGGCATGGGCCTTAGGGGTGCATCCAACTAATCAACAGCATTATCCATCATTTATCTGCGTGTGGAAGTATTATCATAGTGCACAGTCAAATCTGTGTTACTATAAACCTCTGCGTGTCACATAGACTTCCAACTATCAGAAAAAGTCAAATGTCGATCAAACCGCTTGCGGCGCATCTCAGTGTCGAGCCGAATACGTTTCTCTTGTCTGTCAACTTCCAACTGAAAAACACTTTTTCGGCGTCCTGCTGATACTTTGCTTGGAGTTGATATTGAGCTAACCGATGGAGTAGACGCCACCGAAGCAGCGCCATCGTCGCTATCTGACGATGCATCGCTTGATAGTATGATTTGTCCCCGACGAGCTCGGCGCGTAATAGCCTCTGACACAATTTGAGAAGCGCAGAGGTTATTCTTCAGCTTGCTTCTTTCCCTTGTTCGTCTGTTTTGGGCCTTGAAATCTTTTTTTAGCGACACATAGGCCAGGTAAGGTGTCATAGTGACTCTGTTCGTTTGTAGCATTCGTTGCCTCTGCAATACCACTGCCTAAAACCGCACGAAGCTCGCCCGCCGACCAGGTTTTCTTCAACAGTCGGACGCGGTCCTGTACCTGTTTATTGACCAGGCTAACCTTTACAGCAGCACTCACACACTTTGCGACTTGAACCCAGACTACCGCAGCCTCTCCGTACTTGGCGGCGTATGGTTTCTGCTTTATAACCTCGCGCATGACTTCCTTGTCAATGTCCTCAGGGAAACGAAATACCATCGCACCTCTTTCGCTAATTCGTTGCAGCAACAATCCTAAAATGAACCCCTGCCAGATGGTCACAAATGCGTCACTCCTCGGTTGTGCTAAAGATAAATTTCAATCCGGTGAAGCTCATCATCTGCTGCGGTTGTGATGCAAACCCACTAGGTTCTGCTAAAAACCTCTAATATCTAGAAATTATGAGTGTATATTGTGTACAGTTTTGGTATGTACCGAACAATACAATAGAGACTTTTTGAAGACGATTTGAGTTGAGTTTGAGATTCACATAACGCCGTTTTATGAAAGCTGAAAGGAGAATGCAGGTCAACCAAAAATTGCCTTTCGAAGACCACCAAACTCAGGTTCAGTTTAGTGTGGTGATGACAGTGATGCCTCGAGCGTCGAGACCCAGCAGAATTCTGCTTCGCCTCCTGACGCCTCTACACCGTCACGCAAGAACTTTACTGCGTCTGATGACATTGTTTTGCTGCGCTGCGTTAACTTAGTGAAGCCATGGGAAGCTGCTATGGGAACAACTAATGGTATGATGAAAGCCTTTGAGGTTGTTTGCAGCTAAGTGTCGTGCAGTCGACGGTTTCCCCAAGAAAGATGGCCCAGCTCTTCGAACACGCTTTGATAGACTGGTGCGCACATTTAGGGAGGCGCAGCGAGCGTCACTGCGCTCTTCAGGATCTACAGAAGAGTACAAGGAGCGCGACGAGTTGCTTCAAGATATTGTCTGTCGTATCGACAACTGGAAGGAGCTCACGGAGGACGAAAAGCTTAGAAACGAGCTAAGACAGAAGGAATCGGGTCATCGGGAGAGCTTATATACTGGAAACGACGTTGCCTTCTGGAGTTCGTACGATCGGCTGTGGTAGCTGTAGCTTTAAAGACAAGCATTGTAGCTCGGTGACAGTAAAGTTGTAGCGAACGCGGGCGGTAGGATCGTCAAGTGTCAGGTCGAAATGGTTGGAAAGTTGATTCTAGGACCCCGCTCAAGAACTCGGAAGCATTGGTGCTCCATCAGCGATGCCATGATGGCCAAGAATCTTCGTTTCTTGCCTCGAGCTGCTACCCAAGCGCCGCAGACGATTACCGACGCTTGGTCCGCTGTCAGTTTTGGTGCCACGAACACTATTTTGACAGTGATGCACCACCACTCAAACGCTAGCCTCGGCTCGAGTTTCAAAGCTGTTTTGCTCTAACCTAACCGTCGATAGAGTTTCGTTTGAGCAGCGCATGCCCTGGCGGAACGTTGTTTTGGTGTTTTGAAGGGAAGGTTCGGTATACTGGCACAACCGGCACGTTCGTGGGATGTCGATACCCTTCGTATTGTATGGCGACGCTGTGTGCTCTTCATAATATGATAATCGATGACGAGCGCGACGAAGACGAGGATCCTTACATACAACCAGTAGAAAATCTGCCTGTTGCGCAAAGTATTCTTCCCTTCGATGATCTACTCGCAAGTATCTCCCGCATACAAAACCACGCTGCGCACGCCCAGCTGCAAAATGACATTGTTGAGCATCAATGGAATATCAGGTAGAACAGTAAAAGCAAAACACTTTTTCTTACCAATGTAACACTGAAAAAAAACTAAGCAGTTGCAATATAAACGCCGAGCTCTGTGTCATCTTGATCATCACAGCCGTCACCACTCCTATCAAATACTGAGGCTTCCGCTACTACAGTTTCTCTCGGCGACGCATGAGATCTCTCAAGTCTTCCAAGTACTTGACGACGACGCAGCTCAAAGAAACGCCGAGAGTCAGGGCCCAATTCGTCAAGACAGACTGTAAACAATGCCACGTCGCAAGCTTCTTGAATGGCGCGTGCTCGTTTTTTGCTTGCCGCTGCAATCTCTGCGTTTGCTTTGGCCAATTCTGCAATTGAACTGGAGGTGGAGGCAACTACCTTTGCTTCTTCCTTTGATGCGTTTCTGCCTTGGGGACGCGCCCCACGACCTGCGCTCTCGCTGTTAAATGTGTCACCCCCCCCCCCCCCCCCCGTTGTCGTGCCTTGACTATCACGAACGGTAGTCCACAGCGGTTCGCTCCGCTGGATTCACCAGCAATGCAGTAGCTTGAACGGCTTGGTCGCTGTCGCTCCATCGCGATCCTCCATTCTCATGTAGATCTGCTGTGTGTCTTGGATCTCGTCTTCAAAGCTCGCTCCAGACCGGCGCTCTACCTTGTCCATCACTGCCGAGAAAAGCTTAGTTTGGCCTGCGATCTTCGACCACTTGCACTCCAACGAACGAATTTCTCTCACTACCGATCCTGCTGGCCGAGCAGCCGTGAAATTCTCGTGGATGCGTTTCCAGAACGTAGCAGAATTCTGGTCTGCCCTCGTTCTCGGGTCCTCGCTAATCTTCAGGTACGACATGCATAGCTGGATCTCCTCCTCCTCATTGAAGTTAGATCCGCGAGGCATCGATGCTCTTAATGCGATTTTGCCTCTCAAAGTTTCTGTGTTTTGCGGCTGTTCAGATAGCGAGGAGCTCGCGATCCGCGCCAAACGAGGACGAATTTGGCGCGAATAGTCGCAATTTGGCGAGGGATCGCAGCGTCGATAGCGATAGTGATGGCCCAGCGGGAGATAAATTACTGCTCCACGTAATTTTCGCGCCAAATCGCTTTAGCGAAAGCGATGGCGCGTTCGGGTGGAGATGCTCTAACCGTAGCATTCGGAATGCAGCGCACAAGCTAGAATAAAACCCAAGAATCCATAACAAAAGCGAGTGATATAGCACAAATATTATCTCGATGAAATGAGAAATTGTCTTATCTAAAAATATATGGGAAACTCGCAAAATGCTGGCCATCTAGTTAAATCTCCTTAGAAGCTCTACGCCACAGAGACCAACTCACTTTCTCTTTCTTCGCATCGCAGCATGCCCACCTCCGCCACTTAAGTCATTGAGCGCCTCAACCGCCAGTGGGATGATGAAGCCGCTAATCTTCTGACCAGCCATGAAAACTTCGGTGACGTCGCCCGCCATGTGAGAGAAGAAGCATCTGACTCAGCATCTCCCATTTTAGTGAGTTCACAGCATCTGGTGGAGACACGACCCTCATGGCCCTGACAAATTTCTCTGCACCTGGCTGGACGCTCTGTTCTCCCAACTTGAACTCCACAATGCGCTGTAGGGGTGACGTTCGCAGTATCTTCGGCCCGCCACCCCCTTGGCTATTGATGTCAAATTGGAAAGTGAGCAGTTTGATGTTGCTTTACCGCTTAACTAGAAGCATTACTTGGTATATATTGTCAGTAACAGGCTTGCGACGTTTCGCAGAAATCCTTTATAAATAAATTTAAAGCCACAAATGTAGCCAACTGTTTTTCATAGGATCGGACTTATCCCGATAGTAACGGATTGCTGTTGTGGTTTAATGCAAGATGTTCATTTATTCGAAACAACTACTGTATTGCGACAAAATAACAACTGCTTGCTGGAAAATGCATGACCAACCGTATAGGTCTTGCATTCGTATAAAACAAACTTTTTTCAGAGCATGTGTGTCATACGCCAAGGCTGAATTTTTGCGACTGTTATCTAATGGTGGAGAATGCAGAGGAGCCGTTCAGGAACGTTGTGTGTAGACACTGCGTCACACAACCTACATTACCTTTTCAAAACTGGCAACTTGGTAATACCGGTAGAATCTAGTAAGCTAGTACATGTACCAGCTCCTCTGTATCATACAGACTGTATGACAGATCCTCATGGCGATTAAATATCCAACTTCTCTTTCAGTACGCTTCCTGAGATATAGGTCCAACTACATATAGAGCGGTTAGTTGCACCTTATACTTTGCACCCCAGAGCGTGGGATTGGCGCAGAGTGATAGTAATTGTGACTATGTACAAATGGTAGGAATGATGGTCGTTTGGTTGAAGGAGTAAAGGTCTTAGGAGATTAGATGACTGCAAAGCTCTTCAAATTGTATGCAGCGGAAAAGACGGTTTGACTGCAACAAACTCGAGCTTTGCGGCTACAAAATGATTTTTTACCTTTAAGGCCGAAGCAGTAAGTTCGCAGAACATTTTATGTTGCATTTTTCACGGTTCGCACTAAAATGACCGTGGCTGAGGTATATCGGTTTACCGAGATCATGAACTAATATTTGTATAATGGCACCCGTTCGTGCCCAACTCAAAAATCTGATACAAACCTTCTGCAACCAACCGAGCCCACCTACGCCCATCTAGTGCCCAGTAGTGCCCATACCGTTCCCTTACGGAGCCCAGTTGGGTGTCCATTTGAAAGAAGCCAGTTCGGAAAGTATACGCATAAGACCGTTATCCGGATGTCAAAGATCGTACTTTTCTGCAGTTTATAGTCTTGACGTACCCTGGTGTGAGATCTGCCTGCAGGACTCAGTCAATCAAAATAACCTTTCACAATTTACCCAAGTTCGTCTTTGAAGAAGAGTCTTATGACAACAGAGACACGCACTTAAGATGAACTTATGTATTGAGCCAATTGATCCAATAAACTATCTCTCGTATATACGTCCATATCGCAACGGTTCCGACACCCTACCCCTTTCCGACGGATTCCGACAAATGGGACATCCATTGAATCCACCAATCAAATCTGCGGAGTAGTTAGGTTTAGAGAAGTAAGTTAAGTACGAGCACACTAAGTACGCTAACTATCATAAGTACGACAACAAACCCAGTCAGCTTTCAAAAGGGAGTTCACAGGCGCAAGGAAATGCTCTGTAGTGGCCTGTAGGCATAGAAAACCCGTTTTAACGTATTTGTAGCATTATGGAGCTCAGAGCGCTGTTCACTCTAGACAGGAAATTCATGAATGAGACCATAGTCGAGGATGAGGGCCCTCTAAAAGAGTGGGTTTCATTACACTGACATCATGGCCTAAATTACTGACATCTGTGGCACTGGCCACTCATTTACATCCAAGCACCGATACTATACCGCCTACAAACACGACTCCCGCCGGCACTGCTGGTGCAGCGCTCGGATGGTAACGGGCGGGGGCTCCGATTTCCCTACTGTATATGTGATATGCTACTAATATTTGCAAAGCAAACTGTAAACGTGTATTAATGTGTCTTAAGCTTCTCTTGCAACTTGTAGTATGTTCTGGGTTGTCAAGGGAGCGGGGTCTATAGTTTCCTCGACTGTTTGGAGAGTGCGTGATGCCCTGATGCGACCGTTGTGTAACTTGCGCATTTCGCGCAGTACGCTGCCGCCACCTTTGGCGCGTATTCCCTGGCCACTCAAGAAAGCAAGCACCGCTGACTCTGCGCGCTGACCGACTTGCAAGACGCTGTCCTTGTAGTCTGCTGATGCCTCATGAAGCTGGAAGCCACCATCAAGGAACAGTTTCATGTACGCGACGATCAAGCGGTAATCAGACTTCTTTAGCCGATAGCTTGAGCTCCAAATCCGTGGCTGCTTCGTGTACCACTTGAACCACATCGCAGACAGGTTTGTAGCAGCTTTCTTTCTTCGTTTTGCGGGTGGTGCTTGAACTAATGACTGATGCTCTTGTTGTGTATCTTGTGTTGTCTCTTCAACTGCAGCACCTTTTAGGATAGCAGCTTCCAGTATGCGTAAGCGCGCAGACATCAGCCGATTACTCTCGATAAGCTTGCTAACGACAGCAGTGTGATGACACCCGGAAACTTTGCAGTCGTTATCGTGTTCAGTGTCTTGGTGTTCTTGGGCAGGTTGCGACGCTACATGATTCAGCGCGACGGACCAAGCCAGCATATCTGCGAGCGATATGCCTGCAGCCTCCAAACATTCCTCGAAGCGAGTAACGTACAAGTTCCTCGTGTTGAGAGACTTCGCCTCTGGGAAATACCGAACGAGGTACGCTGTAAGAACTCCTAAAACTCGTTGACTCACGTTTAGCTTGTTGTCCTTCAGTCCCATACAGGAAGCGAATAGCAGCATTTGCAATCGTGACAAGCGCTCCAACGCCCCATGGTCAAGAACAGCAACGTCAACAGCCATCGGAACGTCGTCGGCATCCCACTTGCTCAGCACTCGGGCGACTTTGCGATCTTCGCGTGGTGTGTTGAAGACGTAAGCGAAGCCTTTGTTAGTGCGGGTCATGTCCCAAGACCCACGGTCAAATATCCACTGGGCCGTAAGTCGCTCGTTCCCGTTTGCGTGTTGAGCACCTCCGCGACGGAATGAGTGAGATGTCAGGTTGGCGGTTGCTCCTGCAGGCTCTGCAACGCGCTTCAAGAACCGGTTCGCATACGCTTGAACTCCGTCGTCTCCACGAGCTTGGCTGGACGTCACAGACTTTACTTCAAGAACACCGTGTGCTACCGTCTCCGCAGGGACTTGAAGAACCTCAAGCAGCGGTGCTCCTGCGTCAAGTGTGGGCTCCAAGTGTGTCACGAGAGACGGCAGCTGGCTCAGCAGTGACACACAAGGAGACTCCTGCATCATCAAGGCCACAGCCAGTGTGTGCAGCGGGCAGGTCAGGAAATCGTCGCGGTCAGGTACGAGCGTGAGGCCTTGCTCCTCTGCAGTCTTCATGCGAAGCATGCGAATGTAGAAGACGTTGTCTGCTGACATTGTGACGTGTTGTTTGCTTACATACCCAAGATCTGAAGAACGACCGAAGCAATGCCACATTAGGCACGCAAGCGCTGCATCTTCGTAGTCGGATTCAACCGACGCAGTCTTGTAGACATAGCAGATTAGTGAGTGTAAATCTGCCTTTGTACAAGGCGGTGCTTTGTTAGTGAACCCCCCATTATCGCGTTTTACGCAGTGTTTTTCTAGAGTCTTCCCTTGTTTGAGTAGCAATAACTCAGTCGATACCCTAAGGTGGGGAAACTCATCAAAAAACCATAGCTTTACATTTCTAAAATATGAAATGGCAGTGTTAGGTGCCAGCTTACCTTTCTTACCTTCACATGTAGCGAGATAGTAGCCGAAGTGGTCCATTATCGTCGCCAAGGTTCTGCCTGAGCTATCGCCGAGAATGCACGCTCGGACAGTGTCCATGGATACATTCTCGGCTTTTAGCATGCGCTCAAACGCGCCTTTGCCAGCCGTCCGGGCTTTCTGCGTGTTTGCAGGGACAAGTGACGCGAGACTCATGACGATCGATTCTTGTCTCGTCTGCTTAACTTTGAATGAACATGAGTGGTTGGCTCGGAATGTTTTGACACTGGGATGACACACAAGTGTCCAGTATCTGCCTAGACTAGGACGATTGTGTGTGAAAAATATGTACATCTCCTTACTTAAATTAAGTAATGTAGGAAATCTGGAAATATTTTTTTGAAAAAAAAATATTTGAAAAAAAATATTTCCAGATTTCCTACATTACTTAATTGATGTACATATTTTTCACTACCTTCCGACAAATATTTGTCAAAAGATGTCGGAATGTAAAGCTGGCAACTGTGCAATTTAATTGGTTAAAATGCGTAAATGATGGTCTTTAATTGGTTATTAAGCGATTATTATAAACTAAAAAATATATCTGTCGGAAAGACAACTATATTCATCCATACTCTTACGAAGGTTCCGGTAGCGAAGGCGTTGCAGTGTCTTCTTGTCCACGTATCCAAGTGGTTCAGCACCACAAAACATCTCGAATGCCAATAACACGTAGATTCCACAGTTGAGCCCAACTCAGTAGTATCAGAGCCCAACTGAGCAGAACAGGAGCCCAACCCATCAGTATGAGAGCCCAAGTCAGTGGCCACCTGGGTAATCTGTACAGCGTCCGACCTGGAGCTTGCCAGCTCCGAAGCCTCAATCTCGACTGCACTTGACGTTGTCTCACCACTCACTACGCGTAACTCGTCGTACTCGGTCTCGCTTACCTGCGCCTCACACCCCATAGCCCGCGACTGCAGATGCTTCCCCTTCCCCCTCAACTTGTACGTCCCTGAGTGTGTACATATGTAGGTCTTGCCGTAGTTCACCCACTCGTCCGGCAACAACGGCTTCTTTGACCCCGTTGTGCGATCTTTGGCATTGCGCGCAGTCACTGTGCTCTTCGTGCGGATACGGAAGCTCTACGGATTCAACAAAGTACTAAGAAATGCGTAATGAATAGAAAGTATAGCACTATTGTACCTGGTGTTGTACTCGGCCAAGTAGCTCTCTAAAGCCTCCCATGAGTCAAACTCAAAACGCTCTAACGGGGCAACAAGCACCTCCAGTCCTTGGACGTCTTCATTGTCGTCTTGAAGGCGGCGTGGATGGTCCATCCCCCCCCCCCCCGATCGGTCCTGCTTGGACTGACCGCTCGTGTTGCTGCCAGTATCCTTGGCAGAATCCACCCATTCCTCGTCGCTGAGCGCTCCAGTTGACGCAGCAGACGCCTCATCGGCGTCGGTGTCGGTCTCGACACACAAGTTGCGGCGCTGGGGACGTCTCACCTCAGTCTTCACCCGACGATCTTCCGGTATTTTCTCCTCTTTTTGAATGAAATGAGTGGCAGGGTGGAGGGTACACACCGGGCTATACGCTATACTCTGGCCGGATATATTATGGGGGTAGGTGAAAACCGAGCGTCTCTTTTATTTGCCTGAGTTGGGCGCACGACACACTCTCTTGTATTATTTAAACGCAGTATATCGGTATACTCGGCTCAAACGTCGCAGGCTCGTTCAAACAGTGCTTTGCAGGCCCATGAACAGTTACACAGACTGACGGAACCCAACAGTCGGACGAATTCTAACAGGCATGTCAAATTATCCAATAATAATGTCCAGTCAAATCGTTTTTAGCCAATCAAATACAAAACAGAATTACGCTAAATCACCACCACTCACTGTTTAATTCCTTCATGGAGGAGATCGACACCCCTCCCAATAAGCCACAGCCCCCCCCCCCTCGCTTTCCCCGAGAGCGATGGGTCACCACGAATAGCAAGACAGAAACACTACTCGTTTTGTATTAAGCGTGCAGTATTACAAGGAGTTGAGGGTATGAGTGTGCGCGCTGCAGCAAAAAATTCGGCGTTCCGCGTCGAACGCTCAGCGACTGGATAGCTGACAAGGAAAATATATTGGCTTATAAAGGGTCAGAGAAGACGCTCGCGTTAACTACGGGTCACCCGGAGTCGATTCCTTTTTCCCCCTGCGCTTGTTGTCTACATGAAGGATCTACGATAAGTGCTGGCGGAACGGCGCGCACAAGTCCAGCCGTGGTAAGCGCAAAATCCGTGTGCGGGCAGCGGAGGTAGACGAGTTGAATGCTGAGGGAGTGGAGGAGGAGAAGGCAGACGACGAAGGATCTCCAAACCCACCGCAGAGAGCACGTCGTAATTGATTGCTGTCCACGCAATTAATGATTGCTGGACGAACTCCAGTTTTGTATGAATTTCAGTATAGTCCGTGCTGAGCTGAACCCAGCTGATTTTAGATTCTAAATATCGAGATAATTCTCAATGTCTTTACCACTATCCAGCCTGATTTCAGTTGGTACACGACTCGTCTCTGTCAGTTGTGGACTTAATAATTCTGCTATCATGTCTGTGTTGCTCAAACTAAGACATGACAAAGCCATCGATACACAATAAATAGAATACCAATTCATAGGGGTAGGGTTTTGCATGGCCTTTGTAACGGTACACGATTAGAAATAACAGTGTTTTAGTGGCGGAGCTCTTCCCCTTCAATACATGATAGCTTAGTCAAAAGGCGCGACTTTTGGACCGGGCTGGAGGGGGGGGGGGGGGTAATCATAAACTTAAACAAGCATTGCACCATATCGTAACGGTGCCGACAAGTACAACCAAAAGCAAAATTAATCAAAACCAAAATTGTGTCTACATACTATCGGAGTGCGGCTTGCAAAAACGGAAGGGACAGGTGCCGAAGGAAGAACGCAGCGATGAAGACTTAAAGAAGCTTACAGGCATGACGGGCGTGAATATCCAGAGAGAGGTGCGTACGGCTGCCAACAACGTGCAGTGTGAGTCACTACTCGGCTAATTCGCTAACTGGGACTGAATCTGGCAGCGTGAACCAAACCATGGTTGGCGCACCCAGACGAATCCACGACGGACTGAACAAGCTCGGCCAGCTCGGCCACTGCAGCGGTCCTAACAACAAACTCAACCAGTTTCATGACAGACTCGACGAGCCCAACGACTTCGCTGACAGCCACGACGTCGAGCTCGAGCCTGCTGTCGCTGCAACGACCTTCTGATTGATTGCGACCACAGCCTCGGCGACGGGGTACCGTCAACTGCTAGTACGGATGCGCCATCTACTTCTACGACGGCGTACGCCCCCACGGTCACATCTCCAAGCTCGATCGCCCATGACCAATTTGCTGACCTTGGTCCCGACGATGACGACGGCCACGGCCACAGAGGCGTTATCCACGACGGGTGCTCCGTCCACCTCGACAACGACGGATCCCCAAAAGTGGCATCCTTCAGATCGATTCCATGTACTATAATCAATGATCAAGATAAAAAATAATGTTACATCCGAGCAATTGAGGGGTAGATTAAAGCTGACAACACGGGAAACTTGGTGTTACGCTAGCACTGACTAATTGCTCTGAGTTTTTTACTTAAATATCTGTAGTGGAAGAATTGCATAGCGTCGCGGACATTGTCAATACAGATATTTTTTTCAGACAGAAACGCTTAAAAAAAAGACGAGGATTCCAACACCGCAGTTGTAGCTGTTGCTTTGGGTAAACGCACCATAAGTCTTGTAGCGATACTTCTTAACAGGAAGCAATGGCTCAATTTTGCTTTGTACCAGCCGGCTGACCTCATTAATGCAGTCTTGACACCGCAGCGGGGCAAACAAAATTATGATTCTCTCCTGACAATCGATTATGACGCCACACCAATGATTCTCATCAAAATGGACGGAAAGGAGCACAACTATCGGATTGGAAGCGCTACGAGCGTACATAAATGCGTCTTGCGCCTTCAATACATCTTCGTCAATACCAGGAATGCGAACAACATTTGCGGGTACTGCAACAGCCTGAACTTGACGTTTATAGTTCCTGATGCGCTTGAGAATGGTAGCATCGATACAGTATTCATCGAGGTTGCGTTTTCGGCAAATTCTATCAAATTCCACTGCTCGTCAAGCACACGAAGCCACAGGAGCTCGATTGACATCTCGTCAACCAGTAAAGTGGAATCATCGTCAAATAGCTGTTCTGCATACCGTTTGTGAACATCTGATGCTACCCACCGCAGGGCCTCATCGCCGATGTCGTAGCGCTCCATTAGCGTATGCCAACTAGTCATGGCGTCAAGAGAAGCAACTGCGTATGAAATTCCATCGATAGTAATTGCAACTTTGTCACGGGCAATAGGAGTATCATGCTTGTGCTTTTTTGATTTGGTTTGGTATGCAACAAGTTTTCGCATGTACGATCGAATTACTGCAGGCGTGAAAATGTCCGTAATGTCCTCAATTTGAAATTATCTCAGTGGCTGCATCAATTGTTTTGGCAGAGATACGCTTGGGTTTATCACGACTGCAGGTAAGCTGACGAAGCCGCGATGCAAATTCTCCAAACGGTCCACCGGCGTGTTTAGCATCCACCACCAGCCGTAAAGAAAGTCTACGGGCACGGTTTAATTCATCAGCCGCACCTGACACAGGATTGATAGCAAAGCGCTTCTGTGCAGTCCTTGATGAAGAGTCAGTAACTTTCTCACGAGATGCATCAAACTCATTGCCACCGTCACATCGAATATATCTACTGAACTTTTTGCCCTCGCCTTCGATCAAATTGGCATCGTCATCGCAAACACCATCACTTTTGTCCCTGATATCATTGTGACTGTCCCTATCAATATCACTTCCATCACCACAGTTTCCACCAGCATCATTGTTAATAGTTTTGCCATCATCATGCCGCTCACTGGTCACATCACTTAATACGCCACCACACGAAGGCTTTGAATACTATGCAATAAATCTGGAGACCCACGATTTTCGAGTGAACGATTTGGGAATATCGCGCATAAATTCTTCAATATTTTCACAGTAGAAAAGTAGGTCAGCTGGCGTACACTTGGTGTCTTCCTGAAACGATTCATAATATTGTAGTACTCTATCCTCGTAGGGTCTGATCTTGCGCTTGGGACCAGCTCCCGATTTCCTCTTGTGATCAGATCCCTCAATTTGTTTTTTTTTTTTTTTTCATCCACGAAGCGATGATTCCTTTACCTTCAACTGAGCCGCGGCATCTCTAATTTCCCACTCAGGATTCTCCCTCCATCTTCGGAGAAGCGCGAGCTTCTCCCGTTCCGCGCGTTGCACACACACACACGCTTTGCCATTCACGAGCGACGCCAAAAGTAAAAATAAGGGAGTGAAAAAAGAATGGCTGAGAGCCAGTCGCAAATTATCAGATAAGGGAATCAGATTTTGCGAGTTAATGCAAGTCTCGAGTAGACGCAAGTTAACTCGCGCGAGTAAATGCAAGTTCAGGCTAGATGCAAATTTACTCGCGCGGGTAAACTCGGCCTTTGGAAAGCATTGAATCTGTGTGATGACAGGGTTGTAATTGCTTATAGGAGTTTATACAGCTAACTACGCGTGGGGAGTTCCTTATATTTGTCTGGGGCGGGTCAACTACTGCTCCAATCTTGACGCGGGCAACATGCGCATCAATGAGATGGTTCAGTTTTCCTTCTCGATGCACTTTTCGTAGCTGCTTCAACACTGCAGATCCATTTCGACTATTAATGTTGTGACCACGAAAGAAGTTAAAAGGGGCTGCTTCTGCTTCCTTACCAACGCGAAATACACTGTCGGAATAATTGTCAGAAGACGGACCCAGTACGAAACCTTTCGCGAGAAACAGGTTAAGATAATTAGTGATCTGCTTGTGCATCGATTTTTGTTGTCGGTTCGTACACGCATCCCACATCCGAGGTGTCTTAGCATACCATTCATACCAAAATGCAGCAGGCGCCTTAGGATGCGCCTTAGATCCGCATGATTTCCAGCCAGTTTTGTATAAGCTGTTGTCAGAATTGGTTGGTATCACACTATTCGAGTTAGTGTCAGCATTCCCGGTTTCTTGTAAAGCAACACGTTTCTCGAGTATCTCCACACACTTGGACAAATCTTGGTTCAGCGCTACAAGCTCACCGATTACACAGTTCTGGTGGTTAATTAGTTTTTCCTCCCCGTGTAAAATGTGTCTTGTGTTGAATCTGCAAATTCTAGTTCCTTTGTAGTAATGAGACGCTGCAATTCAGAGCTCCACGCTAACAACTGCGTTTTTGTAATTCCCAGAGATACGAGGTACTACCGCATTCTACTGGCATGTAAGCACATTGGGTAGCGCTCCAGAACCTCGGGGGAATGCTGAATCATGGTTGCTGTCAGCACCTCCGCAACTTTAACATCAAGCTTCATGTCTACAGCTGTTGGTTCAAGGCTGGCAGCAAATAAAAGCCTACACAAGCTGTGTATGTCGTGTCGATCTGGATATCTTCAATCTTGACTTCCTCCGTGGTGGCGCTTACCTCCGGGAGTATAGCCATCTGATTCTCCAGATCTTCGACGATCAGGTCCTTCCCTTCATGGTAGCAGACTTCGTCGTCTTCAGGCGTCCCGCCGACTTCAATCTCCTGCTCCGGTTTCGGATCGTCGATCATCGGGCTGATCGGCTTCCGGTCATCGGAGTTCAATGGATGTTCGATCTTGAACTCCTGATCGACTGCCAACTCCGGTTTTGGTTCCTGTTGCTCTTGCTTCGGGTCAACTGGATCAGCCCACTTTACCGCCGCAGCAGCTACTTCGGGCTTCGGACTGGACCCTTCACGCTTCAGGATACCCTTCGGAATGTCGTACGTTGGTCGATCCACTATTGGTCCCAAGTACATCGGCGCAGGCTCCGCTTCCTCCTGCTGATCAGTGGTGGCTTCGTACGCGAGATTCTGCCACTCAGCATAGCGACGCGATCCCACGGAGATGAGTCCAGGCATCCGCGGAACGAGATTTTCAGCCAACCACAGTCCCAGTCGTGTAAGTCTCTGCAGCATCAGCTTCTTGTCGCTGATGTTCGTGATCTTCAAGAACTGCGTCCGGCCAAGGCTCTTCACCAAGGTAGGCACCCATCTTTCTCCACGGGCAATCCACAACTTCTCTCGCTCTAACGCTCGGGGCTTTCGTATCGGTATCTCTACAGATTCTCCGACTCCCACGTGAACGATGTCGTCGAGCATGATGTCGTGGCTGCTGCGACCATACGGAGGGCGACGACCTGTCAACTGGACCCGCACTTCGTTCGGGAGGCACATAGTCCCGTCGGCCAGATCAAGACGAATACCGGCTGGGATCATGAAGTCCATGCCTAGGATCACGTCCTGTCCGACCATGTCGCCAACCCACGCGTCGAAGAAGTAAACCAAGAAACCGGCCAGCGTGATCTTGATCGTGGTACGTCCCAGAGTGGAGTACACATTCTCTCCGATCCCGATGCAATCGTGTCTCTGACTCTCGTCAATGATGCAGCCAACCTTACGAGCAAAGGTGGTGCTAACGATTGAGACTTCAGCGCCGGAATCCAGAAGCAGAGTTGCTCTGGAATTGTTGATCTTGCCGGTGGCCTTGGCCTGCTTGAACCACTTGCCAGGAGCGTGATATTTCCAGTAACCGCGCGATTCGCCAGGTAAGAGATCCCCACCAGAATCAGATGGTGACATCCTGGTGTTGTTGACTAACGCTGGTCTTCCATGCTCCACATCAGGCAGGTGGTCTTTCCAGTATCCACGCAATTCGCCGTCTGCTAGGTCAAGTTCCATCACAACATCCGATCGAGAGAACTCATCATTCCGCAAGCTCGCTATCGTAGCGGTACGTCTTCCATGAATTCCACGTGTATTGTTGATCGGGGTTGTCGGCACTGACTCTTGCCTTCGACTGCCTTTCAACGTATGCAAAAAATACAGAACTTAGAACGCTCGGCTCGTACCAGATTCAAACCTGGCGAGCGTCCAAGTTTAACATCTTCTCCGCGTTGGACGGCAGCATCCCAGCGTGTTGCGTCGGGTTGTACCATTGGCGGATCAAGTTGTAAAACTCTTCCATCGGGCATTTACCGTCTTCGTGAAGCTTGCCGCAGGCTCGACACACGTAGAGGCAATGATCAGCAGGGTGACCACGGCGACCACACTTCTCACAGGTCAGGCGTTTCCAGCATCCAAGGTCGGAGTGCCTCGTGGATCCACAGTGCGAGCACGGCGGTTGGCGATCATCCGTACGCTGCCCATCTTCACGGTCAGCGCGGGCGGGCGACTTGCTATTCTCCCAACGACTCAAGCGCTGACCTTCCTGCTTCCGGTGATCAGCTGCAGCGGCAAGGTAAACCTGCGATGGAGCTCGATCATCTTCCGATCCACTTGAATCCAGCTCGGATCCCGATCCAGCGCTGTCATATGAGGCGCGGATTGCGCGAACGGCGCGGGTAGGCTTCGAAGCGGCTTGCGGCGGACCACTTGGTGCCTTCTGGCGGAACTTGCTCGACCCGGCGGCGGCTTTGCTCTGACGGGCCTTGGCACGCTGACATGCACGAAGAATTTCAGCGAGGGAGTCTCCATCGGTGATGCGCAGCAGAGTCAGCTGATCAGCTAACTCACGATCGTCGAGGATCTCGATGAAGTGTTCGACATGCTCACGCTTCACGGACGCCGGACCAGTCTTGATCTCCAGCTTCGCACGCAGACCCAACACGGTGAGCCGGTGAAGGTACTCCAACGGCTTCTCATCCGAACGCTTCCTCGCGTGGTAATACTGCCTCGCGAGCGACACGCCCAGACCACAGTATTCAACTCGGAAGTCGCCAAGCAAGTCGTTCCTCTTGCTACGGGTGGTTCTCCCCAGCTGCTGGTACCAGTTTCGTGCTGGACCAACGAGAAGGTTGCTGAAGACGATGCATTTCTCGCTGTCGGTCGCTTGATCACGGGCGAACGCAGACCTCACTTTGCTCAACCAGCTTCTGGCCTTCTCTTCGTCGAAGTCTTTGCCGGAGAACTCCTTCAGCTCGGAGATCGCCGAGATTCTGACTCGAGGAACTGAAGATGTACCCGCCGACGACGAGGCTTCTGCGGACGACACAGCATTGACGCGCGGGACTTCGATACTCAAGTCATCGGGGTCATACTCGTCTGGATGATCGTTGTGCGATCCAACCGACTCCATGTCAACGTCTTGAGCGCCGATGTTCTTCGGAAGATCAGGCACACGCGGCGCTGGGACAACAGCGGCTCCTTGCTCCTTCTGGTAACGATCCATCGCGGCATTGAAGAATGTTTGAAGACTACCAGGACTGGACGCGGCGGTCGACTCCGGCACGGCGTCATTCTTTCTGTCTTCCAACAAGGCTGCTCCGGCTGGTCCAAGCGTCATCCTGCTTAGCTCGATCGAGCTATCGGATCCCGCCTCCGACACCCTCGCCGATGTCTTCGCAGACGCAAACGAGGAGTGAGGTGACCCGGACTGACTCGAGTACGTCGTCGTCAGCCCCTGATCGGCGGTCGAGATGACGGCGCCTACCAACGGTGTGAGCAGCTTCACCAAGTGTCGGGTGGATCCTTCAAGTGTGGGAAGATCGAGCTCGAGCAGTTCCTCGGCGTTGAAGTTCCCGGCCACGATACCCGCTTCCTTCAGCATGCGCATCATGGCGCTGATCGCAGCCGCTTGATCCACTGGCTTGGCTGGCTTGGTCACCGGGCCTTGAAGATCGCCGATCAACTTCGGCTTCATCATCTTCATGACTGGGTCGTCGACCAAGAACGCGCGGAGTTTCTTCCGGTAGAGGACGACGCGCAGCTCGTCTTCCGTCCAAGTCTTGGTATCACCACTCTCGTCCGCGTCGGGTGCCTTCAGCTTCATCTTCGCGGGCTTCGGCGTCACCTTCTTCGACTTCTTCGAGGAGGGGAGCGGAGTGGGGGTGGTGGTTTTGGGTGAAGGTCCTTCCGTTTTCACGGATGGATCTTCATCCGGCGGATTACGACTCGCGTCGCGTTCCGCGGGGGGCCCCGGAGGGCCCAAGGGAGGAGGGTGAGGTTTTTCTTCCAGGTCCATCGCTGAACCTCCCTCCTTGTCCCGGCCAGAACTCCTCCCAGGGCTCTGGCGTTCGGTGTATTCTTCACTCTTCAGATGCGACGACGGCGATACACCTTCCGTCGACGCGCCGATACTTCCTGGCTCAACTTTGATCTTGGCCTCTTCTTGACTGGACTCACGGTGATATCCAAGGTCACCAGAAGATCCGGGCACGCGCACCATTGTGGTGTAGTGGCTCGCGAGGAAATTCGACGCGAGGGGCACTCACACACAGAGGGGCCGGACTGCCAACTAACGGAGGGGGTACTCCGATCGACCGTGGGGTCTGAAGATCTTCTCACCTTGTGTACCCGTTGACCTGGCGGGGTTAGCGCCCTTCGTGGGTGACCTAGAGAGACCAAGAGGTTGTTTGTTCTTGGCTGAGCTGGAGTGTGGACGGCACTCAGGGTGTAATGGGTCTGCTAAGACCTATTAGGTGGCGTACACGTGCGCTTACGTGTATGAGGAAGCGTGCAATTAATTAGACTTAATTTAATTATACTTACGTCCGTAAATATAATTAAATCAAATATAACAATATTTATACTGCAAATACCGTAAAATGAGAACTGTTATTGAATTTGGCACAAGCCAATTATGGACCTCCTAAATCTGATTGCTATCTGTTTCTAAAGGTTCTGTCAATGTGTGGTTGACAGAATTCTGATTTCTTCTAAGAGCACTGATTGGTAGAAATATGTCACTTTCTACCAATAACATGCGTAAATGCACGCGAGCCATCCAATGATATGGCCCGCCCATGTATCCATTGGTGTGCTCCACACACCAAGGCCTGAGGTCCGTTTCCAACCTCTAACAGTTAGCGCAACTGTTAGAGTTACAAGTGGTGTAACCACTTGTACGTGTAACCCTGTTACACCATCCCCCCCTTAAGACTTAACGTACCCATCCGGATACGTTAACCGACATAACTTGACAAGGCCGTCAAGTTTTCAGGAAGAATCCACGAGTCCATTTCCGAATGAACTCGCCAACGCCCGAGACCACGTCCGCAGCCGCGGACGCGCAAGCCTCGCCTGCTGCCTCTGCAGCAAGCACAACAGCGGCAGTGCCCACTAGCACTGCTGCTTCCAGTCGTTCGACAGAGGGTAAACTCTCTGTCTCCGAGTACCATGCTCTCCTCAAGGAGAAGCATGCAGCGAAGAAGTCCGACTTCGCTGCCGACTCCGACGAGTATCCTCTCGACTACGAGGATTCTGAAGATGGGGAGCTCCATGAAGAGGAGGCTCCCGCCCACGTGTCTTCGTCCGAAGACACGCACGACCCACCCAAGGGGTCTCGACGCCCCCGCGAAGAGGCCTCGGACGCTTCCAGCTCGAAGCGTCCGCGCAATGATGACTTAGCGTCCCCCATGTCGAGGGCGCTCATCTCTCCGCGCACTGACCCACCGCCAGTGCGCGATGCATGGATGCCTACTGAGGCAGAGATCCATGATCGGTTCGGTGCTAGCTCACCACCGAACCCGATACTGTTGTACCACGACAACAGTATCAAAGACGACGAAGTCGCTGTTGGCATTGTCTTTGAGTCCCCGACTCAAAGACGCGACTACTACATCGGGCTCTTCCATGAGCTCCGATACTTCAGCGCGAAGAAGACTTCGCGCAAGAGCAAAGTGCCAGAGTGGCAGGCACTCTGCCAGTCGTGGAACGCCTTTGTTGAAAACTTCAACAAAGACCCGAAAGCCTATTGCGAGCGTGTGAAGCATGCTCGCGATCGCTACTACACTTACACCGTGCGCGGTAAGTGTGAACGCCTCCATGAAGCAAGCATGGAAGCGGGGATCCTGTGTGCCGTTCCCTTCGGCACACCTTGTCCGTGTTGCGCACCTCTGGCAACACGCATCTCCGAACGTGATCTACTGGGGTACACGACGACCCGTATACCCGATCACATCAAGGAGCTCCGTGCTCGTCTCGAGTCACGTGAAGCTCCGAGTGCTGTGGGTGACCGCAGCACTCCTCGTGCAAGCCTTAGGCCTGCAGGTTATGGTGGGCTTCGTACGCCCTCACCATTTCCGGAACGTCCTCCATCAGGACGTTCCGTGGCTCCCATGTGTCTCGATGGGGAGGAAATCCTCTCCAACGAATACGAAAACGAACCTCTTGAGAGTTCGTTCTCTTATGAGCCACGATCCGCTCAACTATCCAGCGGATCGACCCAGTCGCGTCTCGCAACGGCGGCGGAGGGGGCGGAAACACTCCCTCCGTATGGTCAACGCTATGACCATGGCGATCGTGCCCTGCACGATCGTGTTGCGGCGCTCGAGCAGTCTCAGAGTGCCGAGATGGCTGCTCTGAAGCAGGAGGTTCGAGTCCTCCGTGCTGATGCTGCGCAGGCTGCGCAGACTGCCTCGAACATCTCGTCCGGTCTCGGGACGAGAGTGAACGCTCTGATCGCTCGCGTGAGCGATCTCGAGAAGGCCTTCCAGGCCTCTCAGGCGAGTCATCACCCGTAGAAGACTCGTGCTGCACGTACGGCTTCAACCGCCCGACGTAGAACGTCGGATGGAGTCTCATGCTGGACGGTATGTCCAGCCGGTACGCGTTGCCGTGCCGTTCAAGTACTGTGAACGGCCCGATGAACCTTGGAGCAAGCTTGCTTGCTCCAAAATCAGACACTGCATGTTTAGGCAAGTTTTGTGTAGCTAACAAAACTAATGAACCCTTCTTGAATTCATTCATGTTGCCCCTGCCAACATTGTCCGCATTCAGCTTCTGTCGATCGGCAGAAGCTGCGATAGCATCTTGTACAAACCGTATTACGGCTTGTCTTCGCTGGACAAAGTCTAGCGCATTCGAGCTGAACGCTTTCAGCTCGTCGCCTTCGTCCACAGCAGGCCCTGCCTGCTCGCTATCATCCTCAATGTCTGTGCCCGGCACAGACATCTCGCGCTCGTTCCTGCTCGAACGAGACGCAGCTCGCGTCACCGCAGCTGATAGTACGTCATCAGCTGTTCTCTGCGGTTGTTCAGACGCAACCGTAGATCCTCCCCCACTTAAGGAGGAAGCTACCCCGCCGAGCATGCTCGGCAAACGTGGATGCCGCATGGCATTCACGTAGAACGGTGTATGCCCTGTCGAGGCATGCACCGAGTTGTTGATGGCAAACTCTGCCATCGGTAAACACTCGCTCCAATGCGGGAACGAGTGTGCGTAGCTCTTCAGCGCGTCAACCAGTACTCGGTTGACGCGTTCAGTCTGGCCGTCCGTCTGCGGATGATCCGCAGTCGACATTGATAACTGTGAACCAAGAAGTGTAAACACTTCTTGCCAGAACCGCGCTGTGAAGCGTGGATCACGGTCCGACACAATGTCGAGCGGCATGCCATGGTGTTTGAACACCATGTCAACAAACAGTCGCACAGTCTGCGCGGCTGTAACAGTAGCCGGGACGGCAGCAAGATGGACCATCTTGCTGAATCGGTCCACAAAGACAACGATGCCTGTCCTCCGCTTGTTGTCGGGCGGAAGACCGAAGACAAAGTCCATGGACATGGACTGCCAACACTCCGACGGAGTCGGAAGTGATTGAAGAGGAGCCTGCGTAAACGGCGCAGGCTTCACGCGCTGGCAAACCTCGCAAGCACGAACGTACTTGCGTACCCACTTGTACTGGTGGTGCCAGTAGAAGTCACGCGTGAGAAGAGTGTATGTCTTCTCACGACCCGGATGCCCTGCCGTAGGGGCATCGTGGTACTCGAACATGATCCGCAGCCGCAGATCATGATCATTCGGAGCGACAATGCGATCCGCATTGTCGTCTACTGCACTGTACAGCAGTAGCCCTTCGTGTACACGATAGCGGTGTACACGAGCTCGAAGGTGGGGAGTTAGCTTCCGACGTGCCTCGTCGGAAGGTGCTGCGAGGAACTCCAGCAGCTCCTTCGCGTCTGCATCCCTTGCATATGCGTCCTTCACGTCGTCAATCAATGTTGACGACGGCACACTTGTCCTCACGACGCCAACACTGTTGACGTCGACCGTCTCCGCATAATCAGGTCGACGCGATAACGCGTCGGCCACTACGTTGAGTCTTCCGGGTTTATACTCCACCCGGAAGTTGTACTCCGCGAAGAAGGACAACCATCTCGCCATACGTTGCGAGATGTGCGGCGACTTAATCGCCGTACGCAGTGATGCGTGGTCGGTGTAGACCACGAACGGTCTACTCCCAAGTAAATACACTCGGAACTTTGCGAGTGCATACTTCATGGCAAGGAGCTCCTTGTCATGTACGGGATAGTTACGCTCAGCTGGCTTCAGCTGACGCGACTGATAGTAGACCACACGATCACGGCCCTCGTGATCGTGTTGCATCAATGCACATCCGATCGCGAAATCGGATGCATCACACACTACCTGGAATGGACGATCTTGGTCGGCGACGGCCAAGATCGGAGCCTCAGTCAAGCCCTGCTTGACTGCATCGAACGCCCCCTGGCATTCGGTCGTCCAAATCCACTCAGCTTCCTTCTTAAGAAGCTGTGACAGCGGGCGAATCTTGCCCGCGTAGTTCTCCACGTACTTGCACAAGTACGTGGCAAGCCCAAGGAACTGCCTCAGTTCCTTCACATTGGATGGCGTGGGCCATTCATTGATCACTCTGACCTTCTCTGGGTCAGGGCGCACGCCGTCCTTCCCGACGAGACACCCCAGCACGGGTATCTCGTTCGCCCCGAAGATACACTTCTTCAGGTTCGCATAGAGCTTATGTTTCCTCATAAGCTCTAGCAGCTTCCGGAGATGCACCTTGTGCATCTCAATGTCCGTCTTCTCGTTCACAGCCCGGCTGTGGACGAACACGTCGTCGAAGTAGCTCGGTGCGAAGTCGCGCACCGAGCGCAATAGATGAGTCACACATCTATTGAACGTCGCAGGGGCATTCTTTAATCCATGCGGCATCACGAGCCACTCCCACAGCATACCGCTGGGAGTGCTTACCGCTGTGAGAGGGATGTCCCTCTCACGCATGAGGATTTGATAGAATCCATCACGTAGATCTAGAGCACTGAAGACAGTGCTCAAGGCCATCGAATCGATGATCACATCTTTTCGCGGTATCGGCGTCTGCGCCGGTATCGTCGCATCGTTCAACTTGTTGTACGCATGAACGATGCGCCAGCCGCCCTGTGCCTTCTTGACACAGAACGTCGGGGCACTGTGCGGGGACTTCGATTCCCGCACTTGACCTGCAAGTCGACGACTCTCGAAGAAGTCGTCGATCGCTTGAACTTGTTCACGCGGCAGTGGCCACTGCCGTGTAACGCAATATTTCGTGCCCGGCACGAGATCAATCTCGTGCTGTACGCCCTTGTCCTTCGGAAGCTCCGAAGGAATCTCGTCCGGGAGTACATCCTTGTACTCCCGCAGCACCTCATAGTAGGGACTCGACTTCAACGAGTCCCAACTCTGCTCCTCGAAGCGCTGCTTCTTAGTCTTCGCACTGAGGGTGTCATCGCCCTCAGTGATCCCATCAACGACGAGCTGCTTAAGCTCCTTGGCCTCGCGGTCCACCCTCTCAATCTCTGAGAGGATGCAAATTTGTTCGATGCGTCCATCGAACAACTCGCGCGCGAAGCCCTTCCAGTTCATGACTGGAAGCGCGGTCAACGCCGACGCACTCGTCGGCGGATTCTCCAACCGCATCCTCTGGTACTGCAATCCAGTACCAGTACGTGTCAAGACGTTCAGCGTCTCGACACTCGGTGTCTGCCGCGCAGAAACACCAGTCTCAGTCTCCGGCTGAGACTCGCGCAGCTTCAATGGCTTGCGCCGCGAAAGTCTTCCCTGAAGCCGCGCTTCAGGTGCTCCGCGTCCAAGGGGCTCTGCCTTGGACGGGTCGTCTTCGCAATCGTCAGCGGACTCGCTCCGCTGACTCGCACTATCAAGCACCGCTTGAGTGCCGCTCATCGCGTGCAGTCCTCCTGCACGTGAGCTCGCAGGTTGTTCGGGTGCTGGACGTTTGCAACCGCCAGCACCTCCTGCCGCGTGGTCAACTCCTGCTGCCACGCCTCCATCAACTCCGCGAGCTGATGGAGCCTCCACATCGTCGACTATCGCAGTCGACGTGTCTTCGCTAGCCTTGTGTGCTAGCGGGCCTTTGTTTGTATCATCGGCTCCCGGAGCCGATGTACGATCGCTAGTTCCTTGAACTAGCCGCGCGTCTGTCACGTCAGCCATCGCAGCTGACGTCTGTCCGTCAGTTCCTTGAACCGGAATTCTATTGGCTTCGTCAGCCATCAAGGCTGACGCGCAATCGTCGACGCGACCCTTGGGGGCTTGAAGTACCTCCAAGGCTACCGGTAATACCGGTAATACCGGTACGTTACCATCACTCAGGTGATTCACATTCACCTGATTTCTGAGACGACCCTTCGGCTCAGACTCAGACTCAGATATCTGAGCCGACACACACTTTCTCTCAACGACTGTCTGAGTCGTCGAGCGTCGCCGGCGGCGATCGGAGGCAGCGGCGGGCGCTGCTGCCTCAACCGGGGAGTCACATGCATCGGCCGATGCATGCGTAGCACTGACAGGGCCATCGCTCTCTGTCGCGCTCATACTATTGAAGCGTACGACCGTACGCTTCTCCCAGTTGATTACCGGGTCATGCCGTGCAAGCCACGGCATGCCTAACACCAAGTCGAACTTATCGTCTAGATCCAAGACGATAAGATCTTCCACAAACGTCCTTCGTTTGTACGAGAAGCGCACACGGACCACGCGCTTCTCGGTCCTCACGGTGGCACCTGTTGCCAACCGCACCTCCAACACGCCGCGAGGCGTGTCGGCCTCTTCGAAGTCCATACTTCGAAGACTTCCCTGTCGAACAAAGTTGTTCGACGCGCCCGAGTCCACGAGGGCACGAAGAGAGTTAACTCTCTTCGACATAACATTCAGGATGACAAGATTTGGCTTGTCATCTTGCAACTTGCAGCGAGAAACCTTCTCGCTGGGGGCAGCAGTCCTCATCGTCGCGTGTCCAAGTTCGACACGCGAGACTGCATCACCAGTAGGACGCCCCGCGCCTACTGGTCCTTGGCGTTTTTTGAACGCCCGCCCGGATGCACACTCGCTGTGCATTCGCGTGCAAAGTGGCCGATGTTACTACACTTGTAACATCGTACCTTGAAGCCCTTACGCTGCTGTTGACCAGCAGTCGTAGCACTCGAGAGGTCCATCGGCTCTGGACCTCCCGCCTTCGGTACAGGACGCGCCGGCTTCGGCGCGTTCGCATGGAGTTTAGCTTGACGCCGGCTAAACTCCTCTTGCATCGCAAGGCTGATAGCTTCCTCGAGAGTATTCGGATACTCTCGGAAGAGGTACGTCTTGACGGGACCGTCTCTCAGTCCCTTCATGAACGTGACGACCTTGGTCGCCTCGTCGACCGGGTTGGCCACTATGTTCGATACCAAGTATCGAGCACGCTGGGCATAGGAATGCACGTCATCCTTGCCCTGCTGCAGATCGAGGAACTCCGCCCTCGATCTGAACTCGTTCTTCGGGGGCTCAAACGCGAGCTTGAGCTCCTCCTTAAAACCTTCATACGTGCTGAAGCACGTAGGATCCGAGAGTCGGCGCCCATAGGCCCAACTCCTCGCGCGTCCGCCCAAGCATGACATGGCGAACGCGACCTTCGACATCGGGTCGACGATACGTCGAGCCGCAACGGCTGTGTCGAGTTCGACAAGCCAACGAAGGAGGGTCTCGTCCTCCTTCCCCGCATAGGTACTCACGTGGAGTTTCAACGACTCCACGCGTGGCTTCGGGGAAGCCACCGAGGCAGCAACATCTCGTTGCTCCTTAACAATGTACCCCAGAGCAACACCGTGTTGCTCTGTCGGCGATAGCGTGCGAAGCATCGCCGCTACCGCTGCCTCTCCAATGACTCTCGAGAGTCGTTGGAGCGCCTCCCACTCTGGATCCGACAGGTGGGGGCAGTCCGTGCGCGTCACGGACTGGTGTGGGGTCCCCGTGGACCCCTCATCCATGGGGGAGTTCTCTACCCCGCGTTCGTATGACTCCATACGAACGAACAGCAGTCGGTCGTGGGACGGACTACAAAGTGCTACCAGGTGTAATGGGTCTGCTAAGACTTATTAGGTGGCGTACACGTGCGCTTACGTGTATGAGGAAGCGTGCAATTAATTAGACTTAATTTAATTATACTTACGTCCGTAAATATAATTAAACTAAATATAACAATATTTATACTGCAAATACCGTAAAATGAGAACTGTTATTGAATTTGGCACAAGCCAATTATGGACCTCCTAAATCTGATTGCTATCTGTTTCTAAAGGTTCTGTCAATGTGTGGTTGACAGAATTCTGATTTCTTCTAAGAGCACTGATTGGTAGAAATATGTCACTTTCTACCAATAACATGCGTAAATGCACGCGAGCCATCCAATGATATGGCCCGCCCATGTATCCATTGGTGTGCTCCACACACCAAGGCCTGAGGTCCGTTTCCAACCTCTAGCAGTTAGCGCAACTGTTAGAGTTACAAGTGGTGTAACCACTTGTACGTGTAACCCTGTTACACTCAGGGGTAGTCGGTTGACGATCTTGTGGATACTTCTTCACTTGATCGTCCGTAGGGTAGAGTAGATCGAGGCTTGAATAAACTTGATCTTCTCTTGGGTTGTCCTTCGGGCTTGTGTTGTTCCAAAGGGGGCCAATGTGTTTCCAATGTCGATGCTTGGACCGCCTACTGTTAGCGGTGGGGCTTGAGGGGTGGAGAGAGAAGCGTAGACCTGGCCAAGCTTCCCAGGTGTTGGTGCGTTTATTCTTCTTGAGCGTCTTGAGGTTCCTTCGTCAAGGGGGGCCAACTATACTTCCAAGCCTTGGAATGTGCGGAAAACCACTTGCGTGCTACAAGGAAAATCTCTCTCTCTGTTAACCATCTTAAATCTTGCCTATCCTATCCTTTCCTTTTCCTCCCATCATCTGCCCATCCCCTTCGCAGCTGACTGGCTACCTTGAACTTCAACCGATGTACCCCTAGATCGGTACATGTGGCTCTTGATCAGGCAGTGTACTGGAATGATCGCACCATGTCGATCCACTTCTCGATCACGATCAGGCCCGTGTATCGAAATGTTTGCACCTTTCGATCCACCTTGATCAGTACCCGAATTTCGGTACACTTCCAGAATCCACTTCGATCCATCGATCAGTACCCAAAATTTGGTACTCCATCAGGATCAGTCTCAGACCGAATCAGATCTGAGGCGCCCAGCAGATCAAATCACTTGCCCACCTTGATCACAATCGATCAATCCACATCATTCAGCGACTTTTCCCCCTCGCGCTTCGCCACAAATATAGGTGGTAAATCAAAGAAGCCAAAGCAAATTCAGCCGATTCCGGTAGTCCAGCAAAGCAGAGCCGCTTTGCTCTTTGAACAGCGTCACTGTTTGAAGTAAAATGTGGTGGTAGAACAGCGAACTCAGGCTCTAAAATTGGTAGGCCGCTCACAGTGCGGCCTACAAACATGTCGCTTGCTGCATCGTGCCTCAAATAGCGGTCTTGCACACCGCCCATCGACCAACCTGCTCGTAAATGGACAGCAACCGCTGGGGGGCATGCGGTAGATCCGGACGAGCAAAATGTAGACGCTCCTTTCCTCATAGAGTGAGTTCCAATCTCATTGGTATTCATTCCACGACGTTCGAGTTCTGCAGCGATTGTAGGAAGCTTTAACACTCGAACAAGCATCTTTCGGAACCGCTCGTACTGGTCGCTTCCAGGAAATAAATGCACATCCGCCGAGTCGATGCCGTATGCCACCCAGTAAAATGAACATTTTTTTAAAAAATGTTAGCGATTTCAGTAGTAGAAATGTTTTTGTATGACTAACCTAGAGCTAGTATGGGGCAGATCTCTGGAGATGTCGGATTTGAATACACGTGCCGAGGATCTCGAGGACGGCATCCACGTTGATCGTTTTTCATATGCGCAAAATATACACTCAGTGCGTCTTCACGCCACTCTAAGTGACGATAGCAAATTGAGGCGGTGTTTGCTGCGCCAGACATTAAATTCCACGACAATACCATGAACGTTCTAGCGAAAACCATATCCCGTGAAGGGCTCATCAGCATTGCCATGGCAACTTGCTTATACAGACTGAGAGGCATGGGGTCTTTCCCTACTTTGATCTGTCCAAGTCCCTGGCCAATAGCAGCTGCTATCTGGCGCTGAAACCCTTTAAAATGACTGCTAAGCTCGCGTGTCAATGTTGTAGACATCACACAGTGATAGTCTTGGAAAAGATTGTAGAAAGCCGAACGATGGCCAACGTACGTTGAGAAGCTGTGATACGTGTCGTCAGAGTTCTTCATCGAGACGATCCATGTCATAAAGTCGCGAGCCGTAATTCGTTCAAAGTCGATTGGGGGGTTGGTAGGGGCCGTCGACAGTGCCGATTTGACTGATTCCTTTGTTGCCAGTCCGTTTACACCTAGCACTACAGTGCTGGCGAAGCTCTCGTTGACCAGTCCACGCTTGTTTTTAAGCATCCACTGAAGGAAACGCACTGTAGAACTTAAGTAGGAAGCTCGCGAGTTAGATGAGATTGTACTTGCACGAGCAATCGTGACTTCATCTTCGAGTGTCGCCAAACAGTCGTGTGCTGTCTCCATTTCGTTCAGGAATGCCGTCCTGTAGATTCCGCAGTATTTTTAACCAAGTAGCGTTTATATAGAAGATTGTATGTATTTAAAAGGTCGCTTACCAGAATTTTCTGGACGCTCTGTCCTGACGGCAACTGGTACACGGGTACCTCCGTCCGGTAAATTACGGACAATTGAGGTTTAACCCATTTAAACCGAAGTATATTCTGTATAATACAGAAGAATGTTTTGACTTCGTTATTGTATAGGTGCTGCACTAGCAAAATTAATCCGTTGCAAGCCGTTTACCATGGTTGATGTCTTAGACACTGCGAAATGGAACATAAAGCTTGCTTTCGCGGTCATAAATGCTACAATGTATCCACCAGCTGTAAGATCTCTGGGCTGCTATTGGTTTAGAAATGATGTGCAATGAACGATGTCTGTCACAGATACTCTCACTAGCAATATCCCCCCGAATCCGATAGCAAAGCAGTTTTCGCGCCAGAACGACTGGCACTCCGCGTGGCGCGCCAAATGTGCGGTGGTGCGTTCCCACACCAACTTTTCGGCCAGTTCTAGACTAGACGGAAGTGAAGAAGAACTAGGATAGAACTGGCCGAAACGTTGGTGTGGGAACACGGTGAAGTAGAGGCAAATGAAGGTATGTATTTCGATGTGGCTTAGCTAATACTAGAGTAGCTAACTAACCTTATCGCTTGCTTACTCGTCGTCGCCGCGTTTGCGCTTGCGAAACCTGATGTTCTTCCTCAGGTGCCGAGGTATGGCAGTCCCGTTCGCCCACGAGTCGTGCCAAATTTGGTCGCATGTCAGTCTATTGCCAGTTTCTTCTCGACGTACGCAGTTGCAGAGAGGGACGTATCCATCGTGCAGCTCTTCACAAGCCAGGCAAAAAAAGCGGCTCTCGAAGCCTTTGACTTTTGGTGGGGCCATAGCAGAGCAAACCTTACAGAGGTGCTGACGTCGCTTCTCTTTGTATCGTCTCTCTTGCTTTTGTAGGTGGTGTTCAGCGAGGGGGATTGGGATGGATACGAGGTCTTCAGCTAGTTTGTTGCTGGACAAGCTGGCAGCGGTTACAGTCAGCAACTCGATGTGAAGGCGGCGCATGTATTCTGCATGGGTTGGTATGCGTTTTCCCTCCTTCTGCATCTTCAGCTTGTGAATGATAAAGCCGTTCACGATCGCCATGTCCACGAAACCGAAGAAAAGCTGCCGGTAATACTTCTTGAAGGCAACGCAGCGCTGGATTGAATAACGCTGCAGGCGCAGCTGGTCGTGGCGGTCTACGCCCCCCATGCCGCTATGGTAATCGACTAGCAGCTTTGGACACGGTACCACTTGAGACTCCACACACCACTTTTCTTTTCTAGTGACCGTGGTTGGCGTGGTTGCACAACCCGTAGCAATGAGGTTCACCGGTTTAGAGTCCATCCAGGATACAGCAACTAACTCGGGGTGGTCCTTGCACTGCGCGATCCGGTAAGTCCCCCGCGGCATCGACACTGGCCGCTTCTTCTGTGTGAACGCGAATCCAGGCGGCCACCCAAGACGGTCGTTTCGGTGTGTTCCGACGTAGTAGTATCCTTTCTCCAGCAAAGCGATCGCTAGTGCACACGACGAGTAGTAGTTATCTGCAACAACAAGCCGTTTTCCTGGCTGTCCGTCCAGAGCTTTGGTGATGTTGCGAATGACAGCTTTCTGGGCCACCCCTTTGCCTTCTCTTTGGCTGCTTTCCGCTCTGCAGGGGTCTTCGCATTCTTGGATTCATCCGACGCTCCCATATAGACTTCTATGCTGGAACATACAGAACAACAATCGTAGCAGTCAGCCAATTCTGTATCCAACAGAACACAGTAATCTGTATAGCACAGCATAAACGATTCTGGAGAGCTTATTCTGTACAATACATAATAACAACTCAGTACAATAGAGAATACGCACCGCGAGCAGTATCCTGATTCCGCGCAGCATGTCATGTACACTTTTGTGCCGTACTTGTGAGGCTTGTCCTTGTTGTAAACTCGGACAGGGTTGAACTTACTTCGGTTGGGAATAGTCCCCTCGTCAAAGCTGATGCGTGCCCCCAGGCGATATCCTCGCCGAAATGTCTTCTCTAGTGTCTGCAGTACAGGCCTCACCTTCCAAGCTCTGTCAGTCGTTGAAACTCCCGCAGAAGAGCTCTGGAAGTGGAGGTAACGCAAGATGGTAGTGAACCGATCTCGACTCTGAATGTGCCTCGAGGTATCGCTCCGTCTCCTTCAGTCCGCCAGTGTTTGTCAAGACCATCCGTGTGGCCGCACAACGATCGCGCAATGAGCAGACCAACAATGTGTAGTATCTCGTGTGCCTTGATCGATCTCGTCTTCGTCAGCTTTTCAATCAGAGCCTCTAGGGACTGCGCTTTCTTTGTGGGGTCCTTGGCCTGAACCTCAAGCTGCTTTGCGTGTTGCGCAGCTGCGACACTAGGAATGCATTCAATGCGGTAGACCTCGGACTCCTTCGCGATGTGATACCACAGTTTCTTGGGGAGAAAGTAGAAGAACATACCCAACGGTGAGCTAGCGTAAGCTGCTGCTGATCTCGTTATCCCCCACGTTCCATTGTATATATCTCCTGCTCCCTCAAGCTGTAGCTCTCCTGGATTATACAGAATTATCAAAGTCTTGTGTTAGGATGTCCACCCGCTACAGAATAGGTAGAGGTTGAAAAAAGCACGTGGTAAGTCACTTACCACTGTGGTGTTGGTCGTATACTTCCCAACCCGTAGCGGCCATTGCGCGCATCGCCATGTCATCTTGTGCGAATTCGCTGCTGTCATCTTCAAACTCAGAATCCGATTCCACTTCACTTTCATACGTATCTGATACATCATCAGGGGCGTCAACAGGATCGCTGACAGACTCGATTTCTTCTTCAGGTGCCAACGGATGTTCACCAATGTTCACATCGTCTGATTCAACAGGTCCAAACAACTGCTCAGCTCTCATAGCGTCAATGAAGTGGACAGAATCAAAAGCATCAAGAGCAATTTCCGCGTTCACCAGCATTGTACCACTTTGCTCTGTATCTGCCGCCACACAATCTTCCATGTCACCAGCTTGTTCTGTATCCTCCGGCACACCCACCGTGACGTCTTCAGCTTGTTCTGTATCCTCCGGCACACCCACCGTGACGTCTCCAGCTTGTTCTGTACCCGCCGCCGCTGTAGTCTCCGTAGCACCAGCTGACAGGGATGGTGTGGGCATTTGTTTTTGCGCGGCTGCGTATGCAGCTTGCTTTCCCATTGGCGGCCGTCCGAGGTTGACTGAGCGCTTTGGAGGAGCATGCAGCAGTGTCTGTATCAGTCCCTCTCGCTTGGCAAAGGCCCATAACGCTTGTGAACCTGGTACATTCAGCATTAGCAAAGCAAAACTCAACTGTATAGCAGGAAATACGCACCAACGAAGTACTGCTCTCCAGCGTCTTCCTTTCGAAGCCGACCCTTCACCTCCGGCTTGACGTATGTGTACTCCGTGTTCAGGCCTGTAGGCGGTCTTGCTTTCCATCCCTTCTTGATCAGCGCGCGCCACAGGCGCTTGAACTCCTTCGGATCAATCCACTCCGTCATACCTTGACGAAGTTACGAAATGAGTGGCTTCAGCGTGTGGCGGAGGGAGCGCGGGAAAGGGATGCAAACAGAATTCTGAAACCTCCAGTCACTTTATACTGTCTTTTCTATGCTATAAAATTAATGCCCGTCTATCTCCCCCTCTCGGATCCACAAAGATAAACTGCCCCACCCCCACCTATACAAACTTTCATATGCGGAAAATATCTGTCACCTTTCATGTATGTAAGCTTGTGACATACTTCCTACTGTCATATTACATATTCTGTAGGATACAGAATCTCGGTCTAGAAGGGTTAAGCAGGCAATCGTCGCATCGAATGAATTCTTGTCTCTTCTTCTTTTGTTGGTACAGGCAGATACTGCAAGTTGCTGGTGGTGCATGTGGACTCGAGTCGTAAAAGTTAACGCACTTGTATGCAGTTATTCCACAGTAGGTAAATAGGGTCTTTTTTAGGTATAGTTTAAAAGGTAATCTTTGCTTTTTGTGTAAGTTAAGTGGTGCCCCTTTTGCCTATTTTAGATGGAGTACAGTATGGGAGTCGTTAAAGCTACCCCCGATTTTCGTATTGCCACCCCTTTGTACCAAATTGTTGGTACACCATTTCTATCCACCTTTCATTTCTAACACAGGTTGAGCTATCATTCAAGCACAAACCGGCTGCCAAGGAGAAGGACCGTAGACGTGGAAAAAGAGCTGGCTGCCGTGGAGTAGTAGCTGGAGACCGTGGCCGTGGAGAAGTTGTTGGCTACCGTGGCCGTGGAGAAGGAGCTGGCCGTGGCCGTGGAGCATCAGTTGGAGGCCGTAGACGTGGAGAAGTTGTTGGCTACCGTGGCCGTGGAGAAGGAGCTGGCCGTGGCCGTGGAGCATCAGTTGGAGACTGTGGCCGTGGAGAAGGAGCTGGCCGTGGCCGTGGAGCAAGCGTTGGAGACCGTGGCCGTGGAGAAGGAGCTGGCCGTGGACGTGGAGCATCAGTTGGTGACCGTGGCCGTTGGAGAAGTTGTTGGCTACCGTGGCCGTGGAGAAGGAGCTGGCCGTGGCCGTGGAGCATCAGTTGGAGGCCGTGGCCGTTGGAGAAGTTGTTGGCTACCGTGGCCGTGGAGAAGGAGCTGGCCGTGGCCGTGGAGCATCAGTTGGAGGCCGTAGACGTGGAGAAGTTGTTGGCTACGTGGCCGTGGAGAAGTTGTTGGCTACCGTGGCCGTGGTGAAGGAGCTGGCCGTGGCCGTGGAGCATCAGTTGGAGGCCGTAGACGTGGAGAAGGAGCTGGCCGTGGCCGTGGAGCATCAGTTGGAGGCCGTAGACGTGGAGAAGGAGCTGGCCGTGGCCGTGGAGCATCAGTTGGAGACCGTGGCCGTTGGAGAAGTTGTTGGCTACCGTGGCCGTGGAGAAGGAGCTGGCCGTGGCCGTGGAGCAAGCGTTGGAGACCGTAGACATGGAGAAGGAGCTGGCCGTGGCCGTGGAGCATCAGGTGGAGGCCGTAGACGTGGAGAAGGAGCTGGCTACCGTGGAGCATCAGTTAAGATGTGGAGATGGCCATAATTGGAGAAGGTTGGATAGGTAATGGTCAAGACCAGAATTTGAGGAATTTTTAGAACGCCGTTCCTTGTATTTTGCCTCTACGTCTTCATACAATCTACTGTTTCCTACAAGCATGGAGAAGAGAGATGAAGATGACTCCAGAGCTGGTGATCTACACGAACCTGGGTCGGATTCAAATAAATCCTGGACTCTAGATTGCCATCCCATCTCAACGTTTGCGTCGATCGAGCTTGCTGCACAAGCTATTAACGCGACGGCTCGTGAAAATGGCTATGGTGTTATCATCCTCCGGTCCAAGGATAATGCAGCGAAAGAAAAGGTTTTGGTTGTCTTCGCTTGTGACCGCCATGGAAAACCGAAGCCTTACAAGCCGAAGACAGGCACTAAACGACGCAAAAAGACGTGCAACACGAAAATGCAACTGTCCTATGAGAATATATCTGACAAAAAAACATTTCTAGTGGAATTTGGACTATCGAGCATCGTGGAGTTGCGACTACTCATAACCATGAAGGATCGTTCAGCGCTAGTTCACATCCTACCCATCGTCGTGCTGATCTAACGCCAGCGATTCTACAGGAAATCGAAATGGACTACAAAATTGGAGTTAGACCAGGTCACACCCTCGGAAGACTTGTGACATCAAATGCAAATATTTCTCTCACAATTTAGGACATTTACAATGCTCGGAGAAAAATTGAAAAAGATTTGTTACAAGGAAAATCCCATGTGGAGTATCTTTTAGATCAACTCAGCTCTGACGAATATTATTCAGCTCATGACGCTGATGATCTCAACCAACTCACCCATCTTTTCATGGCTTACAAACGTGCGATTGAAGTTTACATAGCCCATCCTGATGTTTTACTCATGGATTGCACATACAAAACCAACATATTCAAAATTCCTCTGCTTAACATTGTTGGTGTAACTGGAATGAACACCACTATTCACGTTTGTCAGGTTTTCTTGCGAGGTGAAAAAGAAGAGAACTATACTTTCGCAATGAAGCAACTGAAAAAAATGATGGAAACATTTCAGATCCAGCTACCACAGTTAATTCTTGCAGATTGTGAAGTTGCGCTTTTGAACATTCTTGATTGTGTTTTTCCTGAAGTTCCCGTCTTACTTTGCATTTGGGATGTGGAAAAGAATGTGCAAAAACATGCCCGTAGAGGTGCTCTCCCACAGGTGGTTAACGAGGAGGCATCGAATTTGAACAAGACGGTAAAAAAGACTCACAGGAGCATGAAGAATTTTGTAAAGCATTTCGATCTGTTATCCGTGCCAAAACATTAGAGGGGTACAACAATCGCCGCCACCTTTTACATGATTTGTGTACTACAGAAGCTCAATATGTCGACAAAACTTGGTTGGATATTTGGAAATATAATATTGTACACCACTGGACAAATCAGTGTGTTCACTTTGGGCTACAGGCAACATCTCGAGTAGAAGGGTATCACTCATCGTTGAAGAAGTGGCTAACTAATTCTGAAGGAGATTTGCTGACGATCTACCAACGTATGACTCAGTGGTGGCTAACGTCAATTAGAAAACATGAAAAGGACATATCCGACTCTCTTGTTAAAAGTATCAGGATTTTGGAGCAAGATATTTTTCGGGATGTCAAGGGCGTGATTCACGCACATGCACTATTGGAGTGTATTGAACAGAAGCGGCGTATTCGGAATGACACATGTACTGGAGTGTTTTCTCACACAATGGGCATCCCGTGCGTGCATAAATTAGTGGCAATATCAGAATCGAAGGGTGCATTGAAACCTGAAGATTTCCACCCTCACTGGTGGATCAATCGTTCGAACTCGCAGCCAGCAAAACCTCCAGTTGTAATTGCTCCAATGCGAATCCCCGATCGCAGGGCTGCAAGAAATGATGGTAACACGCGCAAGAAAAAGAAAACCAGAGGATCAGGTATTCATGGAACGCGACGGGATCCGTCCGGGTTCGAGTTACATCCTCCGATGCCACCTCTGGCAGCTACTTTAGCAAGAACTCAAGAAACACCTTACATGATACCGGAAATGAGATACAACCCATAGCAACAGGAGTATGTTTCTCTCATATAATTCGTTTGTTTTCAGAATACTCATCATTCTGCTAGTCACTAGCCATCGGCTACGGTCTCCAACCTACTGCTCCACGGCAGCAAGCTCCTTCTCTCTGTTGCTCCACGTTAGCCAACTCATTCTCCACGGCCACGGTCTCCAACGCTTGCTCCACGGTAGCCAACACCTTCTCCAACGGCCACGGTCACCAACTGATGCTCCACGGCCACGGCCAGCTCCTTCTCCACGGCCACGGTCACCAACTGATGCTCCACGGCCACGGCCAGCTCCTTCTCCACGGCCACAGTCTCCAACTGATGCTCCACGGCCACGGCCAGCTCCTTCTCCACGTGCTCCACGGCCACGGTCTCCAACTGATGCTCCACGGTAGCCAACAACTTCTCCACGGCCACGGTCTCCAACTGATGCTCCACGGCCACGGCCAGCTCCTTCTCCACGTCTACGCCCTCCAACAGATGCTCCACGGCCACGGCCAGCTCCTTCTCCACGGCCACGGTAGCCAACAACTTCTCCACGTCTACGGCCTCCAACTGATGCTCCACGGCCACGGCCAGCTCCTTCTCCACGTCTACGGCCTCCAACTGATGCTCCACGGCCACGGCCAGCTCCTTCTCCACGGCCACGGTAGCCAACAACTTCTCCACGTCTACGGCCTCCAACTGATGCTCCACGGCCACGGCCAGCTCCTTCTCCACGGCCACGGTAGCCAACAACTTCTCCAACGGCCACGGCCTCCAACTGATGCTCCACGGCCACGGCCAGCTCCTTCTCCACGGCCACAGTCTCCAACTGATGCTCCACGGCCACGGCCAGATCCTTCTCCACGTGCTCCACGGCCACGGTAGCCAACAACTTCTCCACGGCCACGGTCTCCAGCTACTACTCCACGGCAGCCAGCTCTTTTTCCACGTCTACGGTCCTTCTCCTTGGCAGCCGGTTTGTGCTTGAATGATAGCTCAACCTGTGTTAGAAATGAAAGGTGGATAGAAATGGTGTACCAACAATTTGGTACAAAGGGGTGGCACTACGAAAATCGGGGGTAGCTTTAACGACTCCCGTACAGTATAGCCATTTCAAGAGATATGAAGATGGCTACATCCTATCGTCGAAATGCAAGAGCTGCTGCAAGTTGCACTTCACTCTACGCCCTGGTTTCCACAACATACGAGCCTGAGACGCCCTATTTCCTGGCGAAAGATATCCATGAACACTCATCCACTCATACAACACAGGTTTCCAGAGACAAGCACCAAATTTGTCCAAGTCGACCAAATATTTGGTCGACGACGCCATAAAATGTAGTCTCCGTCCAGCGAAAAGTGATGCGCTCCGAACACGGCCTTCTTATTCGCTAGGATTTACGGTAATTCACCACTGATTAGTTTAATTCCTACATGTCTCAGCAGCCTTCTGAGTGCGTTGCCCTTTGGGAGAGCTCATTGCCATATTCGCCGACCTTCGAGCAGATCAAAGTCGCTCTCCAGCCTCCAAGACGATGGACAACGACAACAGTAAGCAGCCGCCTGAAGCAGAGCCATTGCTGCCAGCAGACGTGCATGACATTGCCGAGGAAGGCTCCGACATGACGCGCGACATCTTTTTCGCCATCCTCAAGGAGACACAAGACGGTCCGCCGCGTCCTAAATCACTGCCGGACCAGAGCGAAATCCTGCACGAGGACATCGGTACGGTGCAGTTTACAGAGCTGGTACTGTACTGAAATTGATAGAGACGCTAACGTATTGCAATTGACAGGCAAGGCGTCCGACATTGCGCAGCCAGGAGGATTCCGTCGCGACCATGTGATCGCCAACCTGGGGGGCAACAGTCCACACGTGCCTTCGTACGTACAGGACTCATTCCTAGAGTCTATCCAGCCCACCGAGGGCTTCCTGCAGTCCGCGTACGGAGACTTCATCGTAGCCAGTCTTGGCCTTGCAGACGACGATGACGACTCAGATGTACGTGGCAGATGGCACTGCAGATGTGCTGCAATAGTTGACTCACTGGCTTTCCCATGACCTTGTAGGAGACGGCAACTCCGCTGCTCAGTCGCGCGTGGAAGAGGAGACCCGAGAAGCACCAGCCAGGTGCCACCGTCGGCAAAACAGTGTTTACGATCCTCAAGTCGTTCATTGGCAGCGGCATCTTGTTCCTGCCCAAGGGTTTCCAGAATGGAGGCATGCTCTTCTCGCTGGCGGCATTATGTGCGTCTGCGATATTGTCCACCTTCTGTATGCTGCGTTTGACGGCCTGCTCCAACGTTTTGCTGCGTAATGGTCGCTCCAACGTGTCGTACGGTCTTGTAGGAGAAAAAGCGTTTGGCAAAGTTGGCCGTGTGGCTGTGAACATCTCGCTCGTGCTCTCTCAGATCGGGTTCTGCTGCTCGTACTTGATTTTCGTCGAGAAAAACATCGGAGAAGTCATTTTGGCTGCGTTTGGCATCCAGAGGACCACGGCGTCTTCGGGATTGACGCTCATCATGCTCCAGATCCTGTTGTACACGCCGCTGTCGTGGGTGCGTCGCATCGAATACTTTGCGCTCACGAACCTGTTTGCGGATCTGCTCATTCTCTTCGGCATCGTCTACATCATCTCTTACACGGTGCAAACGTTGGATGACGCGCCAATTGGCTCTGCTACATGGGAAAACTTCAACTCCACCAGCTGGGCCATGCTTTTGGGAACGGCGGTCTATTGCTTCGAAGGTATTGGGCTGGTACTCCCGATCTACGACGCCATGGACGGTGACATCAAGCACAAGTTCCCACGCATCCTTTCCTACACCATGGTGTTCCTCGTGACACTTTTCTCGGTGTTTGCTGGACTGGTGTACGCCGCGTTCGGCCAGGAAACGCAGTCCGTCGTTACTCTCAACTTGCCCAGCGCTCAAGAGAGCGTGGCTACCATGTCCGTGCAGATCACGTACTCACTCGCGCTCGTTTTCACGTACCCGCTGATGTTGTACCCCGTGGTGAAGATTCTAGAAGGGTACCTGTTCCCCCACCACAACACCAAGGGATACTGGAAATGGGAGAAAAATGGCTTCCGATTTGCGCTCGTGTGCCTCACTGCCGCCATCGCGTACTTCGGCAAGGAGGAGTTGGACAACTTCGTCGCTCTCATTGGCGGCTTCTGCTCCGTCCCGCTGGCTTTCATCTATCCGTGTCTGTTCCACTCGAAGCTTGTGAACGAAGGTCGCACTTTAAACAACATCGTCATCGCGCTGGGTGGCTTCACGATGGTCTTCGCGACATACCAGGCTGTGTCGACTTGGAACTAAGACCAGCAGGAGACTTGCTAGGGTTTCTTGTCTTAGATTGAAGCTCGCAAGTGTTGCCGTTTAGTTTAGTCGTGAGAAGTTTCGTTAAAACTCAGGATGGTGCCATCAAACTCTACGAATGGCTTCGTCTCTTTGATTTCTTGTGAGTCGTTTTGTGCTTCTTGTTTTTCTTGTTTTTCTTGTGTTTCTTCTCAGAAGACGGAGGTTTAACGTCGTCGTCATCAGATTCCTCGGAGCTAAAGTCTGGCGCGTTCTCCACAGACACTGAGCCTTCCAAGTGTAAGTTTTCCCACAACTTCCGTGTCTTGTCAGCCTTCTTCTTTGCCCAGTAGCTGCGTTCATCATCGTCCTTCTCACTACGTTTTTCAGCAAGAGCTTTCCGCTCGCGACTACGACTGCGTCTCATTCCTTCATCCGATCTGCTTCTGCTTCTGTGACGTCGCCTTTTCAGATTCCGACTGTGACTCCGACTGCGGCTTCTGCTGGAGCTGCGACGTCGCTTCGGCTTTCTGTCTCTGCTGCGGCTTCTCTTGGCCTTTCGGCGGTCTGTAGACTCGTCCAGTTTGCGCTCCATCCTCCGCAGCGTCCAGCACTTATCCTCCTCCTGTCGACGGTTGTGCGAGTTCACACTACAGATAATAACCGCGTATATAAGCTCAAAACTAATCATAAAATAAACCACATCAACAGCTAACGAGTTTGTTAACGAACCCTCGAATTGTGCTGGCCAGGAACATCTTGTTGACATCCGCCCGTTGTTCTCCTTTAGCCTTGTCCTACAGTGCTCTAGCAAAGTTAGAGACCATATAAAGCGCCGAACCATTTACTAAACGCACCAGATACCCCATGACGCCCCTGGATCCTTCCACACGCGGCTTCAGCGCTGCAATTTGTCTAGCGATCTCCTCCGCCGCGATGTTATCGTCCACCATTATTCACTTATCGAAATTTGGTCAAACATTATTTGGTCATGACCAATAATTGGTCATCGCAGGTTGTGATTAAAAATTGATCATGACCAATAATTGGTCATCGTAGATTATTTGGTGTTGACCAATAACTGGTCATCATAAAAATATTTGGTCTCGACCAATAATTGGCCTTTGTAGCTCTTCGGCATGGTGAAGCGTTTGGCGTCTCCTTCCTCGAGTTCCGGCAAGAAGCAGCGCGTTGAAGAGCCAAATCCAGCCATGCACAACACTCTCCAGTCCACTGTGAAACTCACTGCAGCTGAGGAGCAGCTCTTCTCTTTTCTATTGGAAGTAGCTGCTCAACCTGCAGCTGATGGCGCTGTACTTCGAGTTGCAGGTGGTTGGGTACGTGACAAGCTTTTGGGCCGAGACAGCGACGACGTGGACATTGTACTCGACCGCATGACTGGCAAGGCCTTTGCAGACCTGGTGAACTCGTACGAGACGGCACAGGGCCGCGAAACGAGAACTGTGGGCGTCATCAAGGCCAACCCAGACCAAAGCAAGCACTTGGAGACTGCTACAATGCAGATTGGAGAAAATATGGGCTGGGTGGACTTCGTTAACTTGAGAGCGGAAACGTACGCTTCAGAAGATAACCGTATACCCACAGTGGAGATTGGTACGCCCCAGCAGGACGCAGAACGCAGAGATTTTACGATCAACAGCCTGTTTTACAACTTAGCTACGAAGCAGGTTGAAGATTACACTGGACGAGGGGTTGAAGACTTGGAGAATGGACGTTTACGCACACCACTTGAACCTCGGGTCACGTTCTTGGACGACCCGCTGCGTGTACTGCGCGCAGTTCGCTTCGCGTCCAGATTTAACTGCACTTTGGAGGACGATCTACGGGCTGCGGCACAGCTAGAAGAAGTAAGAGTGGCTCTGATTCGCAAAGTGCGTCGCGAACGAGTGGGTAAAGAGTTGTCGGGTATGCTCACGGGAAGCGCTGCGCATCCTGAACGTGCGCTGCGACTGCTACATGACCTGCATCTGTGCGAGAGCGTGTTCCTGCCCCCCGATCTGCTGGAAAAGACGCCTATTTGCCTCCCAGACGGCGAGCTGACGAAGGTTGATGAGAATGTGTGGGATCGCTGCTATGCGTACGTGTCGGAGATGCATCATCTTTTGGCGTCATCTACGGATGGCGTTCTGGACGTTGACAGTTTATCAGCGGAGAAGAAACACGAGTTGCAAGTTGGGATCTTGGCGTCGTTGCTACTTCCGTTCTGTGGGCTTTGTGTACGCGACAAGCGTCGTCGATCAGTTGCTAGCTTTGTTGTCCAAGATTCACTTAAGCTCCCGAACCGCGACGCTAAGGACGTAGACAACGTTTTGACTCATGTTGCCGAGCTCCAGAGAACCACAATGGAGTCTTTTGACCGTGTTAAAGTGGGTCTTCTCATTCGCAGCATCGGCGCTCAGTGGGAACTCTGTCGTGACGCTGCGCTTGTGCAAGAGCTCACGGACTCCGGATCTGTTGATGAAGCTGCGGACGCCCGTACCACGGTGTTGATGCGCTACGACACTTTCCGCTCACAAGTCCGCGATGCTGGTCTGGATGGCGTCTGGGAAATCAAACCACTGCTTAATGTGAGGATCTTGCCATTTTATTTCACCGTTGTATTTGAACTAACATGGTCCGTGGTTTGTTATGACAGGGTAACGACCTTGTGAAGCAGCTCGGTGTGAAGCCTGGCCCAAAGATGAAGGAGATGCTCGATCGTGTACTAGCGTGGCAACTTGACAACCCGGAGAAGACTCGTGACGAGTGCATGGCGCACTTCAAGGAGGTTTTCGCCACTGAAGCAGAGTAAAACCATTGCAATAGACTTTTGAAGTAATGGATAGTCGAATTAGTAGATACACAGGGGCTACTTTCTATCTAGATGACGACGCTAAAATCGTTGCGCTTATCTCCTGATACCAGCAGCTTATGGGGGAACGTCGCCGCTTCGTCCACCGTCTCAACACGCTCCAAACAGAAGAAAGCGACCTTGGGTGAGTCTTTCGTCTCACGCACTTTAAACCCCACAGCTTCCAGGATCTTTGTGAATCGAGCATAAGTCATGAACTTCGAGTGGCGCAGACACAGCAGTGGCAGCATCAAGAACAACAAACCACCTTCTTTCAAATGATCCCGATATAGCCGCAGCATCTCGCCACGCTTGTCCGCTCCAGGGACGCAGTTGATCACCATACTGGACACGACAACCTGGAACTCTCCAGTGGGCTTGAGACTGAAGAAGTCACGCTGCTCAATGCGTTCGTGTCTCGAATTTAGGTCAATAGCGCGCACGTTCAGCCACGGACATGAAAGCAGTTGTGTGTTGATCGCTCCGACCTCCAGTAAGCGTAGTGGTTGCTGCTTAGCCTTCGGTCGTAGCTCGAAGCGTGTAAGCAGCTGAAAGACCCACTTGGATGTGCGGTGGAAGCTCGTGTTGAGAATACTGGCGTCCTGGTAGGCCTGGCGACCTCCCAGTTCTTGTAGCTGCGAATTGATCTCCGTAATTCGCTCGTTTCGGTGCTCCTGGGCCTGTGTGTCCGTTGGTTTCTGCTGCTTCAGTCGGTCCAGTTCGTGTGTCAACCTGTGGAAGTTCGTAGTCACCTGACGGGCCTTACGTCGTGACTTCATGCGCGGTGGAGCGATGTGCAGCGGCTTGCGAGACTTCTTGGCCTTCTTCGCCTGCTTCGTCGCTCCTTTGACGCCCGTAGACACCGCGGCACCGCCGCCATTCGCAGTGATCGCCATCAAACTGAAAATTGAATTTTCATTAAAAACGTTTTGAAATATTTCATTTATTTACAGTTTTACAGTTTTTTTTCAGCAAGCAATGAGCTTGACGTCGAAGTAATAAAATAAAACGGAATTGTTAAAGCAATGTATTCAGCCTTATCTTTTTCATGCTTGCACTGCCCGTCATGTATCTGGATGAAGGGATTGAAAAATGAAGCGTGTAAAGTGACACTACCGTGGGCTAAGCGTCTGCTTGTGCTAATTTCTTGTAACCTCAAGCAAAGCGGCGTGTCCACTCCGCAGCTACATGGTGAAGCACACACAAGTCAGTTCTCTCAAAGCCCCCATGAACAGACACACTTCCTTCTCTACGTACCCATCTGCACAGCTCCAACCTCATCCGTCTTCCAGTGGTCCGCGACGTCGTTGGCCAACGGGTCGTCCGGGTTGGGCGCCGACAGCAACGCTTGGATGCTCAATAGCACAGTACGAATCTGCAGGGCGGGGGACCACTTGTCCTTGAGGATGTCCAGACAGATACGACCCAGTTTGTCGATGTTGGGGTGGTAGATGCGCGTCAGGAAGCGCACCTTGGGCGGTGCCATTGGGTAGTCCGCTGGCAGGAACAGCTCCAGCTTGAAGATGCCATCTATCGAGCAGTCACACCAGCACATAAGCTTCACCTCTAATTAAGAATGTCACAATAGTGCCACATACTTTCGTAAGGAGACGTCTGCGGGCCAGCGATCACCACCTGGAAGTAGCGGAGGTTGTCTTCATAGGGAGTGGCGCTAATTCCAGCAACTGCCGCGACAACAAAGTTAGCATCCCACTTTCTCAATACATTTAGGCGGTAGCCATATATGTACCAGGTTCCGCTAGCAGTCGTTGGGTTTCCTACACGCAGAAATTAGTTTGGTATGAAAAACAGCATGGGTCGACTCAGCGACATCGACGGAGCTCCAACGACACAAAGAGTCCATACACAACAATGGTATGTGACTGTACCTTGACGATACGACGCGGGAGGGCACTTGCCATAGCTCCTAAAGGGTCGACGCACGCAGCTTCTTACACTCGATTCCTACTGAGAGGATTCTCCCCGTTGCAAAACAGCCACCTCAGATACTTGATATATTCGATTATAGAGATGATCTTGCAGAGTGATGGTCAAGTTGCAGTTGCCTTTTTTGTCTAGGTATAGCCACTCTGCTATATATAGGGCACAAGGCAGGAAGCAAGGGCGGAAACGGCTTCCGAGTGAGAGAGCGATTGAGAGGAGCGAGCGGCAGCCGACGGATGCTGGCGCAACATGGCGGACTTTGACGACATGGACGACTTCAGCGACCACGCGGTGCAAGGGAAACCTATTAAGGCCTTCAAGAACGGCCACTTCGACAACCCTAAAGGTAATTTAATATACATTTCAGGGGGGGAAATACAATATATACTAATTGTTTCGGTGTGTAGTTTTGTTTGTGCAGCACCACTGGACTTGGGACGAATTTCTGTGTGCTGCCTCCCAGCGGCTGGAGATGGTTCCTATGGCTTCGAGGGTGTTTAATGCTGACGGAGCTGAGATCGACGATATTATGTGCATTGAAGAGAACGACATGCTCTTCTTCTCCACTGGCAGGTCTTTCAAAGCGCCCAACTCAGGAGGAGAAGATACTCAAAGCAGCCACGACGAGAAGGTGGCCAATGTTGTAGGGGGGTATAAAGTCACGACGCTGTTGGGTAAAGGAGGATTTGGAGAAGTGCGACTGGGTGTTCACCAGCTTACAAATGATAAAGTTGCTCTCAAGTTCATCCTGGTAAGACAACGAGAGAGGAGAAAAAGTGAGGTTGGTGCTAATACTCTTCTTTCTACTGTAGAAAAGTGAGATGGGGTCGCTGGGAGACGTGGAGCGCACAACGACGGAGATTCAGTGTCTGACGGTGAGATGAACTGAAATTGTTAGTGAATGTATTGTTTGCTAATGTTTCAGTTATTGTGTACACTTTGCAGGCACTCAATCACCCTAGTATCATCAAGTTGCTTCGAGTCATCAACGAACCTAATCATATTGTGCTTGTATTTGAGCTGCTGGAAGGGTAGGTCATTAAATTGTTCCTAACTCGTGTATTTCGTGTTAATTTGTTTTCGTGCGTTGTGTACAGTGGTGATCTGTTTCACTACATCAAACAGTTCCCAGGCGGTCTGTCCGAAGAGGATGGTGTAGGACTATTCTCTCAGATCATCGGTGGTGTCGGGTATGCACACAATCAGCACATTTGTCATCGTGACCTCAAGCTGGAAAACATCTTGCTCACAAAGTAGGTTTGCTACGATAGTAGTTATCTTGTCATCCATTTCCTTACCGTAACTCTAATTCTACCTCGCTCTCCTGTCAGTAAAAACGATATATCTACAGCCAAGATTGCAGATTTTGGTCTGAGTGACTTTTACAAGCCGGGGGCTATGATGAAAACAAGTTGTGGGTCTATCTCGTACTTGGCGCCGGAAGTGTTTCGTGGCACGTCAAACGCGGGTCCACCGCTCGATGTGTGGAGTCTAGGTGTAATATTGTTTGCAATCGTGTGTGGCCGACTGCCCTTTGAAGGGCCCGACTTGCAAGGTACTAATCGTCCGCGCGAAAATGTCATCCGAAACCGCATCATGCGCTGCCAGTTCAAGCTTGACACAGATTTAAGCCCAGCACTCACTGATCTCGTGATTCGGATGCTCAAGCCTGATCCAAATGAGCGAGCAACGATTCCCGAGATTTTCGGTCACCCGTGGGTGCGTGGTACAGCTGGCACGTCTGGCGGTTTGTCCACAGCTTTTGCGTGTGCATCTTTGCAAGATAACGTAGACGGTGATGATGACGAAGATGAGAGCTTCGCGATCACATATACACCTGCGGCCCCTGCTTTAATTCCAGCCAAAACAAGTGACGATGACAAGTTACCATCAATAGTTCCACGATTATCTCGCACTGACATTCCTGGGTTGGGTGGGAACGCGCATGCTGCATCAACAACCTCTAGTATCAGCGGTAATGGGGCAATTAGTTCAACTGGGAGCTCTTCCGGAACACCCACGGGTCGAGCTCGGGGAGGGCGGATCATGGACAACCCGATTCAAGCAAAAGGAGCTCTAAGATCTGAAAAACAATCACCTCGAACTACGGGTTCTGGGAGTACTGGAACGATGAATACGCCAATGCCCGTAGCGTTAAGTCCAAATCACCCTGTCACCTTTAAGCGGTATGCCACGTCCACTGGTAATTCTCGCGCTCGGCCCCGCCAGGCTGCTCCATCTCCAACTGCATCAGGTGGTGGCAATAGTACCAGTAACGGAAGCGACAAAACTCACGCTGAGCGAGCTCCAGTACATGCTGGAGATTCTGAACGATTACCAGTTGCCCATCACAAACCCTCAAGACGACGGTCCGATAACTTTGACGACGTTGCAGATTCGCAGACAGCTCATCATAGTCCGAAGACTCACGGAAGTCTGGCATCACACCCGTTAGAAACGATAGGCAGGAAGCATCATATTCACCAAGAGCACCCGTCGGCGAGTGATTAAGTAGGAATCGACACAGAAACTAAAAGGTGGTTAGCGTATAAGTTAAAACTCAACTCATTTCCATTCAAACCACTACATGGAAAGTTTGATTTGTGATTGAATAGATGTCGTACATCAGGCGTTGACTTGCTTCCAGGTGCTGTGTGTGTTGCTTCGTGCGGAAAAGTGGCTGTTTGAACTCCGACTTGCTGCTGCGAAGTCGACGTTGCAAACGCGAGAGAACGGAAGGGGTATTTGCTAGATACACTTCTCCCACAAAGCACCCAAAAGTGTTAGCACATCCAGGTACAATCCCACTAAAGCAACTACTAACGCACCTGCCAAATCCTCATACTCCTTAACGCTAAACGTGATCAGTTCCTGCATCCCTAGATTTTCCAACAATGACACACCCACTCGACTGAAATCGTACGTGTTGATAGCTTGGTCAGGACAGATCAAACAGCTCATTTGGCAGAATACTGTTACCTTGCAAAGGAATCGCCTGCTAACGTTATGACGGGAAGTCCTGCATAAAGTGCATCAGTCGCAGTCGAATGTGCGCCATACTACGTGGTACAGAGGTTAACTCCCGACAAAACACGAAATTCACGCCACCAACTTACAATAAATGTGTCGAGGAAGAGTCCACTGAAGTGATGGCGCTGTAGGTGCTCAACTTTTGGGATTCTACGCACACAAACGAATCGTAAGAATCGAATAATGGTTATCACTCACATCCATTCTTGGGTCACCTGGAAACAAATTGAATTCGTCCACTCGAGATTCCTTGTGCCCGTGCCTCACTCCATAAATTCTTCTTAATTTCGCGACTCGTAATGGGTTCAATGGTAGTATCATTGGGCATATTTGTCCCGGGGTCCAGCAGTAGTAGTGAACTTCGAGGAACTCGCCGTAAAATAGCCATCCACGTGCTAAACGTCGACGCCTTCAGCTTGTCGATCTTGTTGAAATTCACAAATACGAATCCGTCATCTACCACTTGCTTGTTCCGTTCTGTGTCACCTTTCCACAAATCTGAACGCTGTAATATCGTCTCAGATGCAGCAAGTACTTGGTCGTAGTAATTTACCTGGTAACAGTTAGGGAGTATAACGAGTTTTTCCGTGAATGCCAACGATAATTCAGCAGGTGGCACAACAAATCTGTCAACAATCACATAGTCCACAAACGGCGCGCCAGAAGTTCCAGGGTACACGAGATAATTGACCACAATTGGCGCTGGACGAGCGGCAATAATCTGCATGCGCCCCCTCCTTGTGTGCCCTTGGGCGTCCATAATAATGTGAATACGCTCGTGGCGAATCTGCTTAACACTCTCCTCGAACGACGCGAACGACAAGTCAAAGAACCGCTCAACGTTGCCAATAATACGCTGGCGAAATGCACTCCCATCGTCCCGCCCATAACCAAAAGCTACTGTGTTTATCGAGTCTCGATCACTTGTTGCGAAAACTCCCTCGATCAAGTGCGCTGTCGGGTGGTCGGAAAAGTCATAAGATAGATACCCGACATTAAGTCTTGATAACTGTGAATCTTCCCGTGGTTTTACTGTTTTGTCGATGGCTCCAGTTGTATACTTGGTTGAGAACTGCATAGCCAGTAGCTTTCTATCTTGCGGTGAAATCTCGTGTAGTAACAAATCAAATGGGGTGAAGGCGTCGGACGCACTTTTTCCCATCTGCACACTGGCAACCATCGCATAAAGAGATTCAAATTCGATTTCTGAATCCTTCCACACACACGCACTAAGCTTAGCCCGTACCATATGCGCTTTCAGGTGCATTTGGGAGGCTTGAGTAGATAATTCGTCCGCAGAAACGTCACTATGAGTGACTTCTTTAAACGCACGCTCGTACCAGTAAAGAGCGTTGGTAATGTCTTTCATAACTTCGTAGGCCGCACCTAAGTTGCCCATAGCCATGGCTTTGATGCTTTGTGGTGCTGAGGGCGAGTTAATCACAGACTTCAGGAAGGTTAGTGATCAGTGAGTTGCAAGTTCAGCCACAGTACGCACCAAATACTGGGGAATTGAATTATCAACGTCACCGTGCTGGTGGTGGAGTGCGGCAATGTTAATCCTCGCTTGAGCCTGCATGGGATCGATCGTAAGAGCTTCATTATACGCATCGCCTGCCTCCAAAATCTAACCCAGATCAACAGATAAGTTAAATATCCCTCAAACATCCTAAAAACATTTCAACCTTGCCAAGTTTTTCCAGTGTCACCCCGTAGTCAAAGTAAAAGGCTGCCGAGCGCCCATTTATGCTGATACGATTGAAAAGCTTGCCGGCAGTTAAAAAGTCATTTCCATGGTGATATGCCAACGCCAACCGATGTGTCAACGCATCCACTTCCTCAATATTCGTCGGATCGATCATCCGTTCCACAGAGTGAAGAAGTTCCAATGCCTTGGGGATTTCTCTCTTCTCCGTGTAAATTTCTCCCACAACTTGCAACAACATTGGGTCATGTGGCTCACCGGCCAAAAGAATCTCCAGAATTTCCAGCGCTTGGTCGAGCTTCTGTTGTTGTTGGTAAACTGCTGCAATGCCCAGTAGAGTCTGTCGATCTCCCGGTTTCAGCCTCTCAATGTGTTGTAAGAGAGTTAGAGTCGAAGCGAAGTCAGCAGCCTGCCATAATTGATCAACCTTTTGCCACAACTCATCGATACTCAGTGATGTTGCCGTGGTGAAGATCGAAAGGGTTAACAGCAGGAGTGCAGCGAGACATTGAAGGAGTGACACAACCATTTGAAGATTGATTTGGATCTTTGTTGCCCTAAAATAAGTGATTACTAGGTTTCAGTATTGGATCTGCATCAATCCAATCGGAACGGGTCATCTACGAATCGTCGTAAAAATGACTGCCAAGTTGGACTCCACGTCGCTCGGTGACATCTTGCAGCACGTTAAGGAAGCCCCGGATATAACGCTGTTGAATTTGTCTCGATCTGGATTAACCCCCAGCCTGGCAGTAGAGCTCGCGGACTTTTTGGAATCAAATTCGACCGTCACCCACGTCGATCTGACTGGAAATCGACTGGGGGAGCACGGTGCAGCTTGTTTAGCAACGTCGCTGCTGAAGAATAGCACTGTCAAGAGTTTAGTGTTGGCTGAGTGTGGACTGAAGAGCGAGGCTTTGAAGGAATGGGTGAGTTTCTTCCAGTCCGGCACGAACACGACGTTGTGTCATCTCAACTTGGCGCACAACCAGATCGACGATGATGGAGCAAGAGCTCTGGCAGCAATGCTCCAAACTGTAAAGACGCGCGGTATGCAGTTTGATTTACGGAGGAACAATCTTTCCACTGAGGGATTGAGGGTATTAACTGATGCGATGAAGGCAAAGACAACGGTAATTGCTGTTGAAGTGGAAGATAACCAGGATGACGACGAACCGGAGGCTGCAGTGCTGCAAACCAGGATGGAGTTTTATCTTCGCAGAAACAAGGCTGCAATTGAGAGAGAGACATTTTGTACAACTATCGAGAAGATTGCAACGTCCTCTTTGGAGCTGATGGTCTGTCATCTCATGCACATCGTACTGACCATTTCTGAGGCGGATTCTCTTGCTGTAGCGCTCCGAAACAACCAATCGATTGTGGATTTGAGGCTAGAAGATAACGCACTACCTGAAGAAGGCGCACGGCGTATTCTTCACGCATTGAAGTCAAATCGGAGTGTCCGAACATTGTCCCTTGTGGATAACAACATTGGTGAAGGTGGATTTCGTGCACTGAGCGAACTACTTCGAGTGCCAACCACAGGGTTAAGAGCTGTTACTGTGGCCAACCCAACGCAATTAACCCCTGAAACCGGACTGGAGGTGATGTCTCCGCGTACGAGCAGCAATCTGCACTACACATTGGCCAACTACGCGTTGCTGACGTCTCTTTCTCTCGCGAATTGCGGGTTGGATGATCAACTGGTGGGTGTGTTGGTCTCTGGTATCGCCTGGAGTGGACGTATTGAAGCTCTTGACCTGCAACGCAACGAGTTTGGTAACCGAAGCATCCACATTCTGGCGCGTATGATGCAGCGTTGCCTTCGACTCTATCGCCTAGATCTGGTACGTCATTTTACTGTTTATAGTGTTAAGAACTTCGTACTGATGTTGTTTTTGTGTAAGGCCGGCAATCGTTTTACTCCTGAAGGTCTTTTGCCTCTGTTTCCTACCGTTTCCTGCCACCCACAACTTCGCGTGTTACTTCTCGGCCGATTTCCTTCCTGTGACCAGCACACGATGGATGAAATTGTCGATGCAGCTGAGCAAAGTCGAACTCTTGTATACTTGGAGCTGAGAACGACGCACAAAAGAGCAGGTACGAGTGAACGCATTGCTGCTCTAAATACCCATCTACGTGCTGAACATGGCGCAGAGTTCGAGAGAGAGAAGCAGAAACGCCAAGAGCAGATGGAGATTAAACAAATGTGGAGCCGTCGTCGCGCGCTCATACATCAACAGGCTGCAACATTGATCAAAGAGACGTTTGATAGACATACTGGTACGAACATTGCTCGAGTTGATGAAGACCAAGTGCTAGTAACTTGATTTAGTGTTTCAATGAATAGTCTAACGTACCAATGATCATCTCAGCCATTCCAATAACCCGTACACCTCGAATTACGACAGTATTTCGTGTTTGTCTACCTACCATTTACCACCCAGTTTGCGTACGAGCGAGTAGTGTAGCATACTTCCAGGACTATAGCAAGGCGAGGTAGTTGTCATTAGACCATGAATTCTTCGTGGATGGATACAGGCCTATGATTGCTCCAGCGCGACGTTCATCCACGTTGGCATGGGCATTTCGTTGGCATTCGCGCATTTGCCTCCTCCAACTCAAGCACTTCCACCACCAACAATGACCAAGATCGCCTTCTTCGCTGCTCTTCTCCTCGCCATCGGAATGGTCTACGCAGAGGATGCCAACGTCAACGAGCTGCCCCTTTACGAGCCTGCTGAGGGAAGTGGCCTGGTGGTGCACGCGACGCTGGAAGAACGCTGCTGTCTGGGTATGGTGTAACTGCACCGCTACAACGTTTCTCAAGGCTTAGGATATGAAGTACCGAGCCCCACTTTCTTTCTTCTTTTCTAAAACTCACTAAAAGGTTTTTAGTAAAAACACGGAATGTCATGAAGAATGCAAGGAATGCCTAGCGTTTACTACTTCGACGTACATACAATTTAAAGCGAGATAGAAGCAAACATGGCACGCACGTACACTAATGCGTTAATGGTCCTCGTTTCTCGGTGCGGATACTTTACTGGTCTGTTTGCATGAGGTGCATTAAGCCAATACTTGAGGGGAATAGCAGCCTCAGAGAACCAGAGAAAATTCGAATAGTAACTTATAGGCGAGCGGTGGGCAGCTTTCCTCACGCAGCAAGCAGTGCTTGCCAAGCACGCGCAAATTGCGCAATACGTGAGATTATAATCTATTGGCACTTGGCGCGTGCTGACGTCACTAACTTCAACTCGCAAGACGTGCAGAGCCACAGGTTTTGAGCATGAAAAAAAGATCGCCAATTCGATTTAACAACCTTTATCTATTAATATCCCGTTATTATACTTCCTATATGATAACTATTTTAAATAGTAGTTCATAGTAACTAAACCTGGCAGTAGGGAGACGCGCCCTTTCCCTGGTCAGGATCTTTCCTGATGGGCGCCTTTAAAAAGCGCCTAAATTGCCTTTTTGGGGTCGTTTCACACACTGCAACCTGCCTTCAAGAGCTCAAAGCCGAGCCACACGCCTTCGTCACCGTTGGAAAGCTGCGGCCAGGATTCGTTCTGGCTATCGCTTCCCCCCTCAGATCTCAACTACGTCGGACTCGCTTAACCCCCCCGTCGACTCGAGCGCAATGCTTTCCGCCGCTGTGGCCCGCTCCTCCCGTATGACGGTCAAGGCCGTCCGCTCTGCTAGCACCTTCCGTGTCGAAACGGATTCCATTGGAGAGGTTAAGGTGGACGACTCGAAGTACTGGGGCGCGCAGACGCAGCGCAGTCTCGAGAACTTCCCCATTGGTGGCGCCCGTGAGCGCATGCCCATGCCCGTTATTAAGGCTTTCGGTGTGGTCAAGAAGTGCGCAGCCAAGTATAATGTGGAGAAGGGCAAACTGGACCCCGCTGTGGCCGAGAAGATCATGGCTGCGGCCGACGAGGTCATTGCCGGCAAGCTGGACGACCACTTCCCCCTTGTGGTCTTCCAGACGGGATCAGGCACACAGTCGAACATGAACACGAACGAGGTCATCAGCAACCGCGCAATTGAGCTGGCGGGAGGCAAGCTGGGCAGCAAGGCGCCCGTGCACCCGAACGACCACGTCAACATGGGCCAGTCGTCCAACGACTCGTTCCCCACGGCCATGCACATTGCCGCCGTGCAGGAGATCCACCGTGTGTTGCTGCCTGGTCTCCACAAGCTGCACGACGCTCTGGACGCCAAGGTGAAGGAGTTCGACGACATCATCAAGATCGGACGTACGCACACTCAGGATGCGACGCCCCTTACGCTCGGACAGGAGTTCTCCGGCTACCGTGAACAGATCGCGCTCTCCATCGAGCGCGTGGAGCGTGTGCTGCCCAACCTGTGCAAGCTTGCACTGGGTGGCACTGCTGTGGGCACGGGACTCAATACGTCCCACGGCTACGACGCTGAGATCGCCAAGATCATCGCCGAGGAGACTAAGCTGCCTTTCATCACGGCCCCTAACAAGTTCGAGGCTCTGGCTGCCCACGACGCTGTGGTCGAGGCCAGCGGCGCCATGAACACCATCGCCTGCTCCCTCATGAAGATCGCCAACGACATCCGCTTCCTCGGCTCCGGCCCTCGCAGCGGTCTGGGCGAGCTCACCCTCCCGGCAAACGAGCCTGGTTCGTCCATCATGCCTGGTAAGGTGAACCCCACGCAGTGCGAAGCCATCACCATGGTGTGCGCGCAGGTCATGGGCAACCACACCGCCGTGACTGTGGGTGGGTCCAACGGCCACTTCGAGCTGAACGTGTTCAAGCCTGTGATGATCAGCAACCTCCTGTCCTCGATCCGCCTGATCGGTGACAGCTGCGTCGCCTTCACGGACAACTGCGTGGTTGGCATCGAGGCCAACCGTGAGAAGATCGACCAGCTCATGAAGAACTCGCTAATGCTTGTGACCGCGCTGAACCCGCACATCGGCTACGATAAGGCCTCCAAGGTGGCCAAGACGGCACACCAAGACGGCGCTACGTTGCGTGAGACGGTCATCAAGCTTGGCTACCTGACTGGCGAGGAGTTCGACCGCTTCGTCCGCCCCGAGGACATGATCGGCCCCAACTAAAGCTCCTCCATAAAGAAAAATCAGCTGCTGAGCGCTCGCAGCTCCACGAGTGTGTTGCAGACGAGAGATCGCAGCCTAAATATCCATGCCAGACCATTCGATGCAGCTAACTTGTGTTAAGAAGAAACAAAAAGAAGAAAAGTTACAGCAAACAACAATTTCTACGGAATGTGTCCATTTGAAGGACACTCAGAGCTCTGTTCGACTCGCCTCGGGTGTCGTCACTGCAGCAACAGTGGCCACTTCCTGCGTTGTTGTTCGCCTTCGGTCGCTACTGCTCTGCATCTCATAAATTGCGGCTTGAAAAGGCAGATACAACGCATTCTGCAAGCAAAAACACACAGTTAACCCCTGTAATTACGATACCATGTTGCTATCTCCATCCTCACCAATTGCCGCTCTGCCGTGCCCAGTTCCTGGGATAAGTCCACCGTCTGCCGATTGAGTTTGGCCAGTACTTGATTAAACTGCCATTAAAAAGTGTCAATGACTCCTACTACCGCTAATACACATGTATCGGCGTGTCCTGACCTCTTGCATAGCGGTGGAGACGCTGGACATGGCCTCCAGTAGGTGTAGCTCCTCTTCCGTCACGTCCTTGCCCTCCATCCGCTCGTCGTCCATTATTGAACCTTCCCGCATTGTAAAAATTCTATCCGCAAACTTCTCATTGGTCAAATAGAAGTCTAAATCTTTTTATTGGAGAAAATAATCAGATGATCTGGTCGTGTCCCAAAAATCTGGAAAGATCATTCCTCATTTTGACCAGCAAGTGCAGTGACCATCACTCTGTCACAAGATGTGGATGCAGAACTCGGTAGGCGGCGGTAGCGGCAACTTCCACGACCGCAATCGCTTCGGCTCGCAGTACGCTCAGAGCTCGTACAGCGGCGGGGCGTCCCATGACGCTGCAGGCGACTGGAAGAGCAAAATTCTCGAGAGCGGCCAATGGCTCGGGGGGAAAGTTATTGAGTACGGTGGGAAACTCGCGCGTGGCCCGAATACGGACTCCATTCCGGATCACTACGGCCAGCAAATGCCTCGGAATGATGGTCGTGCCAATTGGATGGCAGATATTCGCAGTTCCTCGTCTGGGGGAGGCTCAGGGGGCTACAATGGCGGGTATAATGGCTCAGGAGGGTACCAGAACGACTTCGCAACGGAGAGACCTAAGGCCTATTCGGAGTATAACCGAGGATACCCTCCAACTAATGCTAATCCTGGGGGTTATGAACCAAAGAGCTTAAGCTCGACAAATCACCACCATCACCACCACAAGACGCGTCATGCAAAGAAGAAAAGTGACGGGAAGAAGAACAAGAAGAGCAAGAAGAAACAGCAGAGTGAGTCGGAGAGTGACAGCGACGAGCAGAGTGAAGAACTGTCGATTTCAGAGTCGTCAGAGACTGAGTCTGCTGACGAACGACACCACAAGAGCAAGAGCAAGAAGAAGAAAAACAAAGCGAAGAAGCACAGTGGATTTTACTCAGAAAGTGAGAGTGACGAGGAAGATACAAAGAAGGCGTCGAAGAACTATTCGTTCTCCTTTGACCCGTCCAAGTTGCCACCTCCACCAGCTGAAGAAGAGAAAGGACCGTCCAAGAAGTCCAAATCCAAGAAAAGCAAGAAGGAGAAGACAGGCAAGAAATCCCGTACGCGACGCCAGTCAGTTGCGTCCACAGACGATGAATCAGCTTCGGAAAAAGAGAGCACTCGAGCCAAGTCTAAGAAGCGTGGCAGTAAGAAGGCGGCCGCTTCTAGTGCGACTGTGGACTTGCTTGGAGTGGACTTAGACGCTCAACCTGCAGCTCAGACGGCTGCGACAGGTCCTGCACAGGAAACGCAACCGTCGATCTTTGACGCGCCACAGAACCAGAACCCTCTGCAGGATCTTGCAGGTTTGAGTTTTTCTGCTCCTGTCCAGACAACAGCACCAACGCAACCATCCGTATTTGACGCCACTGTCGCGTCAAATGAGAGTCAGACCCCACCCCAGCAGCAAGCGGATACATTCCGAACAAACCTACTGCCAGAGAACAACATCGTAGACCTCTCGTCTCTTGCGAGCGAGAAGAAAAAGAGTTTGTCAGCCAATCCGGAGGAGAAGCGGACGCTGAACGACTTGCAGAAGGCCCGTGGTGGAGACCAGCAAGCACCTGTGATGACCATGCCGATGCAGGGTCAGCAGCAAATGCAACAGAATATGCCCGGCGGCATGATGCAGCTCAGCATGACCATGAACCAGCTCCAATTGACTGACGGGTCTGCGCAAATGTACCCCAACATGCAGATGCAACAGATGCCCATGCAGGGTTTGGTCCAGCAGATGCAGCCTCAAATGATGATGATGCAGCCGCATATGGGCATGATGGCGCAACCTCAAATGATGAACATGCCGATGATGCAACAGCAACAGCAACAGCTCGCGCAAGGAGGTGCTGCAATGGCACAGTCGGCAGGAGCGCAACAAACCCCGCAAGGCATGACGAGTGGAGCTAGCAACTCCAATAGTTCGGACCCTTTCAGCCAAGTGAACATGATGTAGTTTGCTACAATGTTCAACCGAGTACTTCTTTCAAGTAACCTACTTGTATGCGCAGCGAACAATGTAGTAATGTCCGGAGCTTCTCATGGTCCAAGCAAATTGCAGCAAGAACACCACCTAAATATCTCCAGGATTTCCTTTCTGCCCCACCTCGAGACGTTCCCCTCGTGCCCTGGTACTGTATCTCTGAAACAGAAACATCAGCATCACCGAGCTTCTTGGCAACGCCGGCTGTTAACGGTAACAGTGAGTGGACACCAAGACACGCGGAGAACGCTCCTCAAGCGCACTCTCCACCTAACGAAACGCGCCTTCGCTTTTGGCTGAAGACACGTTAGGTATCGAGTACTGATCGGCCAGTGAACGATAAACTTCTAGTGCAAATGGATACAGTGATTCGTATGTCCGGAGCGTTTCATGGTCCAAGCAAATTGCAGCAAGAACTCCACACAATATCTCCAGGATTTCGCTATTGCCAACGCAGTTCGAAGTGCCCACCACACGCCTAAGTTCAACACAAGGTGCCGCTTTTCAGCAACTCCTTGGTACACCAAGACACGAAGGTTAAAGCTTCCCTCGATAGAATTCTACACCCAACCAGCAGCTCCTCAAAGGGAACGGGGCTTCAACTTCCAGTCGGCTACATACAGTGCTACTCATGACATATCCACTTGATCAATTGCAATGTGCAACTGATGTGATAAGGTGATCTGTCGGAAAGGTGGACGTCTCCTGACCAGTCATTTTTTGACGACCAGGTAGTCATTTTGTTCGGCAAATACCGGTACAGACAAACGTACGTATAAAAACAAATCGTACTTAATACGTATTTACTTTATAAAGTACCGACATGTTTTCTATTTTTGCATTTCCCATCATGTGCCCGGTGAATGAGGGGTTAACCCCTCCACTCCCGAATTTTGAGACACCAAACACGATATTCACGGTACTTTAATGTCGTAACATACGTTGAAGGAGCGTCCGACATGTTTTTCTATTATTGCATTTCCCAACATGTGCCCAGTGGATAAACGAAAACCGTGAAGGTACAAGTCTCTAACTGAAAGATGAATGAACAGTACGTCGTAGTGATTTATGTACTACCAGTAGTTGCTTAGACCTAGTTTCGCCATTCTATCTTACGTGGCAGCGTTTGCAATCGCTCTTGCTCTCTCCAATTTAGCCAAATGGGTGGCTCTCCCCTGGGAATCACGGGCGAGGTTAGTGAGAATCGCGAAATATACTTTCTCAATGTGCGTATAATCGATGGAAGGGAGTCCCTTAGGGATGGTTTTAGCGACGTCCGTCCACGTTTTGCCCTCCGTTGCCCATTGAGTGAGTAGCTGGTCACGAAAAAACGTGCCAGACCGCTTCACCGCTTCGTCGGAGCTCTGGGTTGCCGTAAAGAAAAGATGGAACGCTTGCTCATCTCCAAAACCTGTGCTAAAAACCTTGGCCACACTCGTTTGCTTGTTGATGTCTTGCTTGTTCAAACGGAGGATGTAGTTCTCCAAATTGTTGAAAGCCTTCCCTCGGAAGAATTCTTCCACCGAATTGAACTTCATCGGGTCCACGGACTTGAACGTTTTGAGTAAGGAAGTTTTAGCCGCTTTTACGACCTTGCGGTCGTCCATAGTCCTGACAGCGAATTGATTCGGCTTGAGGACGACTTTCGCGACCTTGTCTAAAAGCGTGTCCACCATTCCCCTCTCTTCTTCTTCGTCAACGCTCACAGGTGAACGCAGGAGTCGCTTGGATGGAGCGTCACGCAGCGCGGAGACATCAGCAGCAGCGAGGCTGGCGGCGAGGATCAGGACAACGACAAACAGGAGACGCATTGCCGCGTGTTGATATTCGTACTAAAGAGCGAACTGAAAAATGAAACCCGTTTCAGTGAACCACTCCCTCGTACCAGTACTGGTTTACACTACGTTTAGAAACACAAAGTATTCACCTTTGAAGATTACCATTGGTTCAGGGACTTCTGTATTCACCTTTGAAGATTACCATTGGTTCAGGTACAGAAGTTCAGGGACTTCTGTACCTGAACCAATGGTAATCTTCAAAGGTGAATACTTTGTGTTTCTAAACGTACATGTACAGTGATATTAAATAGAGCCGTTCGTTCTAGGATGGGTTAGTTGACCCAAACCAAACTCCCCACCTGACGACGTCTTAGGCGTCGCGTGCTCTTGTTCGTTCTAGTGTGGGAGGGCTGTTCACCTTGCTGGTGTCCTTACACAGATGGTTTCAATTATGGTATAACCTGGTGTTGATTGTTACGCATACTCTCATACATATTGATCAAGATACAATAGCGTAGGAACGATGAAAGGGAGATTGACGCAGCTAAGCGGAAAATACAAGAACGAAGACAGGGGCGTACTAGAGAGACTGTGGAGAATACTGGCGACGGTACGCTGCACAACACTATGGATCCAGCGAAACTGAGTGGTTTTTGAAGGGGAGATTGTGACGAGAGAGCAGAGTTGCACGGAATTTCAGACCACAGCGATTAAGCAGGTGAAGGCAATTGCACGAAGAGAGAAGAGAGCACCAGAAACAGTAGATGAAGGAGTGCGCTGGACTTCTGCGTGGAAGCATTTCTGCAGACACCCGATAAACCAACTCGGGAGACAGTCAGTGCAATGAAGCTGGCAAACAGTCACCATTAGTGGCGAAGATGAAATTTAACATAGGATTTAATGGGGAATAAAATCTATTAATCTATTAAAACTTAAGACTTAAAGATACAAAAGCGTAGGATTATTTCTGGAACTACATGAAGTAGAATGCAGTAGTGCACTGAACGGGCAGCAGGGCCTTGCAAAAAAAGATTGTGATTGTAATATTGTCAATATTGTCAATCACAATATGTGATTGTGTCAAGATCGAACAATCACAATCATATATTGTTTCCCCTAGTTACTACGGGTTTTTCCTCGACCACAGCCAACGAACTGCGCCAGCGTACTATTCCGCCAACCACAGACTCGCAACCGAACCCCAAAGAGAAAATCGAACACTTTTGGCGCCATTTCAGTTGAGAAGGCTGTCAGCAATCCAAGGTGTGGTTGGTGGGTTTGTTCTGTGAGGGCTAGCTTGGTTAAAGGCCATCAATATCCAATTTGCCTCACAGTGAATCTCCGATTGCGCCATGAAGAATGCTGAAATCATCAACCTGCTCTATAAGGACCCTACCTCGACAGAGCGTACGTGTACTATCTGCGACGACGTGGTGAAGCAAAAGAAGGGAGCTGGCTACAAGAACCTCCTCTCTCACCTCCCAATCCACCTCGCTGGATATGAAGCCGTGGCTGAAGAGTGCTTGAAGAAGAAATGCCCGCCAATAAGCACCATGTTTGTGCACAATGACGCTGAGGATACGTACGGGTGGACGAAGCTCGTTGCTTTGAAAAACTTTCCGTTTGCGCACGTGGAAGACCCCATCATACGTTCTTCGGTTTGCTACAAGCCGATGGGACGTACGACCCTGCTGAAGCGAATGACGGCTCTGGTTTAGGTCATCGATCTCAAAATCAGCAGCGAGATTGCAGGTGAAAAGTTCGCTTTAGTGTTCGGTGGATTCACAGATTCGGCTGAGCATGCACTTGAAATTTTTGCTGCTACCAGCAAGGGCATTCGATTTCTGGCTTTTTCACCTTTCCAAGACGAAAGTTCTATGCCTGCTGCAGAGCACATCGATTTCATAGATATGGTGCTATCTCAGTACGGTCTTCACATTTCCGACATGATTGCTATTGTCGCTGACAATATGGAGACGAATAAAGCCATTGCTCGCAGATTAGATTGCCTTTTGCCGGCTGTGCGGCTCATCGCTTCAACCTCGCTGTACGACAGCGCATTGAGCCTCACATGAAGCTCATCAAAACGGTGAGTAAAATGATGAAGAAGCTCAAGACAGTAAAACGCATCGCGAAGCTAAAAGCCGCTGGATGCGACTACAAGCCTGTTCCCTTACATGAACTTCGATGGAGTGGTTGTTACCGGATGCTTCAACGCTTCGAGGACTTCCGACCGTACATGCATCTCTTTCATGACGACTGTGCCGTTGATCGTGATCTTCCGGATGATGTCGACGCAGACGATCTGCGCCGAGTCGCTTTCATGGACTTAATTCCATCGCTGAGTGAGCAGATACGCATTGCCGAACTGCTGGATGAAATGACAGCATTGATGTCATCACTGGCAAGCTCCAGCGCAACGACGTTACTTTGGCAACTGTTCGCGACGTATTTGACATTGTGTTGGACGAGTACGACGACATGGAGAAGTATCTGGCTCCTGATGCGGACATTGTCGAGTCACCAGCATTCGAGAGTGGTGTGGCTAAACTTCAAGCAGGTGTAGAGACTTCCTTACTGCGAAACGAGCGCAAGGCTTTGTGTCGGCTTACTTCCACCTCACCTGATCCGCCACTACCATCTCCTATCGTGGGAAGTACAGCAATTTCTAAACGGAAGCGCGCTGCCGAGGAGCTGGAGGAGAAGATCAACAAGAGAGCACGCAAACGCGAAGGACCACAATCCAAGTTCATGGATGCGAGTTGGATTCCTGCAACTTCTGTCGTCGTTGAGCGGTTTTTTCCCACAGTGAAATGTACAGTCGGGTATTTGAGGAAGAGCCTGAGCCATGAAAACCTTAAGTTATCATGTACCTGAAGATGAATTGGGACTTAGTGACACTGGTTGAAGTATCGAAGGCAATTGAGCGAGCCAAAACTATGGATGACGGAATTGAAGCGTAGATATAGGTAAATATTGCAATATCCAAGCCTAAGATTGTTGATATTGCAATATAAGATTGTTCTGGATCGAAGACAACAATCAATAAACAATCTTTATTGGCAAGGCTCTGAACGGGCAGTTTTAAGTATACATATGAATATAGTTCTCTTAGCGTATACATATGAATATAGTTCTCTTAGCGTTAAGCTAAGAGCACAAGCGAAAAAAAGGGGAGGCCCATGTTACATGTCTTGATTAAAACACAAAATGATGTCAACATTTGAAGGAATTACAAATCCTCCCAAAACACAGGGTTTGAAGCGTCATGTTTTATACTAAAATCAATTTCGGACTGTTTTATACAAAGTGGTGACGTCAACACAGCAGAGACCGCCTCATGTATCGGCTTTTACAGTATACCGGCACCATAGTGCACACGCGGGACTTGGCAAACAGGAGTCGCGTTCTGTGGCACACGCACTGCCAGCGGAGGCGACGGGTGAAAAGCTCGAGGCGCCTACTCGCCTGGACGGTCGCTCAGCTATGAACCAACCTCGGAAACAGATATACCCTATATCGACGTCACTTAAACATTGGCGAGTATTGTCGAAGTTTCAGGCATCAGAGCCTTGCAGAGGCGATAGAAGATCACAAGACGATGCAGTTTGCTGGCGGAACCGAGCCACTACGCTCGACATGCCGTAAGAGGGTGCTACGGCAGCTGGCGATGACCGATTTCCTCCGGCCGCTTCGTCCGACGGCCTTGGTGCGTCAGGAAGCTACAGATGCACCGATTCTTCCGTTAGCTGCGGGGTTGGCGAACCCTGGCCTGGCCGATAATCAGGGTGGTGAACAGTGGGAACTAACGGGAGCTTCGTTATTGCCTTGAGAAGCTCCATCACCAGTGTCAGCATGGGAGCTCCACCGCTTGCAGTAGCTCCGCCTCCAGCGGAGTCATCGTCAGTAGTAGAAGTTCTGCCGCCGACGTCTTTCCCGGCCCCATTGGCGGAGGCGATGCCACAAGCTGCAGGAGAGGCAGTGATTCCTTCAAGTACGGACGATTCGGTATCTCTCTACGAAATCCAAGCTACAGCTTCATCACGATCTCAACATATTTTTGATCGCATCCTCAATGCAAATGATGATCTCACCGATGGACTTGCAATGAGGTTGTATATTTCGATCGGATTGCCCATTATGATTGCCAGAAAGCACCCTACTCTCTCAAAATTCAAAATGCTCACGAACGGAACACTTGGTAAAGTAGTTGGGTTTTCACCCGCGATATCAGATGCAACCACTGTTTCTATAGAGACGCCCGAAGGCACTGTTCACAGGCTGCTTCAGCCTTCTAAACTCATCCTAATTCAGATCTACGGCTGCAACTCGATTTTGGTTCCCGGATTTGCACCTGGAGTGGTCGGAGTTCCAGTTTTATCTGGACAAGTCCAGTTATCGAAATTCCCCGATTTGTCCCAGGCTTCTATAACAGTGAAGCAGTTTTGCTGGTACCCGCTTTTGCCTGCACAACTGAGAAATTGCAGGGGAAAACATGCATTTTTGGCGTTGTACCGTGAAGGTCTTACGGTCATACGGGAGGAGACTTCTACGGCAGGAAAACTTTCTACACAAAGGATGGTGTAAGGATGTTGTCGGGTGCTGGCTGTGGAACTTGGATGATCTTTATAAAGTTTCTTTTTCAGCAACAAGCTAATCAAGCCTGCCCTCATGAAGTGTGTCTTCGTGGACTGCGTCAACCCTGAGTTACCTATGTTATACCCTGTACTGAGTGCGAGCGGGAGGTCCACCATCTGTGTTCGAACGACTTGTACGACCCGGGTAACATTGTGTTGCAGTAAGTAGCTTTTATTTTCTTTATTTGTGGACAACTCTAACTACTAGCTACAGGTTTTGCAGCAGACCGTGTGTCTCCAGCTGGAAGGCGCATACCGGTGTGGAGCCGATAAACGATTGTCCAGCGACGATCTCGTTCCGCCAACGGACAATAGTGATGACATGTTATGTGGAGCGCCATTGACGTTTGAGGATCCAAGTCGTCGGTCACTGAGCTCGCTCCATCAGGAAGCTGATGAGGTGCTTGAGAGGTGGCTGAGCCAAGGGCATGACTGCGGAAGTGATGGCTGGTCTCTAACTTGTACGCCGCAACGGCACTGTGCGCTGGAGTCTGCAGGGCATTCAAACATGTGAACGTGTGTCGGTGGTTCAAGGAGGTCGGCGCCAAGCGGTTCCCCTCGATTGCAGCCCTTGCTTTCGTTTGGCTCGGTCGTGCGTCCTCAAACGCGTTTCAAGAACGCGTTTTCTCGACAGGTGGCTTGATAGTGATCCCACGGCGGACACGCAGAACGTACAGAGATGCAGGTCGTGCTCAAATAGAACCACTCAGAAATCAACCACACGGCGGAAGCTCGGTGACTTCGACTGAAAACACGCAAGTTTGTTAAGTGGTCGACGAGCAGTACTTATACAGGTACTATAGTACTTCTACACAGGTAATCCAGAAGGCCAAGGCGAGTCTACTGTGTAAAACAGTAACTAAAAAATAAAAAAATTACTGGCGGCAGTAACACAAAATAATCACCGGTACAGCGGTCACCGCAATTAGTATCACTTAGAGTAATTTATGTGAGGCTTAATATTTTTTCTGTACAGTATTTAGTATAAGTGATAGTATTTATGAACACATACTATATTATGGATGGGAAATTAGTATCACTGACACTATTTTGCCTAGACAACAGCAACACTGTCGGTGTCACTGCTTCCTGCACTACGGACATCACCACTAGCGGGACAGGCCACGGTCTCTCTGCCTTCGAATTCGTCCGGGTACTTGCTGATGGTATCCTAGAGGTGAGGGAAAGCTGCTCAATCTGCCATGTCCCATCAACACTTAGCGAAAGTCCGCATCGAATCATCGCTTTTCTCGCGTAGTTCATGCCGTTCTCGCCGCGGTATGCGTTCACCTCACGAATACAGTCTGCGGCAAGCGACAAGAGAAACTTCTTGCCGGGGGTTTTCACTTACCAGACCAGGACCCATTCTTGCGCTTCAGATATACCCTTGCATAGACTATTTTTGAACATTGATTTTCGTTGTTCACATTAATTAGTCTCACTGATTAAGGTGAAACTAATTGGGGCAAAGCCCCCCTATAATCAAACACACACACACTTTTTACACCCTTATTTACTCTCCTTTTATACCCTTTTTACCACACTTCTTACACCATCTAATCAAAATGGTTAGGGGTTATCATTATAATCTCCCGCTAGAGACCAATTTCGATCGAAATTTACCTCTTTCTAGGGACATCATTGAAGCCACTCAGCGGCGCTTCATACAGGATGTCACGAAAATCACCCGTCGTGAATGATCTAACAGGCACTAAAGTGCGAACGAATTTTTATGGAACCCGCGAGGGGGCGCTTTGTATCAACCACCAAAAGATTACCTGATTTGCTGGGATTTTAGATAGGATTTGACACTTGCGGTTAGGGGGCGAGGTTACGAATAGCGACCAGTCGCATCTGATTTGCGTGGTACTGCAGTCGGCTTTGTCGGAAAAGACGCGAAAGCAGGGTGTACATCACCCGTAAGAAGTCCGAACGAGGCTCCAGCAAGGCACTGATTTTTGTTGCGCCACCAGTAATGATTTAGGTTAAATTTAATTAGTACGCTTTGGCTATTCTTTGGTTATTGTAGCCTGCATGGAATGAGAGACGGCATATCGCTGTAGCCACATCTCGTGGCACAAGGGCTACAAATACAAGTGCAGGTTATGTCGAACGCCAACGCCGCACTAGGGTGGCGCTGTCCAAGGTCAAGACCATCGCTCAAGAACGACTTCAACTCAAAGGTGGTCGCCAGCATCGCCTATGACCTATTCACGTTCACCACCCCGGTCAGAAACGCCAACTACGTTATCACAGTGTGGCTAGCCGCTCTCGATGGCGTTGGTTCGATCTCGGGCTACGGGCAAGCTGATCGTCAGAGGTGTGTGCGTCGGCGGCGTCACCTTCACGGCAAGACGGCACGATGAACATGTATTCGTGCGTGGCTAAGAAGCAGGTCAAGACCGACTTCAAGCAGTTCTTCAGGAAGCTATCCAAGCAACACACGACCGCTCCATACAGATCGCGACCAACGTCCAGGCCGAAACGGAGCTGTTTGTCGACAACGGCATACTCATTGTGTCCAAGTACATGACCGCCGCCCAAACTGGTAGAATTACATGGTGTTCGAGCTGCAGGCCCTTGCCCATTGCAAGGACAATTCAACCTCGGGCACAACGTTTCTTCGTTGAAGGCCATTTAGCCTGAAGAAGTTCTCCAAAATGTATACAGATACCGCTCCGCAACTCATCCACGTAGTCCGGCCATAACCTCTACATTTTTGATACAGATCGAAATATCATTTTGTAGAGGTCACTTGAATTTTAAACGGAGGCGGGAAACGTTCCCTCACTTCCGAAGATCACGCGTGACTATCATGGGCTGGCTAACCGGCAAGCAGAAGCTGGACATTATCGCTATGAAAGCTGCTTCCCCTGGAATGACCCACCAGGAGTTAGCTGCGTGGGCGACGACAAGATTTAAGCTCCCTCGCAAACTTTCCAGGCCCACAGTAAGTGGCATCCTCCGGAGCAAGGCTGCCATCACAAGCGCTGACTATGGAAACGGTAACCGGTGCCGACCTGTCAAGGTAACGTCCCTCCGCTTGGAGAAACGCCTCTGGGCCTGGATATCCAACCTAGAGTCCCGCTGCAAGCCATGCAATGGTGTGACGAGATCTGGAGCGAGATGCAGAAGACAGCTGTCATCAAGAGCTGCTTCTGCCACACCGGCATTATTTTCAGAGGTGTAGATCAGTCGTCTAGAGCTAAGAAAACTAGTACTATCAGTAGCTGTAGTGATGTAGGAGTTGAGGCGATCGCCGCTTGTGCGTCGGCGATGCACATTTGAATGAATGTCAGTTTGAGCTGTACCAAACCTTATGACCTGCCATACTAAAAGTAAGTGTGAGAATCTATGAGTGGTACCTCGGATGAGTTGCGGAGCGGTATCTGTACCAGCAACAGGCGTAGGCGCACGTAATAGGCTGGAAATTTCTGCTAATCAGTGTTCATTGGCTACATAAAAAATACGATGCATGAAGAGATCTGTTCAAGAATCATTTCCATTTCTATCTGCAAAGACCGAGTGCGATGGAGCTGCTGACAAAACTACACAACACTGTGCTGGAAATGATGGAGCAAGATGCTCTTAACACGTTCTCTACGGTGGCTGACTTCCGTGCGTATATCGAAACAACACGTCCTGCCAGTGACGTGATTGTCACGTTGAAACTTTGCTGTCTGTCGTCGGAGCGGTTGACTGGGTGTCGAGGAACTCGCGTCACTTGCATTGACAAACGGAAATGCATTGGGTTTTACGAGACTGCGGAATCGATGGGAGCCCTAGATCTACCCGCGTTTAGAGCACGCATTGCCCAGGTAGTGGTGTGGGATGACATCAAACCGAGCACACGGCAGAAGCCCTGCATTGAATTTAAACCCGGGGCGGTGTACGAGTTCCAGCGCATGGAATACGTGGGCCTTTACGATGATGTTGTTAGCGGTACCGTGCAGTACGACAACGAGAATAACGACAAGATTCGTGAAATTGCTCCACCAATTCGAGTGCAGTGCACGTAGTTGAGTCGATGGGCCCACGGGAATAAGATAGTAAAGCGTACTATACATCGTATTAGCTACGTAGCTTGAATCATTAAGCTCATAAATTGTATAGTTGGAAAACTGTTACTTCACCGCGTTTATAGTAATTGCTGTTCGACTTTTGTGTGGTAGTGTCTTGCCACCATTTTGAACATGTATCGTGCATCGGTAGCGTTCGCGCTGCAGCCTTTATGAGATTATTGGGCCTCTGTTGTCAAGCAATCGTATAGAAACAACGCGCTCCGGCCTGAGTGGATTGCGGACCGAACCGAATCCTGCTAGCTGTAAAAAGTTGAAGGATGCTGAACGTCTGAATTCATATACATCCGTGATAGGGATGCACAAACAACGAACACTGTCGTAGGCAGGTGCGAGGATCCACGAACCAAGCCGAAGCTTTCTAGATGCCGAAAATGTTTCGGCGAAAACCAAAGAAAGATCAAGTTAGCTTGCTGATTAAGTTGGTAAGCTTCTGAAAGCACTCTCAACGAACCTTAAGATACAAAATATCATTCGATGGTATTCCCGCTTGCACTTGTGTAAGCTGGTACGAAAGCGAAAGACATGGCTACTTTGACTCTTCGTTGAAGATCATAAAACTACTTTTATATGTAGTTTCAACTACAACTTAGACTAAAGTGAGTTGTAGAACCCTAGACTGGGGACCGCGTGCGTTCCAATACAGCACCTCATCAATTACTGCATTATAAGAGACCAAATAAGCTATATTGCCGCCAAAGGCGAGGTTGTGATCCTCACACAGATTCCCCTAGCAGTCGTATGACTCGAATGATTGACTGGATGAGTCGCATCTTCCTCCGTCCATCGTTCAAGGATGCGCTAAACCTTTCTTCAACGAGCCAAAATAAAATTATTAGAGTAAAAACAACTCATTTATAGTCGCTGTTTTAATCGTATTTGTGTTTATTTAACAACGGCGATAACACCGCGCGGGTTTGGAGGCCCCTCCGCAAGGTTATGCTGGTCAATGCCCAAACGTAAATGCTTCTGCATCATGTGGGTTTGAGAATACCCTAGTATCTTATATTTTAATTGAGTTTATTATAATTTGGTTCCAATCGACTGCATTTCGTTTTTTGTATCGGATTAGTGAATACGAAACTCTTATAATGCCGTATTCGCAGATTTTTGCATGCAAAACAGCGAAGCCAGAATGGGCTTCCAACGCCAAGGACGCTGGTCTTGTGTAATTTGAATCGATGAAACCAAGTTGGAGCGGTTAGTCGCAGTTTCCTTTCATTTTCCGTTTTGCTGACTTCCCCCGATCACCTGATTCCACCGCTATGGATCTCTTGAACGCAATTCAAGACGAAGTGTTAAAGCAGAAAGAGGAAGAAGCGCACAACATGTTCTCTCGCGTGGCCGATTTTCGCGACTTCATTGCGACGACCACCCCTGCTGCTGACGTGACAGTCACTCTGAAGTTGTGTTGCCTCTCGGCTGAACGCCTTATGGGTGGCCGCGGAACACGGGTTACTGGTGTTGACGCGAGCCAGAGGACCGAGTTTGAGCCAACGGCAAACGCTCTATCGGACCTAACACCGCTAAAAAGAAAGCAGTTCATCGCCCAGGTGACTGTATGGGATGCTAAGTCGATGAAAGGATCACACGGCAAATCCAACATCGAGTTCCACCCGGGTTCCGTGTACACATTCCGCAATGTCGACGGGGTTGGATTCTTCGCGGACACTGCGAAGGGTAGCGTGCAGTACGAGCGTGATGTGAACGACAAGATCTTCGAGGCAGAGCCTCCTCTGAAGAAGCGTAAACAAGCTCGAGACGTACCCAAGAAAAACGGGAAAGCCAAGATGCAAACGTCGACGTTGAGCAAGAGCTCCGTCCCTGATGATCAGTTAGTGGACGACATTGAGATGGCGGCGCCGAATAAGGACGATGGGACTCGGGAAACGGTGACGACTCGCAGCAAGAACGCTGACCTGCGACCTTAAATCGGTTCCCTCAACACCTTCGTGTGGTGAGCTGCATCGTTAACCCGCTGTGTTTTCTTTTATCTTTGAGCAATGTAGTCGTTCACATTTTACATTTGTTTTAGGCTAGACGCAAGGTACGTGTAGCTAGCCCCGTTATATTGTGCCGCACAATTTGTGCGTATCGCTTTAAAAACTCCAATTATCCGAATCATTTCGTTCTTACTGTATCGGTTAAGCGCTCCCTAATAAGACAAAGAAAGCAAAAAATCAAGTTATTGTGTAAGAGCATAAAGCGGGTTGAACTTGGTTGATAGAACGGCGGCTTCCAAAAGACGGCTGTCACTTCTCTATTGGATCGACACAAGAGAAATCTACTCGATGAAGCAACTTAAGCTGGACCAGTATTTGTTTCGCAGCGGCAATATTTCTCCTCGAAGTAGGTCACCGAGCCAACATGAACCGAAGGTAAATTAATACAAGACTTTGAAAACACTGAATTTTATCTAATAAGATACAGGTGGACCGAGAACGTTCGGTGTTACAGGCTTTCAGCGAATATGAAGACGTCCAACAAAATGTGTACATGCACAGGGCTCGCAAAAATCCTATGGTTAGGTTTTAAGTGTTTGTGCGTATTCAAGCATTGACTCTAAATTCATTTTGACCAGATGGACGACGACATTCCGCTATGTCGATGCTGTCTGAAAGCAGATTGGAGTCTAACCTGCATGACACTCTGTGAAAATCGAGCGGTTAGTGTTTTCTCATGAGAAAATAATAATGAAGCTAACAAGAAAATTGTAGACACAAACAGAATGCGTTCTAGGCGAATGCAGTAAGAGCCATTACTGTAGCAACCAGCGCATGCAGCGTGGAGATCACGCAGCATTAGAACTTCAGATAGTTCCGGGGAAAGGGATTGCCCTAATTGCAGAGACGGTTATCGAAAAAGACGAGCTGGTTGCCCAGTACGTCGGAGAGGTGTTGAGCCTAGAAATGTATCTGGAGAGAGAGCGCAAGGTATGGTATACAAAACGCAGTTGTCTACAACTTTCTAACACTATTTGTTGAAAATAGCAAAAGACTTCGAAACATACGTATGGCATGGCCGTCACCACCAATGAGGTGATTGACGCCCGAAATATTGGCGGGATAGCCCGTTTTACCAACCACAGTTGCTGCCCAAATTGTTTGGTGGAACGTTGGGAAGTGGCAGGAGAGACGTGTTGTGGGCTTTTTGCTAAAAAAAACGATATTTGCCGGAGAAGAAATCACCATTGATTACGGAAGTGCATTTGTCAGGTCAAAGGTAACGTGTAGTCTGCATTGTATTTATTTTTCTATCACTAATATTATTATGTTCAAGGCAAAATTTAAATGCTTGTGCAAAGCAACGAATTGCAAAGGCTATTTGTGAGTCATCGAGTTTGAGCTTTCCCTTAGTGTAAGGACCAGAATTTATTTTACTAAAACCTTCTTCGAAGTGAATATAATGATAGGGAAAAGCGTTGTATAGCTCATAAATCAAAGTTAATACGGATAAGAAATGGGTGGTCGTTGGTATGTCTTCAAATATGAAGTTGAAAACTTTATTTCACGATTTACGTTGAATTACTGCATTTGATTATTCGATACTGTTAATCCTTGACTCACCGAAAACTATTAAAAAATATACCGAAATTATTGTGCCTTTTTCCTGGTTGTAACGGTAAAAAGGATGACAACAAAGTAGCTTGAGTATGATCGAACAACATTTTATACAGAAGAAATTAACCTTCGCACGTCATCGACGTCTACCTCTTCGCTTTAAAACTGTAAGCCGTCTTACATAGACACGTTGAATCCCTGAGGTGGTGTGGACTACTGTCGTTGGGATGGCTTTCGATCAACTTCAACGAACCTTAAGGAAGCTGTTGAAAACTTCGATAACAAGCCATCGAAACTGGATTCGGCAGACTGGTGTCACTATTGATCTGGAGGTGCCATGACGAAAGCCAAGAGAATGTCGCGATGTGTCAAAGCTGCAAAACGTGCGTTAAAGGCACTGGCGAAACCTACCGTTCAACAACGCGTACCTCGGATTCAACAACGTTTGTCATTGGATCAGTTAGAGATGAAAGGCGGAATTCAACGGCAAGCGCGACGTGAAGAAACTAGAAAACGAAACACCGACGCCCAAGCGCTACCCCGAAGCAAGCGTTTCAAGAAAGCTATTTCCGCGACAACAACGGATGCCCAAGACGCTCTCGAATATGACAAAGAAGGTAATTAAGCGTACGTCTTGTCGTTTGGGCAATTGAGCTTACCGAAACTTGTTGCAGCCTTTTTCCACCGAATCGACGAACCGATGCTACGTGTATGCGGAAGTTGTGGGGAACTCGCGAATTCGTCCAGCGCTGTCTTGAAAACGTACAATTCCAATGATATTTTTTTCTCCCCACTTCGAAACGGAGAAGGTGTGGTTGACATCATTCCAGAAGGCGTATTTTCCAGTGACAATACCGCTAGCTGTATTTGGCTTTGTGATAGATGCAATCGATCCTTACGAGCAAAAAAAACTCCGAAGTTTTGTCGAGCTAGCGGGGTTAAGATCGGAGAAGTACCAAAAGAACTGGCTATCTTAAATAGAATAGAGACAAGGTTGATTGGTCTTGGTATTTCCTTTACAACCTGTGTGAATCTGTATCGCGACGGAACAGGAATTCACCCGTGGCAATGCGATAAATTACTGGAATGAACCCGGGAACACAGTACGAGAGCTTCCGAGGCCGTTGCAATCCTGTGGCGTTGTGTTTTTACGGACACAAACTGATAATAATAAAAGCTACTTTCGGGTGCGGCCGAAGTTGGTACGCGAGGCATTGGTGTGGTTGATTTCAAACAACCCGTTGTATAAACATGTGACAATATCGGAGCAAAACCTACAAGACTTAGAAGAAATTGATGCCGAACACGACATTCCAAATGTGTTAATTACAGAGGACGAAGCGCTGAAGTTGAACGGAGGCCCAAGAAATGTAAATGAGAGTCGCACTTGTAGTGATGAAGTATCCGCGGAAGTAGCAGAAACCCACTCAGACACCAACCAACCATGTTCAATTGACTGTGAATCGAGCGACGATGAGACTGAACTAGAGAACCAAAGTCTCGACAATACTGGTCCGGATTTGTTAAGTGAAGATACAACGGACAATTTGGAAGAATCATTCGAGTTGGAAGGCAATCAAAACAGCGAGAAAAGCGAGCTGGAACACATCATTAGTGCTGTAGACCTGCACACGTCACAACCAAAAATACCCATCGGCGAATTTCGTTGTAGAAGTGATCCAATTAACGAGTACAATACCAAGCACATGATGCAGTTCTGCTTTCCAACATTATTTCCTGATGGTTATGGTGGGTTTAACCCTTTGGAAGAGGAAGCCAGGCTACATGATCATGGGTTATCAGACTTCTGCGCACACCTAATGAAATGGCATGACAGACGATTTATAATGCACGGTAACTTCAAGTTTTTTTGCTTAAACCTAGTACAGAGAAGACAAATTGACGGGCTTGTTAAAAGGGTCACAGTTACGGATAAAAGTACGGAAGCGATAAATGCTGCAGGGTGCGGACAAGAACTTACGCCAAAAGGTAATTGTGAAAACGGTGGCAGTGAAAAAGAAAAACTTAGTGCTGCGATCCAAGTATTGGACTCCCTAAAACCCTTCTTTAGAGTTGTTCGAGGTAGCGGTCTGTATTGGTCCAATGCGCGTGACGATTTAATGTCAATGATCGGCAATCGAGTCATGCCAACTCGTTGGCCTACTTTTTTTCTTACATTGAGCGCTGCGGACACGATATGGCCTGACTTCGCTCGAGCATGCAATCCTGCACTAACAATGGAGCAATGTCGTAACCTTAGTTTTGCGGAAAGAAGAAGATACCTTAATCAAAACCCGGACATCAGTGCCCAACACTTTAACAGACGTTTCAAAGCCTTTTTTGAAACTGTTTTAATGGGAAAAGCTAAACCACTAGGAGAGATTTTAGATTACTTTTGGAGAGTGGAGTTTCAGCAGCGTGGGTCTCCACACATTCACTGCTTACTGTGGATTAAAGATGCACCAGACGTTTTGAAACTCTCTGAGACCGAAGAAGGTCGGCTGGAACTTGCTGCATTTGTTGACAAACACATATCTGTGCTTTCCAAAACTCTGAAAGAACTCGGAGATTGTAGATGTGCTACGTGCACTTCTCATTGCGAAGGTTCCGTCGACATCCTAGCGTTAAGACCTCCTATTGTAGGAAGTTCAGAATGGGACTGCGATTTATCGAGACTTGTGCAACGTGTGCAGCAGCACATTTGCAATGGACATTCATCATGCCGTAAGAAACAAAGTGAATGCCGATTTGGCTTTCCAAAAGCTCTACAAGAGAAAACTGTTGTTGCTACAAGTGTGAGCACTGACGGCACACCGTCGTTCAAAGTGAATTTAAAACGTGAAGTTTCCACGATCAATAATTACTCTCCTTACTTGCTTTCTTGCTGGCGTGCAAACATGGACTTGCAGCTAATTGGAAATGCTTACGGTGCGGCCGAGTACGCTGGTGCATATATTAGTAAGGCAGAACCGGATACATTGCGGTTTAGGAGAGTTATTGCGAAAGCAATTCAGAGAAGCGATTCAAACTTACCGTATCACTCCATATTAAAACGGGTAGCAAACGCTACATTATCTGTTCGGGAGGTTGGTGCTCCAGAGGCGATTTACATTTTACTTCGTAGCTTGCCAATGCATTCAAAATCTCGAGTGATAAAAAAAGTAAAAGTTCTACGCCACAACCAGCGATATTATCGTGTGGAACCACGAGGGATGGACGGTCTCGTTGCGCTGGTAGAGTCCGAAGAAACGGAAACGATTAAAATTGACCCCATGGAACGTGCTTACATGAACCGCCCTACTAACAAGTTGTTCAGCTGCATGAGTTATGCTACTTTTATTGAAGAGTACGAGGAAGTTGATCTACAAACTAATGAAACTTCGGACAATCCTAATATTTGGCCTAAAATTGACGGAGAAGGTTGGATACATCGACGCAAGAAACCGGTCGTACTGCAAAAATCTCCGAGGATGCGTCCGAACTCCTCAAACGCGAACTTTTGCTTCTCTGAAGTGTTATTATACGTTCCGTGGCGCACCATAAGTGATCTACCAAACACAGATGACGATTGTATTACTCGATTCTTGGAAGCACAAAGATTGGAGCTGAATGAAGAGCTACAGGATGAGTCGAATGCAAAGTTAGCTCGACAGCATCAGCTAGATCTACTCAGAAGTGCACGCGACTCATGCCATGTAGTTTCGTTTCCGCCATCGGAGTACGTGTTTATAACCCATCCAGACACTGGTCAAGAAGCCGTACCTAAACCAGACGACGAGGTTGAAGGCACCAACGATTCTTGTGAGCACTCTCAGTGGATATGCAGACACAACTACTCTTCTGAAACCGTCGTAAAAGCTCGTAATTTTGTTAAGGAGTCCTTGAGGCCATGGATGAAAGAAAAGAAGGAATTGCGGACGGCAGAAAATGTATTTCGCAGAGATGTAGACAAATTCTCAAAGTATCTGTACCCTACAGCAGATAACGAGTCCTCCCTCAGCATCAAAGAAACTATGGCTGACTCTCAGTGGACACCTTTCGCCCTCGCAATGGACCAAGCTAGAAAACGATTTAGAAGTTCTTTAGACACGTCGCAATGTATCCCGCTCCAAATGATTATAAACGGAGAGGGAGGCTCAGGCAAGAGCTGGCTGATACGTCACATCGTTAAAGACATACACAATGTATTCGGAGAACACGACTCAACCCGTAGAACGTCTAAACGGGTGTTATTACTGGCACATCAGGGTACCGCAGCGTTTAACATCAAAGGAATGACACTTTGCTCTGCCCTAGGATTTACATCCTTCACGAAATCCGCCTTCTCAGTTCCGTATAAGTCATTGCGAGATACTAAATCAGGTCCTACTACATTAAAGCGAATGCAAGAGCAATTCAAAGACGTTCACCTAGTTATCGTTGACGAATTTAGCATGATATCGTGCGGTATGATCTATTGGATAGATCGAAGAATGCGTGAAATTTGGCCACACCACTCGGATGAACTTTTCGGAGGTAGAGATGTGTACTTTACAGGGGATGTTGCTCAATTAGATCCTGTAGTACCAAGCTCAGTATCCACTCCGCTCTCTCAAATTTCAAATGACGTTCAGCGCCGCGGTAGGGAAATATGGACAGGGATCAAAACAGTCTGCTTGCTAACGAGCCAAAATAGAGGGAAAGCGGACCCAGAATGGTTCAACGCACTCCGGCGTTTACGGCAAAAAGTACCAACGCAAGCTGATATAGATCTATTCAACACACGCAGCTTACCGTGCACTAATCATCCAACTTGGGCTAGTATTGCTAAGCACATTGCATACAAGAACGACGATGTAGCTGTTGCTAATGAGCGCAGTATTTTTTCGTCGGAAAAACCTGTCATTTCAATTACGGCACAGCATTTTGTTCAACAAAAGCGCCTTTCAACAACGAGAGACATACCGACAGGAACTGTTAACGCTTTAGTAAAAGACGCAAAAATCCCAAACTCGAGCCGTGACAGGGTTGTTGCTAATAAGGTTCAATTGTGTGTGGGTGCTCCGGTCACTATCACGTATAACATGGCTCAACCTGCTGGATTGTGCAATGGCACCAATGCAGTCGTTTACGATTTACTCTTCGTAGCTGGAAGTGACTTACCTATCGTTTTGCTACAGATAACAGATCCGTATTTAGGTCCTTCGCTTTTAGATGACGTGCCAAACATCGTACCGATTGTACCGAAGGAAGTAACGTGGGGGAAAGAATCTAGCGATCTCCGGGTCGTTCGAAGAGGGCTTCCGCTCCGATTGGCGTACGCAATGACAATTCACAAAATACAGGGTCTAACATGCGACTACGTCGTCTTTCACTCGAGCTGTTTCCCTAGTATATCTTTTGCGTATGTAGCCCTTTCGCGTGTCAAACATCGAAATTCAATCGTATTAACGCACAAGTTAACACTGGATAAATTAACTACTACACCAGCAAAGTTAGCAGCATTTCAACGCGAAGACAGACGCATTTCAGAAAACGTCGCCCGTACATTGGAGGAGGCCAAACCTACTATCGACCGCATGAAAAAAGCGGCTCTTTACCACAACAGGACTGTTGCTAAACCAACATCAAGTTAGTCGCGATATCATACCCAGCGAAGCCGGTTAGTTCTGCAAGGCGGCTACGAACATTGGCGAGCCACCGCGACCTTCAACAGCAGGTAAACTACCGGCAGAGCAAGGTGATCGAGGTGGTTGGTGCAAGGCGTGATCGACGCATGTGATCCTGATGGGATCGATGTACACCAAAACCTGCGCAACTACTCACGCTGGTGACTATCATGAACAGATGCAGCCGATCCAACAAGGGTGGTGGGCATTCACGTACCAATTACCCTGTGTCTGTTCTCTATATCAACCGGCCCGCGGTGTTGAGGGTACGAGGTTCTTTGACCACTACAATTCGGCTGAGAGATTCTGCTAAAGAATAACGGACAAGACGGTATTTGTTGAATCCAGTAAAAAAGTTGTTGATTTGCACTTAGAGTGTGAAGTTTTTTTTTCATAATTATAAGCAATGACATTGGCCTCTGAGCCTATACATGAAATATATACCAGAGAAGGCGCGATAATAAGAGCAAAATAGTTCATTCAGTATATAACCGAAAGCTAACCGCGTTTTGTGGACAATTTTAGCGATTTGATCGGTTAAAATAGCATTTTGGAGAATGTAAATGCAGATATTGAAAGTGCAGGATTGGGTTTCACGTTTTACTTTGTTGCTTAACAAAGAATATATTTAGCGCGGCCTGTAGTTTTCACCGCTACACAATACGAAGCTGTATCAAAACTCAGTGCATTTTTTTACGAATTACTGTGCCGGGCACAGTGTGCCTTTGGCATTAAATGTTTCTCGAAAGGTATAACACGGCACTAGATGCACACGGTGGATATTTCACCGCTTCAAATGGCGCGCACATTGCTGCCATCACCTTGGTCAGCACCAGCTGACGAATCGCAGCCATTTCCAGCGTTTGCTGAAGTCATCGTGGAGACTTCATTCACCGTTGAAGTTCCTGGTTGTACAACATAGGATTGGTGTGCTGACGTGACGACGTTCTGGACCTGAGAAGCCGGCAGCACAACCTGCGGAGCTGGGGCAGCAGTACTCGCACCTCCTGGTTCAGCTAAAATGACCACAGGAGACGAAATCAGCTGTGCCGTGCAAAACTGCGGTGACGCACCAAATGGCAACGGTACTAGCATGTACATCACTTGGGGGACTGCGTGGCTGTGGTATCACGGCACGCGCATCGATGTCGTTCAGGCTGAACTGAAACGCCCGTGCCTTCAGATGTACGCAGGCCACCATCTCCACGAGATACTGCCGTTGGAATTCGCTGAACGTCCTCAACAACAAGTGCGTCGCTCCCCTCCATGACCTCTGTCACTGCGTTATCATGACTGGAACTTCGATCCGCATCTTCCATTGCAGACGTAGATGTAGACGCCTTCTCCAATGCACTCGCAGTTGTTGCCCTCTTCGTCTTTCCAATTTTCTTCTTAATTGCAGTTGATTTCTTCTTCTTGTTGTCGCTTTTATCCACCTTCTTGACGGCTCTGCGGTAGCGCTCACGCTGCAAAGCGTTCTGGTGGTCGCGGTGCTCAGCGCAGAGCCAGTGCCGCTCTCCGTTATTTTTGAGGGTTCGCTCATTCTTACAATGCCCAGGATACTGGCATTGCTGTGGACTTAGGTTGCGCTCTCGTCGTGAGCCTCTAGTTGCGTTCACCTTCGGCATGTCGTACTGCTAATGCATTGACAGTAAAACATCGTATGAGTGTATCGCATGGTGTCACTCACTGCAGCAACAGTACTCGCTTACCTCTTATGCAACGCCGCAACTGACCAACAGAGAGTAGCTTTTCAAAATGAAAAAGTTGATTAGACAGAAACAACCTATATAGGTTCAACTTAAATTAGTTCAACCTGTATATTTATGGGACGTTGTTAAAGGCACTGAGCAGCTCGTACTTAAGCGAGATTTATAGGCACATGCCGTGGGTGCCTCTAGGTACAGAGGCACTGAGCAAGATACTGTAGACACTTTGGAGTACATTTCAGGCATAAATTACGATATGATGCGTATAATACGGTAATATATTCACGGCCAATTTTCAAACTTTTCACGTTTGTAGAGATTTGGATCGGGTGGCTCTCGTTGCTTGAATGTTCTGTATATCCTGCATGTTGCATGAATGTACATTTTACTTGTATCTACGGGGGCAAGAAGCGGCGATGAGTCTGCTGCATATGTAGCAGCAGTCCGTGGTTTGTGTCAAGCAAATTTAACTGCTCTTTAACGGGTCCGTGGCTAGTGATTCTGGATATGCGTCGTGTAGGCAGGAGCAGTGTTCGTAGTGTTCAATGTGTGGTTGTGATGCGTCGCTCGTGTCTTTCGACGCCGTGGGTGGTGTTTCCCCTATTGCATGATACCAGTGGTCTTGTAAGCGTTGTGGGTGGTTCGAGGCGTCCACAGGCAATGTACCCACGCGTTATGGTAATTCATTGGCGGCGTCATCTGGGTTAGCGACCGTGCTATCTTAAAATACCAGTTTTAGAAGAACGTCGTAGCAAGTACTCGACAAATAAACAAGCGCTCAGAACTATGTATTCAATATAAAGCACAAAAGAGAAACAACTATGGTAGACACTTCAGCATGTAGCGAAGCCGCAGAAATCGCAAACACGCCGGGCTTGGTTTAGAAGGAAGTTCGACTTCCGATAGAAAAATGAACGATTCAGACGCCTCCGACGAACTGCTGCTGATATGATGACGCTTGGACAAGCTTGAACAAGTTTTCTGTAGCAGAGGGAGGTGGTGATGAGGTGTCTGTAGTTACACTGACACTCAGACAAGTATCTGCAGGTACACTGGCACTTGGACCAGTACCTACAGGTACCTACAGGTACAGAGGCTGTGGATGTAGGTACATTACGTAATTCGGGTACATCGCTGGAGTCTGGACGTACTTCAGGGGGCCTCTGGGATTCCGCACGTTGTGGTGGGGGCTGTTTGTCCATTAAGCTCCCCCTACGAGAATTACCACTTGGTTTGCCATCATTGCTTTGGTCACTTGGCGTGGTATCGTTCATACCAACAGCATCGTCAATGTCGGACGTAAAACATAGCGATAAGATCTGAGAGTGCGGGCCGACGCCAGATTGTTCACGTCCAACAAATGGGGCCACTCCGTCCTTAACGACCTCCTCAAATTGGATCCATCATCTCTCAAAAAAACGGTCTCTTTCTAACCCAGCCGTGCGTGCAGACGAGTTTGAATCCATCATCTCTCAAAAAAACGGTCTCTTTCTAACCCAGCCGTGCGTGCAGACGAGTTTGATCCAGAAAGCCTTGAATGAGTCAGGAATTAGTCGTTCCGATACGTCACCGCAGACACCCGTAGCATTAAGTTCACTCTCTTCCTTGTCAAGCAGTCGTGTCTTGGAGCTTCCGTCAGTTAATCTTGCTCGAGTTTGAATCTCTCAGTTTCTTCTATCTACCGAAGTAGACGTGCGCTGCGAAATACTTGGTGCGTACCCTTTTGATATTGCTCCATGTACTCACGAAATGCGACTCAGCCTTCATGCCACTCCACGTCGACAGGAGAACACACCCAAGAGGCATTGAGGGGCACATCGCGCTCGGGTTCGCTGCTACTCATGGCAGCAAACACGAGTAAAGCCTTGTGGGGCTTTCTCGTCTGGATTTTGAAATGAGAGGCCAACAGGAGTCGAGGATGGAAGAAAGGGGGAGGGTGGGGTGTCAGTTTTTACAAATTTGAAATTTCTACATTTGACTGTCGGTCATTTATTTCCGTAATTTACGCATTCAGTACCGTTGGATGTCGTCTAAATACGAAGTTGCTCAGTGCCTTTAACCAGTCTCATATTTATGTTTGAGGATTTGGGGGCGGTGCGAAAAATATTTTTTCAAAATATATTTTTCGACATTGCCCTCTTAGCAACCGTGGCGACCAATCGCCATGAGGGTGCTGGCAGCTTGCTGCCATACTAGTTTCCGTAATGATACTAATTTCCCACTCAGACTAATTGCGGTGACCACTGCACCTTTAAGATATCTATTTTCAGGACCTTTTACTGTTAGAACGTGTTTGAAAGGGGATCTTTAATGAAATGGCTACTTGTACGGAAAACGTCGTGCATATCTAGTGTTTTGTATGCATTTCGTGGTTCATGATGGTTGGCGAATTCCTTACATCAAAAATGGCACGTATACAAAAGCCAAGGTATAATCCTACCATGCCAAATGTACTGGAAATCGTCGTGCATTTTGCACGAAATTACTAACAATATTTTAATCGATACGAATTCAAGGAATCAAGCTCAATAACAATCAGAACTTAACATGTTTGTGCGTTTAGTTCACGAGCAAATGTGCGTCACGATAGCTCCCTTACTTGACGTCGACGAGAAAGGAAGGTGGGAACTTGCTCGTAGAGAAAGAAGACCAGCTTCATCTGAAGAGACTCTCGTTGGACCTCATCGTTCGTTCGCAACTCCAGAACAAATTACCGCAGCTCTGACAGCTCGAACTGCTTCCCTTGGGCTGCAACCTCGCTCTCCCGTAGCTCCAGTTGCTCGATACATTGCACAATAGCAACTTTCTCCTACTCGTTCTGCTTTTAAACGGTTGCTACCTTGCCTCTCCATATCTGCTCGAGTTCAGACAGTTCTAAACGGTAAATCCCCTCGAGCTAGAGCTGCTAATCCTTAGTGGTTGAGACTAAAATCTGCTTGTGCTATGTAAGCGAAACACTGGACCCCACCACGTCTCGAGTTGACTCTGTAGGTTTTGCACCTGGCACTAGTGCTGAGCCTCTCGGCGCTCGAATTTCTTCTCATACTGTTTCGTCACACAAATCCTGAGTCTTCCTCTTGAAAGTGGCCACTACCTCTTCACTGTATAAGACTCGAATGTCCACGACTCGCCGGTTGTCCTCACCAAGATCACCCAGAGTGTCGTAGAGCTCCCGAAAGTCTCTTTTGCTTTTCGGTGCTCCTGCAACTCAAGATTGTGTCTGCTTGAAGTGATAAGGGCCCTTCAAGGGAACCACGGGGGCAGCTTGTGAAGATTTTTGCTGCATTTTTGAATGAAATGACGTCTCCAGAACTTCGCGCATCGAGATCGTCCATTTTCGCAAAGTGACTTTTCAAGAACTACAGTTTAATTTTTCAACCAATCACATTTCATCATACGTTTTGCACCACGAATTCCATCTATCTATACATGTTACTGTAGACGGTCTACCTCGTTCAGTAGCGCCTGCGTATGGAGATACGAGTTGTACAGCATCCTCTCGTCATCTGCTTCGACACAGACAACGTATAATTCACGAAGAAACGCTGCGTATTGGTCTTCATCTGCCAGTTTCACCACTTCACTAATAAATTTCGCCATGAATCTACACAACAAGAAGTGATCAATCTCCAATTCCCCAAATCGAATACAAGCATTAACTTACACAGCGATGCGAGTATCACAGGCCTGTAGGAACGGCGTCAGAGAGGATAAACCGCCCACTTTCTCTAACACCGCGTTGTCCGCAAGTGTATACGTGAGAATGAGAGCTGCACAGACGGTGGCATCTCCCACTAGCGTTGCACTCACTCCACAGCAGATCCGGCGACATTCCAAGCCTTCATGTGTATCGGAGTTATCATGCAATACGTTGAGCAAATGCAGGAAAAACTGCGACTCAAACTGCCGCAATAGCGTCTTGTCCAGCGCAACGTCTCCGTTCAACACCCGCGACGCTAAAGAGTCCGACCAGGCAACACAGTCTCGACCTTCTTCGATGTTACGACACGTCTCAAGGTCGCGCTGTTTCCATCGCTTGTCAATGTACGACAACTCGCACTGGCAAATGTCCAAGATGAGAAGCATCACAGGGATCAACACTGTACTTTCCTTCTCTTTATGGTCCAGAAGCACCTGCAGACAAGTGTTCACTTCCTCAATAGTGGCCGCGTCTGCCTTTCCTGACTACACGGGCAACGAGAGCATTAGAAAGGATCAGCAACTGTCCGTAAAAGTATTTTACTTACACTGAGCTGGAGTTTCCGGTGTACAAACAGCGTCAAGACTCTCGAGAAGCTTTCGCGAAGGACCAGAGGGCTGGTTGGAGCTGCTAACTCCCAGAATTTGGCTTGAGCTGCCGAGCTGATCCCCGCTCCTTCGTCATAGCAGAAGGTTTCTTCCAATTCTTCTCCAGCGGGCGAAGCAGATACACGTTTCGGACGAATTAGCACGACTTGAAGCTCTTTACAGACAGATCCGACCGTTGTAGTGGCTTTACTGTCATAGGAGGAGAACGCGTCGTCCTCTTGGCTATAACTGAGCAGTTCTGCGAGCCACCGTTCGCCTCTGAATCGATCTACAACGCGGTTACATAGCAACAGCTTCATCACTTGGTCCAACAGCTCTTGAACTGCGTTCCCGTGGGGTTTCGCCGCCTTGACCGCTTTATCCAGACTCGGATTCACTCCGAAATACGCGTCAATCTGCGTTACCACTCGGAATTGGTTGACGAACGCGTTCAATTGTATCTCTGGTACCATTGGACACCTCAAAGCCAACTGCTTAACGACACGAGCGCTTGAAACGTACGGAGAGAGTAATTTCTGTCGAAATGGGTCGTTCCAGTCTACAAACGTCCGCCATATTTCATCAAGACCCGCAGAACCGATTGCTTCCCGGCTTCCAGAGCGTCGAAGTTGCTCACAAACGACGTCCACAAGGACCATTGAGACCAGACGCTGCATTTGAGCGATGGGGGAGGTGTAAAAGTAGTAAAGAAGCAGCTCCATGCTCAGATATTTCTCCACTGCTGCCACTGGAAGCCCACAGTTCCACCCTGAGTGATCTTTGGTCGGTTGCCATTCATTAGCCATTGATTTGCCAGTAGGAAGGACTTTAAAAGCGTACATTGTCGCTACAACGAGCTCCATCGCTTTCATCTCGAGTTGTGACGTTCCTTTACTGGCTTCAGCTGCAAGAAACAACAGAGAATGCTCATCCAGCGCCCGGAGTCGTTCGGAACTGTAATTCCCGTCCGCTTTCTTAACGAACAAGTCCAAACATCCCAGAACTTGTTCGATCCAATCGCTACCCAATTGCTGGTCTGGCGAATTGGAAGCTAGAGACGTCGTACAGACCACTGCCTTGCCCAACATTTCACGAAGTAAGTGAAATAAATTCCCTTCAACTTGTTGCGCTTGAGTGATCATACACGCTTCTTGAGTCGATAGGATCGTTGCTAATGTAGCAATACTGCTTTTTAGCAACAAAGTGAATGCCAGACGTCTCCAGTGAGCAGTAGGGCGAACTGCCAGCTCCAACAGCTTCACTCTCACTCCTGCTGCCTCTAAGTCTCCCCCCTCAGTACTTAAACAAGCCTGAACCAACTTTTTAACTGCACATTGAGTGAGTACGTTGACGTATTCCTCTTCACTTCGACTAAGTGTAAATTTCTCATTTCGTTCGTACAGATCATGAAGTTCTCGGAAAATCTCCTCGAGCTCGTTCCATGTTGGACTTGACGTCGTTTGCTTTAAGGACGAAGCAGATTCTTCTTTTGGTGCTGGATTCGAGTGAATCGCTCTCTCCGTTGCTAGTAATTCAAGAGATAAGTCGCGAACATTCGTCACTGCAAGTGTGTCAAGTTGATTCCTGTATATTTTGGTCGATTGAGGACTAATATCCGGGTGATTCGTGCATCGACAGCGTCGAAAGAGACGAGAGAGCAACGCATCCGAGTCTTCTTCGTGCATTGTGTACAGCCGAAGAGGCGGCTTGAGACTGGAAAGCTATAAATCGACTGCTTGTTTAGTATTTTGGACAATGACCTCGGAACCCACAGCAGTTTTCTCCGCTCGTGAATGCGACGCCCTAAAAGACGAAGATGTGACTCCGTTGCCAGCGTCACAGCCCCATGTCGTGTTTGTATGAGCGTTGCTAGCTTTACAAAATAGATTTCCGAATAAATTACCGACAACGTTTTTTACTTTACAGAGACTGCGACGGGAAGAAGACGAGCATGCGCCGTGGATCGTAGAGCTGGTCTTCTTGCTATTCAACGCGCAGGTAATGATCGTGTTCGTTTTCAGGTGAAAACATGCATTTTTCTAACAATTTTCGGTCTTAGGGTGATATTTTGCAGGTCGTTCGTGGAACTAAACCCCCCGAGAACTCCGGAGATCGAACTGCTAACACCACGTCGTACTTCGGAGAAGGCAACTTTCGTGCAACACGAGCGAAATGGAACGAAGCAGATGAGCGCGAGGTGATTCGCTTCTGCCTGAGTAAATTTCATCCCTTTGTCGAGGTTGTGGGCTGTTTGGTCACGTATCTCGAGGACGAAATCGCTCGAGCGCCGCAACTCAACGCCTTCTCGCTCACGTGCGACTTCCACGCGATCGACAACTCCCAGGCCGAAGCAGAAGCTCAAGCTTTGGCTGCAGGGGGCAAGAGATTCGTCTTCACTCATTCGGGGGAAAGAACTCGGCTGTTGAATCTTTCTCATGATCCCAAAGCTCTGAGAAGAAATCGAGGGAAAAAACACTCGAATGTGGTGCTTTTGTGTAAAATCTTCCGACGTCATGGGAATCACCACGACTGGGCCTTCCATGCTGCCGCTGCTGACCGCCGAAACGTTGTGGTACGGAGTGCTGTGACCGCTTCGCTGGTTGAAGCCATGCAGGTTTTTCTATTGGATCTCATCCCGGAGATCAAGATCCCGAATCGAACTTCCCTCTCAAGTGTCTCTGGAATCTGCGCGGCCTTAAGTTGCAGCGATTTTCTTGGAATTGAAAAGTATTTTCCCGATGGAGGACTGTGTAAAGTGGACTTTGCAAGATTATTACTGTGGGAATTAATTCGCACGCGACCGGCGTTACTACAGCATCTCGCTCGCGCTACGGTGCTTGTGGGGCTGTTATTTGAAATGTTCGAGCAGATCGACATTAACGGGGATGCAGTTGTGGACTGGGAGGAATTTACGTCATTTTGTGTTGCAGTCGGGTTTGTAGCTACGAGAGCTCCGCATGAGGACAATGATCACGACGACAGTGAAGCAGATGGAGATGAACACGCTGCTCCTCGAAATCTGATAGTTTACCGGCAAGAACCTCTGGGTGGTGGAGCAGCTACAAGGTAAAAGTACTTTACCATTATGAGATTTTTTACTTACATGTTGTTTTCTTTCAGAACGTTTCCGTATCAAGTGAGTAAATTAAAAACGTTCCAGCAACTCAAACGCCTTGCAGTGATCGAACACAAGTCACCACGAATCCTGGTAAAAACTACGTGAAAAATAACTTACGGTTCATCTCAAGTTCTCACTGTTTTTTTTTTCGTAGATGTTTGATCTTGACATGAATTTCCTTCACGAACTCAATTGTAGTGAAAAACTGGCAGCAGAGAAGAAAGTAGGCGAGAAACAACAAGATGTTTTCGAGTCGTTGGAAGTTCTCGACGCCGACCACGTCCCAGCTCGAAACGCCTTGGCGATTGCCAGTAGCGACCTCTGCATTTCCCTCTGGTCTGTCATTGACGCCACTGTGGGCTCGTACGTTTTCAACGGGAAACTCACCGGTCGATTCCCTGCGCTTTTCGTTAAATGGTGCCCAGCGCCACTCAAGAGACTGTTTGTAGCTGGAGGTTCCACCGATCAAGTGCAGCTTTGGGACCTGGAAGTGCCTATGCACGCTGGTGCTGCCCCTCCTCCTCCGCCTATGCTGCTTCCTCGAAGCCATACCGAACGTGTAGCCGTTTGTCTCGATCTCCCGGATACTCCGTACGTGGCAACCGCGTCTTTCGACCATACGATCACTATCTGGGAGACTGTAGCAGGTGTAAATTCCGCTCTGGGAGGTCCTTCAGCTGTGTTGACAGTCTCGTTCGTGCTTCGCGGACACCAACAAGCTGTTTTGACGTTAGATTCCGCTAATAACCTGCTACTGAGCTCTGGGTTTGAGTATCAAGCGTATTGCTGGGGGATCTCTGGACGTATGTTGAAAACGAAGCTCGGAGGCCACCACCACTGTCTAATGGGAGCGAGATTTGTGTCAACGTCAGTATCGGGGCCTTGTTTAGCTGTCACAGGAGATCAAAGTGGACACTTTAAGCTTTGGGATATCACTCGCTGTGCAAAAGGTTTCTCTGGGAATCACCTCGCGATGATGTTGCAGACGTTCGAGCTTCACACTCCGAATCTGTGTGGGTTTCGGATGTTTATGACGTCGTCCAAAGGAACAGGAACGAGCGGCTCTGACAAGCAACACGAGCCACAAGGAGGTCACTCCACGCCGGACAGTCCTGCGTGCGATATCATTACTGGGAATTTGCGTTTGTATCGCTTCAGCGCTTTCACGCAGTCCACGGGACACGAGGATTCGGCTGTGGAGGATTCGCCAGGGCTGGCTCCCACCCGGTTTGTGACATTTAATGCTGTTGCAAATACTTTCGTTGGGGTCGTGGAGAATCGCGTCACAGTGTGGAGCGCCAATTCCGGGACGAAAATTGAGGAACCCGTGACAATTCGAGACGCAGAAGTTTGTGCGATTGCGTTTGACAGTCCTCGAGAACGGAAACTGTACGTGGCAACAAACGTAAGTGAACAAGTTGCAAAAGGCTGGAAATGCAACTAACAATTACTTTGCGTTCAGGATGGCGCAATTCGACTGTACAATCCAGTGACAGGAGCACTTTTGCAGGTAACGCTATATCAAATCTTGGATATTATCCGAAAAAAAGCTGATAATGTATTTCTTTTCAAGAAAACGATAGCACATGACGGAACAGTAACGTCGCTAATATTCTGCTCTCACGCCAACGTAAGTATTGCCAATTCTTTCTAACACTAGAGTAACATTCGCAACATTTCTCTACTATAGTGTTTAATATCTACTGGAGATGATCGCATGATCTGCGTCTTGGATTCCCCTCCAGGAAAATCCAAGCTGGAAGTGATGCACTACGTGGAAAAGGCCCACAAGTCGTCGATCACGTGCTGCGCTTGTTCGCCACCGCCACAATTCGCCGACGTGCAGACCACGAGATTCGTAGCTACAGGTGATGAGACTGGGGGAGTGCAAGTTTACGATCTTCGTCGTATCACGTTCCTGTTTCGTTGTGCCAGTGTACATACTCACGAGATTCGAGCGTTGCATTTCCCCACTGCTTTATCTGGATTCCTTCTCTCGGGTGACGCTTCTGGAGCCATTTTCGGTTGGCAAACGATCGGCGTTCGAAGCTCTACCATTCAACCTCTCGTACGGCTTCGGATGCAAGAGTTAACCCCTTCAAAGCCGCTGCAAAGTCGAGTTGATTTCGATGGGATAATATCCATGTGCTCCACGAATATCCGTCAAGAAGAGCGCTTAGCTACACACCCAGAGCTGTTGTACGTTGGTCTTGAAACGGGGCAGATCTTTGCTTGGGATCTTCGGTCTCTTTCTGGTAAAATCCAACTGGAACCTACACGACGTTCTGCAGTTCTCCGTCGTCGCTCATCTGATTCAAGAGAGAAAGTTCTTCCAGCGTTTGAAAGCGGAAGTTCAACTCTTCCAGTTGTGGTGTCTACTAAGTCCTGGATGGCACATGTGGCTGGTGTATTATCCATTCAAAGTGTCTATTGGCCTGGTGAATTCTTGTCACTAGGAGCTGATGGGATTGTCAAAATCTGGGATCATACTGCAGCCTGTATGGGGCACATTTTGACAATCGGAGAGCAAAGTGCTACCTCAGCTTCAGCGTGGAAATATGTTCGTCACGATCACACTATGGGAAGTGAACAAAAAGAGCTTCTCGAACGAATTGCACGCGAAGTGATCGCGAAACACCAGCGGAGACTGCAAAAGGAACAAAAGCGACAACGCAAATCCCCTCAAAGTTCAGACAACTCACTTGCAACTCCTTCGTCGCTCTTGGAGCTTGATCTACCTGTGTCTCTACCTCAGAGTCCTCCGTCTCCTGGAAATTGCCTCTTCCCTGACGCTCCAACAGCAATGACAAATGCAGCAACAGCTTTGATCATGCAAGTGCCATTCTCAGTGACATCAGTTACCTCCGGTATGCAGCATGGGATTTTTGGACCGGAGGAAGCGCAACATCTCCGATCGATTGCGAAAAACTCCAAGGCATTAGTAGCTGATGTGTCCGACAAACGCAAACGCGTGGCAGCTTTGGCTCCGTTGTTCTCTTCGCCTGAAGAAATGGGCAGAGCGAGGGCGAAAGCGAAGGCCAAAGCTCGTGCTTTGATGAACAACCCCATGAATCTCGACTTGCACAGTGCTGGCGCTCGAATTCTAACGAATTATCCGCTGGAAATCGAACGTCGCGCTGCTGCTGCCGCTAAACTCGCAGTTGGAGCAGCACGCGCTTTAGATGTCGAGCCGTCGCAGTTTTTACGTGAAAAACTGCCAGGAGCTGCTTCGCCAATGGTAAAAGCGGTGAAGTCCACGCCGAAAAAGCGTTTGCAACCGGCAATCGACATCAAAATGGACGCCAGTGTGGTGATCCTCGCGAAGAATGTTTCCTTGCCAAAACTGACCCAACCACAAGAATCGGAAGAGGTTTTACGAACTTGTCAAGCTTTAAGCTCCTGTGCATCAGCTCCTGGACTAACATCACCAGCGACACTGGAGCCACCTGCCAGTCCGGAGAAGTTACGCTGCAACAGCAACGTTGAACGGAAGCTGAAATTGTGCCAGAAGATCGTGGCAAATGTCTGTCTGATGAGTTCCAAGCCGAAAATTCTGAAAGAGGAAGTGGAAAAGGAGAAAATCGATTCCCCGACATCCAAAATATGGCAAAAAGCGTCGACGTTGCCGATAACACCAGGTAAAAACCCGTTCGGACCACACTATACTGTGAAACAGGTAGAGCAACTCGCGGTAGGGCTCGCTCGACTGGATGAAGACGGATCTGGCGACTTGAGTCAGCACGAATGGACGCAATTGGTGGCATTCTGCGGTCTTGGGAGCACTTCTAGCAGAAATACTGCCTCGAGCGTTGACAGCCTTTTCCACTCCATTGACAAGGATTCCAGTGGTACAATCAGTCTCCGAGAACTACTTCCTACCCTCGTACGTTAATGGCTATTGTTATTTTGTGGTTAGAACTTGGCTTACTAACATTTTTGCATGAAGTTTGATCAAGCTTCGCCTGAACAGCTCCAACAAATGCGTGCACTGATTCAATCTCGCATGAAAAAGCTTCGAAATGGTAGCATCAACACCAATGACGACGTCCAACCCTAGTCCATTTTACATTTTCGCCGTGGAAGCAGCGATACAATCCGGGGATTCGGCCACGAGAGTGCCAATAGGAACACGGTGGAGTTCACCCGCTGCATCATGGACCAAAACTGGCACATCCAGGAAGCCAAACTCGAAGAAATATGCTCGTGCACGTGCAAATGGTGCGTGGAGGATTCCGAATTGGTCCACCTGCATCAAGAACTCTGGTTTCACTGGCTTTTGTTCTTCTTTTTGGCCATTCGGGTATTGTTTGTCTTCAACGAACGGGATGAGCTTGGACACGGCATCCAATGAACTGCCATACTCGAGTGTCTTGTGTTGCCAGGTAACACGAACTTCCCCGTCCGAGAACTTTGTACCGGCAGCATATCTCAATGGGAACAAGTCGTCTCGTGCATCTTTTTCCGTTGCATTCAATGCCTGTAGATAAACTTGTTGTTCACCTGGTGTCATTTTTGCAAGTTGCAACTTTGCAAAAGGAGCAACTGTTTCTCCTTCTTGCGGTTGCAACTCGTTGGCAAACTTTGCGCAAAACTCGTGTGCAAATGGCAAAACTTGCGACCTTGGCACTCGATCGTACAGAGACGGGAAGGGGTACAATTCTGCCAACGTGGTGATGCACGGGTGGCAATTTGTGGCTCGGGAGATGAACGGAGTGTCCTCGGTTATCAACGGACTGGACAATAGGAACTCCCGGCAAAGTGTTCCAGGTGTTAAACACTCGGGGGAATCCGACACGATGTAGATTTTGCGCACACGACGTACTGGCAACAGTTGCAATTGTGCCATTGCAGCTCGTTCGGCACACGTGGCGCCGCCGATATTGGCACATTCGGCATTGGCCCCCACCACGAATTTGTCGGTGGTTTGGCCATCCAGATCTTCGTACGAGAGCAATGCCAAGACCCGGAAGCCCGAGAGTAACGGGGCAGTGACGAAGTTCTGGTCACGACGATCTTCCAGCAAAGTCAGGTACTTCTCGTCTTCGGGCGTTAAAGAAGCTTCGCGCATGGTGGAGAGTGAGCAGACGTTGAACAGTCGAGGAGGCGCGAGGTGGAGAATATTAAAGTGGCGAAGGATTTCTCACACCGAAGGAGAATTGTTGCAACTGGTAAGCATTGCGCTGGTGACATGTCTTCGTGAATGCAAAACGTTGTGCATAGATATGGCTGGAGGTTGAAGGTGCAGTAGACGAATAGAGCCACTTCAGATCATGTCCTGCAGGCGCTGCAACTTGAATTTAAATGACTACAGTATTGACATGCCATGGCAAGGAAAGCATGATGACATGCACCACAGACACAAAATACGGGGGAGTTGAAGCAATATCTTCAACTCACAGTGAGGTCAAAGTTCTCGTAAGCTGCGACGTACTGCAGCCAAGGCAATGCAGTTCCAACGCGCAATGCAACAAACTGAACTAGCCAACGACTTTTGCACTTCATAGGTTTGATTTGAGCTCACTCTCCGTAAAAGTGCCGAAGAAGACTCTTTTGAGTAGATTCGAGGAACTGCACGACGCTGTCTGCAGAAGAACTGGCACTGGAAGGGTTACTGGAGGGTTCAAGCGCTGCAGGAACAGGAGTTCCACCTTCTCCACCATCGAGCAGAGTCACTTGTAAGTCGCTCATACAATTGGTGAGGAAGAATGCAGCCGTAAACTGCAACTGCAACACGATAATACGCAGAGGTGCTTGCTCGTTTAACTGCTCTTGCAGTATAAAAAACACTTGCGAAAAGTCCACAGCATCATACTCTAATACTGTAATTCACGTACAAAGTGTTAGCTGAATAACGTAAACGTACAGCTCTTTTCATGTGTCACAACCCTACCGATAACATGACGGCGTAGTTCACTAACAAAGTCTTTGCGCCTCCTCCACTGTTGCAAGAACATCTAGGAAATAATTTGTCAGGTGAGTTTCCATTAACAAAAATGACTCAAGACAAGAGTTACCTTTTTGCAAGACGCGATCAATTCGACTGAGGATTGTCCCTTACTTGACGGTGGGATCTGTGTCACCTGGCTTGACAGCTCCATTCTCGCTGGCCATTCCACTAAAAGCGGCCATGCATCTTCAGAGCCAACTATCTCTTCTTTCAGAGGATACCCAACAAAAATCATTATGTCGTCCGTCGAAACCGAGAAATTTGGAGCATGAAAGCCATTGGGGATAAATACCGAGTCCAGGTTCTCCGTCCCTATAAGTTTCTTCGGATCCCAGTGCGATTTTCCTCCAAGAAGTGGTAATGCAAACAACACGAAACATTCACCTTTCTGGGTACTGAGCATCAAAATCTCTAGTGCAGGATGATGTTGCAATATTTCGTACTCAAACTTGGCTCGCGGGGACGTTGCAGCCTGCAGGGCCTAAAACACAATTGCACCACGGAAATTAGGCCAAGTGACGATTGGCAACTGGGCAATGCCTTCCCGTTTTTCATCTGCTGACTCACCTGCACTTGCAATGCTTGAAATTCATCGATGACTTGATTCACCACGTTCTCCAACACATTTGTCAACTCCTTCCCAGTCAAAGCTGGTATATCGCCTCGGTCCTCCATCCCCAAATCAATTTTTTCAACTTTTTGCAAATTTACCATACCACCTCCGTGTGTCACTGGCATTGCAACTTCCTCTTTTCGCTCTTGCAAAAACACATTCGCCCATTTGACTTCAACAAGCAAATGCAAAAGCGACACAATTGTCAGTCCTAACTGAAAAAATCAACAAAGCAATTTTGCTTGTCAACCTTGGCGAAAGCAGATGTCGCTGCTCGTCCAGATGTCCACGCGCACTGCCAGCCAAGCGTTGCGTGCGTACAGAGCCTCCACATAGCCCGCAAACAGCGGCATCTTGCAGCTTGAGACTGCCGCTTCATCGCTGCCGGTTTTAATCGAGCGTGTGACGTCCATGGGCACAAACTCGGCCACACGTACGCTGCGCTGGCATCGCTGCGTGAGCTCCCGCTCCATGTGGCACTAATTGGCAGCTAAATCGCCGCATCCGATTGCTATTTCCTGCTGGCTAATTCAACTCCACCATGTGGTATTTCACTTGACGTTTGTATGGGGCCCTATCGCTATAGACGGGTTGTGGCTAGAAATGCAATTACTTTGTGCGTTGGAGGGGGAAAGGGGGGAGGAAAAGGAAGGAAGAAAACGCGACTGAGGGACCGCTAGGGAAGCCAGCGGACGGTCAGAAGCACGCAGTCACCAAGGAGCCCCCACACAGTAATTGGAGGCCACTAGTCGCTCTTCTTCTCAACGTACGTGTCCTGTCTGTAGACACCACATAGCTATCTCATGTGTCCTTCGTCTCGGCTGAGGGGAAGAGGTCCGCCTCCTTATCCTTCTCTTTTTTTTGCATTTTGCAAAAAAACTCAAAATGCCACGACGTTTGCAAAACTGGCATTTTGCAAAACCTCCATTGCAAATTCTCATCACTTTTGTTGCCTTGTTCTTTTCACAGACTTTTGACGAGGACAAGCGACCTGATTTCCCCGTTTTGGGTCCGCTGGGTGATTAAATCTCCCCATATAAAACTACACTGGCGGGTTAACTAAGCGATGAAGGGGATGCTGCAAACGGTGAAACGGAAGCTTAGCAATAACGGAGAGCACATCGGTGCTAACTCACCGGATCGGATGGACGTGGACGGAGCCCCCAAGGGCAATGGCGTCGGGGCCAGCTCGCCCGTGGGCGACGTGGCACGTTCGGACGTGTCACTGCCAAAACGCGAGCGCCGCCGCTCTTTCATGGCGCGCAATCAGAAGATTCAGGCGCTCAAGGACCTGCCACACCTCAAGGACACGTCGCTGCAGCGGCGAGAGGCGCTGTTCCAGCAGAAGCTCGAGCTGTGCTCCGTCATTTTCAATTTTGACGACCCAACTTCTGACAAACGGTGAGTGAAAAACCCAGTTGGGTTTTATCAATGCAATACTGACGCATGCTGTATCAGTGGCAAGGACTTGAAACGCCAAACGCTGCTGGAACTTGTAGATTATGTGAACAACCCCGGCGGCCAGAAGATCTTCACGGAGACGCTCATGCCGGATATTATGTCGATGGTGTCGCTCAACATCTGCCGCGCATTGCCCCCGCAGACCGAAGACTTTGACCCAGAGGAGGACGAACCCGTGCTGGAGGCGTCGTGGCCACATCTTCAAGTGGTGTATGAATTTTTCCTGCGCTTCATCGTGTCGAGTGAGGTGAACGCCAAAGTGGCCAAGAAGTACGTGGACCAGAAGTTCTGTCTGGCCGTCATCGACCTCTTCGACAGCGAGGACCCGCGCGAACGGGATTACCTCAAAACCATCCTGCATCGCATCTACGGCAAGTTTATGTCGCACCGTTCCTTCATCCGAAAGGCCATTAGCAACGTCTTTTACCGCTTCGTCTACGAGACGGAACGCCATAATGGTATTGGCGAACTCTTGGAGATTCTGGGCAGTATCATTAACGGCTTTGCGATGCCACTGAAGGCCGAACACTTGCAGTTCCTGGTGCGCGCGCTCGTGCCGCTGCACAAGCCCAAGTGTGTATCAATGTACCACCAGCAGCTTTCGTATTGCATCACGCAGTATGTAGAAAAGGATCCGGAGACGGCGGTTCCCATCATTCAAGGCATTATCAAGTTCTGGCCCTGGTCGTGCTCGTCCAAGCAGGTGATCTTCCTCAACGAGTTGGAGGAGATTTTGGAGCTCATGGGCAGCGAACAGCTGCAGCAGGTGCACAAGCCGCTCTTTAACGGTCTGGCCAAGTGGCTCGGCAGCCAGCACTTCCAGGTTTCGGAGCGGTCTCTGTTTCTGTGGAACAATGAGCACCTCGTGAACAACGGATGCTTGAGTAAACAGCACGCGCATTTGATTCTGCCGGTCATTTACGGCCCTCTCCATAGAAACTCGCTGGGACATTGGAACACCACAGTCGAAGGACTCGCCCAGGTATGTCATGGTTTGTTATCTGTTTGATTTTTGATTTTGTACTGATTTGGTCACATTTGCTTTTTAGAACGTGTTGAAGCTCTACATGGACTATGATATGGCTCTGTATGACCAGTGCGCAAAGGAGTACTCACTGAGGGAGCAAGCCATGGCTGACGTCAAGGACAAAGAGCAGGAGAAGTGGCGGAAAATAGAGTCGATGGCAGCGTCGAAGGCTCCATCGTCGGCCTAGTTGCGTCTTTTTACCGAGCGAATCGCGGCGAGCTTCATGCGTGGCTGCGTCTGCGAACACAATAGCAGCGAACAAGAGCGAGTTGGGACTAAGCAGGCCGGGAGAAGGCAGACGGAGGAATTGCAGTGAATGGAGGGAGGAAGATGGCAGGACCAAGAGGAGGCTTTGGGTCGCCGTTGTTGTTGGATGCCGCACACACTGCAGAGTCTGGCGGATCCGTCTCAGCGGCTCTGGCCTTGGCTTGTGACTCATCAAAGCACTCCTCGCGCAGAGCGCGGGAGAACAGCAGCACAGAGGAGGTGGCAGGCAGGCAAATAGGTTTTCATGAACGGCGATTGCATTTAGATGATGGACAGTCAGTCGGGTAATCACTGGGCTGTGGTGTGTCTTGAGTCTCTTTTTCTTAATCGTTAGTGCTGACTTGGTAGACTTTTTCTCCATTAGGTTGTCAATCTAAAAGCATAGCAAGATATATTTGTCAAGTAAAAACCTTTTCAACCAATCAAAAGTCACTGAAGGGGTCCACACCATGTACGAACAGCTCCACTGTCAACCACAGAAGCAAACCCCCGAGCATCGAGCGGTGGAGGATCAGCGAGAGACAAATGGTGCGCGTGTGGCTTCGTCCCTGCGCGTCTGCAATCGCTGGTGCGTGTGGTGCTCACGAGATGCAGTAGATACTATGAAGTTCGATCTCCCTGACTGATTGTACGTCTCTATCCGTTGAAATCCATTGCAGCACTGGGTCGTCGTGCCGGTCCGGGAGCCAAGACCGTCCTGCGTGCACAGATCCCGCGTTCTTTGGCTGTTCACAATGAATTGTCGACTGTCGTTGGCGGTGTGCGTTCGCTGTCCACCAAGGGCAAGGATGAGGGCAAGAAAGGTGAGCTTTTCAGTTATCGAGTAGTAAAATGCAGCAGCTAATTCGTTACTTGGCTGCAGAGTTCAAGAAAAAGTCAACGTTCGACAAGGTAGAGGAAAACGACGACTTGCTGGAGGTGCCGGAAGAGATTCAGTACTTGAGTCAGCAGCTGGATGAGAAGGAGCTCGAGGATGTCGACGACGAGGACGACGAAGACGCGGAGCTTAGTCCCGCTGAGTGGGCGGAGAAGTTTGAGCGTGAAGTGGCTGAGTGGGACCAGGAGGAAGGAGACTACGACGATGAGGAAGCTCTGGCCAATGGAGTGCGCTCGGACGTCGAGGATGACCGCCTTTACGTCGAAGTGCCTGGATACGATGCATCGCTGAGCCTCGCGGAGAGTCAGATCGGTGTCAACGAGGACTCAAGTGTCGCTGACCCGTTCAGGAACTGGGAGCAGGGCATGGCGTAAGTTGTCGTGCGTTCAGAGCAGGTTTAAATCTGTCGTTGATGGCTAACTGTTGTTTATTTCCCTGCTGGATTCAGTGTTTCGCCGGAGATGCTCAATTGGATGCTGCCGGCTGAGAAGAGGAAGCCTCTTAAAAAGGACAAGACCAAGCCGTGGAAGTACTTTGTGGCGGCCAACCACCAGGATGTCGTAGAACTGGCACTTGACGTGGAATTGCTGCGTCTTTTCATCTCCCCCACTGGACGCATTCGTCCTCGTCGGTTCACTGGCCTTACGGCCAAGCAGCAGCGTAAACTGGCTCAGGCGATCAAAATCTCGCGTCAGCTCGCATTGCTGCCGTACTTGTCGCGGTACCCGGAGCCTACGCCCGAGCAGTGGAAGGCTATTGACGAGGAGATCATCGCGGCGGCGGAACTTGAAGACGACAACGATCTGGTGGACGACGATGATGACGAGGACTTCGATGAAGACTTCGAGTATGATTAGAAAATAGAAGAGAGGGGAGTTAGCCGACAGGGGACTGTCCTCTGCAGCCGTGATCATCATAAACCGAGAAACACGTTCGGGGTCTTCTCATTCATTTACTACGAGGCTTACAGCATTTGTTGTTTATCCTGAGCTGAAGACAACGCGAAGAGAAGATGTGGTTTAGTTTGATTGCTTTATTGGAAAGAAAGATGCAACTACACATGCATTACGTTGAAATGAAACGCAGAGATACAAGAAAGCTAGTCCAATTGCAAACCCTGAGGCCTGCTTCAGTTCTTTGTTGCTTTTTCAATTTCCGGTCTCACGTGCCGCACACTAGACGCCGCTTTCTTCCGTAGGGGGAGTTGGGTTGATGTTTCCGCTCTGCATTTCGAACCGAGTAACTTATTCGTCAAGCTCGGCCGCCAGGTCAGCAGCCTTCGACTTCACCTCCTCGATGCCACCAACCATGTAGAAGGCAGCCTCCGGAAGGTCATCGTAGTTACCGGCGATGATGTCCTTGAACGACGAGATCGTGTCGGCGAGCGGCACGAACTTACCGGCCTTGCCCGTGAACACCTCAGCCACGTGCAGCGGCTGCGACATGAACTTCTGCACCTTACGGGCGCGAGCCACGGTGAGCTTGTCGTCTTCCGACAGCTCATCCATACCCAGAATGGCGATAATGTCCTGCAGACCCTTGTAGTCCTGCAGCAGCTTCTGCGTGGCACGAGCCACGTCGTAGTGCTCCTGGCCGATAATACGGGGGTCAAGCATACGCGACTTGGAGTCGAGAGGGTCCACAGCCGGGTAGATACCCAGCTCGGAAATCTGACGCGACAGCACGGTCGTAGCGTCAAGGTGGGAGAACGTGGTGGCCGGGGCCGGATCCGTAAGATCATCAGCCGGCACGTAAATGGCCTGCACCGACGTAATGGAGCCCTTCTTGGTAGAAGTAATACGCTCCTGCAGAGCACCCAGATCCGTGGCCAGCGTCGGCTGGTAACCCACAGCGGACGGGATACGGCCCAGCAGAGCCGACACCTCCGAGCACGCCTGCGTGAAACGGAAAATGTTGTCGACGAACAGAAGCACATCCTGGCCCTCGACGTCACGGAAGTACTCGGCGACGGTCAGACCGGTCAGACCGACACGGGCACGAGCTCCAGGGGGCTCGTTCATCTGGCCGTACACCAGAGCAGCCTTGGAGCCGTTGGTCGTGCCATCGTCGTTGATCTTGATCACACCAGACTCGATCATCTCGTAGTACAGATCGTTACCCTCACGGGTACGCTCACCCACACCGGCGAACACGGACACACCACCGTGGTTGTTGGCGACGTTGTTAATCAGTTCCATGATAACGACCGTCTTACCGACACCGGCACCACCGAAGAGACCAATCTTACCACCCTTGGCGTACGGGGCCAGCAGGTCCACAACCTTCATGCCCGTCACCAGGATCTCGGCACCCGAACCCTGCTCCGTCAGCAGAGGAGCCGACGTGTGGATGGGGGCGTAACGCTTGGCGTTGATGGGTCCGCGCTCATCCACGGACTCACCGATCACGTTCATGATACGGCCGAGCGTCTCCGGACCCACGGGGACCTATAGAATCACATTGCATAATAGCCAATTGTATAAATAAATCTGACCATCACTCTGTATCCTAAAAATAGCATCATCTAGAACGTACCATGATGGGGTTGCCGGTGTCCACGCACTCCTGGCCACGAACGAGACCGTCCGTGCCCTCCATAGCGATGGTACGGACCGTGTTCTCACCCAGGTGCTGGGCGACCTCGAGCACAATGCGCGTGTTGTCCTGGGTCTTGATCTCCAGGGCGTTCAGAATAGGCGGCAGGTTGTCCTTGAACTGCACGTCAACAACGGCACCAATGATCTGCGTGATCTGGCCAACCGAGGCCGGGGCCTTCTTGGCGTCCGTCGCCAGGGTGCGCGCACCGCGCATAGCGGTGAGGCCCACACGAGACAGCATCTTTCTTACTTTCCTTTACCGAGGGTCGAACTGCTCCCGTCTGTGGCCGAAAGCGGAAATGAAGCAACGGGGGGCGTCGAGTCCCCACAGCCGCAAACCCGGCCGGATCTCCCCCTCCTCGAGCCAATGAGGACCACACACCATGCTTCACTTGCCTTTTGTATGGAAATCATTTTAGAGGGGGAGGGGGTGACTTTGACTGCCAAAACTAATTAGATTACACCCGACATCCCTTTTAAAGAAATCTAAAACGTGCGACTATTGGACAATGTTGAATTCATGTCTGCTCATTGGACGAATAGAATGAAATCTCTTATAAGACACCTGATCCGTTCCACTTAAAGTAACGGGTCGACCCGGGCTTTGGTGCTAAACCCGTCCGTGCCTTTAACCAACCGCAACGTGTGCGGCTGAAATCGACCCGATGGCCCATCATTTGACCCCCATCGGCGATGGGGGTCAAATGACGCAAATGTGTCAACCGCTTGCATCTCACCCAGCCACGTCAGTGATGCCAATGCATTGAATACAACCTCTAGCAGCTCAACACGTCACGGGTGGCAATGGAAGTGGTTTAAATTCTTGTTCATCAGTCATTACAATAGAAACACAAAGAACTTGGAGCTGGCCGAATGCAAAACAGGCAAAAGATAAACATGTAAAACGCGGCGCGTACACGAAACAATGGCTGCAGCCGAGGGGGGAGATTTGATATTGGGCAGATGTCCGTCTCCGCTGCCTATCTACCTGTTGAGCCGGTGGGAGCCGGCCATTTGCGGATCGGACAGAACCCTCTCGCTCGCTTCAACTTCCCCCTCGTATCTGCCGCCCTCCGCAGTGTCGGGTGGTGGCGTGACTAATCGCGTTTTACTTGTGTACTTGTCATCGATCGGTGGTAGTAGCAGCGACGGAATTCCTGCGCTTCTGTCACATCGGTTCTTGTGCCTGCAAGCGGTGTTCTAAGGCTGCCCACTTGAGCTGGCGCTGTTCCGTCGTCTGCTGCACCCTGGAACATATTGAGGACACAACGTACCGTAGCGTCAGATCAGGAGACTCGGGAAGTTTTGTTAAACGAGTGCAAGATCGGGGCTCAAATGCTACATGAACGCATGCTCACCTTCCTTCGCGCTCTTCGAATTGCGCCGAGCATTGATCAAAGAGCTGCGAGTCCATTTCCATAAAGAGCTTGAGCACGTTGTACGTCAAAGTCTGCACGGTACTGTGCCAGTGGTTCTCGCAGTTGCGGTACAGCGCTCCGAAGATCAGTGGCAGGATCTCAGCCCGCCGCGCGCTCACGAGCCGCACCAGTGCCTCGTTATTCCATAAATATAGGGCACGCTGGGAGACTTGGAAGTGGCTGCTGCACACAGCCTGCGATATCCGCAGGAAGAGCGGCCGCATGACCGCCGCGAACTGCTCCATCTGGATCATTTCGATGATCTCTTCAAGCTCATTCAGGAACAAAATCTGCACCAATACAAAAAGGTCAGAATGAATCGCCCTTCTTACAAAAACGCGGTTGATAACTATTTGGCAGACGATACCTCTTTCGCACTTGCAGTCACTGGCCAGTACTTCAGCAGCCCCATGATAATCGGCTCCGCCGTCTGCGGATCCTTCTCAACGAACTGCGTAGTGCAGTAGGCCAGTTGCTGGTGGAACATGGCAAGGTTTCCAGCCTGGTTGTTAATGCACGAGTTAGCTTACAGTACAGTACGCTTCAATATGCGGTATATCGCTACGCACCGTATGAAGCGGGATCAACGCGCGCTCCAGGAAGTTCTGGTGCTCCGGTTTCAGCGGTAGAGCAAAACCGTTGATAATACTGCAAGGTCACATGTCAGGACGACACAAAAATGAGATATTCAGCGGTTCACAATGCAGAACGCTGCGTACAACTACGCCCGATTAAGTATCTTGCATCGCGAACGTACCTTCCCAGGATTTCCAGTAGCTCGCCCACACCCTGCAGTGATTCCGTCTCGTACACAAACGTGTAGAACATGTCGTTGATCGAGCGGCGGATGAACGAACGCAGCGCCATCGACTTGCCGTAGATGCGGTGCAGAATCGTCTGCAAAGTAGCAAAACCGAATTTGTTAGAGCTTACGCAAATAAAATCCCACAACAATTATAAATCGTACCTTCAGGTAGTCCCTCTCCCTGGGATCCTCTGAGTCAAACAAATTCAGCAGCTTGATCATGAATTTCTTGCTGAAATACTCCTTGGCTGTCCTCGAGTCCACTTCTTTCGACAGCACGAAACGCAGCAAGATCTCATACACCAACTGCATGTGCGGCCACGATGGTTCCAGCATAGGCTCGTCATCTTCTGGTGCAGCTGTAGACACAGTGAAACCATCGTCAACACGTTAAGGGATTGGGGCGGTAGGAAGATATTTAGTGACCTCACCTTCCACATTGCCATTGGCGTTGATCGTCGAAGGGTTGGAGCTGCGCCCCAAGTGGCGGAAAATATTACACCCCACACACTCCAACAGGTCTGCGACCACCGAGGGGTCCCAGGCCACCTTCCCCGCCGATATGTATTCGACGATCTGTAGGAGCGCGTTGCGCTTTGCCTCCTTTTCGCGCACCTGCTTGCGCATGTCCGAGAAGTCGTAGAGCACACAGCAGAGCTTAAGTTTCTGACGGAAAAGCCGCATACGCTCGCTTTGGGGGACGTCCTCCAGCGCCGGCAGCTCGCCCAGCTTCATCGCCCCGTTAGCCGCCATGGACGTCAGGATCGGGCTCGCAGCGTTCTCCTGCAGAGCCGGCTTTCGGGCGTTAAATTAGGATCACCTTAGCGTCACATCGCGCTTTGCTTGAAGCAACCTTGGCGCAACCTAATCGTTTAAATTCTGTTTGAAATGCCGGTACGTTACAACAGCACGAAAGCATGGTTGGTTTAAAAGCTAAAACATAAAAGCTGTTTAAACTAAAGCTATGGGTTAACACTTAACGGTTAGTCTAAAAAAACTTTTAATTCGTTTTTTAAATTTGAAAAAGGAAAAGACCGCTCATCTCAATCGCGAGTTCTTCTTAACGGGCCCAAGGTAGGTAATACATCTATCCGCTGATAGCGGTATTTCTCACAAAAGAAATCTCGCTTCGAATATGTGAGACAGTGACCCTACTGTCAGTCCAGTCCAGTGCTACATGTAGTGCAGTACCAGTTGACGATCTCGAGCAGCATCATTCGCCCGAGCTTGTGAGGCGCATGGCTTTGCCTTGCCACTGCGCTCACAAATCTCTTACATGTACCTGAACTACTCTATGCTGAAGGGCATTGTTGGCTGTGAGCGGTTTGGATCCTGTGCAGGTATGCATGTGAATATGTTAGACTTACTATAGACCTTATGATGTTTGTATGTGCTCAATACATCTTTAGCGGAGCCGAGGTGTACTGGTTGGCTGTGCGGCTGATCCTCCAACCCACTTCAGATTCTGCAGCTCAGCGAGCAACCTGTAGTTGGAGAATCAGCCCCACCTGTACACCAAGGCCCTGTCGCGGCTGTTTGCCCGGCACTTACTGTGTTATACGTAATTTCCTACGTTCTACTAACTGACGATAGCTATGGCACCTACGCTAAGAAGCGACCGACAGGAAGGGAACCAAGAGGAGACGCATCCTACGTCGCCTCAGGTTATGAGCCCAATTAGGGCGCAGCACGCAAATGACGTGGCGTCGAGTGTACAAGACTCTAAAGAAGAAAGCAATGAAGAAGATTCTGGTTTTCCGGATAATTCGAGCGATCGTCGTGACTCGACGATGTCGCACAGTGATGTTGAACATCTGGCCCGCTCATTGGCTGAAATTCCAGGTGGCCGACGGCTTATTCAAGCCCTTCTCCAAGGACTCGCTCAGTCAGCGGAAAGGGCCGAGGAGAATCCACCACCCCAGCGACCAAGGTCAAACTCCAGCGTCAGTGGCAGGAACAGACACGCGGACGACGCCGTGAGTGTACGCAGTGACGCCCCCAGCAACGTGCCGAGCATGTTTGACAACAAGAACCCGGGTGGCCGCTACGATGACGCCGAGTTGACTGATAGCATCAAGTCACTGAGGAACGTCAGCATCAAGTTGCCGGCGCTGACCAAGAAGGAGGAGTACCAGGCATGGTATAGCGAGGTGCCGTTACACTTTGAGAGCTGCATGCTTGGCGATATTACGTACGGAGCCGAGCGCTTTGACTCTGTGGAAGGATACGGCAGACCCAAGTACGCCGAATGGTACAAGCTGAGGCAGACCAAGGCCTTCTCTGTCATGGCCCTGTCGTTGTCGGTCGAGTTGAGGACGACCTTCAAGATCGACGACATGCGCGACCAGACTGAAGCTGCCTCTATTCTGTGGAAGAGCATCACGGACTATTTTGAGGCTGGCGACGGCGTCAACCCGGACTATCTGCGGTGTGAGTTGATGATGAGGAAATTGAAGCCTAACGAGGCTGTAACGAACTATATTAAGGATATCGACCTTAAGGCGCGCAAGTTGCGCCAAGCTCGCGGTTCATTTGAAGAATGGGAGCATGCAAGTCTACTGATTTCGAACTCATTGCTCGCATTTCCAGAGATGGCCAGAGCTCACTCTGTCTGGATCGCCAATAATGACCCGCGGTCGATGACCCTTGCTGAGGCGCTGCAGCGTCTTCGCTCGGCTGAGCACTCCAGTAACCAAGTCCAGCAGCAGTCGACTATGGCTACATCCCGTCCAGCAACTCAAGTTGCTCAAGTGAACAACGTTGGACAAGGACAAGGAGGGCAAAACCGTAAACGAAACAAGAATGCGAAAAAGAAAAAGCGTGCAACCGAGATTGCCAAGAAGAAGCAGAAGTTCAATTGCGCAAACTGTGGTGGTGACGGTCACTGGTACGCTGAGTGCGAAGCGACGACGGGCATTGAGTTGAAACCAGAGCTGGTACAGCAGCTCCAGAAGCGCAAAAAGCAGCAGCAGCAGCAGCAGCAGCAGGGCAAAAAGCCACCTTCTTCACTGGTTACGTCAGTGGGTGTGCAAGTATTACCGCTGAATAGCTCGAAACCTGTCATCGGAACTGAGGATGCAGATTGTGGATCAGTGGCAGCGACCCTGTCACCAGTGTACTCTCCAACTTCGCCAGCCAGTGATAGCATACAAGTTGAAGCTAGTGGACCGGGGCGCGAACGCTCTGTTGAAGCTAGTGGTCGTGGAAGTGGACGTGTTGTTACACGTGTAAGAGTACCAACGACACCACAGCAGTTGCAACTGCAACCACCAGCTTCACTTCAAAGGATGCAACCTGTTCAACAAAACACCATGATGAATGCTGTACAGCGCCAGTGGGAGGGAACTCGACAGGAAGGCACACCTCTATCATGGGAAAGGGCTTTGTACTATTTAGGACAAGGACTCAGATCGAAGCCATGGTGCGACCAAGGTAGATCACGAGGGGGTCTACATACGCTGGAGGATGGTCTTACGAGTTCGCAGCTTGAGCAAAACGATCGGTATGAGCCTGCAAGCTCTGATCAGTTTGGCTACGGAAGACGCATGGATCCCTATGAGATGGGGAGACGAGGGCTCTATCCAGATCGTAATAACTCGTGGCCTGAGCCAGGTTACTTGCCATCTCGTGAGTATGGACCAAGAGCACCCATGCAACAAGACCGTGGACGAAGCCGATCGCCGCCTCGTGGACGCAGCAGATCGATGACTCGTGATGGCTTCAGAAGTCCGCCGCGCGTACGATCGGGCAGATATTATTCGCCTCCACGAAATGGAAGCCAATTCTCATTCCAGCGCGGCGAAAGAGCATTCTCGCCACCTCGTAGGCCTCCGGCAAGTCACTATGGACCCCAGCCATCTCGTTGCCCTCCAAACCTGCCTCGAAGAGCTGACGAACCACTACGTGGTCGTGGACTGCAGCCACGGGATGACGTTTATCGAGGACGCAATGATTCTCCTCGACGTGGAAACTCACCTCGCCGCTTTAATGGTCGCCAACATGCTGGTGACTGCACACGCCGTGATGGACCGCGGATGGTGAATGCAGTGGAACGCAATGTGAACACGCTAACGGACGCAGGAGACTGTATTGAATGGATATTGGATTCGGGCTCCCAGGCTAACATTTGTGGAGATCTATCGCTGTTCACTACGCTGCGTGAAGACAAGGCTAGTCGGCTTGATTTTGCTAACGGAACGTCGGAACATACAACTGTGTCAGGATCTGTACTACTACGTATTGTCAATGAGGCGACTGGCGAGCTGGAAGACCGCCTACTCGACGATGTCGTGTATTCGCCGAATGCAAAAGTCAACCTCATCAGTATGGGCTATCTCCAGACTACTGGAGGCTACCGATTCTCGGTTTCCCCAGACCAAAAGATTGGCTGGATGAGCAAGCCCAGTACTGTTCTGAAGTTTGTGATGCGTGACTCTATCTACCGCCTACGCGCTGAGAAGACTACTGGAGTGATGGTAATGGCAACGGTCAAGCAAGCTGTGGACGAGAAGAAGTACATGGCATTGTTGCATCAACGCTTTGGTCACATGAACATGCATCAGTTGAACAATCTGGCTAGCAAGATTGACGTTGGTGTTAAGTTCAACACGAAGAACTTGAGCTCGTATGACTGCGTTGCGTGTATTGTGAGCAAAGCCAAGTCTATGCATCATGCTAGATTGCCAGCACAGACATCTCGACCCCTTGACATTCTCGTGATGGACATTTGTGCGCTCAATGAGGCTACTGTAAGTGGTGCTACGATGTTTCTGTTCGTCATTGACGTGGCCACAAGATACAAATGGGCTTACCTGTTGAGTAAGAAGGGTGAAGCTACCTGGTTCATCCTGAAGTTACTTCGGGAACTGAAGACGCATTACAAAGCGCGTCCTGTTCTACACTTGCGTACAGACCAAGGAGGCGAATTCTCGAGCAACGAACTGTTTAACTACTGCGTAGACAACGGGATTGTGCAGAAGTTTACGAACAGCTACTCACCCCAGGAGAATGGCATCGCTGAGCGAGCTAACGGGGTTGTTCTGCCGCGCATACGGGCGATGTTGACGGCGACACATCTGCCGAACATGCTTTGGGGAGAAGCCTTGCTGCACATTGTGGAGACCCTGAACATGCTTCCAACAAAGGCGCTTGGTGTAGTGTCACCGTACGAGCGATTTCACAAGAAGCTGCCACCCATGGCAAGCCTGCGAACTTGGGGCTGCATTGCTCATGTATGGATCCCACCTGAGTCGCGTCAACGAAAGGAGAAGTTGGAACCAAGGGCACGTATGTGCCTATTGCTTGGATTCAGCGACAATACCAAAGGATACAAGTTCTTGGATTTGGCGACGTGCCAGGTGACGACGGCACAAGGGGGGAATGTACGTTTCCATGAGGAGTTTACTGCAGATGGCAATTATGTGAAACAGCTACTAGAGAACGGCTTCAAAGATGGAGACCACGAACTGCCTAGAAGGCCTCCAGTTGTGCGAATTAAGACGAGTATGGATACCTATGTCGTGGAGCAGGACAAGTCTGAACCTACATGCACTGCAGCTGAACTTCAAGAGGTGGAACTGGCATCTGATGCAGAGAGCAAAACTGCGTCCAGTGGGAGTCTACATGCAGACACTACTGTCTTGTCCACCGCCGAAGAGATGAATGGAGATATGCAAGTTGCATTGCAACCGGCTGCTACTCAGGCAGAACCTGATCAAACACCAGCAGCATCGGTAAAAGTGAACAGAAAGCGGACGCGCAGAGCGCGAAAGAAACTGGTGGAGGAGAAGGAGACGACAGGCTTTGAGATACAGCCACCTCCAGTTGAACCATGCTCGAAGCGGCCGAGGAGAAGGACTAAACCTAATGTGCGGTTGCGGGACTACGTGGTGGGCCATGTGCAGGCCACCAGTTCAGACATCAACATCCCTACGACGTACAAGCAGGCAAGAGCCAGCAAGTACTGGCCTCAATGGAGAACTGCTATGCTAGCAGAGCTTCAATCGTTGAAGGATCATGGGACCTGGAGACTAGTACCCCGTGGCGTGGCGAAGAGAGCCAAGGTGATCACTTGCAGATGGGTTTTCGCTGTGAAACGAGACGAGCGTGGACGTGTGAAGCGATTCAAGGCTCGGCTTGTTATTCATGGGTTCAAGCAACAATTTGGAATCAACTATTCGGAGACCTATGCGCCAGTGATCCGGTTTGAGACGATCCGAGCTGTGATCTACTTTGCTGTGCAGAGAGATTGGGAAGTGCTACAATACGATGTGAAGACGGCATTTCTGTATGGGGACCTAAATGATGAGATCTATATGGAGCAGCCTCCTGGCTTCCAGACGGATGGACCTGCGGTCATCTGCAGACTCTTAAAGAGTCTGTATGGGCTGAAGCAAGCACCCAATATCTGGAACAAGACACTTCATGCGAAGTTAATGACAATGGGCTTTAAGAGAACGGATTCAGACTACGGTTTGTATTTGCTGAAGAAGAATGATGAGGTCAAGTTGCTGCTGACCGTCTACGTGGATGACCTGTTGCTGCTGGGACCGCGAGACCTGTGTGCCAAAATTGCTGCGAAATTGCAAGAGACGTTCGAGCTTACAACTATGGGCACAGTCAAATACCTTCTGGGAGTGGAGATCCAAATCAACCGGCCATTGAAGCAAATTATCTACAGTCAAAATCAGTATGTGTTGGAAGTGTTGCGTCGCTTCCACATGGGAGACTGTAATGGGTGTACAACGCCTGAGGCGACGACACCTTCACGGGCTAATATACCTGCAACGTCAGACTACCTGCCCTATCGAGAATTGGTTGGTGCGCTCCAGTATCTCGTGAGAGCGTCGCGACCGGACATTGCCCATGCTTCAAGACATTTGGGCAAGTTCCTTGCAAGTTATGACCACACGCATTTTGCTGAAGCTAAAAGAGTACTGCGATACCTGAAGGCTACATGTGACTACGGGTTGGTGATGAATGTGCACTCAAAGGAAGGAGTACGCATAAGCTGCTACTCTGATGCTGACTATGCAAATGATCCAGTGGATCGACGCAGTATTAGCGGCTACGTGAGCATGTTGGACGGCAACGTAATCTCGTACGCATCTCGCAAGCAGGAGATCAATGCGCAGAGTACGTGTGAAGCTGAGTATGTGGCGATGGCGGAGGCTACCAAGGACCTACTGTGGCTTGCTGGCCTGTGTAAGGAGCTATCTTGGCCGCACCCTGTACCACTCTTGCTGGGCGACAACCAAGGAGCTATCTCACTAACGACGAAGCCCGGAAAGCATTCCAAGAGCAAGCACGTGGACAACAAGTATCACTTGGTGCGACGGAGTGTGGAGCTGAAGCATCTAACTACGCAGCACATTGGCACCGAGGAGATGGTAGCCGATATCATGACAAAGGCACTTGCAGTCGTGAAATTCAGGCATTTTCGTAAAGCGATGAAGGTGGTGCCGATTGTGCAGGCTGAGGACGATGTGGGCGCTACGACTAATGATATGGACGAGACTACAACTTCAACTACGACTACTGATGCAGCGCGTCGGTAAGTTGAGTTGCGGGTTTTGAGGATGCGACGTACGGCGTGCGTGGGTGATCGCGATGACGGAGCGTCCGGCATCGAGATCAAGTGGGAGTGTGAGACAGTGACCCTACTGTCAGTCCAGTCCAGTGCTACATGTAGTGCAGTACCAGTTGACGATCTCGAGCAGCATCATTCGCCCGAGCTTGTGAGGCGCATGGCTTTGCCTTGCCACTGCGCTCACAAATCTCTTACATGTACCTGAACTACTCTATGCTGAAGGGCATTGTTGGCTGTGAGCGGTTTGGATCCTGTGCAGGTATGCATGTGAATATGTTAGACTTACTATAGACCTTATGATGTTTGTATGTGCTCAATACATCTTTAGCGGAGCCGAGGTGTACTGGTTGGCTGTGCGGCTGATCCTCCAACCCACTTCAGATTCTGCAGCTCAGCGAGCAACCTGTAGTTGGAGAATCAGCCCCACCTGTACACCAAGGCCCTGTCGCGGCTGTTTGCCCGGCACTTACTGTGTTATACGTAATTTCCTACGTTCTACTAACTGACGATAGCTATGGCACCTACGCTAAGAAGCGACCGACAGGAAGGGAACCAAGAGGAGACGCATCCTACGTCGCCTCAGAATATTCGGGTACTCTCGGTGCTTTTACAGTAGAAGGGTGTGCTTTCTGGCGAGAGCTTGCCACAAGTTCTGCAACGCGATCTCACGATGATTGATAAAAGTGGTGCTGCTCAAACCATGGAGTGCTGCACCAAAGACTTAAACATGCCCACCAGATCGAGAATACCTTCCACAAGACCGTCTTGAAGACGGCAATGCAATCGAATCGACAACGACACAAACACTGTACTATCCACGAGAGATGAATAGGAGCGCTGTCTCAAGAAATTCTTGGCAAAACTTGACCACACGACACCCTCAATATACAGCAGTGCTGTTCACCTACATAGTCTAAGCAATTGATTGATGCTTAGCTTGCGAACAGCTACAGTATTAATAAGATGCAGTATTAATATATATAGGGCATCTCGATACAGAATTGTCGCTGTCGTCAGCGTTGAGAGTCGGCGGAAGCTCGCGCACCATGCAACGTTTGCAGTTTGCGCAGTGCCTGATGTCAAACGACTGGCTGCTGCTCGAAGTTAATTGGAGATGAGGTGCGTTGCAATGCCTCCACATTCTGTTTACACTACGGTACTACAGAATAATACACGTTACTACGAGGACAATTCGTTGAGACCAGTACATTGCGATGATCGACGTATAATAGCTGACAGCAAAGTCAAAGCAACTTGCTGACACATTAGGCGTTCCGGATGTCAGCGGGAGTGCTTGGCGCGGAGCATGTGTTGTACGGGTCACTTCCGTCTGTTGGTCAAGGTTTCAGGTTTCACTAGGAAAGCCTTGCCAATGTATGGCGGGGCGTTAGAGGCACGTCGCACAGGCAACTGCGAGCTTAACCGCATGGCGGGTAAAAGTTCTTGTTCTTTGAAAAGGGGAATCGACAACTGCATGGTAAGGCTAGCTGTCGGCGCACTGTAAATTTCTTCAGTGCCCGTGATCAGTGATGCCATTGTTACTGGCGTGCTGACCTGGTCGCCTGGATATCTTCACCTGCATTGGCAGAAGTATTAACACATGTACATGCATTATGAATGCCATTAATACCGACACTGTCGGTCCGACAGCCTACACACATCTTTCTCCGTTCGGTGAGCAGCTCTCAAATCCTAATCAGCCTGCTGCGCCTGCGGTACAGCCCATCGCAATGTCCAGGAAACCGAGTTGAACCAATCAATATTGTATAACCTCCCACATATAATACAACATAACTGTTTTGACAAGAATATCTTTCCTTGATATACAATAATAATCCAAAATAATTAATTCAAATGTTGTAGATATTTCATTCAAGTTACTGTACTACTTCAGCTGGCCCATCCGTGTGTCGACAGTGTTGCGCCGTATCATCGACGGGCTCACTAAAGAATTGGCTGCGTTGCCGTGACATTCACTCTCGGTCTTCAAGTGGGAGATGGAAGCGCTACCGTCTCCGGCGCTGGACGAGCTGTTACGCGACGAGGACTACGCCGAACTGGCGCTGGAGCCCGCGGCAGTTGACCGCCTCATGGGCGGCCTGTGCCTCGTTGAACAGCTCTCGGCCGTGCAGCAGCACGAAGCCACGCATCGTAAGCGCCGCCGCGCACCCACTGTAGACGCAGATATGGAGCTGCAAGACCCCGAGGACGACCTGCAGCCTGAGATCGAGCCTCTCTGCTGCGTCAGCGACGTGGAAGACAGCGAAGAAGAGGAATTGTCAACGGCGGAAGACGGCGCAGACGTTCTTCTTGCCGCATTTGGACCGGAGGATCAGAATCAGAATCAGACAACGACACCGGAACTGCGCAGGAAGAAGCTGCCGCACACGTCGTCGGCCTCGGCCATGCGTGTGTGTCGCTGCGGGAAAGTGAGTCGCGGGTCCATGCTGGAGGACGAGGAAGCTGCGAGACAGGAAGCTTTCGACCCGCATAGTGCGTCCAGAGAGTATCTGGACCTGCACATCCGCTATGCGGTGGTGGTCCGCGTCGTGCGGGTGGAGACGGTGGATGGCCACACCGTGTTCGTGCTGAAAGTGTCTGATGCAGAGACGCAGAAACGTTGGGAGATTAAGAAGACGCTCAAGGACATGATGCAGTTTTACGCGCAGATCCAGCAGATTAGCTTGGTGGATGCACCAGTGAAGCGCCCACTGTGGGGCACTTTCCGTGGACTCAGGAGATTCAGACTGCCCAAGAAGTTTTTCCACTTTCGCGGTTCCTTGAATACGCAGAGACGAGTGGTGTTCGACTCGTTTTTAAGGCAGACTGCAGCTCTGGTAGCGCCTGCACCACTCGGACCACGACGGAGAAAGGCTGTACTGTTGCTGCAGGAGTTCGTGGGTGTGCACCGCCATTGCGACGTCTTCGATCGCGGTGGTTGCACCTGTTTCTTTCTAAAGAACCAGGTGAACGCTTCGCAGCTGGTGGCCGAAATCTTTGCGGCGCCGAGTCATAAGGTTTCCCGTGCCTGCGATTCGTTTGTATCGGCGCTTACGAACATGAGCTGCGACGACAAGCATGTGCTCATGCCGGAGCGGAAGGCCCGGACGCTTTTGAACACAGTTTCAAGGAAGATGGGAGAGTTTAAAGACAAAATGCTGAAGGACGAAGTGTTGTTGGACCAACTTGCTGTAGCAAGTTCTGAGCGCTCGGAGCCAGATTATGACGATTTTCTGGATGAGGTGAAGCATGCGGTGTGTGGCTTCGTGCAAAAGCGTGTGCTGGTCCCGCTGGAAGACCATGTCCATGAGGCATTGCATACGCTATCAGACTGGGAAGATGAGGCTGCACTGAAGGACAAGATCAAGGTGCTTCAGACCAAGCCTCAGTCCTTCTTTGGAATCCCTCCGCACGTCGTAGCTGGCTCCGGTAGCGACTGGGAGGACGCACGCCGCGAGCTACGCCGCGTGAACGAATACGCGCTACCTCTGGACAAACTCAAATGTTTAGCACGTGCTGCAGGAGCTATTTTCCAGACATGTGGGTCGTCTCGTTCATCGTCGGGTGAGACAACAAGTAGCCTCACCTCGGTTGAGGAGCTGGATATGGTGTTGCGACCTTCAATGACGACGGACGAGTTCATTTCAGTGCATTTGTTCGTCCTGGTCATGAGCAACATGTCCCAACTGTTGATCACACGCGACTTTTTGCGCGTAATGTGCGATTCCCAAGACATCACTGGTGAGCTCGGCTATTATCTCACAACGTTCGAGGTAGCAGTGGATCTGCTCATCAACCATGAGGATCCCCATGAGCCAATGTTGCCATGAAACGGCCAAGCCTGTGGCGTAGTGTAGTTGTTGTACAAGAATGCGTCTAGTGTAAATGTTATCTCTGTACCAGTAGAATATATTATGAATACTCTGTGTTGTTTTCGGAATGGTGTGGAGCCACAATGTATGAGGTGAGCAGACCAACGTTATGTGGTAGAACAACAAAAAAGTTTATGTATTAATAATAATTATAGTACATGTACTCGTTTTTAAATAGTACTTCGAAGCTCTTACATGTAGTACAGTGTGTAGAAGCATTATGAATACTTGAAGTAAAAAAAACTCGAGCAAGTCTCAAATATATTTTGTGCATCTTGTCATTTCGGCATATGCACATCTAAATCATCTTGAAGATGCCCTTTGCAGTAGCCCCGCAAATATACGTGCTTCTTGCACCCTTCCGCTTTGCATTCATAGTAGCCCCCGTGAGCTACACACCGTTTGTTCCGCTTTTGCTTTTTGACGCAACCTTCTACGACGCAAGTTTTCCCCCCACCATGTCGAAAGCAAAACCCTTTCTTAGCCCCCTTACTGCTCCCCACATTCGTGCATCCTGGTTGCTTGCAGCCGCGATCTTCAGGTTTCGATATGGATAAAACGTCCCTTTCCTTGGTAACTTTTGTTGGATGGACGATCACTGGGTCGATACGAGCTTCTAACGTTGCAGGGATCCCTGAAATGCCACTTTCCGTCGTACTGCCAGTTCGGTGCACAATACAGTAGATATTCGGATCTCCATTGCGCATAACCCACTTCATGCAGCCAGGGGCTCTGCAGGTTTGATGATGAAGTTTGGGCGCGCTTGGATGAGTTTCTGTGGTTGGCGCTTGGTGGTTGCATGACAAAATATCCTTCTTCGCGTACTTGGTGGCTGCATTCTCCAGGTTGTGCTTGTTGCAATAACCTCGTTTCACTTGGAAGTTCTTATATCCTTTGAGACTGCACGGTTGTTCACGAGCATGCGCGTTACCGAACTCCTTGTCACTAGACACACTTTGCTTCCTACAACCCGGTTGACGGTCCCTCCCACCATGCACGTGACACAGATACTTCGTAACTGCTCGTCGATTGCAGTCCTTAAAAGTGCAAGTGTAGTACCCACCGTGATGATAGCACAGCCCATTCACCTGCACTGTCTCCTTGCAACCGGGTTGGGAACATCTAGGATGTGGCTTGTCCATCATTTTTATTCCAGTTGCAGTGGTCTCAACCTTCTTTCTCGAGTCTTCTGCTTGCATCTTCGTCTCAACACCAGTGCTGACTGTAGCACTCATTAAACCTGGCTCTGTCTGTACCTGGACTGTGTCGTTCTCTTCAGATTGCAAAAGCCCAGCATTCATCGACTTTAAATTTGATAATTTGTCGCTTGTCGTAGCTTTTCCTTCTCGTTCCTGGAACCACTGAGCTGTGCGTTTTAATCCTGTGATTTTCTGCTTTTGGCTTTCGAGTTTTTGACGCACAGCACGCGTAGAGCCAAATGTTTGGAGGAAGAAATGCAAGTTGGTCATGATAGTGCTCACATCTTCTTCGTCGTTCGTTGATGAATGTCGACCACTATCCCTGTCCTCCTCTTCTTGAGCCGCATCAGCCATTCCCTGGCCTATCAAAAGCCGTCGCACCTTCTTTTCAAGCCGCTTGATGTCCTTCTCCTGTTCCTGCAACTTGATACGAACAGCTTGTGTTGAGCCGAAATTGTCCAGGAAGAAGGCCAAGTCCTCCATGGTTTCATCTTGCTCTGCACGCGGCAAGTCGGAACCCACAGCCTCGACGTCCAGCATCTCAACCGGAACACGAGTGACTGGTGAATTGTGTGCGGCATAACTTATGCCACATAAGAGCAGACCTCTAAACATGAATATTTGCATATACATGTAATATGAACAATAGTTAAGTTTAGAGTTTCAAATGCAATTTTGAAGTACATGTAGTACTACATGTAGTAATTGTCAATTACTAATTGACAGGACGTAAACCTAGGAATGTACTACAGTACTACTACTACTACAGTACTGGTAGTTTCGTGATTCCATCTTACGTTGCAGCCGCTCTTGCTCTCTCCAGTTTAGCCAATCGGGTGGCCCTCTTCTGGGAATCACGGGCGAGGTCCATGAGAATCCCGGAGTACTTGTTCTCTAAGTGGAGATAATAGTTGGCACCAAGTCCCTTAGGAAAGAGTTTAGTGACTTCCGCAGACGTTTTGCCCTCCACTGCCCATTGCGTGAGTAGCTGGTCACGAAAAAACTTGCCAGACTTCTTCACCGCTCTATCGGAGCTCTGGGTTGCCGTTAAGAAAAGATGGAACGCTTTCTCATCTCCAAGCCCTGTGCTAAGAACCTTGGCCACACTCGTTTGCTTGTTGATGTCTTGCTTGTTCAAACGGAGGACGTAGTTCTCCAAATTGTTGAAAGCCTTCCCTCGGAAGAAGTTTTCCACCGAATTAAACTTCTGCGGGTCCACGGACTTGAACGTTTTGAGTAAGGTAGTTTTGGCCGCTTTTGCGACCTTGGGGTCGTCCATATTCCTGACAGCGAATTGATTCGGCTTGAGGATGACTTTCGCGAACTTGTTTGAAAGCGTGTCCCACGCTCCTCTCTCTTCTTCTTCGTCAACTCTCACGGTAGAGCGCAGGAGTCGCTTGGATGGCGCGTCATTCAGCGCGGGGACATCAGCAGCAGCGAGGCAGGCGGCGAGGATCAGGACAACGGCAAACAGGAGGCGCATTGCCGCGTGTTGATTTTCGTACTAAAGAGCGAACTGAAAAATGAAACCCGTTTCAGTGAACCACTCTGTATTCGCCTTTGAAGATTACCAATACATTGGTTCAGGTTCAGTGATAGAGCCGTTCGTTAATGCAAGTTTTAGGATGGGAGGGCTGTTCACCTTCCTGGTGTTCTTGCACAGATGGTTTCAGTTATTGGTTGTTGGTTGTAAAAAAGAATTATTGTGCCTTTCTGCCAAAATGCCCTCCGTTTTAGGGTCCTACGTAGGAGGAGTGGTCCTTCAAAAGGTCTCCTAAAAGACCAGTTGCTCCCCGCTAAAAATTACCCCTACCGCAAAAAAGGCACTAATTTTGTGTGGCGTACAGTAGTATACCCCGGACCTCTACCTTCTCCACTATCTGATATCCTGTGCACAAATGGCGGAGAAGGTAGAGGTCTGGGGCGCTGCAGTCGATGGATTGCGGGGAGAATTTGGAGGTGTCATCAAGGACGACCGACGTCGAATGTGTAGCCGCTAAATATCACAATAGCAATTCAGAATTATAGTATTGGATGATTGTTCAGATGTACTGCATTGCCTGCTCAAACTTTTAAAACTACAGCAACAAAAGTCATTTCGGTGTTGTAAACGTAGTGTACAATGATATCAGGCCATATGAATAACCCACTGGCCGCTTGAATAACCCATTCTCCAACTATAGTAACCCCACTATGGGTAATTCTGAGGCAGCGTAACACAGATGAGTTACGATTTCTTACAATCGTTTTTGACGAGCAATTTATTGTACCAATACAAACGCCAAGTTACCATCAACGCTTTGATTTCAGAATCCGTAACCTAAGCGTGTTACGCGTTCAAACGCATTTGATTGGATAAAAATGAGCAACTGTGGAGCCACCAAATGCCTCACAAAAGAAGATATGTCTAGCAGCGACCACGATGCGGCTACAGTCGACGCCTCCATGGAGGACGCGGCTAGACAAACGGCAATGAGAAGAAACCTCAGCGGAGACCAGGTCCGGAGCGCGTGCACGTCAACTAATACAAAAAAGGCCTACCAAAGCTACCTCAAGGGGGTTTCTAAGTGGATTCACGCGTCGCAGCCGTCACCAGACACCTTCTTTTGCGAGGACGATAGCTTAAACCTGACCGTGTTTTCGCCGCAGCACTTTGAAGCCTTCCTTCTATACAAAATTAACGAGGGAAAACTCAAAGTGTCCACTTTAAGTGGCTACAGAAGTGCTATAAAGGACGTGTATCGACAGAAGCGTTTGGATTTACCCAGTGAATACTTAGATGACCTTAAAACACTATATCAAGGATTCAAGAGAGTGGAGGCAGAGGATGACCAATCGGGACGCTCACGCAGACCAGGAAAGGAGCCATTATCTTACTCTTTGTATGCTCAGCTGGCGAAGCTCACTTTGGCTCTGGAAGACAATGGATTTTCACACCTTTTCCTACTGACACAATGGAATCTGATGTGTCGATCTGTGTCGGTGGAGACACTGCATTTGACGCACTTGCATTGTGCTGACGACAGCGTGGGCTGTGTCCTCCACAAAACCAAGACAAACCAAGAAGGATCGGGCCCAAAGGACCCCCGTCATATTTACGCAAACCCATTGCAGCCATCATGCTGCTGGATGCTCGCATTGGGGCTGTACTTGGCGTCCAATCCAACGCTTGTTCACGGGAAGCTCTTCCCCGGCTCCAACCAAAAATCTCGATTCAGCAAGACGATAAGCAGCTTGCTACACGACATGACAAGCGAGAAAATTTACGGAACGCATTCTATTCGGAAAGGAGTGGCTACATTTGCGAGTAGTGGGAGTACGGGTGGGCCATCGATAGTTAGTGTATGTCTTCGATGTGGCTGGTCACTTGGTGGAGTGCAAGACCGATACTTTCGGTATGAAGCTGCTGGTGACCAATATCTCGGTCGAGTTGTGGCAGGGCTGCCTCAAAACAGCTCACATTTTGGTGAATTACCTCCCCATTTTGATGACCCTCACGATGACTTTGTAAAAAAATGCACGAGAAATATGTTTCCTGTCATGGCTGGAGATGCACATATCGGGCCTGTGCTTCAACTCTGCCTGGCTTCAATTGCGGCCCACGCAACATTTCTGCGTGAAAATCTGAAGTCGAAGCACGCTGTATTTATGTCTTACATATTTCGCAACTCTGGTGTTTTGGATCAACTGACAACCCGACTAAATACTGGAGAGAGCACCTGGATGCGGCCGACGGGGATACCTCCACACGTTGAACTCTATCGACAGCATGTTGAAACTCGCAAGGCGCTGACCGAGCTTCCGACCGTACTTCTCGATGGTTTCTCTAATTTACTAGACGATAAATGTGTTACACAACACAGTATCACGAGGGATAACCTAGGGGCTACGATTCGGTCAATTCTAGAGGAGGCTGGATTATGGCAGAATCATACAACCTTAGTACAAGCTGAGACTTCATCTGATCCTACAAGCATTGCTCATCATTGGCAATCGGATGGGAAGTTTCATCGAATGCCGGAGGCATTTATCTTTCCACAGCTAGACGCGCTCAGTGTATGGCGTCTTTGGTGGCTTGGGAATCCAGCAGCTGGTTACCCCCCTTTTAGAGGTCTGCAGCCGTCGGATTTCACGAAAGCCAACCGAAAGATGTTCTCCGAGTGGACTGTTCTAGTTCGCCACATAGTGGCTGGTGTCGAGCGTGCCACACAGCAAAGCATTTGCCGCCCCACTACACAAGAGGAGGTTGATCGCATGTACCGCGAAGGAATCGTTAACGTGCCGATGAAGATGCCAGCACACCCAGAAAAGCAGCGACCTGAACGTGCAGTCACCACACTGCGCCGTATACGACAGGAAATTCACGACAGTAATCCGGAGGCGCGAGCTGTACCCTTCCGCAAAAGAAAAGCAAAGAAACGTGTTAGAAGATAGCTCTTGTAACACAAAGTAACGGACTGCATTACCTTCAGTGTATGCACTTGATATCTACTGCGCACTTTTTCAAATGACAACATTGAACGTTCAACGATATCGTTTAGCCAATCAACTTCCAATATTATAGCGTTACCAATCTGTGTTACAGGATCCCGACACAAGTCATTGATGTTCGGGTAGTGCTAGTGGCCTTACGTAAGTCTGAATGGCCGGAAATTTTTGGCCATTCGGACCTTATTTCTTTAAAAGGTGGTCTTTAGACCAAATCGGACCCCTTCCGTAGGACCTCAGGACCAACGTTGATTGGGTGGTGCCGCATAAATAACCGTTGTTAATTGGATATAACTTTGTTTTTTCTCTGGTCGTCGGCATAAATCGTCACTGCAAGAACAGCAAATCCTACCTATACCCCCAACCCCTCGTGCTAAGGACATACCTTTTCAGGTCAGATTGGCCAAAAGTTCGGAAAGGCACAATACAACTTGTATAATGCATGCTGTCAAATTGATCAAGATACTAGAGTAGAGGGTAGTTCTTAGTTATTAGTAGTAGAATGTACATGTATTAATAGCATTAGTATGTGCACTGTACGTACAGAACCATGGAGACTACCAGTTCAACGGGACAGCCAAAAACCTCTGTCCGAAAGTATATAATGTCCAGAAATATAAGCGCTTTACTGAAACATTTTATAATTTTTAAGTGAACCGTGCTGGGAAATAACAGCTGAGCTTGAATTACTACTAGTATAAATAATCTAAATTAAAATACAATTTTCTGTCATAGTGCGTGTGACATGTATCACATGTGAGCGAAAGTACAGTCCAACAAATCCCAAACCCCATCATTCGGTGGATGGACTTTAATGGAGAGAGCATACTGTAGATGTTCTCTATTCACCTGGTACTATATGTAAAAGAGTTAACTCCCTGAGTGCCTACATCCATAGTTTTACAGGACTAAGCTACTTGTCTTTGGTGCGCTCGCATGAGGTACCGTGGCTTCGCGGGGGGCACTTTTCGTAGATGGACTCCAGTCCATCAATGATGACATTACTTTTGCATTAATAATATTATATATTTTGAAATAACAAATGTTAAATAGACTCCTTATTATTATTAATTATATATTTTGAAACAGATATATTATGTAATAGGGGGTGACATTTTGGCGTCATTATGATAACAAAGGCAATTCGTCACGCAAATTTATATGTACATTCTCCAGGTCTGAAAGAATGCAAAATTATACAGTACCAGAACACACAAGATTACACTTGGTGCACGTGTACTATTAGTTAAAAAATCTATGAATTCATCAGGAACACTACTCCTGTCGCTAGAGCCTTCATCCATCAGATTTTGGTCGTTCTCCTGTTCTTCAGGCTCGCTGTTGATCTCCTCACCGTATGCGGCATCCAGTGCTTTACATGCAACCACCTCTTGATCATCCAGGCCGTTTTCGCTGCAACTATCAACGTCCATATCGAAGGTGTCGTGTTCATCGTCGAAGTAGTCGTGCTTGTCGGTGGTGTCCCGAAGACCTGTGTATATAACTTGCTTGATACGAATTCGAAGTTGAGATCCCCTTTCAAACTTTATTTGCCCTTTCTTCTGATGCATGTGTACATGAACCAAAATTTGGTACACGGAAACATAACACATTTCTTAGCGTACACCGGTATAATACACTGTCTGCACACCCTACTAGCAGCATGCTGTCTTCTCGCGTGGTCGGGCAGTATTGATGAGCTCCGTCACGGAGTCCGTGGGAGTTCACTACGCCCCAATCAAGTCATTTCCTCGTGGCCTACCTCCAACAAAACCACCGATCAATCTCAGCCAGCTCTGTTGCTCCAGCGTCGATACTGACCCTCTTAAACACCCTCCTAAGCCAGAAGTCTTTCGCAACAGACTCCCCTCGAAGGTGCTCGCGCCTCGTCGCCGAACTGTCTTCCTTGTTCATCGTCCAGAGTGAAATCGACCGCTGAGCACTGAGGTCATAAACTATTATTATAAACCTTTTTGAGTAGTGGAATTCACAAACACGAACCATGGACCCGCAATATTCAACACACACACTAATCGAACCAACAGTACACAGAGAGCAAAAGCTACATTTTGCAGTACAGTACCCACAAAGAAGAAGAGACAAGAATTGTTCGAGTTTATTCGGAATGAATCATAAACATGCTGGTCCAGCCATGCGATGCGACGATTGGCTGCAAATCTCACTCTTTCTCGTCATGTCGGACCTCCTGACGCCCTCGACTCGAGGCTCGAGCGTCATGCACGTGGCCCCCAGCGTCTCCACCGAGAAGGCGACGGACGTGCAGAGCCCCACGCCGTTGCCTAAAGATAGTGGAGACCGTCATGAAGTCTCAATAGGAGGCCTCTTCCGGGATAAAAAGACGATTGTAATGCCTCGTTCAAGCGGAAAGTCCGCTGTGTCGGTTGGCAGCGGACAGCTCGCAGCTTCCAGTGGAGATTCAGGGACTTTGTCCGTGCGCGTTTCGTTCAGTAAGAAGCGGCCGCTGCCAGTGAAGAGCAAAGAAGAAGAAGAAATGGATCGAGAGACGTTCATGAACAGCTCGGAATCAGCTTCAAAACAGGCCGAAGTGGAGTTTAAAACACAGAAAAAGTGGAGTGAGAAGTTCCTTGCTGGCCAATTGCACTCCATGATCAGATTTGACAAGGAATTCGACGACGTGGAGAGGGAAAAGGTCGATAGTTTGAGCTTTTTGAACGATAAGGACTTTCGACTGACGGATAGTGGAAGACTTCGCTGTTCGTATCCAAAGTGTACCAAACAAGCGCAGACTAAAGGCAAATGTATCGCTCATGGAGGCGTGAGAGAGTGTAAGGAAAAGGGATGCACTGCAGCAGCGAAATGGAGAGGCCAGTGTTCGGAACATGGCGGAAGGAGGACGTGCTCGGAAGAAAATTGTGAAAAACTCGCACTTAGTGGAGGGAAATGTTTGACCCATGGAGGTGGAGGAAGGAAGACGTGTTCACACCCAGACTGCACTACTAGACCTCAACGACGAGGGTTATGTGCTGCTCATGGTGGTTATATCGTGTGTAAGACGGAGGGCTGTGAACGAAGAGCTGCGAGTAAAGGGCTGTGTACGCAGCATACTGTCGTTGACAAGTGCAGAACTGAAGGCTGTGAGAAAGCGGGGTCAAATCGAGGTTTCTGCTACAAACACGCAGTCGAGAGTGGCGTTATTAAGGTTTCTCGAAAGCCAAAGTGTAAGGAAGAAGGGTGTTTAAAGATCCAGTTACGCCAGGGCTTCTGCTCCAGACACGCCAAGGAGCATGGACTGAGTGTTGGTCGTACGTGTAAAGCTGAAGGATGTAGTAAAGTGGCACAAGCCAGGGGTTTCTGCGGTACACATGGAGGAGGGACGCGATGCAAAGTTTCTGGGTGCAACAAGTCCATTGTCACCAAAGGGTTGTGCTCTGCTCATGGCGGTCGGAAGACGTGTAAAGTGGATGGATGTGAGAAATGGGGGCTCTCGGCTGGTCAGTTGAAGGGCTACTGCGTCGAACATGGCGGCGGCTATCGTTGCAAACATCCAGGGTGCACTAAGAGCGTTCAGTACAATGGTCTCTGCTGTACACACGGTGGTAGACTCAAATGCGATGCAAAAGGATGCAACAAAACTGTGCGGGTTAAAGGTTTTTGCTCTTTACATCAGGAGAGCGTACTGTAGAAATGTAGACTACATGTAATTCCAAATGTAGGATATACATGCAAACACTTAATATTTATATTTTTTTAAGATTTTCAAATGAGGAAGAGGAACTACAAACGCATGAAATAAAACCTACTACTTCAAGTATCACTCAGTATTCACACCTCTGCGGTGTCAGTTTCGTGAACCAGCTCCACATTTTTGATCTGGAATTGCTCGAGCGGCACAATCTTTTGCTCACGCTCGAGCGTCAAGTTAAGTAACAACGATGGGAATTTGGTGTCGTTAATCATCGCTTCGGCAATGATCCACGGCTCTGTAAGCTCTGCAATTCTGGATGTGGATCGATTACGGTAACACACACTAGCGACGCCAATGACAAGAAGCACTGAACATCCTAGAACTGACAAAACCGCACTGACGATTGGAATCGACGCTCGTACATCCATTTGGTAATCGTTGCCGCTGAATCGGAAACTTGGCTCTTGGGTAGATGCAACGGTGTCACCGGTCTCGATCTGTTGATGCTCAATGGCGTTCTGGAATAGAAAGTGAAATGCGGCGATACACGCTGTTTGATGACTGTCCTCGATGTAAAGATGATTTTTCAGGACTCCGTCGATTACGATTTCATTCTCTTTGCTGCATTCAGTACCGGTAAGAAGTTTCATTTTGTCCGCATCGTCGTTGAGATGGTCAAACATTCGGGGAAGAACTGCATTCATTGTGTATTGATCCTCTATCACTTGGACAAGGGATTTCCAAAAATCTCCTATCCACGCGATAGAGATTGGTGAGTATTTGAGGACCTGAAGCGGGATCCCTGTTTCACCCAAAATTAAATGTGTCGAATTGCTGTCTGAGCCATTTACAATGGCACGGATCCCTTGACACGTTGGTGCTGTACATTCGGCCCCGTATGTTGCTGATAAATCTTGGACTTGCCACGATAACCGCCCCATTGTTACAGAGTAAATTTCCCGCACATTGGTCATGTCGACTATACCTGGCGCTTGTTTTGTGTCGTTCGGTGGTGTAAATTTCCACGTGTCCCCCACGATTCGCTTTCCACTGCCAAAAATCCGTATGGATGAATTTGCCATAGCAACACAAGAATTGTTGACTACAGCAACTAGATCTTCGCGGTAAAACCGGGTTTCTTCAGTTCCATCCTTGTTCAAGCACTGCCCATAAGCACGAACGTCCTGCCTAATCTCTTTTCTGCTAGTGCTTGACTGTTGTTTGTCCCAGCAGCCATTCCTCGAGCAAAGATAATTCGTAGCAAATATGTTGATATTGCTTGGGTACGCAATTTCCAGCGTGATGCTGTCGAACATGACAGTATCCGAGATGGGGACACGAGCGTACTTAACGGTAGAGTAGTCGACAGTTGTCGAACTGGTATTATCGTTGTCAAATTGCAGGGCTGAGCGGAGCATTCGAGTGGATGCCTGAAGGAAATTATCAGCGCCGCGCGTATCTTCTGTCAAATTTACCACTTCAGCGAGACTAAAACTTCTGGCGGACTGATTTTGAGCGAATTTCCATTCAAGGATTTCATCACTGTAGAAAATATCGGACATTACCGAGTCGCTAATGTTGATCGGTCCAGCCTCCCAACTCCACCCATAGCGAAGTAAATCGATAAGGAGATCTCGGGCAACGTTTTCTGACACTGGGAGCGATTCATCTTTTAACTCGTCAAGGTCAGTGTTCAAGTTAAACTGTACCGCCTGCTGCGTGCCAGTTACGTCCAAGGCAGCTCTCGAGTGCCACGAACGACTGGGATACCCAAAACTAACGGATGGCTGGGCAAAAGCAAATTCACTCATAGTACAGATCCCGTCACTGGAGGCGTCAAACGGGAGGATGAACGAGCGGAAAACCGTGTTGAGTACAGGATTCCCTTTAGTTAACTCCGACGCGGATTTGTCCCAAGCCATTGCTAAAACTCCACCATCTGAAGCAACTTTTGTCGTTTCCGTATGAACCAAATCCTCTGCGGACATTCGAATTGTAACTTGACCAGGCACAATCTGAACATTCAACGCACTCAAACCACTGGTTATCAAGAAGCCGATCGCTGCAGCCACGACAACTGTAGCATAACGGCTGTACCAACTTCGATAGTCGTAAAGTGTCATTTCAGTCGCTAATGACAGCATTCCAATGGCTATCACAGCTTGGAGCACGACCCCAATAATTTTCTCAACCACGTTAGCAATACTACCCGAAATCGAATTGTAGTAATCGAGTAATTCCTTCCGCTGGTCGTCACTTTTGTCCACGGAACTGAACGAAGTCAAGTCGATGTCACATACTGTGAAAGCAACCACAAATCCCACAATAATCAAAAACACAGAGAGCGTTGCTACAAGCGTCCGACAAGACTGTACGGATACTTGTAGCTGGTGTGCAGGAGCAGGACCAGACTCGACTGTTGCTGCTGTACGGGAGCTGCCGCAGGAGTCGGAGAGCTCGAGTATAGCCCGCGGGTCATTACTGCTAGATGTTGTTAAGGATGGTAGCATTGGGTGTTCTCCAGGGGTATCTTCCAAGTGGAATTCGACATTTTTAAAGTACTATAGTAATCATTTATAGTACTCCAATTACATTTATTTTGTGCGTAGTACTTCCCTTTACTTACTTCGTAGTACTCAATATTACTACCGTGGCATTTATGAGGCTGCCAGTGTGTTTAATCGCGTCAAGTTCTCGGAGATACTCTCGCAGGCGCTGATCACGCAGCTCATGACGATGAAATCCTCCATCGTCACCCTTTTGTTATGATCGTCCACATATCCCAGCAAACATTCGCCGTAACTTTGTTTCAAAGCGGCTGCAGCTTCAGTGAGTGTAAATGCCTCAACATTCAGAAGAGCTTCCGGTGCGGAACTTTCGCTGTTGGACGACATCCCTCGGAATCGATTTCTGCGACTGGTAGTCGGTACCGATTTGGTAGTATCCAAGCCAGTTTTCGAATCGAAAGTTGAAGTATCAACGAAATTGGACGAAGCTCGAGGTCGAGAGTCCTCTGCTGGTGGTGAAACGAGCGTAACGTGTTTCTTCTTTCCAGGGGTCGACGGGTCTTCACTTTCAATGGAATTGCGTCGAAGAGTGCTCTTCCGTTGTAAGCGGACGCTCTTCGAGCGGATAAGTTGAGCTCCGTTGGGGCCTGTAACGATCTCCCCGACTGGAACTTGCGGTTGGTCGTCGTAAATCTCCAATTCCAATCGGAAACCTTCGTTCAACGCCTGCATAAACTCCCCGAACGAGATTTTCCCATCGTGATCTTTATCCACGAGGTTCATGAATTCATCCACGTATTGCTCCATCCCTTCGATCCCTTGACTGCCAGAGTACGGCATGAGTTTCTCCAGTAGAAGACCCAGTTCTGACGCATCGACCACTCCTCGACGTTGGACATCAGCGATACGGAAAGCTTCTTTCATCTGCAAGTAGATCGCGTGGTCTTCGGCTGTAGATCCGGAGAATTCCTCTCCAAACAAGGTAACAAGCGTCTCAAAAGCTTCTTCGACTCCTGCCTCCACTACTGCCAAGCTTTGTTCCCACTTAATCTTCGCCACTGCAGGTGAAGTAACGCTCACATTAGGCAGTGGAGAAGACGGAGGGTTTTCGTCGATCGAATCGGAAGATTCTCCTACTAATTCTGCAACAGCTGCAGAAGTCGGAGACGGAGGTTCTTGAGCTGCAGTGAAAGCTGCGGTGCATTCAGCGTCGATTCGGCTTTGTTGCCAGCGTCGCAAAGGTTTATCTTTGCCACTGTTTCGGCGATTCTCGTGCCACTCCACCAGATCAACGAGAACGTCAATTCGATCAAGAAGTTCGCGACAAACATTCAGCACTTCCGTGTACTTGGACGTGGAGAACGGAGGCTTCCACAGCGTCGGCTCCATGGTAGAACCGTCCACTAGTTTTGCTTGGGTCTTGAGCAGCCCCGGAAGAGCTTCTTTCAGTTGATCCTTCAATACTTTCACCTCGTTACGACTCAGCAGTGCATTAGCTGTCTCAATATCTTCCTCTGTGAGAGGTCCCGCAACGGTAGCAGTCGGTCGATTGTACGCGATGTGGTGATGGAAGACGTCGTGGAAGACGCCACGGTACTGTGTCAATAGTTGCTGAATATTACTCCGAAGCAGGCCCCGAGAGCTGCGAGGGTAAATGACCACTTCCACAACCATCAGGATCAGAATTCCGAGAGCATTCTGAGTCAAACTGGCATACGACATCGTCGTGGATGTCGACGAACTCCTGCAGCTGTGGTCCAGTAGTACAGACGCAGCCATAAAGGCCGACGTCATGCCCGCTAATGCCATATAGTGGCCGCAGAACCACACGTACATGGACCCCACGGTCCAGACGAAGAGTACGATATTGTTGAGCGTGTTGTAGATGTAGTCGTCCGAGATTTTACACACGAAGAAGCTGAAGATCGACGGCACCACCGTCCCAGCCACCAAACCGCCCACACGATTCACCGTATTCCCGTACGTTCCGCCAATATTGTCGTCTGCAACCATTGCAATCGCTGTGGGGGCTGTGGAACTGAAGGCGAAGATGAAAGTTGCACAGCAAATGCCAATGATGATCGCCAAAGTCGTTCGAAACGCGAAGATGATCAGTCGACGAGGGTAACTGATGGGCTGGAGGAGACTGCGACAGGCCAATTTCAAGAAGTTCTTGACGCGATAGCGAGCTGAGAAGTTCTTCCGGTTGAATTTGTCTTCGAATTCCAGCAGAGAAATCACGAAGACGTGGAAAGAGTAGACGAAAACATTCAGGGGCATCGTTTTGCCCACGTCATCGGCTGTGTGGACGTCGGCGGAGAGTAGATTCCCATACAACGTCGTGTATTTGACCATGAGACGCTCCAAAGCTTGTTCCAGACTGGCGAACTTTGGTGAGGACATATTTCGTGAAGATCGAATAATTTTGAGCGAAATATCATCAAGAAGATCATTCGCTTCCACTTGTAACACGTAGAAGCGGGTCTGCATCTTCTTCAGTAACACAACGTGAGTCCAGTGGCACGTTTCAGCTTCAATGGCGAATTTCATGGCGTGTAAGTCAGCCAGTAGCTTCGCGTACAGTTTCACAAGTTGCTTGGCCACCGTCTTGTTGAAGTGGAAGCAGAACCCGAGACCCACAAGTTCTTCCCACCAGCAGTCGCTCAGTAGCGATTCCATTGTTGCGAGTCGTTCGTGAGCGTTTTCCAGTAATCGATCAAGACGGAGTTTGAAGAAATCCATTTTCTTGATGTCTTTGGCACGGAAACAGTAGGAATCGACGATCAAATTGAGGATATCCCGGATATCGTGCGGTGAAGCAGCCATGTGCCTCCTCAGCTTCTTCATTGCGCTGCAAACATCGATAGAAAGTGAGAATCTACGATTGGTAATTCAGACATGGTCAATAATACGTACAAGATCGGAAAAGGTAGGATCATGGTGGCAAGTGCGATGAGAGTTCCCACAAAACCAACAGCACTATAGATTGCTAACTGCTTCAGTAGGTTGTCCGTGCCGTAGTAACTGTTGCCATTCGAATTGTCCTTGAGAACTGTCGTGAAGACAGGGTTCATGGGATTGACGAGGGTCAAAGCTGTAATACACAAGAAAAAATATTAGCCTTAATCAAAAAGATAATATAAATGTGAACGTACTGAAGTAAAGATTTGTGCTCACAGCGAACTTTTTCACGTTCGTTTGCTACAATAAACGCCGTCAGTAGAATACTAAAAGCATATAATAGTTTCGTTTCGACGTACAATGGGCGATAGCAGAATAACCAATGTAAATAGTGCAAGAAGAGGCAATGTGACGCCCCAGTCCTGCAGACTCACGTAGTACGTACTCCCATTGATGTTCTTGGAGACGGTCATGAGATCGCCTTGTGTTATCGGCACACACGCGAACACTACAAAATTGTAGAGCAATGCAATGGCGACACCGACGTCAATTTGCCACACTTGCTCCAGGACGCCCCCCACAGTATTGGCCGCAGCGTAGATGACCATCATGGAGGCGACTGTGAGGCCTCCGAGGTAGTAACTGGCCGGCAAGAAGAGATATTCCCTGTCGGATCCTCTTGTCTGTACTACACCCGCAAGTAGTACACCGACGGCGATACGGAGAGCCAATTGCAGGTGCAGCTTGAAGACTCTCACTTCTTTCGGATGTTTGTTCTTCTTCACTCGAGCCACTCGACGCTTGAGATTCTCAGCCGCTTCGGCCGAAAGCATCGAGTTGTTCGACGCCTGTTTGCGGAGACGCAGACGCATAGACTGCGTTTGAGGCGGTGGAGATTGCAAGTCCACGTAGAAGTCGCTGGTCGTAGTAGCGGACGTCAATGGCACACCGGAGGAGTCGATGTCCACGTCCACAGAAAGATGGTCGGTCGGTGGACTTGAACGTCCTGCATTGGTATTGTCGTATTGGGGTGGCATGCGTTCGGGTTGGAGATAGCGAATGTGAACAGTGAACAGTGCAGACGTCTTGAACTCTTGAAAGCTCTCCGTTAGTCGTTGCGTGCGTCGAAAGTACTCGTTGGGGACGATGGGCTGTCACGTCTGCTTCATGCTAACGTGGGATTTTATATCCTTAGTAAATGCTTAAAATGATAATAATGATGACAACTGAAAACACTTAGTAGTGCTAAATAGAAACTGATACTCGTGTTAGTAGATTGTCGTGCTATATCTATATACCGAGGGATGTCAAGCTTGTCTCAACTAGTAATGAGGGGTTATCGTCCCTTCCACAGACTGAGTCCGAGACCCGGTCTCTGGTCAGTTTGAGGCAGCTACGGACCGGGGAGAAATAACTGGCCGGTAAATTTCAGCCAATAACATACCGTCTCGCGGTAGCAGCTTTGCTTAGCCTCAAAACAGTTAGAAGTCTCCGCGTTCAAGCCGCTACGAGTCACGATGCGTTGCCATAGAGGTTTCTGGGTGTACGCTGGTGAAAAAGGCGCTGATATTTCACGTAGTGCCGCGAGGTTTGCACAGGAGCAGGCAGCAGAAGATGTACCTGGAGGAAGTAAAGCGGCAGAGGATTGGCTCCGGACCCGTGCAGGGAGAGCCTTGCGCAAGCGTTGGCTGGAAGAACACCCCGACAGACAGCAACTATATCTACGTGACAACGAAGACACTCTCTTTCCACTGGACAAGTATCCATCGGGCATAGCTGATTCTCGCAAGGATCGTAACCGGTATCCTGCAATGGTGCGCGCTGACGTTGAAACCCCCCAGACTATAAGCTATGACGATGTACCTTCGCGGACTCCAGCACCACCGTCACCGCCTATGGACCAGTCAACTCAAGAAGAGCTCACCGCCTTTACAAAGCATCGAGATGAGTTGGTGGAGGCAGCGTTCGTCGCAGAGGTAACCGCACTTGGATTCGCAACTCGAACGAATAACATTGAGCAAGTCGTGACTCGTTCGTCAGCGATAACCGAGTGCATGGGTTGTAAGATCGCCTCAATTGTACCCATGTCACTCCGAGCCTCCGTTTTGCGAATCGCCTCTGATGTAGCCACTCATTTCAAAGCTTCGTTGACTCAAATGGCTATGTACTCAGACGAAGAGGCAAATGATGCACTTCGGCAAACGCAGATCAGTTTTTCAGACCGCGCCTACCAAAAAATGATGCTTTGGTAGTTTGGACAGAACTAAATGGAGATCAACCTCGAACGCTTCATGTATATCCTGAAGATTTGGATAGTTTGCAGGTGGATGCTTCACTGACGCAAACAGCATTGGATTTTTTTATTTATCGCGATATGTCTCGACGAAAAGGAATAGTGAACCCGTGTGGATCTGAATTGTACGTGTTGATGGAGACGGCTAGATTTACACGCAGTCCTCGCAAGAAACTACGATTGTTCAATGAGTTGAACGCATTATTCGACTGGTCATATCAGTATCTGCTTTTACCAGTGTCGGGTAAAAATCATTGGAGTTTTTTGGTGATCGAGAATTTTACGCATGGGGGTATGACAACTGTTTATCACGTCAATTCTCTGAGAAAAGCACACAGCTCAGAATACGCATTCGATGTTCTGAAATGGTTTTTGTCAAAAGTTTATGAGCAAAGCAAAGATGCCGCTACTGCGTTTGAATGGAGTACGTTCGCTATCAACACAAAACCACAGCAGACAAACTACTCGGATTGCGGAATTTACGTCCTGTACTATATGGATGAAATTTCCAAGCGCATTGCTACCGAAGAACCTAAATCCATTGAGGGCAAGATAGCGACGTGGACGTCCGGGAATTTTAACGCTACTAAGGCATCTGTGTACCGCTCTCAGCTATATCGAAAGCTCTTGCCTAAGTGAAAAAATATAACTCAAGATATATTCTTGTATGTATTGTCTCTAATGCTGCCACACACGCTAGGTAACTACCGCAAAGTCACACTGCGGTATTTAATCTACCGCGAAGTCACATTGCGGTAACTACCGCGAAGTCACACTGCAGTACTTGAACTACCGCGAAGTCACATTGGGGTACTTAATCTACCGCGAAGTCACACTGCGGTACTTAATCTACCGCGAAGTCACACTGCGGTAACTACCGCGAAGTCACACTGCAGTACTTGAACTACCGCGAAGTCACATTGGGGTACTTAATCTACCGCGAAGTCACGTCGCGGCAACTACCGCAAAGCCGTACTGCGATATTTGAACTACCGAAAAGTCACACTGCGGTAATTGCGTGGTAGAGGAGTAGATCAACATGATGTAGGCATTTCTTATAGAGAAACAGCGTTCAACTGGGCGGGAGCTGGCTCCAGCGAAATTCGGGCGATGACCATACTTCTCACTTCGTCTCGAATTAGACCGCAGTTCTTGGAAACCCAGTTAAGAGTTTTCTTACGCGCTCTGCGGATTTCATCCACACACTGTACAACACACTGTATCGCAACTGCCTCCAACACACCAGTGTCGCTCTGAGCTTCGACAGACAATTGCTGAATAAAATCAAGTATAACTCGGCGACGATTAAAAAACCTCCTCTCATCGGCATCACACCACTTTGTTCCGTAGCGCTCTTCCAGCTCACGCACCGAAATACCACCATCAAAACCTACACTCCACTCATTCCAAAGCTCCATGACGGATTCCAAACCTCTGCGCATCTTGTAAGATGGTATCGGTGGTTGACTTTCACTGTTCACAGGTGGTGGTGGCGAACAGCTAGTAGATATTGGGGTCGTGATGTTTTCTGTGTTTGTAACGAGCTTCACCTGCAGTATGGCAGTATCCCCTCGAAGTGGCCGAAGAATATTCATTATTTCAGCAACGTTCCCTTCCAGGGATCGCAGCTTTGTGTTCACATGACCAACCGATGTCTTCAGATCTTGATGTACGCCATCCAGCTTGGCCTTCAATATTGGCATAGCCTTTTGCAGTCTCTGATCGGCCGGGTTCTCCATTGTACGGATAGCCTCTCTTGCTTCCCGTTTAAACTGCAAGAATTCCGCTGATGTGAATATACCATGTTGCCATACCGGGTGATGCGGTGTTTGGTCCTGTAAAAAGATTGCATCCTGAAGAATAGTCTTGCGAAGATAGTGAAGAAGCTCGAGGAAACCTCCTGCTGCAATCGATCGCTCTGCTTTACCTTCATTGATAGATTGCTGCCACACTTCAACCTGGGGGAAAATCTGGTTCTGTAGAGAAATTGGGGGCTCCACAGACGCGCGAGGAATGAAAAATCCTCCTCGAGAAGGCTCAAACCCAGCCAGCGTGCGCATAGCTTCGCGTGGCAGTGACGTGAGGTAGCACTTTTCCATAGCTTGGGTGTTCCACCGACCCAGACGCCTAATTTGAGATTCGCTTGCACCACCTAGATCCGCCATCCGTGATCCGGACCCACGACCAACATGAGTTTTAGCCTTACTGCGAATTCCAACGTGATTTAGTGCGGCAGTAATAGCTTCCCGATGTACCTTATACGACATCATCTTCTTGGGGTCTTTGCCAGTTTTGAGAAGTTTCAATGGATACCATTTATCCGATGATGTAAAATCAGGAAAAACTTCTCCTTCCACGTGCCACCGCCAGAACAAATACATTCCCAAGAGTCCGTGAGGGCAAATTTCTACATTCTTGTGGCGCATGCAAGCACCTACTTCAATGCGACCCACTTGGTTGGTTTTGCCTTGACGCATCACCATAACTAGCGCCCTGCATGGACTGTAGCCCTCATTTTCCAACGTAATCGAATGCAAGTCTGCCAATTCCAACATCCGCGCTGACTCCCCTCTCATGAGCGCGTAATGGCTTACAAGAAATGCCAAGAGATTGCGCAAGCTTGTCCCTGCCTCACGTGTCATAGCCCAAAAGTATTTTGCAATCTGTTGGATGTGCTCTGTAGTAGTATATCCATCTAGAAGCGTATCAGTTCCCCGGTCCTCGAAATTCTTGCGCTTGCGCTCGTCTTCATCAAACTGGGTAAGTTTGAGCAGCGATGTTACTGCACCATCGCGAGGTGAAGGATAACTGTTGATTTTGGCTTGGGCTTGTTGTTTCCACAAATCAACCATGGCTGCTACGTACAAGTTGACCGAAGAGCGTCCTATTGTCTGTACTCGTCCCGCTTTTTCATTTAAGCTTTTCTGTCGCTTACGTCTACCGATAACACATTCTTCCAAAAAGAGATGCAATTTCTCACCCGTCACAGTAAAGCGCGTGAGGTCGTTAAATGATTTACCCTTGCTGGTGCACCACTCAAGAAACTCCTGCTGGCGCTTGTCGTACGATCGCTGAGTGTTCTTCGGCCTCATATCCTTTGCCTTGGCGTATGTCCTTTGTATGGACTCCTGCAGCTCCACGGACATTCTTGCTTCCTCGGACATGATCACTGACTTCTTTCCTGCTTTCTCGCGAGCGTCTGGCAGGCAGAAAACTCCTATTTTACCAGTCAACGCTAGCAATTTTTGCCAATCATAACTCAGAAGTCTGGAGGGGACGATAACCTGTTATTCTGCCCAGCTGCACTGTTTATAACTACGCTTATTTCCTCTTGTGTACCAGCACACAACGGTCCTGGTCCGGACCCCGGTGATGATAATGGCGTTCGTCTAGCAGTGTGACCGGACTGTAACGCTGAGCCTCAAAGTAGAAGAAGAAGTGGTAGATATGAAGCTGGCTGCTGAGAAAATGGCTCGATGGACAACTTTCAAATTGAGGCACTGGCCAGTCCAGTGCATTGAAACTTTGGAAATTGAAACAATGCACCAGAATGGCCAGTACATCTCCATCGCTCCACAGATTCCTTTTGCCTTTCCAATACGACCACGAAACGAAGTCATTCCCGCCGCTGGCACCCTTTAATGGGAGCGTAGAGCTCTCTGCGAACCTTGCTCATAGTCATGATGGAGGAGGCTCAGCTGAGTCAGCTGCATCACGCCTACAAGTCTGAGCGTGCAGCGGACCGATCCGATGTTGTCGTGCTGGCTCGACGAAACATTGGAACTTCCAATGGAACAGGGCGGACCAAAAGCCTCTAGGTCCGCCCCTGTGGGCGGACTGCCCAGTGGAGAAGTTGAACGAGTAGGGGCATGCACTCGTCTACCTTTCAAAGAAGCACTACATGTACTTGTAAATCGCCCAGCTTGATAAAATTGCTTGACAAAACATCTCAGATCAAAGCATCGAAAATATGCAGCGACAGTATCGCGGTGCGGATACGTGTGCAGCTACAATACTTACCAGCGGCACGGCATAGTGTTGTTTGTGTTATCGGTGTCGTCTAGTTCCAATGTGGTAGGAAGAACACCTACATTTACTAATATTACAGTACTATATTAGCAGCAAGTACGTGTATTACATGTGCTACGAAACCGATACTGTTAAAGCAGCGTTAAAGGGTCCAGTTCCAAATGAAGAAAATGAAGACTCTCCCAAAGCTAGCAATCGCCCAGGTTCACTACTGCGGTTTCAGCTCAGGCCTTACACGGTAATACTTCGAAGTACTTGTATATGAACACCTCTGCGTCATACTGTATGAGTCATACATGTATTCTGGCAGAGTGTATCCAAAGTTTGGATTCCAAACGCTCCAAAAGACACGTCGCCGTCGTCAGAGCCCCGTCACACGCTCTTTTTGCGGATCACCAGATTATACAAACCGTTGAATCTTAATACCCTGCTGCTATCGATACAAATGTATGTGAAGGTACAATTCCGTACTGTTGCATAAAATAACATGCAGGGCTTGTAAAGTGCTCGACAAAGCAGAATATCAAGCTAGCAAGCTGTCTGTAGTTGTATTGATCCTGTTGTTTGCGAAATATTCTACAGTACTGCAATGCTGTTCTAAGCCGAAATACTTGCTCCTTTGAAACATTATAAAGATTATTCGGAAATAATCGAATCCGACAATGGAGGTAGATGTCGGTAAAGCGGCATCATCGGCTTATGCGAGCTGGTCAAACCAGATTGGGTTCTTTTGCACGAGAAAAAGCAGCTCGCCATGAAATCTAGGCAATCCTGAAGAGAGCCAACTCGAGTCTACATGTATATGGATTGCTTAACTGTGTTTATCTGGTTAATTCACAATAATCGCTGGTGTTCTTTAAATTTTGAGCTGGCAAAACGAGTATTGTTTCTTTCTCGGATTTTGAGCAAACCTTGGAGTTGCTGGTTGTAGTTTCGTTTGATACTCCTGTCGAGCTTGAGCTTCGTCGTAAACCTCGTTTTCTCGAATCGGTGCGTGCCACCAGCGCTTTCCGGTGGTGGCGAAGGAGTTTTCATCCTCGCACTTCCCTTTGCACACCAATCCTTCTTCTGACGGCATTTTTGGCTCAAATTAACCGTTAATATAATATAATGGAGAATCGATTGAACCCTGACAGTACCATCATGGACAGAATTCATTCGTGCCGATGGATTCCAGACGAGTTCGAGTTGCTATTAAGAGCAATGACTACCATTCGGTCTTGAACCTCAACTCCATTTCTTCGTACCCATATTCGTCCAATTGGGCACTATGCGAACTGCCTTTTTCTCACCGAACTCTCGTCCCAAGAGAAACGCAGCACCGTTTCGGCCAATCAGCAACGCGGTCATTGCTTGGGGCACGCTGTCGTCCCCATCGTCTTACAGCAGTCCAATTCTGAGCCACACAGGCATATTCCAAGTCTCCATCCAGAGCTCAAGTGTTCTCTTCTCGTAGTATCACAGTTAAACCATGAGCGCAATTGAAGCCAACTCGGAGCACTCGTCGTGGAAGGCACAGAACTCCAACAAGGCCCGTGACGCCATCTCGTGGCACGCCTACACCAGTGGTGTGAAAGCTGGTGCCGTCACCGCCGTCTTCGCTGCTGCTGCTGTCTTGACAGCTAACAAATACTCGCATGCATTCCGCAGTCGCCTCAGTGTGAGTGGCAAGACGGCTCTGGTGGTGTCGCCCTTCCTAGGCGCTTTCACGATCGTGGCTGAGAACCGTCTGATGCACGGAGCTCGCAACCCGGAGCTGTACATGGCCACTATGGACGGCACGTACGTGGCCCCTAAGAAGGAGGCCTCCCAGCTCAAGTTCTGGCAGAAGAGCGCCAATTTCCTGTACGACCACCCGTATCGTGCCCTGATTACCGTGGGTGTACCGTTGGTGGGCGGTATTTACGGATACCAGCACCTGAACAAGGGCATCTCGACGTCTCAGCAGATCATGCACACCCGTATCTACGGACAGGCGTCTGTAGTGGTATTGCTGCTGAGCTCCATGGCTTTCCACGACTACATGGCCAAGCGTGGCAAGTTCACGGTGGAAGACAACGAGGACTGAGCTGGATTGTAGACTTCCCGGACGAGCAAGCCAAAGGCTAAGCTAGTTTCGCCCCAATTTGTCCAAAGATTCTCCTTGTAGCAGGATACGCAGCTTGAACTGTTCCCCTAAATACAGCGATTTTTATTATATGCCGAACTTGGACTTCATGGGATGATTGAGGAGTTTCACAGGGGCGTTACGTGACTTGAAGGCTCAACATGGCAGCAGTTGGGAGATTACCAAGTACTTGATTGACCCTGAGAGCAATATGACAGCTAAGCCCCTTGTCCGCCCGAGTGATGTGGACGTGCAGTCGCTGGTAGTGCCACTACCTCAAGGCGTGGAGATGCCTCGACGAGGTACTTCCAAGCGTGGACGTCGACGCAGCAGTAGTGGCAAGAAGAATTCCATCATTAAACCGAAGGACGACCCCAGTGCAAGTAGCAGCAACCGTCCCGATGGTTCGCGTATGACCCAGCAGCAGCTTCATATCTGGGAACCGGTGCTCACCCTGGGATGGTCCATTGGTATCTGTCTCGCACTGGCATTGCTCTGCATTGGCCTTGGAGTGTTGATCATCTACACGTCCGGTACTCTCACGACCTTGCGCGTGGTCTACGATGGAGCAGAAGCTAGTGAAATCCAGACAGACGGCAACATCACGCAACTCTCCAACTGCCAACTAAACAATTCCACGGACGCCAACAAGTTCCATGCCGATCACACGTGTTACGTGCATTTGACGCTTCCGATGGAGGTCAAAAGCCCCGCGCGCATCTTCTATGAGCTGGACAATTACTATCAAAGCCACCGGCGCTTCGTCTCCTCTATTATTCGCACGCAGTTCACAGACGAATGGCGACCCGAGACGGCCTTGTCGACTTTAGAGTGCTACCCAATGAAGACGATCGCGTCACAGTTGTGTACAGTAGGCGAGTGCGAGCCGAAGACGGCTGCTGTACAGAGAGAGCTCTTCCCGTGCGGCATCGTGGCTAATACCATGTTCAACGACATTTTCTGGCTGCACGAAGGGCTTTTGCCGTCTGGAGAGAAGCTCACGAGGACCAACATGACGTCCAAAGGGATCGCACGCACTTACGCGGCTCACAACAACAAGAATCCGACTTGGAACGTCACTACCGACACGTACTTGCCCGTATGGCTCAACCCGAACATGAGCCGTATCATTCCACCTCCAACTGGTCCAACCGAGCCTCACATCACCGAGGATTACACCAACAGCACTGCGTGGGTACATGATGCTTTGGACCCGGACTACGGCGTCGGAACTGGTCTGGAGAACAATTTCTGGCGCGTATGGGTCGAAGGTGCGGCCATACACCCGTTTCGCAAGCCGTACGGCCGCATTGAGCTTGATCTTCCAGCTGGCACGAAACTCACGTTCGCTGTACAGTCCAACTTCTTCGTGCGGTCATTTAGTGGTTCAAAGGCACTTGTGCTGGAGGAAGTGGGCTGGTTCGGCAGCTCCAATTACTTGTTGGGAGGGTTTTTCCTCGGCATCGGCGCCATCTTCTTCGTGGCAGGGCTCTTCTTCACTGGTCGTAAGCTATACAACCCTCGTGCACTTGGAGATGCTGCAGCGTTGGCATGGAAGAAGAAGCAGTAGCTAGTATTGACTGTCGAACTTAATCCATTCATTATTCATCGCTGGATAATTTTCAAATGCAAGATCAACCTTACACGATCTCAGTGAGACCAGCCAAGAGACAGCCCAGCGTGATCTCCTCGATTACGATGTCGTCCATTTTCTGTCCTTTTGCTGACGTACTTGGTCCTAAAATGTCTTCTCAGTAGTCCAATTCTGACTACCATGAAGTCAATTACCATCATGTTCACCCCAGCGACTTGATCACGCGTGTGCCGGCTTTACCACCTGCCCGGTGATCTGTCCGACCTGTACCATCGAAAACCCCTCAGCTCCTCCAGCCCATTCTCCAATTCGCCACATCTACAGCAAGTCATGAGCTCCATCGATCACAATGCGACGTGGGAGTCTGCGAACCCTGATAAACGACGCGACGCCATCACCCGCGACGCCTATTTGAACGGCCTAAAGACCGGAGCAACAGTAGCTTCAGTTGTTGGTGCTGGTGTCCTCACAGCCCACAAGAACTGGCCAGCGTTCCGTAACCGGTTGAACACCAGTGGCAAGACTGCGTTGGTGGTCATGTCGTTCCTGGCCTCGTTCACGGTGGAAGCCGAGAGCCGTTTGGTGCACGGTGCCCAAAACCCCGAGATCTACTTGGCCACTATGGACGGCACGTATGTTCAAGAGCAGAAGCAGGACTCCAAGCTCAAACTGTGGCAACAAGGCGCCAATTTCCTGTACGACCACCCGTACCGTGCTCTTGTGACTGTCGGAGTGCCGCTCGTGGGTGGAATTTACAGCTACCAGCACTTGAACAAGGGCATTTCGGCGTCGCAGCAGATCATGCACACACGTATCTACGGCCAAGCGGCTGTGGTGGTGCTGCTCTTGAGCTCTATGGCTTTCCACGATTATATGGCCAGGCGTGGCAAGTTCGGAGAGGAAGAGGAACAGGCGTAGTTAGCTTGAGAGCAGTAGCCTAGTTACAATACATTTTTTTATTGTTCTTACGACACGGTGAGAGTATTAAGTCGAGTCAAGTTGGTCGCGATGTCTTCACAAGTGGCGATTAAACAGCTCATGACGACGAAATCCTCCATGGTGACGTGTTGGTCGTCATCGTCCAGTGAACGTAGCAGGAGTTCGCCGTAACTCTGCTTCAACGTCGCTGCAGCTTCATTTAAAGAGAAAGACTCGACGTTCAGCAGTGCCACACCGACACTGTCAGTGCGTGACTCTGTCCACCGTCGACGAGAACTTAGAGGTTCTTGGAGAAGCCCTCGTTCGTCGCCGCTTCCAGCTAAATACGAGCTTAAACCGGAAGAAGAAGACGGTGGAGTGAAGAACATCGTTGATCGAGGGATGTAAACTCTAGCTGCTGATGCAGGCAGCGTCATGAGGACGTCACTGGTAGCAGCACTCGATTCCAGTATATCCACAGCGGAACTATCGTCTGAAATGGCCATGGAACAGCCACAGTCTTTCTTCTGACTAGGAGGACCCAGTTGAATTGTGTTGCTTGGGATCATTGTCGCTGTATTCTCGTAGATTTCAAGCTCAAGACGGAAACCGTCGTTCAAAGCTTGCATAAACTCGGCGAAAGTGATCTGTCCGTCGTGGTTCTTGTCTACTAGACGCATGAATTCGTCCACGTACTGCTCCATGTGGACGTTTCCTTGCCCACCAGTGTACGGCATGAGTTTTTCCAGTAAAACCACGAGCTCCGAGGCGTCCACAGTCCCACTACGGTCTTTATCAGCGATACGGAAAGCTTCTTTCATTTGCAGGTAAATCGCGTAGTCGTCTGCTGTTTTGTACGTGAAATCCTTGCTGAAAAGCGTCACTAAAGCGTCGAAAGACTCTTCCACCACAGATTCGTACGCGTTTTGACTGTGATTCCACCGAGCTTTAGCGTCAGCAGGAGTAGCATTGGACGGTAAAGGAGGTAGCGGAGCTTCAGGGATCATATCCGCAGTGGTAGGAGCAATAGCCGTATAATAGACGGTTTCTGGATGCTGAGCCTTTTCTTCTTGTTCTTTGAATGCTGCGGTACATTCAGCATTGAGAGTGCCAGCATTCCTGCGTTTGAGCTGATAGCAGTCGCAATTAGTGCTTTCTCTCCACTCCACAAGATCTGAGAGCAGTCGAAGACGGTCAAGAAGTGTCCAACAGACTGAAAGCACTTGCATGTACTGGTCGTTGGAGAATTTGGTCTTCCATAAACTCGGCTCGGCATTAGCGTCTTGGACCAGTTTCTTCTGCTGTTTCAGTATCGCTGGTAAAGTCACTGAGAGCTCCTTATGCAACGCTCTCGCCTCCTTCTCGTTCAGTTTTACAGTAGGAAATAAAGTCGCGTCTGTGCTGGTGATGTGATGGGTAAACACTTGACGAAAAACTTTGCTGTACGCGTCGAGAAGTTGCTGAATATTGGACCGTAACAAAGCGCGGGCGCTTTGTGGCTGTAGACTCGCTTCCACCAACATTAAAATGATAATAGCCATCGAATTCTCCGTCAAACTGGAATACGATATCGCTTTCGTTGTAGTACGACAAGAGTGATCAAGTAAGACGGACGCGGACATATAGGCCGATACCATTCCGGCCATACGCAGGTACGACGAACTGTAGCAGACGTACATGGAGCCCACGATCCACACGAAGAGTATGACGTTGTTGGCTGCGTTGTAGAACACAACGTCGGAGAGTTTACACACGAAGAAGTGCAGGATAGAAGGCACAACAGTACCAGCCACGAGTCCAGCCATGCGATTCCTCATATTCCCGTAAGTTCCACCAACGTGGAATTGCGCCACCATAGCGATAGCGGTGGGTCCAGTCGCGCTAAAGGCGAAGATGAAGGTGGAGGCTGAGTAGGCTAAGATCACTGCCAATGTCGTACGCACCGCGAACATCGTCATCTTCTTCATGTACATCGTTCCTTGGTAAATACTGTTCCAGACCATGTTGATGAATTTAAAGACACGATATCGACACGTGAAGTTCTTGTGGTTGAACCGTTCTTCGAACGCAAACAGCGTGTGAGCGAACGAGTGGAACGAGTAGACGAACACGTTGAGAGACATAGTCTTCCCCACATCGTCAGAGGTGTGGACTTCGGCAGATAACATCGCTCCGTACAATTTCGTGTATTTCTTCATGAACTGGTTGACGGTTTGCTCTAAATGAGCGAATTTCGGGGTCGGCATGTCCGTGGAGGCTTCGAGTACTCTGTCTGCAATCTCTTGGAGTAAATCATTCGCTTCTGCCTGCATAATATGAAGACTTTGCTGCATTCTTCTCATGAGAACCACGTGAGTCCAATGACCATTTTCCGCTTCAATGGCGAATTTCATCGCTCGTAAATCTTTCAAAAGCCGCGCGTAAAGCTTCACGAACTGCTTGGCGACGTTTTTGTTGAACGTAAGACACCAGCCCACACCCACGAGCTCTTCCCACCAACAATCGTCCAGTAGTTCCTCCATTTCTGAGAGTCTGTGCTGTGCTGCTCCAAGTAATCGGTCCAGTCGTAAGCGAAAGAAGTCCATTTTCTTGATATCTTTGACTCGAAAACAATACGAATCCATGATCAAATTGAGGATCTTGCGGATGTCAGTCGGAGCGTGAGCCATGTGCCGCATCAGCTTCTTGGTCGCACTAAACGCATTGGTTAGTTTACGATGGCTATGTAAGCAATTCACGATAGCACTTACAAGAGCGGGGTGGGTAGTAATGCTGTCATGAGGGAAATCAGAGTGCCTACCACGCCGATAATACTGTAGACTGCTAAGTTCTTCAGGAGACCTTGAGTGGCGTAGTCACTGTTATTGAGGTCCTTTAGTCCAGTGCCACCAGCTCGTGGATTCATCGGGTTGATAAATTTCAGCACTAGAATAATGTATTAGATCAAATTGTACCAGTACTTTCAGTTGAAAACGTACTGAAGAACGAGTTGGACATCACGGCGAACTTCTTCACGTTGTGTTGCTGTAATAAACAAAAGTTAGTCTCAGCCTTTGAAAAAACGTAGTCATCACGTACAATTGGTAGCAAGAAGACTATAAACGTGAAGACGAGCATGAAAGGAGTGACCAACCCCCAGTCGTGCAGACTCACAAAGTATGGCGTATCGTTTAAATTCTCCGGCACAGAAATAAGGTTGCCCTGCGTGATCGGAAGGATTAAGAACACTCCGAAGTTGTACAAGAGCGCAACGCCCACACCCAAATCAATCTGCCAGATCTGCTGTACCACACCACCAACCGTAGGTGCCGACGCGTAAATGACCATAATTGCAGCGTATGCAAGGCCGCCCAAGTAATAAAAGGAAGGTAAAAAGCGATATCCTGTAGACGAAGCCGAAGACCCGGTCTGGATCACTCCAGCTAGTAAAACCCCTGCAGCTGCACGACACGCACATCCAATATGCCGACGAAATGCTGTTCAACAAAGTTCAGATTTGTCTTAAGAACAATTTTTAATAAAGATTTTTTTTTACCTTTTTCTTCTGGTCGACGACTAGTTCTCTTGACTCGCGCAATTGTTTTATGACCGCGAACTTCTTCGTTTGCTACTGAGGACGAAGCGGACGCCTGTTTGCGCAGTCTCAGCTGCATCGACTGAGTCGTTGGGAGAGTGGGGGAGTCCAAGTCTGCATAATTCTCTCCTGCGACGGCCATTCCTGACGAACTTCCAGTTCGACGCTCCGTCATCGTGGAAAATTGCCAAGTGAAGAAGCTCCGGCAACTGATAAGCGAGCAGAGTGAAGTGTAAGTTACAAGAGTCCATTGTCATCTTCTGGGAGAGAGAAACGAACGGTTGAGGATAGCAATCGTCCGAGTGTAACCACCTCGTCTCAACTACTATTACTACGATGGATATTAGATTTTTTATAGCATATGATTCCTTTCCGTTCACTACAGTTAATATAATATTATATAATAATTGGGGGGATGATTCCTTTCCGTTCACTACAGTTAATATAATATTATATAATATTATATTAACTGTAGTGAACGGAAAGGAATTCTATGCTTTTTTACTACGATGGATATTAGATTACTCGTTTCATATAATATCATATTATATTTACTGTAGTAACGGAAAGGAATTCTATGTTTTTTTTTACGATGGATATTAAATTACTCGTTTCAAATGTAATATCAAATTATCAACTGTAGTAACGAAAAGGAATCCTATTTAAAGTGTTCTCATACTTCAAGTTGCGGCTATTGGTCATCCTTCGTTATAATACCTGAGGTCAAACGCTACAACAGGCTGCCAAGGGAGATAATGACAACCGGATGGTGGAAAATTAAACGCCCCGAATATCTTGTGGAATGCTTCTGGTGTAGTACATTCACGTCGAACGCTATTGCCACTGTAACGGGAGATGACGATATAAGATTACACGTGCTACATGTATTTCCCCTTTCCACAGCTAAGCTTATTCTAGAAATTCTAGGGACTGCAATCTAAACAAACGTGGCCCAGATCGACGTTAGGTTGCTTACGGGTACGCACCTCTAGCCTTGCGGATTGCCGCATACTCGTCGTAGAGACCCCGATATTTCTTCTTGCTTTTGAGCATGTCGACGAAGAAAGTGAAGGAGGAGACATTGTCATCGAGTAATTTCTCGAACTTGCTTTTCTTGAAAGACTCACTCTTCAGCATCTGGCTGCCAAGTCCAGCACTTCGCAGGAATCGTTTTTGACTGGTTTGGCCCTCAGCGACAGACTGATCGGGGTTTGTTGCCGCCACTTTCAACACTGTGGACTGCTCATGGGGAAGCGCGTGGCTGGTGGCGACCAGGCTGGAGAAAGTGACAGCAAGTAGAAAAATGAAGGATAGGCGCATGGTAATGAATGAGGTTGTCGGTCCGGAGTGAACTTGAGTGTTGATGAAGTGAATTGGAGAATGAGCACCAAGCTCTCGGAATAAAACTCCCAGAGCTCATCATACATGTATTAATACTTCTACTGTAGAAGAAGAATCTACAAGCCACAGATTCGTATTGCAATTGAACGATATGGTATTAATACATGCAACATCTTTGGGACACCTGGACGAATAAACATGGTGTAATCCGAGATATCGTTGTGTGAATGGCCACGCACGGAGTATTTTATGTAAAAAAAACAGCCTCCTGTAACTGTTAATCAACTACATTCTTCTATACTGTAGTCATGGAAAAGATCGATTAACTACAGACTTCAAAGTACTTGCTAATATCTATATAAAAATAAAATTGACTCGGGCCTGTGGACGAGAATCCAAAAAATCTTGACGTTCTGGCTGTAGCAGCTTTACTGAAGTAAATTATCAAATTTACAGAAATTGGAGATCTTGATCACGTACGGGTTTGGCCACATAAGGTGCGTGATCATTCATTGCTCTCCAAAGACCGAACACTTTAAGATGCGTGATCATTGCTCTCAATAAGGTGCGTGATCATTGCTCCCAATCAAAGTGTTCGGTCGGTCTTTAAGATGCGTGATCATTGCTCTCAATAAGGTGCGTGATCATTGCTCCCAATCAAAGTGTTCGGTCGGTCTTTGGAGAGCAATGAATGATCACGCACCTTATGTGGCCAAACCCGTACGTGATCAAGATCTCCAATTTCTGTAAATTTGATAATTTACTTCAGTAAAGCTGCTACAGCCAGAACGTCAAGATTTTTTGGATTCTCGTCCACAGGCCCGAGTCAATTTTATTTTTATATAGATATTAGCAAGTACTTTGAAGTCTGTAGTTAATCGATCTTTTCCATGACTACAGTATAGAAGAATGTAGTTGATTAACCCCTCGGTTACCAGAAATCCAGTGCTGAAACGGCCTAATTTACGTCGTAACTTACGACTTCGTTTTAGTATAAGTGTTTGTATTGATGTGCCTTTTCCATGTCTAGAAGCAATGGATTCCTGCTATAAACTACCACAGGTTTTCTTGAGCTACGTCGTAAGGGTTACGACTTTGGGACCGTGTCGTATCCTGGAAAACCAAAACTTACGACTTCCAACCCGTTCTTTGTCGATAGCAGATGTCTTCTTGTACATCAATTCTACATGTGTTTCAACAAAACATGGGCTATGATAATGGTTTTGATGTGCTTTGTGCAACAGAATATGGACTACGATAAAGAAAATGATCTGCAGTCCAACGAGCAACCCGTCGAGCTCGCACAAATGCTGTTTGCTGAGCAGGGTGTTTCTATTCATGGTCTGCGCCGCCGTCTTGATGACTGAGCATCACAGGACGTGTCGGCTTGCGTATGCCAGTCTTGCCTGGCCGACACAAAACGAACAGCTTGAATAGCGACTGCATCGAACTCTAGCCATCGTGGCAAATTATGAAATGGGGCCCACTCACCATTGGTGAGTAACCAACCGTCCCTTTTCGATCAACTCGCAATCTGATCGGTGCCCCACTTCTACCCATTCCCTACCCTTTTTTTGTATCTTGCCAAATCGACCTCTTTCAGCTTATACTTTTTTGCCACAAAATTTGACTTGATTAAAGTATCGTGCCCTCTTTTTTCGAGCCATTTTCTATTTGAAGCCTCTAACTACGTCGTAACTTACGACTTTCGCCCTTATCAAAGTCGTAACTTACGACGTTGGTAACCGAGGGGTTAACAGTTACAGGAGGCTGTTTTTTTTTTACATAAAATACTCCGTGCGTGGCCATTCACACAACGATATCTCGGATTACACCATGTTTATTCGTCCAGGTGTCCCAAAGATGTTGCATGTATTAATACCATATCGTTCAATTGCAATACGAATCTGTGGCTTGTAGATTCTTCTTCTACAGTAGAAGTATTAATACATGTATGATGAGCTCTGGGAGTTTTATTCCGAGAGCTTGGTGCTCATTCTCCAATTCACTTCATCAACACTCAAGTTCACTCCGGACCGACAACCTCATTCATTACCATGCGCCTATCCTTCATTTTTCTACTTGCTGTCACTTTCTCCAGCCTGGTCGCCACCAGCCACGCGCTTCCCCATGAGCAGCCCACAGTGTTGAAAGTGGCGGCAACAAACCCCGATCAGTCCGTCACTGAGGGCCAAACCAGTCAAAAACGATTCCTGCGAAGTGCTGGACTTGGCAGCCAGATGCTGAAGAGTGAGTCTTTCAAGAAAAGCAAGTTCGAGAAATTACTCGATGACAATGTCTCCTCCTTCACTTTCTTCGTCGACATGCTCAAAAGCAAGAAGAAATATCGGGGTCTCTACGACGAGTATGCGGCAATCCGCAAGGCTAGAGGTGCGTACCCGTAAGCAACCTAACGTCGATCTGGGCCACGTTTGTTTAGATTGCAGTCCCTAGAATTTCTAGAATAAGCTTAGCTGTGGAAAGGGGAAATACATGCAGCACGTGTAACCTTATATCGTCATCTCCTGTTACATTGACTAAGACTAATAGAGTTTCGACGTCGCCTAGCAGTTCTGAAAAAGCATTTCCACAAGGTATTCGGGTCGTTTAATTTCTTAAGAAACTGAGTCAGAGTTTTGGTGTGCTTTTGTGTATGAAGTTTCTGGCGATGAGTCTTAAGTGTCAACGAATGTCCAGTATTTAATGCCTTCCAGAAACCGCATCTGCTTTCGTTGCAGTTTTGCGTCAAACTAGTCACTTGATGCGCTAACAACATTAATAATGACATGACAGCGTTACCTTTAATCCACTTGGTCTTCCAGGTAATGAAGCTTGGGTCGATATAATTGTAACTGGGCCACTTATCTTGCCTGGCTCGTTAGGCAAATCGTATAGCCCCACCGCGTCCTTCGTTCCCGCTTCAATGGGGCACACAAACACTGCACTGGCAGTCAGCGACCCACTTGGCCACTGCGCCGGATCCTCCGCACACTCGCCGCTTCGGACCCTACTTTATTACCGCTCTAGGAACTAATTCCCTCAATACAACACCTCTCTCGTTCAACTCTCACTCACTCTCACTCGTTTCGACTCGCTCGCTAAAGCTCTGCCTCCTTTTCCCACGTAGTCTGTGTTTCGTCACTGCCGCCGTAGGCTTAATCCCCAGCCCGACAATGCGACCGCCTGTACGCCGTCCAGAGCCCAGTCACTCGCTCGCTCGTCTCTCTCCTCCTCAATCACTCAAGGTTTCCAGCAGACTCTCAGCCTACTGTCGACCCTCGACTCCTTCGAACCCGCCCCAGCCTACAAACGCCGGTTGCTCTTGTCCTTCAGTCGCTCGCTACGCCTAGAGCTCCGGCTCGATGCCCTTCACCCTAGTCGCAAGTCGGCTTCCTCGCCGTCCACCACTCGCCACCGCTAAGTAGCTCGCTTGTCCTCTTCTCTTCGCTTGTCACTGGTCTCCACCACGTCCGCTTCTCCGTCGTCACGCAAGTGCTCCTCCACGCCGTGGGTTCTCCACGTGAATTGCGGAGTGCGCTCTTCCTCGCTAATTCACAACTGAGCTCCTGCTCCCTTCCGCACTCGCCCCCATTCCTCTGGCTTCGGTGGCCACCTAATTCCCTCCTCGAGGTACTTCAAGGCTCACTTCAAGGTAGTCGTCGCAATCACCACCGTCTAGCGCTGACTCGCTCCGCGTCATCCTTGTTACCATGCTCGTCCGGTACAGCTTTTTATTACACGCCTTCCTCCAACCCAGAGTCTTCCACGACTCTGTCGTCTCGCAGCAACTGGTCGTAGTCTCTGGAGGAGATCCACCATCGCTCGTTGTCGTCTCCAGTGTCTCCGGCCCGCCATCGCTGGGCTGATCGCTGCGTCCGTAACTCGTGCTCGAGGACGTACTGCCCTGCTCGATTCCGCCGTTTTCGTCTTCGTGTTTCCGCCAGGATGTCACTCGTGTCTCTCCACGCTGCCGCACTTCTCGCTGCCTGTCTATCTCTCTTTCTCGTTCGACTCTGTGTAGGTGTAGCTGCAGGAATTTCCGCTGCTCGTACGACTTTCGTTGCCGCCTCGCCTTTGGACACTCCCTCGCTTGCATCTTCATACTCGAGCTGTTGTTCCAGATCGACTGCTATCCGCTTCAACACGTCAGTTGGTTTATGGTAGGCAATTAGGAACGATACGTGGGCGATGTGCCACTCAGGTTCTCCTTCCACGTCCTCGCGCCTGACCAACCAGTTATCATAACCCACCGGCTCCACCACTCGCATCGGACCAACCCACTGGTGTACGAATTTAGACGCATCGGCGTCTCTCGGTGGCCGAAACATCCAAACCCGGTCTCCTGCTCGTAACTTCCGCATCTGACGCACACGCTGGTTGTAATATCGCGCCTGTCGTTCTTGCTCCTTCGCCCTAGCCACCTCAGCACACCTCGAGCTGCTCTCCATCGCAGCTACCAGCTTCTTGTGGTACTCGCTCAGCTCGCCAGCCTCCGTCACTTGCAACTTCCTTAGCAGTTCGTTCGGGCTCCTCAGTCTCCTGCCCATCATTAGTTCGTTTGGTGACAGCTTCACCGTCGAATGCTGCCCCGAATTGTAGGCGTAAACTGCGAAGTCAACCCACCTGTCCCAATCGCGTTGGCTCTCATCCTGCATGTACGTCGCTACAATGTCCTTCCACGTACGATTAAAGCGTTCAACCAACCCCACCATTTGTGGTCGATATGGAACTGCCGTCGTCTGCTGTGCTTGTAAGAGCATCACCAGTTCTTCTACCGCATGTCCTGTAAGTTCCGGCGCTCCGTCCGTCAGAATCTCTCGAAAAACTCCAAACTTTAACACGATGCTCTTCATCATGAAGTCCGCCACTGCCTCCGCTGTATGACGCTTTACCGTTGTAGCCACTGCATACCTTGTAACGTACTCCACTGCTGCAATCACGAATCGTTCACCACCATCACTCGTAGGGAGAGGCCCAGCCACGTCAAGAGCCCATCGGTCCCCCACATCACCTCCACGAATACTCCTCAATGGCGGGATCGTCTCCCTTGGCCTCGCTTTACGACTGCCGCACTCCTGGCATCCACGCACCCACTGCTTCACCTCCTGTAGCAACCCTGGCCACCAATAACTCCGTGAAATTCTCGCGAACGTATGGGGCGCTCTCAAATGCCCTGCCCACACCGAATCATGACACTCTTTGAAAACAACCGGCCACAGCGCCGGAGGCAACACTACTCGCCATCCTTTCTCCGTCTGGATCACCGCCAGCCCGTGCCGCTGCTCGACCGTCATGTTATTGTGCGTCTTCGCGTCCACCAACTTCTGTATCAATCTACTCGCCTTCTGCGCCTCAACAATTTCGTCGTCCGTGAGCTGAAGAGTCTCGTTTCGCACCTGCTCCTCAACCTGTCTCGCGGCTACGCGTTCTCGACGTCTCTTGCCGTCGTCCTCATTGTTCACCACAGACACCGCTCGTCCGTCGCTCGAAACCCCACGAATTGGCCACTCACGCTCTGCTCCTGCTCCGTCTTGTACGGTCGTGGTCTCTACTGGAGGCCTGTCAACACGTCCACGATGTCTTTCACCGCTCTTCTTCGGCTCGCGCATTCGTTTAGGCTCCTCAGTCGCAGACTCCACTTCGTTTCCTGCTATCGCCTCCTCGTACGCGCCGCGCACCTCCACAGTCTCGTCCGGTGATCTCCGCAACGCTTCGTTTTTTGCCAATAGCCTTCCCGCTCCTGGTCTTCGCCCTGGGACTGCTCCGCGTCGTTCTCTATGTGCTCGAATGCTCGCCGCGCGCCGCTCCCTCGCTTCTGCGTCCTGTGTCGCTTGTCCGACACACGGCCCGCCCCATACTCGTACTCCTTGTCGTCTACCGTTCCGCACACCGCGTCCTGCCCGTGACACACCGTCCACAACCTCATTCAGCTGCTCTGTTCTCGCTCGCGCCTTCTCAGCCGCTATCCGCGCCTGCTCCGCCTTCTGCCTTCTCGCTTGGCGTCTTCGGCCGATCGCCGCCAATACCGCCGCCACTGGCGCTCTTGAGAGCGCGTCCGCCACCACATTCGTGCTGCCAGGTCGGTACACTACCTCGAAATCGAACTCCTGAAGGGTTAACGCCCATCGGTGCAATTTGCCCGTCAAATTCGTGCTTGTCATAAGCCACTTCAGCGCTGCGTGATCCGTGACGATAGTGAACCGTCGCCCGTAGAGATACGGTCGAAATAACTTAATAGACCACACCACTGCAGCTAACCCCAACTCTGTGATGCCGTACTTCGCTTCCGTCTCACTATTTACCTTGCTTGCGAAGGCGACTGGCTGCCATCCTGCTCCATGATCCTGCATCAGGCACGCTCCCAGTCCAACCTTGCTCGCGTCCGTCACCACTCGAAAGGGCAGCTGGAAGTTAGGGTAGATTAGCAGGGGGTTTGTTTGTTTGTTAGGAGGTCCTTCACACGCTCGAACACTGCCTGTTGCTCGTCTCCCCACTCCCATTCCGCTGTCTTCCTCAATAGTTTAGTTAACGGGGCCATGATCGACCCAAATCCTTCAATGAATCGCCGGTAGTACCCCGCCAAGTGCACGAAGCGCTTCACCTCTGTCGCGTCTTGTGGCTTCGGGAACTCCCGCACCGCATTCACCAACCGCTGCAACGGTCTCACGCCCTCCGAACTCAATTCGTGCCCAAGATACTCCATCCGCCGCGTTGCGAACACGCATTTCTTCAACTTCAACGTTAATCCAGCTACTGCCAGACGCTCCAATACGCATGCCAGCTCTAACACGTGCTGCTCAATCCCGCCTCGCGTATACACTACGATGTCATCTAGATAGACTAGACATGTACTCCACGTCAAGCCACGTAATACAGAATTCATCATCCTCTGGAAAGTAGATGGAGCGTTGCACAAGCCGAATGGCATTCGTACAAACTGGTACAGCCCTCTCTTAGTCGTAAAGGCCGTCTTTGCCTTATCAGCCGCCGCCATCAGAATCTGCCAATAACCTGCCTTCAAGTCGAGTGTGCTGAACAACATCGCACCACCCAACGCTTCCAGCGTTTCATCAATACGAGGTAGAGGATACACGTCCTTACGCGTTACCTTATTCAAAACACGGTAATCCACGCAGAAACGCACTTCTCCATCCTTCTTCTGGACCAACACCACAGGAAAACCCCACGCGCCATTTCCTTCTTCGATGACACCCGACTTTAACATCTTGTCGACATTCTCGTCGATTATCGCGTCCTCTGCTTGTGCATGCCGCCTTCGCTTCAGCATGATTGGTGCTGCATTTCCAGTATCTATATGGTGTTCTGTGCTTAGTGCTGTAGCAGGTGGACAGTCCCCCGTGCTTTCCGTCAGCTGTCGGTATGCTCGTAACAACTGCAGTATCAGGTCTCTGCTACCGCTGTCCTTCACACCGATCTGCACATCGTTCTCGTCATCTAGTGGCTTCCCTGGCTTCTCATTCAGTGACTTCAGCCATTCTTTCACCTTACTACGCTTTAGACCACCATTCATGTTCAAGACTTGCATCTCCCGATCCATGGGTATCCATGTGCCCAACTCACGCTTCGAAGGTAACTTCACGCCACTGTCTTTTGCATTAATGGCCGGTACCCAGGCCTTACCGTTTCTGACTGTAGTGACTGTAGCTGCTAACATCACAGCTCCTGTCTGTTTGGTCGGCAGGAAGACACCAACTTCTCCGTCCGTTGCTGTCACTGCAATCTCCACGGGAGTCACTGTCCTTCCGTCCAATTGTACCCTCTTCGCCATTCGAACGGCCGCCACCTTCACCTTGGTCTCAACACCGTACGTCCTGAAAGGCACCACAACGGCTCGCCCTTCCTCGCTGTACCTGATCTCGTTGCGCTCGAAGTCCATCGTGGCACCGTGCGACTGTAGGAAGTCCACACCCAGCAAGAACTCGTCGCCACAACCCTTCACAATGCACGCCTCGACGCTGATCTCCTCGTTAAACACACTCCGCATCTGGAACCTCCATACGCCGACTACATCTAGGAGAAACCCGCCGATACCTTCCACAAAGTCTACCGGGGCCGCTCGATCCACTTTGTCGCCGTATTTCATCCATTCAGTCCCTGCTATCGTGTACCTGGCTCCGCTGTCCAGCTTCACTTCTTTGCGCACCCCACTTAGCTCCATCACTGCAGTAGGCAAACCATCATCAGCTCCAACACGCTCCACCATACCATGTTCTCCTTGGCTTTGTTGTTCACTGCTGGCGCCATCTCGATGCTTCACCAGGCTGACTCGCGCCGTCACTTGCTGCTGGGGTTCGTCACCGCCCGAGGTGTTCGCCTTTGCCCGCGTCCGTGTCTCATGCTGCTCCATGGCCTTCGTGGCAATCTTCTGTCTCGCCTCCATCTTTTCTTGGATCACTGCTTGCTCTTGGTGTCTGACTAGTTGCTCCGCCTCACGTCGCTTGGCCAGCCTCACCTTGGTGCTCTGTCGTTTCTTCTGTTTCCTCAGTCTTCTTCTCTCATCCCGACTCGCTTTAACAATTTCGGCGCTCCTCTCGTCAGTGCTGGAGTCGTCGTTGGTTTCATCACCTACTGGTTCCGTCGTGTGGACATCGTCGCCATCCGCCACAACCAACTGCTCACTGCCTGGCAGCCCCTCGTCGTACACTGTGGTTGTCGGGCCGGCGCCTTCCCCAGTCTCGACACCGTCGCCGCCTTCCCCAGCTTCGACCTCCTCTTTCTCACCACAATTCTCACCACGCTCCTCATTACATTTTCGTTCCTCGCATTCCTCTTGATCCTCTGACCGCGCATTAACACGACTCGCTGACACATACCTTGTTGGGGTCATGGTCGGTCTCACTGTCGCAACGTATAATGCCGCTTTCTCCTTGTCACGGACTTCCGCATCCTCGCTCATCTGCTCCACCACCAGCTCTGCAATCATCTTGCGTTCCGCCTCCGCTCGTCGGGATCTCCTCGCTTTCGCCGGACGCCGTACACCCGCTACCGCGCCCGCTACTAGTTTTCCTCGCCCGAACGCGACGCTCCTCGTTTCTTAAGCAATTCCTCGTTTCTTGCCTTCGCTTCAGGGTTCGTACAGTCACGCGCCAAGTGCCCTGACTGTTTGCATGCAAAACACTGTGGTTGGTGCGTACAATACGCCGCCCAGTGTCCAGACTGCCCGCACTTGAAACATCGCTGGTTGCTCACGCCCTGGTACTGTGCTTGAGCGTCACTACTGCTAGTCTGCTGCTTGCCCGTTGCTTGTTTCGCTGCGCCCGGTGCTTCGTCAACCACTGTGATCTGTCGCACTGCCGCTTTCTTTCGCTTTGGAGGCCTCGCATCCGAGTCGTCATCACTGGACGCTCGCTCACGCCTTGCCTTCTTTGCTGCTTTTCTAGGTTCTGAGGTCGCTGCCGAGGCTGTCGCTGCTGCTCTCCTCTTCCGTTCTGTCTTCCTCGGCTCGTACCAGTATTTACCGTTCCAGACATGCCCAGGTGGTGGGTCCCACGTGCCCGAAAACACATTGTACACCCCCTGTGGATTCGTGAACAGAGCCACGTGTTCCACGTCACTCTTCCTCGCTGCCATCTCATCCGCCTCGTGATAGCTCCTGTCAGCCGATAGGCTGGTGTTGCCAATTCCGGGGATGATCATCGTTTGCCCAGTTGTTCCGGCCATCGGGATCACATATGGACTCGGCGCTGTTGCCCATGGGAGTCCCACGTTCATCATGCCCTGCGCGACATTCTCCATTGGATCATCAACTTCATTTGCTTTCTTCACTGCTGCTTCAAGTGTAGTAGGTCGGGGCTCCTGCTTCACCAGTTGCTTCGTGGTCTTGTCCAAACACCTATAGAATTGTGCCAGTAGTACTCGCTCGCTTACTCGATTTCTCCCCACGACTTCTCGTAGTCCGGCGGCAAAGTCAGCGTACGATTCTCCTGGCAAGAACCTTCTCATGCTCACGCGCCATTCCGCTTGCGATTTATCCAGCTTCTCAGCGTATCGCTGTAGTAAAGCCTCCTTCAGGTGAGTCCAAGTCTTCTCTCTCGCGGGTGTACTTCGATTCCTGTTCACCCACCACGTCGCCGCATTCTCCATCAACTTGTTGCCCAATATGTAGTACAACGCTTTGTCAGACCATCTGCCTCTGCCTGATTCTTCTGCGCCTTTTAGTGCCAAGTCCACTCGGTCAATCCATGTGGACACAGAGACCTTCGGTGAGGGTGTAAAGGTGGGCAGTTCCAGGTCCTTTACATTCTTTCGCCGCACCCGTGTCTCTCGGCGTCGCGGTCCTCGTCGCCTCCGGCCATTGTCACTTTCACTATCGCCATCCGAGGAAGAGCGGCCCACTTCGTCGTCATCGCCGTCGCTACCCTCGTCAGAGTCGTCTCCGCCATCATCTTCGCTTGAGTCGGGAGGAGTTCCTCCTGGCGATCCTTCATCTCGTGCTTGGCGGACGCGCCGTTCGGCGGCTACTTCCTGTACTGGTCCTTCTCTACGTCGTGGTGCGGGCTGAAGTCGCGCCACTCGCTTCGTTGTACCACCAGCACCAGGCTCAACGTTCATCTCTTCTGCTGGTCTGGCTCCGGGCGATCCTCTTCCGGTGGCTGCCTTGACTTCTTCCAAAAGACTCACCAAGTGCGTCACGGCTGTCGTCAATGCGGTTATCTCCGATCTGGGCACGGTGTCGGCGTCTTCCTCCTCGCCTCGCGCCTCATTCTGGTTCGACGGCGTCACCATCGCTGCCGGTGCTTCTCGTTGCTGGGTGCTGGTCCTTCGCGTCGCCGATGTTGTGCTCGCTACGCGACTCTTCGCCGATACTGTAGGGTTGGGGCCCCGCGTATCTTCGCCGTTACTCTCCGTTTCTTCATCGCTGGACGCCGCGGTGTCCTTCGTCGTGCGGACTCGTCGCTGTTTTCCATGCGCTCTCGATGTCGTCGTCGTTTTCGCCGCTGGCGCCGTCATCGTGGCTGTTCTCGTCATACCGGTTGGCTGTGTGCTGCTCGTCACACTATCTGTGGGTTGTTCTGCCGCCGATGTGCTCGCTGGGTTATTCGACGGCGTCCCCGGCGACTGCGATCTCGTCTGCATTCGATCTTCCGCTGTTCCCGTACGTATTTGTGCTTGAGGCCCCTGTATGACCACCATGTAACTGGGCCACTTATCTTGCCTGGCTCGTTAGGCAAATCGTATAGCCCCACCGCGTCCTTCGTTCCCGCTTCAATGGGGCACACAAACACTGCACTGGCAGTCAGCGACCCACTTGGCCACTGCGCCGGATCCTCCGCACACTCGCCGCTTCGGACCCTACTTTATTACCGCTCTAGGAACTAATTCCCTCAATACAACACCTCTCTCGTTCAACTCTCACTCACTCTCACTCGTTTCGACTCGCTCGCTAAAGCTCTGCCTCCTTTTCCCACGTAGTCTGTGTTTCGTCACTGCCGCCGTAGGCTTAATCCCCAGCCCGACAATGCGACCGCCTGTACGCTGTCCAGAGCCCAGTCACTCGCTCGCTCGTCTCTCTCCTCCTCAATCACTCAAGGTTTCCAGCAGACTCTCAGCCTACTGTCGACCCTCGACTCCTTCGAACCCGCCCCAGCCTACAAACGCCGGTTGCTCTTGTCCTTCAGTCGCTCGCTACGCCTAGAGCTCCGGCTCGATGCCCTTCACCCTAGTCGCAAGTCGGCTTCCTCGCCGTCCACCACTCGCCACCGCTAAGTAGCTCGCTTGTCCTCTTCTCTTCGCTTGTCACTGGTCTCCACCACGTCCGCTTCTCCGTCGTCACGCAAGTGCTCCTCCACGCCGTGGGTTCTCCACGTGAATTGCGGAGTGCGCTCTTCCTCGCTAATTCACAACTGAGCTCCTGCTCCCTTCCGCACTCGCCCCCATTCCTCTGGCTTCGGTGGCCACCTAATTCCCTCCTCGAGGTACTTCAAGGCTCACTTCAAGGTAGTCGTCGCAATCACCACCGTCTAGCGCTGACTCGCTCCGCGTCATCCTTGTTACCATGCTCGTCCGGTACAGCACCTTCCGCCTATTACATAATCATAATCATTCGTTTCCTCTTGTCAATCATCACTTTGAGCCGGTCGAGTATCGCACCTAGATATACATTATGGAGAAACCCTTAAGATCCAACTTGCGTAGTACATTTCAGAAGTTACCACAACGCAAAATGAATGGTATATACTACAAGCTTTTTAGAGTTCCCCTGGATATATTTTCTCCAATTACTCGGCGTACATGGCCTCCAGCTCGGCACCAAAGTGGTTAACGATCACTGGTCGTTTGAGCTTGAACGTGGGCGTAGTGAATTCATTCTCAGGTGTGAACTGCTCTGAGTGCACGTGGAACTTCTTCACACGCTCAAAGCCGAACAACTTGTACTCTATTGCCAGTCTCTCCATCTCTCGGGCAATGTCCGCCTTGAGCTCAGCACCAGCAGGGGAATCCACATCGCAAAGCTCCTTGAATGAGGCCTTGAGGCCTTTTTCCTCGGCCCATTTGGTCACAAGTTCCTCATCAGGCACAATGATCCCCACTAAGAAGCTCTTCATCGAGTCTCCATGCACAAAAGCCTGAGCAATGAGGTGGCCCTTGATGTAAATACCCTCAATCTTTTCCGGTGCAACGTATTCGCCCTGTGAGAGCTTGAAGATGTTCTTCTTGCGGTCAATAATGCGCAATGTGCCGTCCGGATTCCAGCAGCCAATGTCTCCCGTGTGTAGCCATCCTTCTTCATCAATCGCCTCCTTCGTCAGCTCCGGCTGGTTGTAGTATCCGATGAACAAATTGTCGCCCTTCATCAAGATCTCGCCACGCGGACAGGGTTGATCCTTGCTCGTGTAGTTCATATCCGGTACGTCTTCAAGGCAAATCTGTACGTTGCCAAGCGGGATCCCAATATGATCGCCAGGAGGGATGTCATCGGTCGAGCACGAGATCACTGCCCCAGTCTCCGTAAGCCCATATCCTTCCAGCATTGTGGCTCCAAACACAATCTGGCAGAACTCCTTCACGTCCTTCGATAGCGGCGCCGACCCGTTCATCATACGGCGTACACGTCCTCCCAGTGCTCGCTGAGCTTTACTAAACACCAAAAAGTCCCAGAACGCGTGGGTCTTGTTGCCGTCTTTGAGATGTTTTTTCTTGGATGCATAGGCCGTATCAAACAGCCATTTCTTGATGCCTCCAGCGGCTGCTGCTCCCTGCGTGATCTTGTCATGAATCCGGTTCAATAAACGCGGGACGGATGGGAACACCGTGGGTTTGAGCTCCTGTAGGTCGTCCATTAGTTGCTTCACGTCGCCTGAATAGTACCCGACGGATGCACCATTGAAGATACAAGTGGTTTGGATGACACGCTCGAAGCAGTGTGCTAATGGCAAGTAGGACAGATGAACGTCCGTCGGCTGGATGAGTGTGAACTCCAGTGCACAAGTGGCTGCTGCCATCATGTTGGCGTGAGTGAGCATAGCTCCTTTGGGGTTCCCCGTCGTGCCGGACGTGTAACAGATCGTAGCTAAATCGCTCGGAAGTGGCGGATCCGCCGGAACGACGTGCTTCTTGCCGTCCTCAATCAACTGGTTTAGCGTCAAGAGCTGCACTTTGTGTTGCTCTGCTAAGCGCGCCTCCTTTGGGTCGATTTCACCCTCGAGCAGCACCACCGTCTTAACACTGGGGCATTCGTGCACGACCCCCATTAGGGTCTTAAACTGTTCCTTACCACAGAAGACAATGGTCATTTCTGTGTGATTCAAGATGAACGGGATGGCACTAGGTCCCAGAGTGTCGTACAAAGGCACTAAAGTGTACGCCATTCGACTGGTGCTGTGCTCCACGATAGACCATTGGTACGAGTTCTTAGCGAAGACTCCAACGATCGCACCACGTTGAAGCTGGAGTTTGTGGCTCATACCGGACGCGGCGGCTTCTACAACAGGTACAAAGTCGTTGAGCGTCACCCACTCGTAAGCTCCCGGTTTGCCCGTCACAGGGTCGATTTTTCTCCATCCAAAGAGCTTGTTCGTTCCGTCGGGGTCGAATTTGCGCCGCAACTCCGTCAAGTTCTTGTACAGCGTCATACCCGACGTGAAGCCGCCCTTGAGGTGTCCCATCCGGACTGCACCCCGGGTGGCAGTGGCTGTGTTGTCTAACTCGTACGTGAACTGCTTCATTGGTGCAATCGATCGGACCATACACGGGATGTGCTCAATGGTCAGCGGATTCAGAAATAAATGTGAGGATTCCACGCGGCTAAACCTTTGGCTGTTGTCTCGTCGGATCGGGTGGGTAATCAATAGTTGTGATCACAATCATGTTTGGTCACGGCACTAGAGAGTTAGTAGTACAAGTAGTAAACAGTTCGTCATGTTTTCTCTCAGATTATGGTGGGAAAGCGGAAGAGCTTTCCTCCAGCACTGCAAATTGGTGGTTAGATTCTTCTCATATCTTAGATATGGCCTCATCAACGGGAAACGAACAGCCTCATGCCCGACGTCAAGTACCTTGATTTACACTAATCATGTTATACCTATGAACGTTATACACGTGCTATTAGACTTGTTTCTGCTGCTTGTTACTGGAGAAATGCTAATATCGCACTGAGTGTGACGATGAGAGTGTTCGCGATAGCAGATCTTTAGGCGTTTGAGTCGAACGCGACGCTGTCATCACCGACGTTGACGCCACTATCACTCCCAACTTTGGAGCTGCCAGTGATGTCAATACCCATAGACGTGCATTTCCCCACTACGGGCTCTACCAGGTCGCTCATGAGGTTGAGATTCTCGTTCAAAGGCAGAGTGCAGTCTTCAGGGTTGATGACGAGGATCGTAGCCATTAGTGAGCGGCATGTGTCGGTTTCGCAGATGGTGGCGAGCTGTTCGTCCGACGGAGCTCCGTTCAAGCTGGAGAAGACGACACCCGAGTCGGTAGCACACGATGTCGTGTTGGAGTTTGTGAGCAACGAGCCTAACTCCGACCTCTGGCACACGTCGATAGCAGCGATTCGCTCTGCCAGGCTGACGAAGGTGGATATTAGTACGATGGCCTTGTTCATTTGTGATCCAAAGTCTTGATTTGATGTGCGTCCGATACGGAAGATTGGCTAATGACAGAAGAAAGCACACGCTGTCCGTCCATTAGACCTGCTACTATAGTCCCACTGAAGTCAGAAGCGATTCAGAGAGAATAAGGAAATGACTGCACGTCCATTAAGCATTGAGGGTGCTTAACAACGGGTCGTACGGGTAGTAGTGCTGTGGATAGATGACTAGTCTAAGAGTAGAGTTCCTTGAAGTTGGTAAGTTGCTTGGGTCTTCACGCAACTTAAGCTTGTCATCACGTCAACGTGCACTGATCTTTCATCCTTACAAAACGTCTATCAACACACGTCGCAGATTTATACTGCGTCGTTGATACGCAGTGCATTGTCGAGTCCCGCTACGCGGTCTCCACTTGCCAATTCCCCTCCATGCAGTGCTGGCAACGTTCGCTCCGTATCACTAACTCCACCGCTCGGTTAGCTCCACGCTGGCTGCGCTCACTTTCGACTTCTTCGGTCTCTTACACCCATGAAGTCCCTACTGTGCCTCAGGTGCCTGGTCGAGGACCTGCTCGTGTCTGTCCCATTGACACGCCCTACAAACCTCACATGACGCTCTACACTAACCTATTGGATCGTGCTAAGGTGGACGACGGTAGTCGCCCCATGTTCGGCTCGAGACCTGTGGACCCAGTGACGGGGATGGCAATTGGTGACTACGAGTGGAAAACGTTCGCCGAGTTCCTGAACCACGTGGACGAGACGGCGTCCGGTATGAAGTACGCGTTGAGTGTAAGGCGACAAGACATGGTCGGTGTCTTTAGTCGTTCGCAGTACGAGTGGACACTGGTGGAGCAGAGTTGCAACCGCATGGCGTACACGCTCGTGCCTCTGTATGAGACACTGGGACCAAGTACAGTGCCCTACATCCTCAACCACACTGAGATGAAGGTGGTCTTCTGTGCTAAGGCACAGACAGCGACGTTGCTGCGTTGTTTACCGGAATGTCCGCACTTGAAAACGATCGTACAGTACGAGAGCAATTTGGACGAGCAGCACGTGGAAGAAGCGAATCAGTTTGGAGTGAAGATCTGGACGCTTGAAGACGTCGTGAACCACGGCAAACGCCAACCAGCAGACGCTGATCCACCTAAACCGGAGGATTTAAGCACCATTTGCTACACTTCAGGCACAACGGGAACGCCCAAGGGGGTCTTAGTCACCCACGCTAACTTCGTGAGCGCCGTGAACGCCTACCGACCGTTGATTCAGGCCAACCGCGATGACGTGTACTTCAGTTTCCTCCCGCTTCCTCATGTGGCCGAGCGATTCTTACACGCGATGATGATCACCGAAGGAGCAGCGATTGGTTTCTACCACGGAAGTGTGGCGCGTATTCTGGACGACGCCCAGAAGCTGCACCCGACGGTGTTCGTGGCTGTACCAAGACTGATGAATCGCATTTTCGACCAACTAAAGAACAAAGTTGCTTCCAATGGCGATACAAAGCAGATCAAGTACTTTTACCAAGCTCTGGACGAGAAAAAGCGTTTGAACGTGCTGAAACACGAGAAATACGACGCAGAACTCTTCGACCGCTTCAAGCCGGTGTTGGGTGGTCGAGTGCGGCAGATTCTCACTGGCGCTGCTCCTATCACGAGTGAAGTGAAGGAATTCTTCCAGTATGTCTTCGGTGTACCTGTCTTAGAGGCCTACGGCATCACCGAAGCCTCAGGAGGAGTCGCTTGCTCGAGTGCTTCCATGCCTCAAGGCCCCCACGTTGGCGTTCCACTTCCTGGTCTTGCTATTCGCCTTGCCGACGTCCCGGAGATGAACTACTCGAGTGAGGACGATCATGGGGAAGTGCTGATGAAGGGACCTAACGTGTTCTCAGGGTACTACAAGCAAGCCGAATTAACCCGAGAAGTTCTGGACAAAGACGGCTGGTATGCAACTGGAGATATCGGTCAATGGAACTCTGACGGGACGTTAAGCATCATCGACCGTAAGAAACACATTTTCAAGCTTTCTCAGGGCGAACACATTGCCCCCGAGAAGGTGGAAGGCGTCTACCAGAAGAGCGACTTCGTTGCACAGGTCTACGTTGATGGGGACTCGCTGCAGAGTTACCTCGTTGCGGTGGTCGTACCTGATCCTGTTGTTGTTGCTCGCACAGAATTTGTAGACTGGGAGACGGACGACAATCAAAGACGCGAACTGGAGAAGGTGGTCCTTGTAGACATGGACATCGTGGCTCGTGCTGACGGCCTGCATGGATTTGAGCGTGTCAAGAAGATTTCCCTCACTTCTGAGGCTTTCACAGTCGAGAATGACCTCGTCACACCAACGTTGAAGCCCAAACGCGCGAAACTCGCCAAACACTTCTCGGATGTCGTCAAGGAACTGTATGCCACGGGGTTGCAAAACTAACACTAAAAAAGTGTGAGAGTGTGAGAACATAATGCAAAAATACTGCTACGTAAACGAAAACTTCACGTAAACCGACCTCGTCATAAACACTGGATCTGTGGTCAACATGGACATTGAAGTTAAGTTCCTTCAAGATTTGCATCGAGTCTTGGAAGGTCTCAGTGTAAGCCCAAAGCGTTTGTCTTCGTCCAATTCATTCCTCAATTTGCTTCAAGCCTACAACCCCCTTCCAAAACCCAATCAACTCCATCGCGATGACTGTCCCCCTCAAGGACTACACACTCTTCACTCCGTACCAGCTCAACAAGAACCTCAAGCTGAAGAACCGCATCGTCATGGCTCCACTCACTCGTGCTCGATGTGACCCCGTGACTCATGAAGCTGGACCCATGCAAGTCGAGTATTACGAGCAGCGGGCGGGTGCCGGTCTCATCATCACCGAAGCTGTAGCGATTTCTGCGCAAGGCTTTGGGTGGTACGGAGCTCCTTGCATGTATTCGGAAGCGCATCGAGACTCGTGGAAACCCGTTGTCGAAGCTGTGCACGCCAAGGGAGCCAAGATCTTCCTGCAGATCTGGCACATTGGACGACAAGGACATCCAAGCTTCAGCGGTGACGTTGTTGGTCCCTCTACTATCGGACCTGTGTCAGGCCATACTCGAAATGCCAACGCTGAACAGGCACCGTACGAACTGTGCCGAGAGCTTAAGACGGAAGAGATTCCCGAGGTGATCAATGACTTCTGCAAGTCCGCTCGGTTGGCCAAGGAGGCTGGTTTCGATGGTGTTGACATCCACGCCGCGAACGGTTATCTCCCTGACACGTTCCTGCAATCGTGCACCAACAAGCGGACGGATCAATACGGCGGATCGATTGAGAACCGTGCTCGTTTCTTGATTGAGCTGGTCGACGCTCTTCAAAAGGAATGGCCTGCCGATAGGATTGGCTTGAGATTGTCGCCTAATGGCTTTTATGGCGACACTGGAAGTGCTGATAATTATGAAATGTGTTGTTATGTGGCTGACAAGTTGAGCAAGTTCGGTCTCGCGTACTTGGCCACACTGGATGGTTTCGGCTTCGGCTTCCAGGATAAGGGACCCCTGACCAAACCATTCGACGTCAAGAAGCACTTCAAAGGATCTGTGATGGCAGCCAACAGCTACACGCGTGACACTGCGGAAGGAGTTTTACGTAGTGGTGCGGCGGATCTGGTGAGCTTCGGACGTCCGTACATCTCCAACCCCGACCTCGCTGAACGTTTTCTAAACGATTGGCCGCTACATGAACCTGCCGGGTATGAAACGTGGTTTGGCACTCGAATGCCTGGACCGAACGGATACACCACCTTTCCGACCTATAACCCCGACGCCAAACATTGAGCTGGTAGTGGTGTAGAAGGCAAGAAACATCCTCAAATACAAATATCACGAAATGTTTGATGTTGTAATGTCCAGCGAAAGTAAAGACACGGTTGGGGGAGCCGGCGGAGCTCCCAGGAAGTATAGCCTAGTATATTGCAGGTAAATAGCAAAGTGAACAACTATTGTAGTCTATCATAGACTCTATGGCCCTAGTTTGTCTTGGCCCCAACGATTGGACGCGAGCCGAGTCAACATAAGACGCGTAACAGTGTATCTTGTCATCTTGAGTGTCGATACGCTATATACAACATTGTCGATACTCTAGATACTGTTCAGGATTTGTTTCCCCACTTCAACATGTAGGACCTACATGTTGACCGTGGTAGCTTAGTACATGTACAATCAGGTATTGGAAAAAAAGTTTCCAATTTGGTATTGCAATATCGAGGTCAGTCGCAATCTATCATTCTGATTGCAATTTTCTTCCGGCGGATAAACCAATACATCTTTACCCTTCCCTGTGTAGGTGGAGCTGGTTGGCTATTAATAAATACATGCATGGCCTGCACTACAGATGTTAGGTTTGTGTTTTATTGAAGTTTTAAGAATAGCTTTCAAGAGTATTATTTCTGACTTGAGTATTTCGTGGTTATTTATCAATTGCAACGATGTCCGAACTTCCGGAGCTTTCGAGGTCTTTGGAATCGCCAAGTCCGATGCGTCGGCAGTCATCACGTCGACTTGTGAACTTGAGACGGACGTCTTCTCGCCTTGGGAGTGTGTTTAGGCCCGAAGTACCGCCGCATTTGCTAAAGTTACTTCAGAAAACGCCCGAGGAGCAGCAACGCGTAGCAGCAGCCAAAGCAATTTTGGTGGATGAACCAGCTCTACGAAATGAACAAAGTCTCGATCTGGTTTACAGTTGGATGTTGCAGAATTGTAAGCAGTACAGCAACAATATCTTTGGTGCTGCACCGGAATATATTCGTCGCGAAATCTGTAGACAGATGCGACTCATTAAGATCAAGAGTGGAGGCCTTGTAATCCGTCAAGGGGACACTGGTGATCGGTGTTACATCGTTGTTGATGGACTTGTGGATGTGTATGTTAAGATGGAGAAACCAGGAGATGTGGTAGTTGCTCCAACTCCCCCACCACCGATGTTGTCAACGATGAAGCAGCGCCGAATGTCACGCAGAATGAGCTCGGAAATAAACGCAGCAGTGGATTTTGGTGCAATGGTGGCGAACCTCGGACCAGGAGCAATGTTCGGGGAAATCGTGCTGTTGAACCCTTCAGCGAGACGAAATGCTACCATCAAGGCGTCACAGTTTACCGAAAGCTGCGATTTAATTTGTCTCGAGCGTGCTGATTACATTCGTTTGGTCCGCACTGCTTCCATGGAGGCCTCGCACTATAACAACGCCGAAGTTCTTGATCGGATGTTCCTTTTCAGAGACTGGGTGAAGCATGGTGAGTTGTTTCGCAATTGTACAGCTCTTTTTCACCAATTGACGTTTGTTCGCAGAGAAAATGCGTCTTGTTAGCGCCATGAGATCGCGGCACTTCACAAGCAACGTACGTAGCTTTCTTATTATCTTAAAACTTGGCAGCGTCAGAGTGTAACCGTGATAATTGTAGGATTATCTCTACCGGGCTGGTACGGATGCGAAATGGATGTATATTGTTACTTCAGGCGAAGTTATGGAGCGTATCAACTGGACTCTCGAAGCAGCAGGGAATGACGCTGCAATGCGCCATCTCCTGTCGAATTCATCACGCAAAAATCCGGAGAAAATCGTTAATGTTGAACTGACACTGATTGGCGCTGGTGATATCGCTGGGGAATTACCGTTTTTATCTTCAAAACGTGGAGCTATCTTCGACATTAAAGCAGTGACGGATGTTCAGGCCCTCGCCATCGACCGAAGATACTATGAAACTGTGATGCTAACAGCCACGCGTGATACTAAGCCGGAAGTATACGCTACGATGAAAAAGTTGCGCAAGTTCAGTCGAGATCGCGAAGATTGGCGCCAGCAACGAATGGAGTGCGGGATTTCCTATCCTAGCGCTCACGTTAACATGTAAGTCGTCGCACTATTGAGCATTTTTACTTTTAAATGCCATAACAAGCGTGTTCTCTACGCTGTAGAACGTGGCATTTGATGCGGATGTCGAATGTTCCGTGTCCACGATGTGGTCAGCGTGGGCACCTGGCAGCGGACCTTTCCAAATGTGATAATGCTCCACCACGTCAGCCCCCACCAAGCAACAGCAACGGAAATTCTGGAGCGAGACAAACGCCTTCTGCAACTTTACTACCTCGAAAAGTATCAACTGCAAGAGCACCATCACGACGGAGTCACAGGTAAGAGATTCTACACTTTCGAGGACCAAGCGCGATTTTATAACTCTCCCATTTTGCCAGGGACGACGCCCACCAACCCAATACTGCACGGCCAAATACAGCACTTCGTGATCTTTTTGACGATACGTATCTGCCATCAGGCAAAGAACAGATTCAACGCTGTCGGGAGCGGCGAGAAAATAAGGTTGGTGTATGATGCACGCGGGAGGAACTCTGTGCTGTCAAACTTTAGTAAAGAATACAACAAGCAGTACGTACATGTACAGCGCCGCTGTCAGCGCCAGAAGAAACATATCGACGGAGATTCTTCATGTACATGTAACATGATTCATGTTACATGGATCATGTATTAGTTAGTGTACATGTACATGTAGTACGGTAATGTACGGTGTACAATAATACGACAGTGAAAGCATACTACCGCTGGGTAGTCTACCGGTACAGTAGGTATGGAACATCCTAGCCAATCCTAAGATTTCGGGATACAGCCGCATGAATTACAGTTAAACCTGTACTAAATGATAAGTCCCGTGGACCAACCTTGTATCATGTACAGCAATATTATCAAATTGTAGAGCAGCACCCCCGTCTTGAAGCAAATATCCTATACTCGTCCTCGGTCTTATCGCTACGAATGAGGACTATTCTTACCCAATCACCACCACAACGTCTGAGCTCCGCGGCGCTGAAAGCGAGGCACTAGTGTCATTATCTCATTTTCACCATGGGTCGTAAGCAGAAGCACGTCGGCAACCTAACGTTCGAACAGAAGCATTAAAACGTCGTTATCGACGCAGACAGCTTCAACACGCTCTTGACAAGGAGGAAGAAGGAATCGACCGTGATATTTACGCTGTCGACCAGCTACTGGCCATGAAATGGGTAAAATCGTGCTGGCGCGATATACCAAAGGATCTTGTCTTGAATAGCTTCCGACACACAGGTATCGTGCTGGGTCGAAGCTCATCTCGACGGTTCCGTAATGAAGTCGACAACATTCTGCAAGGGGAACTGTTGTCGTGTTTGGTGCGACTACGGGTTCGTGACCCGATGAGCGTCGAGGAGTTTGTTTGCACCCCAGCAGAGGACGACACAGAGACCGAAACACTGACCCGCGAGAAGCTATTAAACGATTCGACGGACGATCTGTTTTTGAGCACGGTGTCAGATAATACCGATCGAGATGATCCCGACAAAAACGGAGAAGATGCTGCTACGTCGACGGAGCTCACAACAAAAGCGAAGGTTGATGCCGTTCGCAGTGTGCTGTTCCTGTTGCCAGATCATCCTGATATCGAGCAAAAGCTGCTGGCCGGTCTCCGCACGCTGCAAATACGTGTTAGAAATGATCTCCGCGCTGAGACAGAAGAAGCTTTGACACAGATGACGATCACCAGCTACTTTCAGAGTCAAAACTGACTATTGAGTTGGGCTCAAACCTGTATCAAGTTTGAAGTTTAAGAGTTATCATTTATACCCCATACATTTTACTGACTACCAACTCGGTGGAACGACTTCGTATCATCTATAACAGGATATAACGTAGTGCAATAATCATTTAGTACGGGTTTAACTGTATCATTTCCTGCGCATACCGTTGTCAAATTGAATTAACAGTCAATTTACTTGGGGTCCTTGTTGAGAACTCTACACCTGCATACAAACAATGGGGCATAAAGTCAATGGGAATCGGTCCAACAGGAGCCCATAGTTTCTCAAGGACCTACAGTAAGTAGGTACCTTTATACATGTACAGTAGCAGGGTTGGTAGTGCCATCCTGCTGCATGCCATCATGGTACACACCGACAGATCTCGTGAAAACCATGTGCTAAAGTCGAACACCTGCGAATCACAGGCTGCGATAAATTAAAGAAGGTGATACATGTACACCGTGTACTACACGCACGTTTTTCAATTCCGGGGTCTCACTTTCGATTTTGCTCCTCAACACTGATTGCATACCAATCAACAACAAGATGCGCCTCCAAGCTGTCGTTTTGCTGGTTTTGTCCGCCGCCCTCGCTGTTGCTGATATTTCAGCGGCTACAAGCGGCACCGGAGGACATCACGTTAACCAGAACGACGTGAGTGCCAACCGCCTTCTTAGATCTGAAGCGGACGTTAGCGATGGAGAAGAAAGAGCTGCAACGTGGCTTCAGAGCCTCAAGAACTTGGTAAAGCCCAATACTGCTCCGAAGACGATGACGAAGCTTGAGCGCGAAAATCCCGATGTCGCCAAGTTGGTTGGAAAATCGCTCGATGGAGCGTTCAGGTCGCTGAAACTGAACAAAATCAAATCTGTGGATGATCTCTTCACCAGCAAGAATTTTGAGACCTTTAACGGCTTCATGATTTACCGTAACTCCCAAAGTCGAAACAAGCCATCGACTATAGCCAAGTTCTTCACAAAAAAACTAGGGGATGAACAAGCTTCTAAGCTTTTCTCTCAAGCTGCCAAAAGTTCCAATACGAAAGTGAAGAAAATGGGGGAGTCTTACCAGACGCAATTGCTTCGGCAGTGGGGAAAAGAAGGGAAAACCTTGAAACAAGTGACCAAGATTGATGCCTCTCTTCAAACCAGATACCAAACAGTGCTTGACGATCTCGCTCGTGCAGCTAAGAAAAAAGCTGAGCAAGCAGCAGCCAAAGCAAAGGCTGCGGCCAATACTGCCACATAGGCACAGTCACCGATTGAACTACACTCGTTTCCTGATGGTTGTAATACACAGTTCATTACCACAAGCTTGTACAACGGACTCCAGCTTGCTAGTTACTTCAGTCGTGCCTCCATCCAGGTTATGATCTCTGTGAGGATTTTCTCGTTATCTTCAAGATTCAAAACCTCATGCACCGCACCCGGAACAACGTTCATAGTCTTGTCCGTCTGCTTGCACGCGTTGTAGAAGTTCACAGAACCCTGTGCGAATGTGACTGTATCCTGTTCACCATGCAGCATGTAGATCGGCGCAGGGAAGTTCTTCGCTAGCTCATTGTTACTCTGTGCAAACCTGTCACCTTCACTCAGTAGTTGATGCGTCAGCGCAATGGTTGCCCCTTGCTTTGGTATGAGTTCGTCGCGTGACCAGCGTTTGAATACTTCAAAGTCATTTCCGAGCTTGGTAAAGTCGAACGGAGGGATTTTCATCCTCGGGAACAGGCGCGCAAGAACCCCAACAAACCCAGCGACTCCACCGCCGGGCACAGTCCAGAATGGTGCGGAGGATACAATGACCCCGTTCCACTCAAGCCCCACTTTCATAGACAACTCAACCAATTGCAGCACTAGAACTCCACCCATCGAGTGCCCAAGCACGAACCGCGGAAGATCCTTCCATGGCACATCCGCGTGGGCTTCCAACTCTGCATCCACCACCGCAGCGTTCCTCCCATCAGATTTATTCCCGTTCAATACGTGCTGAACGAACTCCATGAAGTCTTCGGTAATGTGCTGCAGCTTCTGCGCGTACATTCGTTCACCGTCGCTCATTCCGTGGCCTTGGTGGTCGACCATGAAAACAGCAAACCCTTCTTTGGCCAAAGCCCTACCAACGTGGTCATAGCGTCCTCCGTGCTCCCCCAACCCGTGTAGAATGAAGAATACACCGCGAGGCTTGCGATCGAAGCGTGGCAGCCATTTGCGCACATAGAGCGCCAGACCGTGGGAAGTCACGAAGAAGCAACGAAGAACGTTCACGTGTCCGGGGCCAGGCCGGACACCACGAGGCACAGGAGGGAGGCGGTGGGGTCCTCTTGATATCGCATTGGCCACGGCAGAAAGAACCTTCCAAACGCAGTAGCTCAGGGCCGCATAGCCCATCAGGAGATCAACTCGTGCCATACTTGTCGGTGTTGGAAGTGTGTAGCCATCGGTGACGAGGGGACACAAACCTGTATTTTTATATAATCCGATCTCAAAGGGAATCAAAATATAATTACATTCACAACCGTTGCTATTTTTGAAACAGATAAGAAATGGCGAATCATATTTATCAGGGACTTCTAATTCACAGGTCAACACTCGCATTTAACAAATTAAATACAGATTTCCAGGTCAAAGTTCGCAGTTCGAAGAACTGTCGTTTAGGGGTTGTTTTTGGATGACATCGAACAACATTTGCGCGACATTTGATAGGCCTCACCCGTTGGATGACATCGAACAACATTTGCGCGACATTTGATAGCGTTGGATGACATCGAACAACATTCACGCGACTATTAGCACCGCACCCACAATCCTGTTCTCCAAGTCAATGCCGTCCGACAATCTGAACGACGGTCGAATGGAAAAGATGTTTCTCCCAGTGGCGCTATCAGTGTCATCAACGTTCTTTGCTTCGTTATCGTCATAAAAAAATGAATTTGGGCATGTCTTCGTCGCCTGAAATGGACCACCTCGGTCCAGTGCACTGACAGTGAGCTTCAGTTTCTGCACGTCGTAAAACTTGCTCGGGTAATAATTCATTAACTTTGGGGGGCCACGAAGAAGGCCTGTGATTTTGTAAAAGAGCGCGCAGAGCCATCTGAGAGCTTAATTTAGAGCCACAAACACCACAGTATAGCAACAGAGGCGCAACTGAAGCTTTTATTTATGAAAATGGGGCGTTCCCCCATGGAGACGTTTTCCTTTCAGCGTAGAATCTTAGTGGTCTCCAATGGTAGGTCTGTTAGCTACTCGAGCTATTCTCAAACGTCATATTGGCCAGCTTGGTGGTCAACTGGCATGCCTTGTCCATGAACAGCTGAAGCTTCGACGGGTTGGTGATTGTCACGATTGCACCGTCGGGAGGTAATCCTGGGGAAGTTGCGGATGCGCCAAATACAGTTACTGTTATGAGCAGCTGGTCAACTGAAAGGTAGTCGCGCCCGTAGTCATCACGGAATGCCTTTTGCATCGCACTTAAAGGTTCCATTGCTTCCAGGTCCACAATATGAATCCGCGCAAGCTCGCCTGTTTTTACTATATGGAATGACGTCCACACCACTTTCCCCTTGATCTGAAGTCGCGCTCGGACAGCAGGTTCATTGACATTGTTAGACTTGATAAACTGCTGCAGTTTTTCCACGGTAGAAATTGTTTGCAATCCGGCCGCTTGTTCCGCTCGGAGCGCTTCGAGGCGTTGCAGCGGCGATACATACTTCGGTGCGGGAGTAGCAGCAGCGTCAGCAACATCCACAATGTTACTCGAAACATTCCCGTAAATGTTTTCTTCGCTTTTTTCCTCGCTCGCTTCGCTCTTATTGTTGCTCTTCTCTTCTGCGCTTGTAATATCGGAAGCAGATTTGTTCTCGACGGATACTTTGTTTGATTTCTTGTCAAGGTTTTCACGCGGCGACGACTCTTCGACGTTAGATGAAGGCGTAGCGTTACTTTTCGAATTCTCTCCAGTGTTTGCTTGTGCAGTAGGAATGGATTTCTGCACGGCGCGGCGCTGCCGCTTTTGCTCCGCAAGAGTATTTTCAGGCTTGACAGGCGGGTTGCGCTTTTTTGTTTGGGAGGCTGCCATGGTAGTTGCTTGTGCGCGAGAAAATGGAAAATGAAAACACTAGATATATCTTGGAGGCTGACCGTCAGAAATGACAGATATTTACTAAGGACAGAAAAGAAACATTCCACTGAGAAAATTACCCGCTTATTACCTGATAGTGCGATCTACATCTCTCCACCAGTTGAAGATACGCTCACACATCTTGATTAGGGAAAAACGTTTTTCTCCAAAACTGCTGACATTTCTCGGATCCTTGACACCAATGCAGTCTTTTTAAATTAGAAAAGGCTAGAAACTGAAACGGTTTTGTACAGTACCAATTCTAGCAGTGTGTTCCTGTCAATCGGTCAATCAGGGCGAGTGAAGGAATTTTAACAGAAATGTTACGACGTAGGTTCACAACCCATACGCATTTTTCTCGTTATAATCGTGCGTGTGTTGATTGATTTGTTCTCTATCGTCGACGGGAATTTGCTTGAGATTTTCGAGCCTAGATCCGGTTAGCGTTCGCCAAGGCATGTATTTAGCATTTTTGAACTTTCACACGGCTTCTAACCCTTTTCAGTACCACGGGGTTACGACTCTGAACTACCGCGTAGTCACAAATACCAGGAGATACGCGCACTTGAACCGCTTCGCCTCTCATCGCGTTATTATCTGGGGGCTTTCGACTAGTAGACGCCACGATCGTTTGTTTGACTTGCTGGATTGACTGTGGACACCACTACCCGAAACTTTTCTACCTTAGCTTGCTACTGCTAGAAGCCGACCCGCCACTTTGAAACCCTCGCATAAGTCCAACAGCCTCGTTTTCGAGATAGAATCAGTTGGCGGTTGAGTGATCAGAGGGCCTCCGCGACTGTCTTTAGTATAGCGCGTAATTCCTGTGACTTTGTGTCGAGGTTGTATGGGGGAGAGAAAGCGTAGGCGCAGTGGTGCAAAGTGCGCGAGGTGCGATTCTATCTGTGGATTTGGAGAGCTGAGCTGTGAGCGTTGTGTTCGACAAAAGCGATTTTTCAAACATTTTACTCTTTGATCCGGAAAAGGGGGACAAAGCTCGATTAGATTTGGAGCAAGCGATTTCTAAATCCCGCCGTGTAGCAGCTGTGTTGGAGAAGACGCTGAAACGATCGGTAATCGAAGACGCAGCAGCTGTTATTACTATCGTCCAACAAGTAGACGAAAAACTAAGGGAAGCAGCAGCCTTATTGGATTTGGACTTGACTCGGGCGTTAAAACGGAGTGACCCTATAAAACGCAAGATAAATAAACGTAGTACCTGAGCTTTAAAGCGATTCTTCAATGACGACTCGAAGCAAAAATAAAGCTGCTGTAAAGCGTTATCGCGAACGATTGTCAGAGGATCAGCGGCAAGATCATCTTCAAAAAGCCCGCGCTTACAAACGCCGAAAGGGAGGGAAATTACCGCCTCCAAAACTATTGTTGGAGCCGGTATCAGATGCTATTCAGCGGGATGTGCTTCAACGGCTCCGAATTTCGCTTGGAGCTGAAACTTTAGATGAGTGCGTATGCGCTGTTTGCGATCGCTGGGTAGTAAGACATACCAGCCTAGAGTTTACCGTCTGCGACAAGTCTAGTATGGATGTCATGCGTACGCTATTGAGTTCCGCTGGATTGGATCTACCGCTCGATTTGATACAGTATTATGACTGTGGAAGTATCGATCCAGCTTTCCGTGGTATGGTATTGTCGAAAAAAGGAGTGTTAGCAGCAACCCAAGAGAGCGTTGCTCGTCTACGTATGTGTTGTGAGTGCAGTGGCCATATTAAGCAACGGGAGCTTCCGAAATTCTCTATTAAAAACGGTTTTTGTATCGGTGAATTGGACGCTACTTTGATTGACACAACCCTTACTGAACGCATGATGACTCAACTGGTGACAGTGGTAGCTTTGACGCGGGTTATGCGTGGTGGTGCTCATCGTTCAATTCGATCACACTGTATGGCTTTTGATGCCACACCGGGACCACCTGCTACGTTGCTTCCGCGGACATTGGATAAGCTTTCTACGTACAGAGTTGTGGTTGCAGGGCAGATTACACAAGCACAATTAACCAAAATACGACGCGTTCACGTAGTTCGCGGTAACAAGGTGGAAGAGCTTCTTCGCTTCTACAAGAGATACAATCACTTTTACGCGCGGGTTGAGATTGACCACGACCGCATCAGCAACGCTTGTGGTTGCCTAATAGATGACGCACTTATTGATTTTGACGAAAACGCAGCAGCAAACCTCGTGGCAGGTGTCGACAAAGATCAAGCGCGTGTTGGAGCAGAGAACGATTCGGATGTAGCTAGTACACCAGAAGATGAGTGCGAACTAGTCGAGCGGAGCTTAGTGTTTGTTAACACAACAAGTACGGATTCCTGTAACCCTTCTTTAGTGACGGAGATCCCGGCTGAGGAGCAAGGGTTGAATTCTAATCGGCGCTTTCTAGTGCGAAACTCGTCGACGTTTTCTAATGACGATGATGGTAGCATTTTTGCAAAAATGTTCCCTCATCTATTTCCATACGGGCATGGACATCCAGGGGAAAAGCGAACCGTTCCCGTCTCGTTGAATGCGTGCATTAATTACTATGGTATGCTCAGTTCGCGGCGATTTGCGGAAGATGAAACGTTTATGCTGGTCGCGTTCGATCGATTGGCGACAAAGCGAATGTTTATGCAAATCTCTCTGACTTGCAAACGATACCCAAATTTGTTTCGCGGTTATGATTCTATCACTTGTGAGCAACTATCCGCAGCACTTCGCGAAAATGAGTTGCGGCAGCAAGGGAGGATAGGTTCTACTACAGTGGATCTCTCCCCAGCCGGAAGATTCCTCAGATCTGTGCAAAAGGGTACTGGATCCTTGTGGGGAGGTAGTTTAGAGCGCCAACGCTGTCGAAGGGAAGCGTTTGCATATCAGGCACTGTTTGGACAACCTGGATTATTCGTGACTATTACACCAAACGTTGGGAATTCGTTTACGATGGCTCAATATACTGGTATTACTAGTGTGGATAGCCTATTTGACTGTCTAGAGTCAGTGCTTCCTTCAAAGGCAGAGCTGCGCAAGGCTACAATGGGTAACGACGTCGCTTCTGCTCGTCTATTCTCGAGATGCATCGATGCCTTTATCGAGGATGTTCTTGCCCTCGATAAAAAAACAGGAAAACCGAAGTCGTATCCTGGGTTATTTGGTCCTGTGAAAGCATATTATGGTATGGTCGAGACGCAGGGCGGAGGAACTCTACATGCCCATTTTATTATTTGGCTTCTCAATATTCCTAAAAACAGCACTGAATTTGAACAGCTAATCACAAGCGAAGAAACGAGAGCTTCATTTATGAACTCGGTGGTAGCGTATGGTGCTAGTGTTGTTGGCAACTCGCTACCCCTTTCTCCTTTGGTTCGCTGTCCGGAATGTGGGGCCCCGGCCGATGACTTGAAGCCTCTCTCGATACCTCCTACGGCTTACATGGATCCAAAGAAAAACAGTCAATCGCAGGCGCCTCTGTTGCTATACTGTGGTGTTTGTGGCTCTAAATTAAGCTCTCAGATGGCTCTGCGCGCTCTTTTACAAAATCACAGGCCTTCTTCGTGGCCCCCCAAAGTTAATGAATTATTACCCGAGCAAGTTTTACGACGTGCAGAAACTGAAGCTCACTGTCAGTGCACTGTCGCTGAGGCTAGTAACAAACTTTTGCATAGAGAGTATTTGCGTCGCTTATGCGATGGGATGGGGGACAGTACGATTGTATCGTATCTACCGCCAAGTCTACTTGAACGTAACGACCTCCGTGACGACAAGATCGTTCGTTTGATTGAGATGCTCCCTCCTATGTGGGACGACAGCCGGATGAGTCAACACGATTTCGCGTTCATGGTGTCGACGCTTGTCGTTTTGCTTAACGAGCACTGGTGGGCTCATACTGGCAGCTGTTTTAAAAATTCTCGTTTTTCTTCTAGTCCTAATACCTGTCGATACTCGTTTCCTCGAGAACCTGTGCCATCAACAGAGTTTCGAAAGGATGGAATTGAATTGAACCGAATGCCAGGGCACGAGTACATCAACGGGTACAATCCGGTGATGATGGCTACTTTTAAGTCAAATCACGATATCCAACTCTTAATAGGCGGAAAGGATATGGCTGCTCGAATCTACTACTGTTGCAAATACGTTACGAAAACTCAAAATCAAGTCGATTCGATTGCTGCGGTAGCTCTTGCGGCATTCCGGCGACGAGAGGAAAAAGAGAAAGTCGATGCGGGCACCTGCGATGGAAAGAGAGGCAACATCCAAAAATGTAGAAAGCGTGTCGCGGCAATGGCCTACAACGTAACTAACCGACAGGAGATATCCGGACCACTCGCAGCGCTGTATGTTCAGCGCGGTTCGTGTGCGTACTCTAGCGCACGCTGCGAGAAGCTTTTGCTTTATAACATTTTCGCTCAACTCCTTGGTGACATCGACTATTCCTGTGATCTGGTGGAGACTAAACGCTCGGAGAATCCACCACACGATGGGTCCAATCGCATTACGTACAAACCAGTTGCATCTCTGGATGATTATATGTTTCGGCCTCTTAAGCACGATAGCATCAATCTCTACAAGTTTTGCATGAAGTTTTTCAGACGAAAAAAAACTAAATCGGCGTCAAAGGATATACTATTCCTTGATCAACATCCTCTTTTTGGATCGCATTGCCTCGGTGAGCATTTAAGAGATTTCGTACCCGTCATAATTGGTCCTAGAATGCCATACGTTGACTTATCTTCATCCAATGAAACTAAAGCGCTCCGTTCGAAAATTGCATTGGTACTTTTCAAACCCTTCCGCCAACTTCGAGATCTCGTTGGTTTGGATTCGCCCACGGAGATGGACTGGATCAATGCTTACGCACGATGGGAAGGCGACCGCAGTGCCTTCGACAGAACTATAATGTCCAATATGGATGATTATTATTCTGGCAGAGAAAATGCCATATCAGATCGCAAATGGTTAGGAACCGAAGAAGACACAGGATCTGAAAGTGACCTCGATGATTCTGCTGTGGTGGACCCGTTTTCAGACGTTGGTACTGACGGCGGTGACTATGGCGACAACGGCAGTGCGTTTTATGCTGGTGACTGGGATGTAGCGACGACTGCGCTGTGCGAAACTACAGAGTTGACCCCTGTTCGGTACCCATCAATACAAGAAACACCATCGCATTCTAAAGATCTTCTGTTCACGATAACGAACACAAAAATGTTTTTGGGGATTACTTCACGGACGGCCTCGGATTATGCGCGCTTACAAGAGGTGGGGCGTTGCGACGGCACATCTCACAGTGGCTATTCTGTCCCCCAAGCCAGGGTTTTGCGCAAATGGGTAAAAGATGATAACACCGACAACAGATTAATACCTGATGCGCCTCAAGACTACCCGTTGATTCATCCAACAGCCGTTATTGAGCTTATACGAGACGCTTTGCGCCCCGAGAATATGCTTTGGTCGGCTTCCGCCGAAGCTTCCGCAAATATTAATGATTTTCCTACCCTTTCTGCTGTTTCGAGTTCGTTTACGCTTAACCCACTTGAGCATGCTGCGTTTTGCAAAATTGGAAGCGCTTTATTAATAAAGTGGTTACGGGCTGACCCAAGTGAACGTTGTTACCAAGGGGATAATTTTGAAGAGGCGCTGTCTCGTGATCAACTTCTGTTCTTTCTGGGCGGAGCCGGTGGTACAGGAAAGAGCAGGGTAATAGACGCCGTGACAAAATTCTGCAGTAGTTGGAGAAGAGCTACTTGTGTGTTAAAAACAGCATTAACTGGGAAAGCTGCCACGCTAATTCAAGGTAGGACCCTTGCAAGCTTTATTCTCTCTTTGGAGCGGTCGAATCTAGACAGTTTCGTCGGCGTTGAAATGCTCGTTATCGACGAAGTATCTATGCTGACTAAAAAAGACTGGCTAAAGCTGGATAACTTGCTCCGTAAATATAAACGAGTATCTGGAGTTCCATTCGGAGGGCTTCATATCGTGCTCGTAGGCGATTTTCTGCAGCTACCCCCAGTCGGATCGGATCCAATATATATTGATCCTCGCACCAAGACTAAATACTCAACAGCTGACATCGAGGGTTTCCTGCTGTGGCGTCGGTTTGAAACAGTAATTGTGCTCGAGGAGTCGGTTCGCTTTCGGGATGACCCAGAGTGGGGAAAGGGTTGTGCAGCTGCGCGCCTAGGACATTGGTCTAAGGATTTCATTAATTTAATCAATTCTCGGCTTGTTAAAAGGCTTGACAGCACGGAATGGAGCGCAGATACTGTCTTTGTTACACCCGACAATACTACTCGAGCGGCTATCAATAATGAGTTTGTGAAAGAGGCTGCAAAAAAACTACCTGCGGGGCATTATCCATTACGGCTAGTTGCAAATTTTAAGAACAGTCTAGGCGGTCTGAGCCGTAGCGATGTGGAATACATAATGGGGCTGCCTGACACGCGCTTTGGACGTATGGCTCCGTTTCTCGATCTTATTGAAGGCATGCCTATCCAAGTGACGCAAAATGTCCGGCCCACAAAGGGGTTGCAAATGGCACGCTTGGTATTTTAGAACGCGTGACGTTTTCTGCGGATACTCGTTTCAGGCTGGTTCGAGACAGCTCTGCTGGAATGACGGTTCGCATTCCAAGTCGACCGCCTGTCTTCGCCTTGCTTCGACTTGATCGAGGCCCTGGGGCAACTCCTTTCGATCCTACAGCAGAAGCTGACCTGTTTCCAGTTTTTTATGACACTCAGTCGTTCTCCAAAACATCTATCCCGCTTCCACGAACTCTTAACGGAGACACAAGATCTGTTCCCGTGAAATTGCAACAATTTCCGTTTGTACCAGCTGTTGGGTCAACCATATACAAAGTACAAGGGGAAACGCTTCACTCCATGGTAGTCGTGGAATGGAAGTCGCCTGTTGGAGTTGTGAATAAACCCCAACAAACGTATCTTTTGGTATCTCGTGTTGTTTCCCGATTCGCGTTTGCTACATTGGAACCATTTACCGCTAGTTTAGCACAGTGGTCTCAGCCTCCCCACTCCGCTTTACGAGAGGAAAATCGACTTTTGCGGCTTTCTGCGAATACACTAACAAGTTTACAGCAAGCTAATGGTTAGATAGCTAAGGGAATAAAACACCTTCAGTTGAAAATGAACCATAGTTAATAACTTTTTAAAAGAAATTTCTTTAAAATAGTTCTTTCTAACTTTATATTTGATACACGTTTAATTGCTTCGAACTGCGAACCCCCCCGGGTTCACCACCCGGGTCCCCAATCGCACGTCGGATCCAAGTAGAAACGGGCCGTTGACGTTTAATTCCCGCATTTTTAGTTGAAGTGGGCTCAAAATATCTTCGTAAACACTTTCTACGTCCCTTACGTGAAACCATTCCGCATTCCGTCGTGCAGCACTGACATTCACTCCTGTTTCTCTTTGTTTCACTATGGGCTCTGCTTCCAGCACCGAACGCCTAATGAGCGAGATCGACTTCGAGTCGTACAAGGGTCTGCGCTACACCACGGCTGTCCCTAACACTGGAGACGCCTCTCACGGCCCCACGTACGAAGTACCGAACACTGTACCGGTTGACGAGGCGCAGCAGACGCTGTACCACAATTTCCTGCGTGGATGGAGTCGAGAAGGGGGCGCCCGCCCGTGCTACGGCCGCAGAGCGGTGGACCCAGCCACAGGGAAGGTCGGAGCCTTCCAATGGCTCACGTACGCGGAGGTGAAGACGCGGATGGACGATCTCGCGTCGGGTTTGACGAGAGCGTGCGGTCTGAAGCGTCAGGAGAATGTCGGTATCTTCGCTAAGAATCAGATTGAGTGGTGTGTGGTGGCTCATGCCTGCGACCGCATGGCCTACGTGCTGGTACCGCTGTATGACACGCTGGGACCCGATGCGGTGCCCTTTATTGCCAACCACACGGAGCTGAGAGTGCTGTTTTGTGGCTTGGACCAGTTTCACGTCGTTATGGACTGTAGAGAAGCCTGTCCGAAGTTGCAGACTGTCGTGCAATTTGAACCTGTGACAGAGGAGCAACGCCACGTGGCTGCTGCTAAAAACATTGAGCTGAAAAGCCTCAGTGATTTGGAGCTTATTGGACGAGCGGAGCCGGTGCCAGCTGACCCTCCACTCCCGACGGATATTTCGACCTTGTGCTACACGTCAGGTACGACGGGAGACCCCAAGGGTGTGATCTTGCTGCATAGGAACTTCACTCTTGTCAGTACACTAGCTGGAGAGAGACTGGCAGTGAACCCCACGGACATCCACTTGTCGTACCTGCCACTGCCTCATGTGTTCGAGCGAGCAGTTATTGGATCTATCTTGCAAAACAGTGCGGCCGCCGGATTTTACCAGGGAGATGTCCTGTTTCTGATGGAAGACCTGGCGGAACTGGCGCCGACGCTGTTCGTCTCAGTGCCGAGGCTGTTCAACCGAGTATATGACAAGATCACGCAGGGTGTGGCTGCTGCTGGAGGGTTGAAGAAGTTGATGTTCGATCAGGCGTATGCCAGCAAGCGCGCGGGGTTGAGTGCTGGTTACAAGACCCACGCGTTGTGGGACGCGCTGATCTTCGCTAAGATCCGACAAGTGCTGGGTGGTCGAGTTCGATTGATTCTGTCTGGATCTGCTCCGTTGAGCGCTGACGTGAAGGAGTTTATGAAGATCGTCTTCTGCTGCGATGTTGTGGAGGGGTACGGACTGAGCGAGACGGCAGCGGGTCTTTGTTTGGCTGGGGGTGACATGCCGTTGGGGCCTCATGTTGGCCCACCACTTGTTCGCATGCAAGTGTGCCTAGAAGACGTGCCTGAGATGGGCTACACTAGTAAGGATAAGCCTCGCCCGCGAGGAGAAATCCTCACGAAGGGACCGCTGGTATTTGCTGGATACTATAAGCAACCAGAGAAGACGGCCGAGGTGATAGATGAGAATGGATGGTTCCACACGGGAGATATTGGCTGCTGGAATGCGGACGGCACGTTGAGCATTATCGACCGCAAGAAGAATATCTTCAAACTGTCCCAGGGCGAGTACGTTGCAGCGGAGAAGATCGAGGGGGTGTATCTCAAGAGCAAGTATGTGGCGCAGGTATTCGTGTACGGCGACTCATTGCAGAGTTGCCTTGTTGCAGTTGTTGTTCCCGATCCTGAGATGGCCGAGGCCTGGGGTCAATCCAATGGCTTGTCGGGTGAACACGTTGCCACGGCACAGCTAGTCCATAACCCATCTTTTCAAAAGGAGGTTTTGGACGATATGCAGACCACTGGTAAGACTGCGCAGCTTCGTGGATTCGAGTTTGTGAAGAAGGTGCATTTCCACCCGGATCCGTTTTCCATGGAGGAAGGCCTCATCACACCGACATTCAAACTCAAGCGTCCGCAACTCAAAGAGCGGTTCCAAGGAGAGATCAAACACATGTACGAGGAGCTCCAGTAAATAAGGCTGCTACGCACTGAAATTGCGTAAGGTGTCGGTTCGGTTTGGAATACATTTTCTCAGAATTTTAGTTTCTACATGAGTGTGTCTCGATCCCAAAACTACTATTCTCTCTACCCAAACCTTTTAATTATAGCGAGTGTTGTTGTTGTTGTTGTTGTTGTTGTTGTTGTTGCTGCTGTTGATAAGTTTTAAGATTTGTTGCAACTACGCGGCCAAGGAGCTTTTCGTCTAAGATTATTTTATGCTTCAAATAACTTTTACCCCACCTCCAAATGTTGCTTGTATCAAAAACCAGGCACCTAACCTAAACTGTATTTCCAGGTTAAATTTTGTGGGTGAAGCATTGGTAGTATGAATATACTACGTAGTAATACAGAGTTACGAAAATGACAGTTTGTTCGACGTTCATCCTTTGGATTTTTATCTCTCTTTAGGGCCTAAACAAGCAAGCAAACATCTCCTAAAGTTTAGGCGATGTTTGCTCTCTTCTTTGTTTTTGTCTGGTGTTTCGATGCGTTAAGCTCCAACATTCCAAAGCCAGCCATGACCATAGCTCCTCCAAGAAGACATTCCCATGGGAACACTCGTTCGTTCAGAATGACATCCCAAAGCAACGACAAGGGAATGGTCATCATAGCCCCCACAGTCGTGATAAGCGGGGTCGTCCAGCACAGAGCTAAGGACTGCAGCAGGGTGTACATACCAGCTAGAGAACCACTCACAACCAGCAAGAATATGCCCCAAGATGAATCTGGGAAACCCCAAGGTTCTAGAAAAAGGCTCCCAATGATCCACACTGGAATTGTCACCACGCCACAAATTCCTGTCAATGTCAAGACGGTTGATGCATCGACGACATCTTCACCCATAACAACACGGTAGGCGACTCCATACGCTGCAACGATCATGGTCTGAATCACCACCAAAATACAGGCCAGGAAGCTCGAGTTCTGGTGAGTGTCCACATCATCATCCTGAAACACGGTGATCAGAGCGACGCCAGCGAACGAAGTCAGCACCCCGCCTATCTTCTTGAAACTTGCTTGTTCGTGCAGGAAGCACATGGAGAAGAGATACACGAAGAATGGGGAGGTGTTACTGATGGACGTGCTTGCCGTGACACTGACCATCCCCAAAGCTGTGAACCACAGATAGTCCGCCATGAGGTAGACCGTATTCAGCACCACGGCGATCACCAACAACTTGCGCAACGGATGCACCGAGTGTCGCTGCAAGACATCAACGACGTTCCAATTCTCGATCTTTGCGCCAGCACTAAACTCACGGGCGATGTGATAGACGTAAATCGCTGGAAGTAGGAAGATCTGTGGGTGAGCACACAAGTGTAAGGAAAAGGTATAATAGAAGCTTCATCTGCCCCATTTTACCGTAATAGCGTGGTCCATACACGTGATGAAGAAAGGCTTTCGGAAGTGGGTGGTCGACTAGAAGCAGCTCTCAAAATAAATGAACTATATAAATTATAAGCAGCCTATTCTAAACTCACCTGAAGTGTTTGTGCTGCCTCAGCCTGAGTCACAGATACCAATACCAGGACTAACTCAGGGAGAGTAAAGTGAGTGCACAGCCGACAGATTAAGTTCTACCCAAAGCTCGTACCAAAGATCGCTAGTAGACCCAGCCGATGACGATGAGAGCGGGTTTCCGAAGTATTCGTATCTCGGTGTGGCGTTAACAGCGGTTCGCTCTCGTTTTCTCCGATTGTCAAAGCCATTTTTTACGATCAAATATCAGAATGACCTCGAGCCAGGAAATTGGGAAGTGAACTAGATCTTGCACTCGTAGTACGTCTACATGTATTGCATGTATAATATAGTTCTTTGTTGAGGATCCGTTTCAAATCAGTTGGTCATATTTTATTGCGTGGTGTTTGATTCGTGTCAACTGTGATTCGTGGATACACCACAGCATTACGTTAAGTAGTTTCTTGAATTTGTACATCAATGAAGAACCCGCTTCAAATCAATCGGTCATATTTTATTGTGTGGTGTCAATTTTGATTCATGGACGTCAACGGCGTTGGCGTTTTGGCGTGCATTGTGGTTTACTTAACTGAAATACTATGTCGCCTTCTCAGATGTTGACTTTGATTCGTGGATGCCTTAGCAGAAATTGTTTGTGTCGTATTAAATACGCTTCGTTTTCTTCTACGTGTGGCACAGTGCACAAGGACTTCTACCGTAGAAGTAGTTGGACAGGGGAAATGCATAACTTGCTCTTCTGTTCATTATTGTTGTTTTGGCAGGACTATTCGGCAAGTCGCTTCACTAGCTCTCTCATTAGATATTATCTTGATTGCTACGACTTGGTTCTGAAAACTTCTTGACTTGGTGGATCAAAGCCCATTCATTGAAGAACTAAAATCACTGCGTTACCCTTCAGCTCAGGTTTATCGCTATGCAGGTAGATATGTTGAAAGTGGCGATGAAATGAGCTTATCAGGCATTGTGTGCTTACCTCCTCCAATTCAGTCTCCTAATTTTGTTCCGGAAACAATTGCTGTGTGGCAGTAGCAACAGTGTTTGGTGATGGTGTTTCAATCCTTAGACGTATCGTGACTATGGAGAAAGTAGTATTAATAATAATTGATAACTTTTAACATGCTTGACCCTAGACTGCCACATTTCTTTTAATCCAGGTCAAGAAAAGAAACATTGATCCAGTGTACAGTAAGCAGCAGTAGCACAATACACCACACTCATATAACAATGATCCAGCGTTTCAATTGACTCTTGTGAACTGGAGGGTTTAGCGCCTGAAGGAAATACAGTACATATCTTCAAACACAGTCGTAACAGGACATCGTGCTCCACCGGAACAAAGTACTGGGATACTGAAGAACAAATATTGGAGGGCAGCTAGCGGGTGAGGATCTATTGCTTGAGTAAATTGCAGCAGTATATTACGGTCGCTCTGAAGACAGCTATCTTGCCTTCCCGAAGCTCTTGCACCAGCGGCTCTGGCTGACGAAATACTCGAGACAATAGCCTGTACAAAAGAAAGGTTCGCGGAAATGAGTGGTTGACTGCTAACAGAGCGTACAAGACTAGATTTTCAGTTGTGCTCCTTCAGCCCGATTCAAAGCAGAGACTTAATATGTATCTGAAATCTACGCACTTTTCGTAGCTCTCTTTTTCTCCCGTCAAACGCATAGTGCACTATGTAGTGTGATGAGCTGGACTACTGCATTTTTAAGCGAGGAAGTTGACTCGTGGAGTAAACTTTACCAGGATTCAGGATTCAGTTGACGGTCAACGTGTGATCAACTTGATCATCTTTTATTGCGTGTTACACGAGCATTGGTAACGCCGTTACCGCAGAACTTGCGACTTTGTGCTCCATGCCACCTTCTCAGAAATGGTCTGTTGACTTTGATTCGTGGATGCCGTTGCAACCCTTGGGGCACCATGAGTTGTGGTCTTCTACTGATACACCACCAAGCCTTTCGGCAGGCGTTTCTTGTCGTACATATCCACAACACGGCTAAAACTATTTGCCTTCATGGAGTCTAAAACGAATGCGCAGATCAACTTCAACGTCTACATGCACTTTACTCCTCACGCTGTCGGCATTGTTGAGTGGTACAGATCGCCAAATCACCAGATCGACGCCAGGATCAGTTCATTTCTGAAAGTTCTACAGTCTCCCAACCATGCCGTTCCGGCCGATGTTCCTGCTTGATGCAGGCGAGGCCAAGGAGCTCATTCCACTCAAAATGATCTTCGTTGTTCATAACTACTGCTATTCGCTAGTGGCATATCTCCCGGTATGAATGAAAACGACCTCAGCTATTGTGACATTTGCTGACAATTCGTGTATGCTCAGATCTTCTTTGAAGAGGCCAACTTCACCAAGAGCGAGATTAGTATTCTCCTTGCAATCCCTTGCATTTGCACTGTACTCGGCCCTCCAGTGTGGGGAGCAATCGCAGACACATTACACCGCCACAAGCAAGTGCTCTTGTTTTGCCACGTTACGTCGGCACTTTTGATTTTCGCGATTCAATTTGTCACTTCCTTCCCGCTCATGTGCGTCGTTGTCTTCGTGGCTTACTGCCAAATGGTCCCGACCCTCGCACTGCTAGACGTGGCAGCTATGAAGCTCAGTGCAAAATATGCGGGGGATTTCGGCAAACAGAGGCTCTACTCTGCTTTCGGCTACGGTGTGGGTGGCTACATTGCTGGTATGTTGGCGTCTGCCGTCGGGATTGAGTGGTGCTTCACTATGATGCTTGGTGTGTCGTGCATTACACTGGTACTGCTACTACGGTACATCCCTGCTGGATATGCAGACGACGAAGACGACGAACCTCATCCAAAGGGGGTCTTCCACACTACTGTAACGCACATTTTCCGTCGACCGGACGTTCTTGTGTTGTTTGTCGTTGCTCTGGTGGCTGGAGTCAATGGTGGATTCATCGACAGCTATCTGTTCCTCAATGTGTACGACCTCTCGGACGACGGGGCTACTATCGTGAGTGTCTTTGTGGCTGTGCAAACCTTATCGGAGATCCCGTTCTTCTTCTTGGCCAGCTCCATGATCAAGAAATTCGGTACTGCTGTATGTATTACGGTTGTAGCTCTGGCGTTTTTCACCCGTGACATGGTCTACACCTACATGGAGCAGCCTTGGTACATTGTGCCGGTGGAAATGTTGCACGGAGTCACGTTTGGGCTGCTACTTGCGACCATGACGATTTATCTCCACGATGCTGCTCCAAAGGGGGCGTCTGGAACGATCATTGGGTTGCTATCAGCGGTTTTACGTGGGGTTGGTGCAGGCACTGCGTCACTTGTTGGTGGCGTAATTTACGACGACTACGGAGTGGAAACCATTTGGAAGATTGGCGCTTATGGTATCGTCCCGGCGATGCTTGTTCTGATTGCTGTTTTCTTCTATCTTGCTCGCAAACAGCAAGTTTCAACGGAGGAGCTAGATGAAAACCTCATCGATGATGATGAGATTCACAAGATTGTTGTTTAAGCACTTTAAAGCAGCATTTAGGTGCACTATGTTCAAAGTGACTTTCCTAGTTGATTTTCTCATCGTCAAAGACACAGTTTTCGGATTAATACGACACGAATTTAGTCATACTACTTTTTTGCTGTTTGTTAAGCTACGCTATCTTTCCGAGTAGATTTTGGACAACCACAGGCTTGGCGGGCCAAAGGGGTACTGTAATACCTACGATGGTATTTCTTTAGATTTGCTCACCAGTGACATATTATGCAATGATTGCTTCCACCGCGCAATACATGTATAATGTTTTTCAATGGAAACTGGTTCTAGCCACAAACAATTGCAATTCGACCATGTACCATAAAAATGGAGAAAACGCACGCAAATGATTTTTGGGGATTCAATTATTGTGATTGACAATCTTGGCAGTCCAACAACTCCAATCAATTTTTGCATTACCCCTGAACAATCCTTCAGCTTGCAAGGGTTTGCGAAAATCAGGATTTAGTTGGCGCCCGCTCAGGGTTTAGATTGTCATCTTTTATTGCGTGTTACACGAGCGTTGGTAACACCGTTACGCGACTTTGTGCTCCATATTCATCTTCTCAGAATTGCGATGTCGTTACACGGGCGAGTTGCGCTATCTACTTAAGTTAAATGCATTTTCTTGTCATACATATCCATAAAACGGTTAGCCAGCATGCGCAGATCAACGTCAACTTCACCATGTATTATGCTCCTCACGCAGCAGCTTTGTCTGCATTGTTGTGTGAAAAAGAATCTCTGTTAAAGATCACAACCGGGTACTAATTAAAACATATTATTAAACCGCTGAAAACTTGTTTCAGCGGGTTTAGATTCTTCAGCACTGAAAACAACTGAAACGAGAAGGTAGTAGACAAAGATAGAAATAGACAAAAAAAAAAAACAAAATTAGTTACTCAGTAAGGACTACAGCATTGTTAAAGATGACAGGGAAGGTCGTAAAGAGTGCTGTGCACCCGAAAAGCTTGGCTGACGTGTGTTCCCTACAATTGTTCGCAGCAGCCTTTCAATTGAACTCACTGCTCCTTTGTGTGAATTAGTCCGTAGTAATCCTAACGCAATCAGTAAAGTACCAGAACACTTCTCAACTAACTAGCCCCACTTACTTCTTGATGTGGTGATATTCGAGGCCGAAGCTAAGATGAAGATCTATAATATGCGTTTGGATAAGGCGTTCAAGTTGATGATGCTTAAGATCATAGATAGCCTAAACATTTTGATAGTCATTTTCGTGCTCACGACACATAGATTCGGTATACAAATGCACTACCCTGAACGATGCTTAGTTAGAGAGTATAATAGTGCCAACCACGCACCAAAAGCAAGTTGAAGTTGTTTCATAGGCTGATGTCCTCCTTATGTGCGCATTTACGAAGCATTTGAGTAAGCTAATTTATCATTACTGAATAATAACAGTGAGTACTAAGAAATCAGAATGTGGGATCGCTGAAACTCTTTTTCAGCGCTCAAGTAACATACATAGAAAAATATTTTTGGATAATAATAAAAATAACACAATTTTCATTAAATGAAATTGTTTTGAAAGATGACAGTGAAATTTGGGTCTTCCCAGGCTCTCACTAGGTGGTTCTCTTGTCCTGCTAGCAATAGTTTCAACGGAGGTGATGGATGAAAACCTTGTCGGTGATGGTCAGATCCACAAGAATGCTAATCTAAGTAGTATTTAGTTGCAATGTGTTCAATGTGACTTTCATCGATGATTTCAAGAAAAACATGCGTCTTCTCCCCAAATTCGTGGTTTTCGGACTAACACTGATACGAATCAATTCATATCTTCGAGACCTCTTTTTGCTGAAAAGTAGCTTTGTTAAGCCACATTAGCATTCAATATGACGTGAAGTGTTTCTTTTCGGCAAAATATTGTTCAAAATGAATCGTCTCAGACTAAGACGATCTAAGTTGCAGTTCCACTTATTTAAAAGTGATCTACACGAACGGAAAGGCCAGTTATATGACTCTCCGTCGGTTTGTTGCGTGTTGACGTATCGATGAGTAATTCTGACGCCTTTGATGCGTGAGTGAAGTTGCAGTTTTGAATCCCACCGTACGCCTTTTCGTGATAAGCCGCAATAACGATTATGTGTTGTGTGTACGTGCATAGGGAGGGATCCAGGCTTTCTGCCACTGAAGAATGCACCACGGCTCATTTGGCATTTACCGACACCACGAAAGTGAAAAGATTCACGAAAATGCGCTGCCGTCCAATGTTCCTACTTGATGCAGGCGAAGCGAGAGATTTAGTCCCGCTCAAAATGTTGTTCGTCACTCATTATTACTGCAATTCCCTCTTCGCATACTTGTCGGTGCGTTGTTTCTACCTTTGGGTATGCTTTGAATCCAACTCATGTTAATAAGAAATCTATTGTGCAGATTTTCTTCGAAGGCAAAGGTTTCTCCACCAGCAAAATCGGTATTTTACTCGCAATTCCGTGTTTGTGCACGCTTTTGGGGCCTCCAACCTGGGGTGCAGTTGCTGATACCTTTCGCCGCCACAAACAAGTCCACGTATTATGCCACACCACATCAGCTCTTCTCGTTTTCGCGATCCAGTATGTGAATTCGTTTCCACTCATGTGCGCGATCGTGTTTCTCGCGTATCTCCAGATGATGCCGACCAATGCGCTACTGGATCTCGCAGCCATGAAACTCACGTCTCGTTATGGCGGAGACTTTGGCAAGCAACGATTGTATGGCGCCTTCGGATACGGAGTGGGTGGATATTTGTGTGGGATGCTAGCAGGCGAGATTGGGATTGAGTGGTGTTTCACGATGATGCTGGGAGTCTCCTGTATCTCCCTGTTTGTGCTGTTGTGCTATATCCCAGCTGGATATGGCGACGACGATGAACACCCTCATCAAAAGGGTCTTCTATGGAACAGCGCTAAGGTTATTATCCGTCGACCGGATGTTCTCGTATTGTTTCTAGTTGCACTTGGAACTGGTGTCAGTGGAGGATTCATCGATAACTTCCTCTTCTTGAATATTTACGATTTATCGGACAATGGAGCTACCATTGTGAGCATTTTCGTTGCAGTGGAGACTTTGTCCGAGATTCCTATCTTCTTCCTCTCGAATGCGATGATTGAACGCTTTGGATCTGCTATTTGCCTGGCGATTGTCGTGCTTGCTCTATTTGTTCGAGCAGTTGTGTACGCGTACATGGAGCAGCCCTGGTATGTTATTCCACTCGAGACGCTGCATGGGATAACGTTCGGATTGTTGGCATCAACATTGACCACCTATCAATTGAGAGTATGCGAACGAGGCTTGTAGTCGAGTGTGAAGAAGGAATGAAATCCGAAAGTGAGCTTTATTGAGTTAGTTGTTTCTTGTCTTGCTTTGCTAACTCCTTTCTACTTGCCTCCTTACTCCTCCTAATCACATGTAAATCCATATACAGAAGATACATTCCGTCGGCAACGCTATGGTCAATCATAGGCGTTGATGACGTAAATCACTTGAGTTTTGTATGTGGACTGGATATGCACAAATCCGACCCTGGCATTAACCATGCCAATCATTTGGGATCAGCCAATCAGATAGCTCCATTCGTCCCTCTTCAACTTATGACTCTTCAAGGCACACGCTTGTCACGCACCAACTGCGTGCTCCAGGCGCGTGCCTAGAGGTAGGAATCCAGCCGAGGTAGACGGCGAAGTGCAACCACAACACCCCCACTCAATTTGACGTCTCGAGCTTGGGGACCACGTTGCTGGCCATCATGAGGTAGCGCAGCGTCTTTGTTGAAAGGCCCTTGGTCAAGTAGTCCGCAAGTTGGTTCTTGGACTCCACGTAGACCAGCTCGATGTCACCACTTGTCACCTTCTCGCGAATGAAGTGATAGCGAATATCGATGTGCTTGGTGCGAGCTTGGTAACCGACATTCTTCGCCAACGCCATGGCACCTTGGTTGTCCTCGTAGATCACCGTAGCCCCCACTTGCTCTGCACCAATGTCCTTGAGAAGTAGTCGCAGCCACACCACTTCCTTGATACAGTCACTTAGAGCCATGTACTCGGCCTCGGTAGAACTCAGAGCCACAGTCTTCTGGAATGTAGAGCGCCAAACCACAGGTGCCCCACACAACATGAGCATTGTCCCGCTGACCGAACGTCTGTCGTCGCGGTTGCCTGCCCAGTCAGCATCCGAGTAAGCGATGAGCTCTGTTCCTTGCGAGCCGTCGTAAACGATGCCAACGTCCTTGGTCGTCAAAAGGTACCGCACCACCTTGATCCCAGCATCCCAGTGCTTCTCACCAGGGTTTTCCAGGAAGCGACTCAACTTGGCCACGGCAATCGAGATGTCGGGTCGCGTTCCGCACGCCAGGTACATGAGACTTCCAACGAGTGACCGATAGGGCTTCAACTTCATCTTAGCCTTGTCGTCTTCGGTATGCGCTTCATCGGCCTTGGTCAGGTGGACCCCTGGCTCCAATGGTGTTAAGCACGACTTCGCGTTCTCTTGACCAAACTTCTTGATGATCGACTCTGTGTAAGCACGTTGACAGATGCCCAACGTCTTGCGCTCCATGTCGTAGTCGATCTCGATGCCAAGAATGAAGCGTGCACGTCCGAGGTCCTTGATCCGGAACTTCTCCGCAATTCCAGCCTTCACCGACGCGATGACGTCCTTGTCTCGTGACGCAATCAGCATGTCGTCCACGTAGAGACACACGATGCACTCATCATCTCCATCACCTCTTGTGTAGATGCATGGATCAGCATCAGCAGCCTTAAACCCCATGCGCTTGAGATGGTTGTCGATGGTCTCGTTCCACACACGAGATGCCTGCTTCAGTCCGTACAGACTTTGCAGCAACATGCAGACGACGTCATCTTCCTCTTGAGTTTCTGCTAGTGTCAGCAGCTCCCGGAGACCTTCAGGTAGCTCCATGTAGATCTCTTCTTCGAGCTTGCCGTACAGGAACGCCGTGTCCACGTCACACTGCTCAATCTCGAATCCTTCGGCACAACACTTGGCCAGCACTGCCCGGATCGAGTTCAGGTAAGCCACAGGCGCGTACGTTTCTTCGTAGTCGATGCCCTGTCGTTGTGAATACCCCTTTGCTACGAGACGAGCCTTGTGTCGGATCACCTGTCCCTTTTCGTTGCGCTTGAGCGCGAACACCCAGCGGCAGCCAATCGGGCGCTGGTGCGTTGGTCTTGGCACCAACTTCCAGGTGCCGTTGTCTGATAACGACTTGAGTTCACTTGCAATCGCCTTCTTCCAGTTATCTTGGTCCGCACTTGTAGTCGCCTCAGCGTACGTCTTCGGGACCTCCTCTGTAGCAGCCATCAGCTGTCCATTTTCAACAATAGCAAGCTCGTTACCACTTGGCCTCGGTCGCTCTTGTGTCATCTTCTGACGCTTTGTTCCACTAGACGATGGAGCGTCGATGACTTGCTTCTTCCGCGTGCCTGCCTCTTCAGGATCCGTTGTCTCTTCAATGTGACGAACACGTGAGCGAGTAATCATGGGATGCGTCGAGTCGTATGGCACCATCGCAGTATCCATGCTCACGTCACGTTGAAGTGGGATCGTGTCAGCAACTTCAACATTAACTGGCACGATCTGTGTCGTCTCAGTCAGCGAGAGTTGATCCATGGTTGAACTCAATGCGTCAGCCTTTTCGTCAGGGTCTGTACGAGTCACGACGAGCTCAGGGTCGGTCGTCTCCATGAACTTCACGGTGCGCACGATTTGCACCTTTCCTGTTGCCACGTTGAGTACACGGTAGCCCTTCACTCCGTCCTCGTAGCCCATGAACCGACACTTAAATGCCTTTGCATCTAGCTTGCGTCTCTTCTCGTCAGGGATGTGAGCGTATCCTAATGCACCAAATACCTTGACGTTCTTGAGCTGTGGCTTGGAATGGCTCACAATCTCGTAGGGTGTCTTCACAGTCACAGAGTTGGGGATCCGATTGATGATCCAGGCCGCCGTGTTGACAGCCTCAGCCCACCACTTATTGTTGATGCTCTCGTGGTAGAGCATGCAGCGAGCCATCTCCACGAGGCTCCGGTTCATGCGCTCAGCCAGTCCATTCTGCTGAGGCGTGTACGGCACCGTCTTCTCATGCTTGATGCCGCTGCGGTTGAGGTAATCCTTGAACTGTCGACCAGTGTACTCACCGCCGTTGTCCGAACGCAGGCGCTTGATCGTCTTGCCTGTCGCGTTCTCCATTGCTGCCTTGTAAGTCTTGAACTTCGACAGCACCTCCGATTTGGCCTTCATAAAGTAGACCGTAACGTGGCGTGAGTAGTCGTCGATGAATGTCACCACGAACGTACAACCACCAGGTGTCTTGGTTTGCATCGGACCCATCACGTCCGAGTGCACCAGGTCGAGCACACCAGCACTCTTGACGAGCTTCTCCGGATATCTTGGAAAGTCGTCAGCTCTCATCTTGCCCATGCAGCAGCCTGCGCAGACGTGCTCCTTTGACGCATCGTCCGAAACGCGAGGCACTCCATCTGCCATGGACAGTAGCTGTTCGTAGCGCTTGTACGGGATGTGGCCGAGTCGGGCGTGCACAACAGCCCATGGCTCCTTACGAGTGGTCGTTGCAGCATGACACACCTCGTCCCCCACTGTCTTCAACTTGTAGATGTTTCCACAGCGCTTTGCCTCCATGACGGTAGCACCACCAAAGCTAAAGACACACTTGTCCTTGCTGAACTGCGCGGTGACGTCCTTCTCGGCCAGCTTAGACACCGAGATGAGGCTTCCTTCAACTTCAGGGATGTACAGGACATCCGACAGCGTGACAGACGTGCCGTCCATCAGCTTCATACCGACGGTGCCCTTCGCAACGGCGTCGATCTTCGTGCCATCCGCGATCGTGATGCGGACTGGCGTCTTCAGTTCCTTCAAGGACACGAACTTGTCCCGGACACTGGTCATGTGCGAACTTGCACCTGAGTCGACGAGCCATTCACTCTTGGTCATCGCACCCGTTGCCATGAACGAGAAGTCGGACGCTTCCTCTCGCGCCGCTTGCCCTCGTTCCTCATCAGCCTTCTTCTTCCGGCACTCGAACTCTCGGTGCCCTTGCTTCTTGCAATAGAAGCACTTGCCCTTGAAACGTTGCTTGCCACCGAAGTCCTTCTTCTTCGTTGCGAAAGCCTTCTCTGGAGCCGATGACGATTCATCCGAGGCTTGAACACCAGAGAGGGCTTGGATCGCGTAGGCCAACGTCACGTTGGGCGTGTTCTCGAGGACAGTACTGATCATCTTGTACTCGTCCGTTAGACTGCCAAGGAGCAACACGAGCTGTCGAGTCTCGTCCAGAGTCTCACCGATCGTCTCCATCTGAAGGACGATCTCCTTGAACTGATCGACGTGGGAAGCGAACTTGGTACCGGGCTCCATCTTGAAGTTGTTCAACTTCTTGGTGACGAGAAGCCGGTTCTTGAGCGTGTTCCGGTTGAACTGCTCTTGTAGCATCGTCCACGCCTCAGCGGCAGTAGTTGCCCCACGAATGTAGACTTGGTATGTGAGACTCACGTCTCCAGCAATCACACCAAGGGCTTTCAGATCGTTGGTCTTCCATTCCAACGTGGAGCGGTCACTCAGAGAGTCGAACTCTGGCTTGACGATGTGGGCCAGCAGTCCTTTGCGCGATAACTTCATCCGCATGTTGAACTCCCAGTGGAAGTAGTTGTCTTCCACGAGTTTGACGGAGTCAGCGTAGCTTGGGCTCATAACCAATTGAGAGTATGCGAACGAGGCTTGTAGTCGAGTGTGAAGAAGGAATGAAATCCGAAAGTGAGCTTTATTGAGTTAGTTGTTTCTTGTCTTGCTTTGCTAACTCCTTTCTACTTGCCTCCTTACTCCTCCTAATCACATGTAAATCCATATACAGAAGATACATTCCGTCGGCAACGCTATGGTCAATCATAGGCGTTGATGACGTAAATCACTTGAGTTTTGTATGTGGACTGGATATGCACAAATCCGACCCTGGCATTAACCATGCCAATCATTTGGGATCAGCCAATCAGATAGCTCCATTCGTCCCTCTTCAACTTATGACTCTTCAAGGCACACGCTTGTCACGCACCAACTGCGTGCTCCAGGCGCGTGCCTAGAGGTAGGAATCCAGCCGAGGTAGACGGCGAAGTGCAACCACAACACTATCTGTATGTTGCCGCTCCGAGGGGAGCGGCTGGTACGATGATTGGACTTCTCTCGGCCTTTCAACGTGGCATTGGTTCTGGAATCGCGTCTCTTGTTGGAGGGTACATCTACGATGGATACGGAGCTCGCACGATGTGGAAAGTGAGTGGCTACGGTGTTATCCCTGCGGTTTTTCTCAGCGTCGCAGCGTTCGCATGGTTTGCACGTCGTCATGCAGCAACGTCAGTACCGATGGAAGAGCATCTAGTTGAGCAACATGGATCTCCAGTTGAATTGAGCAAGTGTTCTCCAGTTCAGTGAAAGCTTACAAAAAAGCGGTAAACGAGTTCGAGTAGTAGGGTGTCCCATCGAGAACAAAACTGTTTCTTTAAAGCCATGCCGCAAACCTGAGGTATTTAGTAGCTATCCTATCATTCATTTAAGCTCTTACATTAATACTACATGTACCGGTAACAAAGCATTATACAAATCACGTTGCACGTAAACGTATACCGGTAACGATTTTGTAGAGTGCATATCATGTGATGGTGAGCTGTACACTTTATAATAATGCGTCATACCATTTTGCGATATTAGCATCCGATGTAAACACAGAATAATCATCTCGTTCAACTTTCTCCAATTCCCCATCTAGCATAAATACTTCGTAAGTGAGATAGCACAGTATTGTGAAGTTCATGCTTCTACACGTAAGACCTTAGGTGAACACGAGTTCTTGGCTGCCCACCCTCCAGTCTCACTTCGCATTTTGCACTGCAGTGTCCAAGTCTTGACATCCCAGCAACTCCTACATCAAGCATGCGCTTCACCTACTTCCTGCTCGTCGCTACGGCAACTCTTTTGGCTAGCTGCAATGCTGCTGCGGCTACTTCGAACAATCAGAATAAGTTGTCTACGATGACTTCGACTGACGCTGCCGTTCCCGTTCTTAAGTCCAGCAACGACAAGCGGTTCCTACGATCTTACCGCGAGGAAGACGATGGTGACGACAGTGACGATGAAGAAGAGAGGTCCGTTATGACAGCGGAACAAGTAGCCAAGTGGAGTAAGAAGGTGGAACGATGGGTCAAGAAAGGACACACACCATCATACATTAAGGACAAGCTGACCGCATTGGATGGCACGATGAACGCCAAGAATAAGAGAAGTACCGCATGTTCGGAGCTGCTTGGGGCAGGGCCAATCCTCATGAACTTGGCCGGATGTAGTCGTAGACTGAGAAGGCTGAACGCCACAGGTTTTTCTTTTTTTCCTTACACGTACCTCGTATACGACTTCTCGTTTTGCTAACGCAGGTTTCGATTGAGTTCTAATACCGGAGAAATACAATCTTGTGATCAAACAACGATTGTTTTAACCTACGACTAGGTTAATGAGACTTACTATGACTGTAAACCGCTCTCTCAATACAGCGATTGAGACAGATGTTTCGTCGCGTGGCATGGTAACATGGTGCGGTATATTTTCAACGGCGATAGAATCGAGTATGCTGCTACTACGGGGTTCAAAACGAAGAAGGCAACGACGGTGAATACTCATAAGGACACGAAGCCCCAATTATCGATGTATTAGGGGGAGTCAAACCTGACTTTTGGCTGACAAAATATGACTGGTCGGCGCACCAAATAATGACAGAAATCGTTCCAAAATATAACATGGGTACACTCCAAAATATAACATGGGTCTAACTTTGGTAACCCCCTCATGTTCGACACGTTGACGCATTCAACATATGACAGAAATGATAGAAAGGCAACATGTAGACCATCACTCTGCATTCCGCACTGCCAGTGCGGCACTAAGCCAAACATGCCAAGGTCGAGCGAGGGAGAGCCTTGTCTTGGACGTGAAAAGTAGATTTTATCAAGTGTGTTGCTCATGTGCGTGTGGTAAATGATCATTCGTTGGTGTTTGAAAAGGCAAAGGTCTTCACTTCGAGAGCTACGAGTGCAGATACGAAAGAAAGACAAAACAAAAAGTATGTGTTCTAGTGCGCTGCCAGTTCAGTGAATGCCTCTTGAGAGCGACGTGCAGGAGCGCGTGGCGCAGTTGGACACGACGCCAGACATGACGGACTCAAAGCCAGTGTTGCGCGGGTTGGGCGGGTGGTCGTTGGGGCTGTGCTTGAGTCTCCTCATGGGCGATATAGCAACAGTGGGTTGTTGGAAGCCGTCGAGGTTGCAATGCAATCTACGCCTTCGTCTACTGTGGTGCTGAGACGGTGGTCGTCTTGCTGGTGCCATGAGCTGCAGCAAAGTTCTCAGGTATCTCCATCCAGGTAACGAGCAGGCCGTAGTCCTCTCTAGAAAGATACACCTTCGCGGACGGGCCGTTCTCGTTGTTAAGCGTCATTCTTATTAAAAAAAAACGGATTAGTTAGATATCCACGTGAAGGAAGGGCACACGGCTTACGTACTGTAAGTAGTGTGTTGAGAACGACGTGGAGTGTGACTGGGGAGCACTTGTGATGACGGCTCCCGCCAGTCCAAACTGCTCCTGAGCTCTGTTAGGTACAAGAGCAAATTAAAGACTGACGGCAACATTGCCTTGTCGGATCACATTTTTATTATTGGAAATACCATGTGATCCCTGGGATCGTCCTGCTCCTGAGGTAGGTGATTTTTGAAATGACAGGTCATGGCGCCTAAATATCACAGAAATCGTGCCAAAATATGACATGGGTACACGCCAAAATATGACAGGCAAAAACGCAAACTTTGACTCCCCCTATTATAGTTATTCGTGTTTTTTTTGCAAAGTTTGTACGCCGCTAAAACTAATTTGTTTTTATTACCAACTTTAGAGCAAGGAACAGGAATTTATTCCGTTTCGCGGTCATGATGATCAATAGTTGATAGCACACATTACAATACAACGCATCATATATTACCAGTGAGAAGCAAATGAAATCTGAGAAACTACATGTAGTGTTATTTATCTCTTTCAAGTAAATTTGAATTAATGACTGCGAGATTACCGGCGGATGTTCTCGGAGTGCCGTTTACTATGTTTGGGCAAATCATTCATCGTGGTGCGCTTTGATTTCTCGACTCACACTGTAAGCGTTCGGTTCATGTGCTAATGTGACCATGTTAGCCACCGCATTTTTCGCTCACTACGTCGAACCACAACCTCAGAGTTAATACCACTTGAAAATTGTTTGTAAAACTTTAACTAAAGAGTGCTGCTTCTAATCGTGCAATCCTTTCATCCAACAGGAATTCGCGCTGTCTCGCCATCCACTCAAGTGAGCTGTGACAACTATCATTAGCTGTGGTTTAGACTTAACATTGGGGTTATATGACGTACCCAGAGCGCTGATCACTAAGGCAGTCCATGAAAGACTGGCTTGCGCGTAAGGAGGACCCAAACAAAAGGTTCTACGTAGCAACATATTAGCGAGAGATGCCCGAAGGTTAGAGCAGTAAGAAAACTCACTTCAGTTGTGTGGCTCAACACTGTACAAAGAGAAGGGCCGGCCACTGCTTCAATGTCATCACTAGGAACACCCATCGGTTGAACTCTGAGAAGAACAACAACAAAAAATCAGTTTTCCTCTCCACGACGAGAACTTCAACGTACGCATGGACAGCTATAGACGGCAGTGACTCTCGCTCGAACCGAAGGCTGCTCAAATTCAAAAATGTCAAGTGAATGCCATCCAATCCCCACCTAAACTAACAGAATCAACGTACCGGACAAAATTACATGGGAAAAACGGCAGTCTCACACACACCTCCCGGTTATGCGGCAGATTCTCCAACCTCTTCACTAGCAACATATCCCCTTTAGAACACCACTAACCGTTGCCTTTAACCGCAACATAGCATACCATGGACGTAAGATCTTGGTCGGTTCTCCACAGCCACACTGACACTCACTGCACAAGCGTTCTATCACTCCAATTCAATCACCAATTACAATTGACAAATGCCAATCCACTTTCCCACCTTATTCAGGATCCGGACTTCCGACAACAGTGTCTTCGTTTCTCTAGAAACACCAGAACCATTTAGCCAGCCACTCCCTATCACTTGCAACTCCGACCACAACATACAACGCCAACACCAGCGCTTCTTTGGGTTGAACGTAGCTCTGCCAGCACGAAAGCGTCGAGTATTGTAACAGATGATTCGTGGAACCTGTTCCAGCCGCACCCGTGGCTGACCGAACCTGAAATCCAATAGCCTTAACACCTTCATTACTTCCCCCTTCGTCTTGCTGCAGTTGGTGCGTTCGACGCCTTCTGCCCGTCATCGACCATGTCGACTCCATTTTCCCGCTTGAATAACCGTTTCAAATGTTTGAAACGTATAGTGGTTAATATTTGAAACAATAACTGAAATTGAAGTTACATGATGTAGTCCACATGAAAATACAATTTGTCAGTTAGAAAAAACTATCATTATTCACGAAGCCCTTTAGACCATGTCCTTCGCTGCCTTCTCGGAGCCTGACGACGTCCAGCTGGACACCCAGCTCTACACTATGATCGAGCTAGAAGCCACTCGCTACCGTGCCTTCTTTGCCAAACTCTGTGGGGGTGACGGCCATTCGATCTCACGTGACGCCGCACTCGAGTTCTTCCGCAAATCCAGCCTCAGTGAGGAGCAGGTGCAGGAGCTCTACAGTCGTCTGAAGGACCTGCAGCTGCTCCGAGACCGTGACAACATGAACGAACTGGAATTTATCATGGGGATGCACTTCATTGTGTGCATTACGAAGCGAAACCTGGTCAAGATCCCGCCCAAGTTCCCCACTTACTTGTTCCCTACGCTGGACTTGACACCTGAGAGAGAGCAGAGCTTCAGCTTCCCAAGCGCTGGAGAGCAGTCCAATACGGCGTTGACACCTTCTATTAATGAGGTTCCTATTTCGTTTACTTCCACGCCGTCTGTGGCGTCGAGGACGTCATTGGTGAACGCCAAATCCCTCTCAGAACTGGTGAACAGTGAAATCCGCAATAAGCATCACGAAGCGGAAGTGCTGTCCAGGGTGGATCAATCTGAAACGAAAGCGTTGCAGAGCTTGCATGCCTGTGTGGAACGCATTTCAGACCAGGTGGACGGTCTGGGGTTCCCAGTGCCGAGTTCGGCGAGATCTCTGGATGCACTGGATGATTTGAGAAACTTACTGCAGAAACACGTCCATACTGCTAAACAGGAGATCCAGACCATGCAGATAGACGCACAGATGAGAAGTGTCGCGTCGGAAGTAGCTCAGGATGAAGGCCCTCGTGAAGACCCTCTCAAGGTTGCGAGTAATTTGACACAGGAGCTGATAGCTCTGCAGCATCAGACTGCACAACTGATGGCCAAGAAGGAAGATTTGGTTCGACGGCTTGTGGCTGTAAAGTCAGGTGGGTCAGCTGCAGGAAGCATTATTAACCAGTCAAGTGGGGGGTTTTCAGAGTCGAAGAATCCTGCGTTTGCGCTGTCAAAAGGCGCGTTGACTGTCGGAGAGCTGGGCACGGCTTCTGCGTCGACGACTCCTCCGAAGAATGGAGAACCATCGTTGATGCAGTCCCACAATAGCGCTTCTAGCGGTGGCTGGGGCACCTTTGGTGCTGCTACAGCACAAGATCCACCGCCACCACAGCCGCTCGGAACGAGGATCGAGAATGCCCCGGCTTCAAATGACCCCTTTGCCTTTGGATCAGCTCCGGTCACTCCAGCTGGAGGAGTGCCTGGGATGAAGAAATCGGAGTCTGCACCGGTAGCCGAAAACGAGTTTGCGTGGGGCTCTTTTCAATAAATATCTCGCTATTGCCAACAACTGTTTTCTACCATAGCGGTGTAGTGCTGGGAAGCCTTGTCGAATTGTACTTAGAGCATCTCCACCGGTAGTGCAAATTACAAAAGTGATAGGACGTAGTGAATACGGTCGTTTTATGTATTTTACAGACTCCGCCCAGAAACTGAAAACTACCTCCCGCTTATAACCTTTCAAAATCGGCTGTATCAGGTTTAGCATATTCAGGAGGTCATGTCTGTCTCACGCCAATGTGGTTCACACTAACTGTTTGAATTCGAATTCTCCCGCCAATTGCGTCATTGCACGTCTTCGAGCAGAGCAGAACATGACGAAAGGCACAAAAGGTCTCTGGCTAACTATCAACCAGAAGTGCAAGGTTATTGAAAAACATTGTCGCTGTCCCTCCCTGACACTGTCCGAATTGGGGCGCTGGGCGCTACATGCGTTCGAGCTTTCGCACCCTCCAGCCGATGCTACAATCTTTAGAGTCCTGCGGGACGCAGCCACTATCAAGGCTAAGCTTCAAACTGCTACCACCGCTAAAGGACGGATATCTCGTGTACGCTGCCCGGAGCTTGAGATCCAGCTTGGCGAGTTTGTGATGGAGTGTCAGAGAGCTCATGTCTGTCTTTCTCGTCGGCTCATAACGAAGAAGGCCCAGCGTATTATGGCGAGCGTAAAGCACCCTCCTCCTCTGAAACTATCTGATGGGTGGATGTCGCGCTTCATGAAGCGTCATGGCCTTCGATTTCGAACCATGCATGGCGAGGCAGGATCTGTGGACGCTGACATTATTCGCGAAGGGATGATGGCGATGCAAGATATTACTCGTCATTACGAGTTGCGAGACATCTGGAACATGAACGAAACTGGGCTCCTGTATCGTTCGGCAAAGACGAAGGGCATATGCATGAAGAGCACTCCTGGTCTAAAGAAAGACAAAACGAGAATAACGGTGGCGTTGGCGGCTAACGCTGATGGGTCTGAGAAGCGTCCGGTTTTCTTCATCGGAACAGCTCTACGCCCTCACTGCTACAAGGGAAAGTATGGAGATGAACTGCTTTATGAAGAGCGGGATTGTATTTTCAGAGGAGAAGGAGAACAACACTCCCCCCACGCGTCGACACCAAGTGAGAATTTAATTTGACAAATAAATGTGAGACATTTGCATGTGATATTACATATCCGGTACATAATTTATAACCTGGGGGAACTTTGAAGGTCCACCCTTTTCAGTTTCTGGGCGGAGTCTGTACATAGAATATTGTGCACTTTCACAGTTATCCCCACCGGTGTGTAGTGCATCAAAAATTGCATCCTAATTCTATATTTAAAAATGTATTGTCCATTGATCCTAATGTGTTTAGTACGATGAGCTCGACAGCCCTTACTAGCTCGACAGCCCTTACTGCTAGTGCACTAGATACCGGCATGGGAACATCTCGCATGTAGTGCACACTTTTGCTCAACACTTCGAAGCAGTCTTAAAGGCGGAAGTCTTCTTGCTTTACACAGGGCTTTCTCTTTGTTTTGGCTCTTCCTTCACTGAGTCTTCGCTCAATTCTTGCAGTGCGTTTGGTTTTGTTTCTCTCTCTTAGCTAAAACACGCTCGATGCTGCATTGTAGACCTCTACGTCTGTCCAACCACTGTGTTTTTCGCCCTCAAGCTGCGTAAATGTAGCAAAACCAACGAGACGACTGATCCGTGCTCGTCGTTCCGTCCTCAGAGGTACTAGTATACGCGTTGCAGAGGCATGCGTCCTCATCTTGAGTCCATCCGAAAGCGTTCGGCATGGCATGGCGCTTCAAGCTGGCGTAGGGGGTGCACGGGAATCAAGGGCGGCGTGGCGAGTGGTCTTCGTTTGTTTTGCACTTTGAATAGACTGCTAGTGAATAGAGGGGCTGTAATCCCTACCAACTTTCTGTAGTGCACATTCCCTTTACCCATCTTACTTCACGACTACTTTTGAAGCACTATCACTTCACCGGTGGGGTTCCTGTTTTTGCACTTTAAGAAATTTGGTGCATTTCTGCGTATTTTGCACTACCGGTGGAGATGCTCTTAGAATTTCATATTTTGATCGGTATGAGAAGGGAATAAGAACGCGGGAATCTGGTGTCATCACCAATTCCACAACATCTACGAGCCTTAACCCTTTAACAAAGGGGAAAAAGCGAAAGGGTTAAAAGATTTGAATAACCCAAATTTTAGTGTGAAAAGAAAGCAACACATGTATTAATATCAATACATGTACCTACCGTACCTTACTCAACATTCCGACAAATTTTGATCTGAATTGTAAGGACTTGCAATGACGGAGCTGAACACTGCGTTCCTCAATGAAGTAGAAGACTTCCTGGTCTCGTTCGACCTGCATATGCCCCTGACATTTCACGGTCTAACGGACCACGATAACAGCGACGAAGCATCATCCTCTGATGCTGCACCAGCCCCGAAAGAAAAAAATTCGCAACAATACCTCGACCCCGTCGCGAAACACGAGCTGGAGAAGGCGAAAGACCGTAAGAGACGCAGCATCTACAGGGAAAAACGAAGAGCTGAGAAGGAGACGTTGAAACAGCAAGTAGGGGAACTTTCAACTGAGTTAGCCAAGCTGCAGAAGGGAAAGGAAGGCGACTCCGGTAGGTCTCAAATTTCGTCAGCTTGGGAGATGATGGCAAATCGGCAATTACAGGCTCGGGTCAATTCAGAGGAGAACCAGCGCAGACTTCTTAGAGCGATTGAATCTCAAGCTGCTTTGATCCACGGCTTCCAGAACATTATTCAAAACGCCGATGAGAAGGTGGATGAAGTAGAGTTTAAGCACAAGATGATTCGTCTCGAGCCTTCAGATGCAGAGTTCTACCAAGCGTATGTTCTGGAACTGGACTCCTTCTATGCTCAGACGGATGAAGCTTTGAAGAGGTACGGGTTGGAGTCGATCGACGCGAGTTGGGACCAACCGAGACGTCAGTGGAAAGAGGAAGGTGAGACGGGATACTACATCTACACCGATAAAAACGTCTTGCCGTTCGACTGCAAGCTCGTTCACAAGCAGACATGGCGAGTGTTTCAAATGCATCATCGGCAACAAGACAGAGAGGGTTATAAAATCGGAGACCCTGAGAATACTGCGGCGTTCAAGTTCCGTATTAAACATCAACTTCAATCGGGAAGGACTGTGTCTGCGCTGCAGCGTGCTGTTGTTCGCCGTTATTTAGAAAACGGCCGATCAGTTGTGGTCTGGAGGTCGTTCTGCGACGGTGAGGGGATATTCCAAGGCATGCACGCAGATGAAGCTGGTTGGTACATCTCAGTTCCCTTACCGAATGCGCCGGAGCCAAGCACATTAACGAGGACATTGATTCGTGACGTGCCGATGCATTTCAGCTCAAAGCTACACAAGAACTCGATGTGAATCAGTTTGTAGGCTTTGTCCTAAGCTCGGGGAGTGAGGACGCACTCGAAATTAATAGCAGGTTGGAGAAGCTCCTTCTTGAAGACTAGCAAAATCGACAAGAGACCCACATTTCTTCGTACATTATTTTTTGACTGAGTGATCTGCAAACACCTCGTTCATGGGTTTGAAGGATCTAACGTTACTGTCAACTACGGCAAGATATTTCGAAATAGGTTGCCTCTGGATAGAAGAAGCATTTGCAATTCAGCCCTCATCACACCACAACGGCAGCGACAACGACCATGAACAAGCTGTTGGATGTTCAGCATACACTGAACAACGTCAGTGCTCGGCTTGCACTCGTGGAGGCTTACTTGGGTCTCAATGTTGCCAGTGATGGCGAGCCACCCCAGATAGATTTCAGTAACTGGAAAATTGGGGAGCTGCAACGGTGAGCCCAAGCAGTGTAGATCAAAGATTGACGTGCAATGTTTTTGGTATTTCAAAAAGTCAACTTTGAATATCATATTTTGATCGGTATGAGAAGGGAATAAGAACGCGGGAGAGATTACGCCACAACATGATTATGCCACGACGGTAGTGTGAGCTCCAAATTGTCACAGTGACAAATTGTCATGGACCCCATCGACGCGCAACAGTCCCCTCCTCCGACCGAAAAGGACCAAGTAACGGAGTTAGCTTTGATGCCCGTGCAACCAAAGAAGAAGCGCGTGCGTCGTGAGACTCGGGAGCTCAAATACCTCCGTGAACAGACACGCGAGCTCGAACTTCGACTGGAACATCTAAAAAAGAGAAAACCGAGTGATTGCGACTTCGTCTCTGTTGACAGAAGAAAGTTGGTCGACGAGACGTGGAGAAATAAGGCTGAACAACAACTCAAGAAGAGACTCGAGAGTGAACAGCTACAAGAAGAACTCCAAGGCATCCGTTCTGTTCAGAAAACGCTCGTTGTTGCCCTGAAAAAGCACCTGAAATCGTGTTCGAGTGACAAGAAACTCCATTCTCTACTGAAACCCAAAGCCTCCAAATTCTGGAATCTGCTGTCTGGAGACGATTCTGGAATCTATGCAGAACAACTCACTCAAGTGGCGAAAATGTATCTGAAGATGCAGCACCCGAACTTTCAGTCAAGAATTGGACTGCAAATGTCATCAGGAGTTACCCAAGGGAGGGAAATCGTGAAAGCAGACTCGTCCAACAGCTCCGGTGTAACATTTGAGATGCACTGCGGTACGTCCGTCCCATTCGATGTGCACGTGGCAGGAAACGCGTATTGGCGGCTGACGACGACCGAAGCGTACACCCGACAGGGATCTCTACAGCCGGTATGTCGATATTATCTCGAAAAACTCTGAGCGTTGTTGATTAACGGAGGTTTTTTTGATATTAGGACTTACACACGGAAAGCAATTTCGCCTCGGCGTCTTTCAACTTGAAGGTCGAGTGCGAGGATTTCACGGCCACTGTACGTGGAAAGCAGACCAGCAGGAGATACATCGACGAGGACAACGAGATCATAGTGTGGGCTGGATCTGCTGATCCTATCGAGTTCAACGGCGCCATGTTCTATGGGATGCAATGCAGAAAAACAGGATGGATCAAGTTACGGCGGGCAACAGGAGGAAATACGTTCGTAGAAATGTATTCAGAGATGACTCCTTTGTTCTTGAGCGGGGTTGAAGACAAAAAGTGGCAGATTCAAGCGCTTGTCGGCTCCATGGCGAGCGCCCAAAGTAAAACCGAAGCCATCTACTGTCAAATGGTTCGAGAGCTATTGTTACAAGAAGATTGGAAGGCAACGTACGGGACAGATGCACTGGGTTTGTTTGGTATGGATGAGTGACATTTACCAATGTACATGTGTGTATAATACATTTGATTCTACGAATACAAAGTCGACGCGTTGGATGACATGGAGAGATCGTCTGTGATCGTGTGTACAAACTGCTCCGGGATCGGCTTTTCAACGTAGTTGTCGCTGTTTGCTGCCACGGGAAGCATCACGTTCATTTCTGAGCTTTTTGAGGTCACAAATTGCACCCCACGACCTTCCCACGAGATGTACACGAGACAGCCATCCGTCTTGTCGATTGATATCGACGGCACAAGTTCTTTGCATTGTACTTGCACGCGTTTGCAGTTGATGATCTCGATGCAGGAAACAGCACTGTCGAAGATGAGTTTCGTTCTGGTACACGAGTCGAGCACGATGTTCTTGGCTTTACCCTCCAGCAGGATGGTGGCCCCCTCACACCCGTAAATGTACACTTGCTGCTTCATATTGATTCCACTAACAGTGAGCGGGTCGGAACCAGTTTGGTATTCGATCTGCCAGTTCCCATTGCGCTCCTCACAAATAGGCGAGTGTGTGGACGATTTGGAAGGTATCTGGATTCTCTTGCTGCTGGCCTCCACGATTACGGGAGTATGGACATCCTTTTCCTTGGGAACAGTTAAAACGTTGTCAGGAGATGAGTTGTTCTTAACTGGAATGTCGATGGCGTTGGTGCTCCACGTTACACCAACGAGATGGTACATCTTGATGTAAAGTGAGAGCTCTGTCAGCAGAGTCTTTAACGTAGTGACGAATGCGATATGATCTGGTTTCTTTGTCAAACGGATTTTGTTGCCCCAGAAGTCCAGCCCCTCCACGAAAGAGTCAACCGCAGGCTTGGGAGTGCGTTCGACACACAGCCAACCCAACGACTGCACAGCTTCGTAGACCATATTCTGGTGATTGACAAACTCGCTGCGATTATCTCGAAGCTCTTGGACCTTATCGATGTAAAGCTGCACTTTCGAAAGGCTTTCGAAGTCCGCTGGAATCACGGCTTGTGGTTTCTTGCTTTGACTGGCTTTTACCAGGAATTCACGCTGCGCCACGAAAGCTTTTTCAAGAATTCCACCGAGTTGAGTGGTGTGGTCCCCGAGCTTTTTGCACGCCTCTAAGAAAGGAGGAAGGTACGTGTCGACGTAGTCGTCATAGGCCTGGATCTGGGGTGGCTCGACATCACTGGCAACATTGAGACCCAAGTAAGCCTCCACGAGTGCAAGCCGAGCACTGACGTTGTTCAGTGTATGCTGAACATCCAACTGCTTGTTCATGGTCGTTGTCGCTGCCGTTGTGGTGTGATGAGGGCTGAATTGCAAATGCTTCTTCTATCCAGAGGCAACCTGTTTCGAAATATCTTACCGTAGTGGCGTATTCGATATGATTATCTCCCATGACATTCTACTGGCGACAAGAATAATCAGGAAGATTATGCCATTAGATACAGATGTACAAACGGTAGTTAATCAACTCTCTTCAATCATAACAAAGTGATGTCAAAGAAAATGAAAACAAAAAAAAGTAGCGGTTATAGTCATGACTCATGATCCGAGATCTACTACAAGTTAGAGGCACTTCTGGTGCACAATGGACGGCCCCGATTCCTCGTACTCAGCCATCGAGATCCACATCTGCTGGAACGTCGAGTGAGACGACAGGATGGACCCACCAATCCACACTGAGTACTTGCGTTCGGGTGGAGCAACCACCTTCACTTTCATTGTGGAAGGAGCCAGAGTTGTCAACTCTTTCGTAAGTCGATCGGCAATACCAGGGTACATGGTGGTGCCCCCCGACAGCACAAGGTTGGAGTAGAGATCCTTACGAATATCGATGTCGCACTTCATGATCGCCTGGAATGTGCACTCATGTATTCCCGACGCTTCCTTCCCGATGAGACCCGGCTGGAACAGCACCTCTGGCGTCCGGAAGCGCTCGTTTGCAATGGTGATGACCCCACCATCTGGAAGTTCGTAGTTCGTCTTGAGGCTTGAAGATTCAGAAGCCATCGTCATCTCCTGGTCAAAGTCAAAAGCGACATACGCCAACTTCTCCTTAATGTCACGCGCAATTTCGCGCTCGGCCATTGTGGTGAATGAGTAACCACGTTCAGCCAGAATATCTATCATGTTGTCCGTCAGGTCTCGGCCAGCCAAGTCTAAACGCACGATGGCTCTTGGGATGGCGTGACCCTGGTAGATTGGCACAGCGTGGGAAACACCATCGCCCGAGTCGAGTACGCATCCTGTAGTGAGTCCAGACTCGGCCCCTGAGGCATACAAGGATAGCACTGCAGTCATGTTCACATACATGGCGGGCACGTTAAAGGTTTCGAACATGATTTGAGTCATGCGCTCGCGGTTGGCCTCGGGGTTGAGAGGAGCCTCGGTCAACAGCACGGGATGCTCCTCGGGAGCAACACGCAGTTCATTGTAAAATGTGTGGTACCAGATCTTTTCCATGCCGTCCCAGTTCGTGACGATACCACGCTCGATGGGATAGTTCAAGGTCAATACATCACGCTTCGATTGGGCTTCATCACCTACGTACGTGTCCTTCGGTTCCATGACTCCCTGCTTAACGCGGCCAACGATCGACGGGAAGGCTGCACGCGGAGCGTCGTCTCCAGCGAAACCAGCCTTGCACATACCGGAGCCGTTGTCGACAACCAGAGCTTGGACATCTTCTCCAGCCATGGTACGTTTTCGGGGTTGCTTTTAAAAGGGAGATCTTATGCGAATACGACAAAAAGAGAAGTGATATCAAAGGAAAGACTGTTGTAAGGTGCATTGAAGTTAGCTGCATTGAAGTTAGCTGCAAAAGGTAAAATTGTGCAGGCGGACTATAGACTACCGTAGTAGTCCCCATGGTATATAATATATTAAAGTGCGAGGTGCGGGAAGCAGAATCCTGGCGTGCGGCGTGTGGCTGTGGACGCTGTGAGCCGTACAGGGAAATCTTATCCGGAGAAGTCGTTGGAACAATAACTGACTCAGTTAAACTGAGTATTTGATGTTTCGACTCTCATAATTCGTTATTTTGTTGGCTAGTTCTCTTATGGTATTGAAGATGATGATGACTAACAGGACATTGAAAAAGTGAGAGAAAAGATCGACGAGCTCGACAGCGCTTAACACAGGCCGTCAACGCAGACCTTCTCGATCTTCGTTTGCAACTTGATTTCCTTGTCTTTAGTAGCTCAAGTTACAGGTTTTTGTTTTTTTTCTCTTTCGTCTTCGTTGCTGGCTTGAGGAAGTATGCAGTTGCGGAAGTTTCGTAGTTGCCGAGGTGCGGCCTTCTTGGCAAGGCTCTTTGTAGCGGATGATATCTTCTCGGTACGTTCGGCAATTAGGACCTTTTGGACGACTTGAGGTGCATTGTGCAGTTGGATCGATGACACTGGTGTGGTAGTTTCCGTGGAAGCAGATGTACGGCTTCGCTTTCGTGGGGAGCTCAATGAAGCTCTCGAGACCCCCACTACTGTTATTTACTTCGTCTCCAGAGCATTTAAAGTGGCTTCTGCTATCTTGATTCCATTCGCAGGCTCTTCGGAGGCGGTTCTAACGTTTCAGCAAGTCTGAAGATACAGCATAATCTATGTGTCAGTAATGTAACTCCACGCAAACAATGCATACTTTGACGTCTTCTCTTTCTTCCCTGCTAAGCCTCTGCATTTTGCGCTTGCTGTATCTTGTCACGGTTTAATGCAGCCGTCCTAGTATCCACGAGCTTCAGCTGTCTCGGATTAACCTACCATCATAACAATCGTCACCTTCGCTCGCGATTTAACTCCCCGCCGTTGCTTTGCCATTTGAACAGTGTCGACAACTTGTTGTTCAGCAGTAGTCAAATACTTGCTGCCTTTACTTAAGTCGGCGTGCTGTTTCAATCTAAAAAGAGCGGTCAAAGCTTATACGATATCAACACTCCGCGTTATGTTAAACCGCTCGAATGTCCAGACGTTCAACTCATGTCATGTAAGATCTCTTTACGGTGACACCTATGCTGATTTGACCCAGGTACGACTTTTCGTTTTGCAGACTCCCTCTCAGATCGAACCCTAACCCTGTTCTCGAAGAACTGAAACTTACTATGGCGCCTTCCATGGCTGATCACCTGCTAGCGCAGGAGTATTCTCGTGTTCGCAACGCGGCATCCGCGGTGCTGACCGAGCCTACGGTATCGGACGAAGGTGCTATGCAGCTGGAAGAAGCGTATGAGCGCAATGATACCTCTCCAATGGAGTATTTGTCGTTGGTAACGGCACAGCGCCCATTCACCCCGTCTTCTGCGCGGCATGCGGTCATCATTGAAACTGGATCGTACTGTTCGTCTACTCCACTCCCAGTCATTTTCAAGTCTTTCCTTATGGATCATGGCAATGAAGCTGTCAAGGAAGTGCTGGAGGAATATGGCGTGGCCCTTGTGGAGAAAATCCCTTCGGGGGGCGTGCTTTTACACGTCCGCTCGCTGGAACATGTCCAGAAGCTGGTCGGACAAGAAGTTATGGTTCTGGGACGCAAGTTTAAGATCAAGAGACCATCCGTGTTTCTCAACAAGTTCTACTTGGACGTTTCTGGCGTTCACACTACCGATGAGGCCAATGAGCTTTTCTTAGCCCTCTGTGCCCTTGGAGCTCGTCCGTTTTTCATGACACCGCGCGACGTGAACCTGAAATCCCAAGTAGTGACGCCAACATGGCGATTTTATTTCGGCAGTGAAGCTGCGCCAGCATGCCTTCAGGTTCATGGGTTTGTGACCAACCAACTCGCGTTTGGCTCACATTACTACGTGGCGCATGGCAAACAATCGGCTCCGCCCCCGGCTCGAGCCACTACCTTTCGTCAATCTCGCTATGCGGTCCTATTACGGGCCAGTGGGGACCCACATTGTCGTGAGCGTAATGCGCAGACGCCGGCAAGAGCGATTGAAACCCGAACGTCATCCCGTGCTCCAAAGGCAAAACCAAAGAGGGATCAAGTTCCTGCGATGGCATCCGATGAAAGTACAGCTGTGGTCCAGTATACTGATACGGACAGTCACCGTACAGTGGACAACAAAGATGAGGAAGATCCTCGTCTTGTGGAATCCACGCGCTTAAGCCCCCCAACTCCACCAGTGGAATTTCCTGCGGTGTCTCAAGACGACATGATCATGGATTTCATGCCGGATAGTGATCATGAAGACCAAGATGTGGACATGACACGCCACCTAGAGACTGGCTTTAAACGGATTGAATCATCCTTTGCAGATGAAAACCCGTTTGATGCCCTTGTGTCAATTGATTGTGACTTTGAGGTGGTACAACCAGAAGTACCGGATGACTTGGCCCAAGGCGTTCTCATTGTGCCACATTTGAGGACAGTAAGTACTACCCCTGGGCCATTGCCGACAAAAAAACGCTCTCTGACTCTGCCGCGAGCGTCTGAGGAAGACTTGCTATTGGAAGAAGCACTCAGACTGTCCGAACAAGAAGCCCGCTTGTTGGTTCGCCAAGACCATGTTGACAACAATGTCCAACAACTTGACGTTGTTGACAGTCTACTGCATCGATCCAAGAATATGGACCAGATTGTCACTTCGATGTGCGAGCTCCCGTTGGCGTGGACAATGGCTTTCTGCAAAGATATGATTAATGGCGGAAAATCTACTGCCGAACTAGCAGACATTCACTTATGGAATCGAATTTTGGCAGCTAACGTGACGGATGGTGTTGCACGGTCGTTCCATGAACGAATGTCCAAATTGGAGTTGAAAACTGGCAATACACGGAGCAGTTACGTGAAATACATTACGTCGGTCTTCGCTACGCTACCCATCGCTGTGCAAAAGCAATGGGAATTACTTCATTGCCTGAGTGGCTTTGAGCTACTCCTGTTGAGCTCGTGCCCTGCACTCTTCAGGAACCGAAATTGGCTTCATCCACTTGTCGGAGAGACGAGCTCCTTCCTCCCTCATAACGGAGTGGAACTTCTTTCCAACGGCACGCTACTACGTCTACTAAGGTCGCAAGTGGGAAAGCAACTCATGCAAGCTCTTCAGGCAAAGGCTCCTGGGAATGAACTCTCTACTGCTCTCATGGCACTAAAGTGCAGTGATGTATCAGCTGGAAATTTGCCGGCTTTGTCTGTGGATGTACTCATGACTACTCCTGTTCCGACAGGCACAGACAACTAGTGGTGGAGCCGGTATTGGATGTTGGTCAATCCTGCAAAGTTTTGACATGGAATGTGCGCGGAATCAAGGAAGGCGGAAACCCCTTGATAACCAAGCATCTCAAGTACTTTTATTTTTCGTGCATACAAGAAACTCGCTTGCGTGACAAGGCTCAGGCCAACAGATTTTCGTATTTGGTTCACCAGTGTTACGGTGGACGTGTATTTTACTCAGACAAGAATGGAGAAATGCAGCAGACGATGTATCCAAGAAGTGGAGGAGTGGCGACTATTATTCACGGAGGTTGTCCAGCTGGGGAAGAGGCAACAGAAATCACTTCGATGACGATCCCAAATCGCTACCTGGTCATCAAAATGCCGTGGGGGGACTCAACATGCTACATCCACAATATTTACGCGCCAAATGACCCAATTGCAAGACGCGATTTCTTTGGCCAACTTCCAACAACTTTCGAACAAAACGCTATACACATTGTGTGTGGAGACTTTAACTTAGCGCTTGATCCTGACCTCGATGCAGTATCAAATCACCCAAGGCCGGATGACAGCAGGCGGATGTTGGCAACGTGGCTATTAGAGCTTAATGTAGTTGATGCTTGGCGCCTTCACCACCCAGAAGATAGAGTCTTTTCAGGACCTCGCCCTCGCCGCAATCGGCTTGACTACATTTTTCTGTCTAACTCATTACTTACCGAATGTTATCATGACGCGAGCTATGAAAACTGGGATTATGGTGACCATCGGGCGCACCAAGTGGAACTAACTTCGTGGCACCACCCAACTGGACCTGGGTTCTGGAAGTTACCTGAGTGGCTACTTGATATTCCCACTTTACGTGAGGATATTGTTGCAGAGGCAAAAGCACTTATTCCAGTGTTGAGAGAGTCCACAAACCCGGGATTAGTATGGAAAGTTTGGAAGCAGAAGATGAAATGTTACCTAAAAAGGTGTCAACGAAGCATGAGGTCGGCAATGAACGCTGATATTGAAGCCGCACGTGACCAGGTAGAAGAATGCGCTAAAGCACTAGCACAGGGTGACGCAAACGACCAAGCGAGTATTGACTACTATTTTGCTAAGAAACGACTCGATGAGTGTCGGGAGGAATGGACTACGTTCAGGAAAAAGATTGGATTTGAACACGCAGTCACAGAGGGAGAGAAGAGCTCAAAGTTTTTCTTTCGCGCACCTCGTTTCGAACTCCGAAAAACTCCTTTGAGTACCATTCGTCGGGCTGATGGTACGGTCTCGACGGATCCGGCCGATATCACAGCAGGATTTCAAAGACATTGGGGGGAAATATTTGCAGATCGGCAGTATTTACTGCAGAATGGAGAAATTGATGGTGACGCTCAAGAACGCCTGTTGAAATCGATAACTCGACAACTTACACCAGATGCAACAAAAAACCTCGAAGAAGAGTTTACGAGTGATGAATTTGCTATGGCAATACGTTCTATGCGATCCCATTCGGCTCCGGGTCCTGATGGATTTTCGACAGCATTTTTCCAGCTGGATGCAGGATCGTTTGGAGAAATTTTACGTCAAGTCTTCTGTTATCAATTGCAACGCGGAGAATTATTACCCCATCAACGCTATTCTTCAGTGGCCTTGCTGTTTAAGAAAGGCGATCGAGCTGACCCAGGTAACTATCGACCTATATCGCTGATGCCTGTTGAAGTTAAGGTGTTGTCTCGTGTGATAACACACAGACTTCGTCCTTACATGAACCAGCTAGTGCACCCAGACCAAAAAGGTTTTATACCCGGCCGTTCGATTCAACACCAATTGATGCTAGTCCGAGACCTACAACACTTGGTGACAGTGGAAGCGCGAGAAGGTTTAGCAACGTTTTTAGATTTTGCGAAAGCTTATGATCGTGTCGACAGATCATATCTATTGCGAGTCCTGGAGCACCAAAAGTTTGGTCCTAAATTTCTCTCGTGGATCCGACTGCTGTATGTGGACTCCGAATGTTCATTGATGATTAATGGCTGGGCTCAAAATGCTTTGAAACCTACTCGTGGGGTAAAGCAAGGAGATCCGCTCTCTCCATTTCTGTTCGCGTTATCACTGGAGCCACTAGGTAACCTATTGCGGGAGAATCAAAACCACGGCATCCGGGTTGACAACAATTTGAGAATTTCGACGGCTTTTTTTGCAGACGACACGGTTTTGTTTTCGATAAATCGAAGTCATCTTCAAGCCCAACTCAACCTTGTAGACTGCTATTGCAAGGGTTCGGGTGCACTGTTGAACAATTCTAAAAGTGTTATCATGAGTTTGAACAAGCACGTTGATCCCCCTGAACTTCAGCCACTCCGATCACTGCGGGTTGGTGAAACGGTACGGTACCTAGGTATTCCATTTGGGAATGCTGATACTTCAACCATTTTGGCGAATGATTTAGATCGCAAGATTACGACAAGGCTCCAGTTGTGGAAAGGCAGGGCTCGTACACTACTTGGGCGGAGACTAATTGCACAGACCATTGTTTTTTCAGTGATCTGGTATTTTACGGCTACAGTAGCGATTCCGATCCGATTTTTGACGCGGTGGCAGAAGCTATTGAACCGCTATGTTCTGTACAACAAGATTGGCATTGGTGGGTTTAATTTAGTAAAACGTGAACTTGCCACACGACCACAAGAATCAGACGGACTTGGAGTTCCAGTGATTGTAAATAGCATCAAGCGCCAACACTTCCAACTGCTACAAGAAGTGGTACACGCTTTTGAAGGACATCATCGTAGTGCAGGAGACGTTGTGTGGTATCGACCACTGATGGTTATGCTAGGAAAACGGTACGAACCCTTTTGGAGACCGGGATCAAGTGATTTCTTGTTTCAGGAACCCCCAAGACCTTCAACCTGGCGGGCAACGATACTACCCGCCTGGTGGCGCCAACTATTACGAGAATGGAATCGGTTGCAGTGGGTTGACCGAAGTGTACTTTCAGCAAGCCGAGTTCAAGATCTACAATATGCCCTATTTAATCCAATATGGTGGAGTAAGTGTCAAGATTTTCAGGTGGCAATGTCAGTGCCACTAGGAGCAGGGTCAGTCAAGTTTCGGTATTTGTGTCGAGCTCTTGCGAAGGCAAACAAACATTGCCTCGCCGATTTTCTGGATACTGATCGTCAGTGGAGAAGCTCCGGGGATTTTTTCGAAATGGTCTGCTCCATAGTTAAACCGGAGTTGGGGTCACACATACTATTTCGAGATATTTTCGTACTGTACTATCAAATGCGCGGTATTTATCAGCGGGTTCTTCCTCACCCGGAAGCGGGAGGGTTGCGAAGGATAGTTAGCAGCACAACCCCTCCATCGTTGGGGGTGGTGGTGACGTCAAACACTCCTGAATGTTCCCGATCACGCTTCTTTCCCGACCTAAAATCCGGCGACTGGAAGAAACTCATTCAACCCCTCGACGAAGTGGATCAACATCCATTGGTACAACTTGGATGCCCCCGAGGACGTGTACATGAAACACTCACCCGTAAAGTCGTCTGGCTCAGACACCGTTGGTGACGAAGGATCAAACTCGGCGTCGGGGCTTGACTTTGGAATGGCGACGACGTTGGCTGTCGGGTTTACTGCCCTCCTCACTTCCATGATGCTGTAACGATAAGAGTGTGCTTCTTGATCTAGGCTCCACGGGTTTACCCAGAAAAGCCAATTGTAGCAGGGCTTCGACGGTGTCTAGTACCTGTCGTTCATGATATAATGTTGAGACTATACTTCGGAGACCTCATTGTTGGATCAAGGCTATTCTTCATGCATACTATCAATCCGAACGCACAAATTTGTGTGAGAGACAGCTGTGATTCAATTGAGACATTGGAGCATTGTTTTCTCACTTGTCCGGCGCTAACACAGATGTGGCAAATTTTATGGAGTCAATGGCGAAAGGCTTTTCGAAGTGACTTAGAATGGAAACTCCTACTGTTCCCGTCCAACAGAGATGTTGATAGAAGGTGGAGAGACGACCAGGCGACTCTGTTGATACTGTGGAGAATTCACACTAACGTGGCGGCTGCGCAATGACATTTACTTCGGCGAAACACAGGCGGTGATGCCGAATATCGCTAACGTACAGGCTTCATTTCAAACTCACTGTCATTTCTTGATTCGACATTCATCGAATTGGGATCTGGACGGCGAAGTGATAGATCGAGTGCTTACGCGCTTGGGATTCGAGTCAGAATGCACCGAACTTCTTCCTAACCTCTCACGACAACGAATATGGTCTCCTCGAAATTAGATGTGAGATACTGGTGAAATCATAGGTCTGCAAGATGTAGTCCAACTAAAGTTAATCAACTTTTTCCTTCCTTCCTGATTTGACCCAGGTACCACAGTGGTTTTTTTAAGCCCTGCCCTATAAGTTTGTTTTCGTCGTATTCGCTGTAGATCTCCCTTTGAAAAGCTATTCCCTAGACTCAACATGGCTGGTGAAGATGTCCAAGCTCTGGTTGTCGACAACGGCTCCGGTATGTGCAAGGCTGGTTTCGCTGGAGACGATGCTCCACGTGCAGTCTTCCCGTCGATTGTTGGTCGTCCCAAGCTCATACCGGTAATAGCTATTGGTGGAATGGGCCAGATGGACATGTACGTCGGTGATGAGGCCCAATCCAAGCGTGGTTACCTGACCGTGAAATATCCCATCGAACACGGTATCGTCACGAACTGGGACGACATGGAAAAGATCTGGCACCACACATTTCACAATGTACTGCGTGTTGCTCCCGAGGAGCATCCCGTGCTATTAACCGAGGCTCCTCTCAACCCCGAGCCCAATCGTGAGCGCATGACTCAAATCATGTTCGAAACCTTCAACGTACCCGCCATGTATGTGAACATGACTGCAGTGCTCTCCTTGTTTTCCTCTGGTAGACAGTCTGGGTGTACTACAGGCTGCGTACTTGAATCGGGCGATGATGTTTCCCACACTGTGCCGATCTATGAGGGTCACGCCATCCCAAGTGCCATCAAACGTCTAGACTTGGCTGGTCGGGACCTGACGGACTACATGATGAAGATCCTAGCCGAACGTGACTACTCATTCACCACAACAGCTGAGCGAGAAATTGTGCGTGACATTAAGGAGAAGTTGGCGTATGTCGCCCTTGACTTTGGCCAGGAGATGACGACGGCTTCTGAATCTTCGAGCTTCGAAAAGAGCTACGAACTTCCAGATGGCAATGTCATTGTCATTGGAAACGAGCGCTTCAGGACGCCAGAGGTACTGTTCCAGCCGGGTCTCATCGGAAAGGATGCGTCGGGAATTCATGAGTACACATTCCAGGCGATCATGAAGTGCGACATCGATATTCGTAAGGATCTCTACTGCAACATTGTGCTGTCGGGCGGTACCACCATGTACCCCGGCATCGCCGAGCGTCTTACGAAAGAGTTGACAACTCTGGCCCCCTCCACAATGAAAGTGAAGGTGGTTGCTCCACCCGAACGCAAGTACTCAGTGTGGATTGGTGGGTCCATCCTGTCGTCTCTCTCAACGTTCCAGCAGATGTGGATCTCGAAGGCTGAGTACGACGAGTCGGGACCGTCCATTGTGCACCGCAAGTGCTTCTAGCTTGCGTTAGATCTTAGAATCGCTAGCACCGTTCTCTTTCAATTTCAATTTCATTTTCGCTTTTTTACAATTCAATTTTCGTTGTTGAACTACGGGTAGTTCGTCAGAGTTGGAACGGTTCCACCACATAATAAAACTGTACCGCGCGCGATTCCTCTGTCGAGGCCTCTTCGCGAGATGGGATCTTTCAGCTTCTACTATAGACGTAAAACGAGGTTGATTAAAACGAAGATTAATACGGAAAATGAACTGGAACACTTACATGGATGGCTACCCTGCGTCCCATGTTAGTCTATTCACATACAAATAGCAAGTCATTGCTCGCTAATAGTACTTCAGCTTTTCCTAAATATCATTCATACTGCCATTTTTTGGAAAATATACCCCGTAAGTGCTGTCAGCTTTCAGCTGTAAGCTGAAAGAACAAGCGATGTCAAAGAAAATGATTGAAAGAGAGCGATGTAAAAAAGTAGCTCGTAGCATGATCGATTACAAGTTAGAAGCACTTGCGGTGCACAATGGACGGTCCCGACTCGTCGTACTCAGCCTTCGAGATCCACATCTGCTGGAACGTTGAGAGAGACGACAGGATGGACCCACCAATCCACACTGAGTACTTGCGTTCGGGTGGAGCAACCACCTTCACTTTCATTGTGGAGGGGGCCAGAGTTGTCAACTCTTTCGTAAGACGCTCGGCGATGCCAGGGTACATGGTGGTACCGCCCGACAGCACAATGTTGCAGTAGAGATCCTTACGAATATCGATGTCGCACTTCATGATCGTCTGGAATGTGCACTCATGAATTCCCGACGCTTCCTTTCCGATGAGACCCGGCTGGAACAGCACCTCTGGCGTCCGGAAGCGCTCGTTTCCAATGATAATGACATTGCCATCTGGAAGTTCGTAGCTCTTCTCGAGGCTCGAAGATTCAGAAGCCGTCGTCATCTCCTGGTCATAGTCAAGGGCGACGTACGTCAACTTCTCCTTAATGTCACGCACAATTTCGCGCTCGGCCGTTGTGGTGAACGAGTAACCACGTTCCGTCAAGATCTTCATCATGTAATCCGTCAGGTCCCGACCAGCCAAGTCTAGACGCACGATGGCACTTGGGATGGCGTAGCCCTCGTAAATGGGCACAGTGTGAGAAACACCATCGCCCGAGTCGAGTACGCAGCCTGTAGTACGCCCAGAGGCATACAAGGACAGCACAGCCTGGATGTTGACGTACATGGCGGGTACGTTGAATGTTTCGAACATGATTTGAGTCATGCGCTCGCGGTTGGCCTTGGGGTTAAGAGGAGCCTCGGTCAATAACACGGGGTGCTCCTCGGGGGCAACACGCAGTTCATTGTAAAATGTGTGGTGCCAGATCTTTTCCATGTCGTCCCAGTTCGTGACGATACCGTGCTCGATGGGGTATTTCAAGGTCAATACACCACGCTTGGATTGGGCCTCATCGCCGACGTACGTGTCCTTCTGGTCCATTCCAACCATGATTCCTAAGTGCTTGGCGCGACCAACAATCGACGGGAAGACAGCACGTGGAGCATCGTCTCCAGCGAAACCGGCCTTGCACATACCGGAGCCGTTGTCGACAACCAGAGCTTGGACATCTTCATCGGCCATGTTGAGTCTTTTGAGTTGTTTTTGAACGGGGAGATCTGAAGCGAATGCGACGAGAAGAGAAGTGAGAGCAAGCGAAAACCAGATAGTCTTAGGGATGGTGTCAACATGGTGAAGAGCAATCGCAACGGCTGCTTTAGCTTTCTCTCAACATTTTTGGTTCAATGTTTTGTTGTAGTTGAGGCTGCATAGTTTATCCAAGATAACGGAGTAATCTGGTCGTGCCATAAACATCAGAATAACGGCGTAAACTGAAGATTACTTTTTTTCTCAGCAACCGATCTTGATTCCGCAGAGGTCTCCACACTTACCAAAAAGCTACAAGAAGCTCACAACATTTCCAGCCTATTATGGTGCGTCTCCCTTTCATTCATTGGTAATTACACAGATTCTAATCAACTCTGTCGCTTTTTAGTCTTCTGGGGTCGGTGTCAGTGACGATGTCATCATCCAGTTCAATGACTTTAAGCTGAAACGCGCCCCGCACGACTTCCGGTACTTCATCTACAAGATCGAGGACGATGAGCAAATCTCTATCGAGTCTACAGGTCCCAGATCCGAGTCGTACGATGACATGGCAGCGAAACTTGCCCAGATTACTGATGGATGCCGCTACGCTCTCTTGGACCTGGATGTGACAACGAAAGACGGTCGCCCCGTCAGCAAACTCGTCTTCCTCTCATGGTAAGCTGCAACAAGAACTGTGGAATTATCTCAACTGCAATTCTCACCTTGTTTCTGTCTACAGGTCACCGGATACGGCCCCCATCAAGTCCAAAATGCTGTATGCGTCGTCCAAGGAGGCCATCAAGCGTGCTCTTATGGGTGTGGGCATCTACGTCACTGCCACCGACGCGTCCGAGTTGGCGCTCGAATCCGTCATGGAGAACATAGCCATGTTTCTCTAGAGACGCTACATTGTGGTAGATTTGGCTTCTCTTGCTTGTCATGATTCTCAAACAAACCAACATGTACTGTATGCATGTATCGAATCTTCCCCATTTTCGATCGCTGGTTAGCCCGAGTGCTTAACTGGGGCGGTCACTCTTTAAACGTGCAGCAGTGTGAGAACTCACAGCAAGACAATTATCATTTGACTTAACCGGTGGAGACGTTTTATTCAACCGATGATGCCGATTTCATCACAGGTGACATTTACGCCGAGGCCGCTGGTGTTAGAGGAGTGACTTCCACCTCCAGAGGACCCTTCACCGGGATAGTGAGCGAGAACTCGTACGTGAGATTCCACGGGTCTTCGACGGTCTTGATATCAAACTTACTGAACAGAGTGGCCATGGCCAGCTTAATCTCCATCAGAGCGAACTTCTGCCCGATACACACGTGCTTGCCCGAGCCAAAACCGCTAAACACGTAAGGGGAAAGCACGCGAAGTTTCCCAGTCTCTGGGTCAATCATACGCTCCGGTTTGAATTCAAGTGTGTCCTCGCCCCATGTTTTCTTGTTGCGTGCGTTGCAGTAGGACGAAACCATGACGGTTTGACCCTTCTCGACAAATGTGCCGTCCACCAACGTCGTGTCTTGCATCGCCTCCCGTACGATAAAACCCGTAGACGGATGCAAACGGATGTTTTCCTTCACAACCGCCTCCAAGTACACGAGATCGTTGATCTGCTCTTGCGTCGGCACCTTAATCTCCCCAGTGAGAAGACCTGGCAGCTTTTCCTTCATCTCCTCGCGAATCTTCTTGAGAACTTCTGGATATCGGTTCATGTTGACGATAAACCAGCCCATGCTGTGAGCTGTCGAGTCCTTGCCCGCAAAGACAAAGGTCATGACCATATCGCGCATAATGGTAGCGTCATCGTCCTCAATGTGCATGTCCTCAGTCTGCTTCAGCTTCTTCTCCATGAAAAGCGTGACGAGATCCCTGGCTTCCATGGTTTCGCCCTTAGCTGCAAGCTCCGCTTTCTTCTTCATGGAATCCAGGATCACTTTACCAATGAAATCGTGCATGATCTTGGTATCATCCATTAGAATCTTCTCCCAGCCGATGTTGAGATACTTCTTAAGCTCCCAGAGCCACAATGGCGATTGAATACGCACTCCAAAAGCCACTGATCCCTCGTTAAAAGCCTTGAGGAACTCGTGGTCCTCTTCACGGTCAGGACTGTTCTTTAAAGTGTCCATGTCAAGGCCAAAGCCGATCTTGGCAATGGCGTCCATGGTGAAATGACTCAATTCCTCCTTGATACTAAATGCCTGGCCACGTTGGTGGTAGATGCTTAAGACGTCCAAAAAGACCTCCAACTTCTCGCAGACAGTCGCTTCCATCACGTCCCTCATCATCTGCATGGAGAAGAGGTGACTCGCTGTCTTGCGATGGTAATACCATGGATCTCCATCAGAGATGACCATTCCGTTGCCGAAGATGTCGTAGCTGATATACTGCCCCACTGGTCCACGTAGAAACACGTCGTCTTGCGTCACTAACACGTCCTCGAACATTTCAGGAGACGAGAGCACGATAGTCGCTGGACGCCCAGGGATCTTGAACATCCACGGTCGGTTCTCGAACTCGATGGACTGCTCGTTCAGCCAGTCGTGGAAGCGTTCAGCATGACCTCCGACGTCCAGGATGTTCTTGAGAATAGGGAGGGTGGTGGACGGCATGGGTGGCAGCTTTCGAGCGTCAGTGGACTTGCTCTTCTTGGAGCTGTGGAGGAGCAACGACAGCCCCAAACTAACGGCTACTGCAGCAGCAGCGGTGGCGACCACATCGTTCCTGTCACCGAAAAGCTCCGATACGGACCTCATGACTGGGCAGCCGAAAAGCAAATGCCAGAGCGCACGACAGGTTTTGGCGGTTCATGCCGAACGGAGACTTCCCTCTTCTACAGTAGACGGGGCACTGGAATCCAAACGGTTCCCGCCAATTCCCTCCGATACTGATCTGCCTCCACGGCGATGTCGTGCACGTCAGCAGGCAGCAACAGCTCTGCTTCAGGCGGCTGCTCGTTGTTCATCGTCCTGGAAGCTGGAGAGCGACTTTAATCTGCTCGAATATGGCAATGAGTTCTCCCAAAAGGGTTTTCCTTCTTGATTTGGTCCAACTGCGCTGCAGTTTTTTCAACGTTGATTCCTGTACTTTCATAAGTAATATACCTATTGTATTATGGTATTGAGTTTCGCGTCAATTCGTAAGCGCTGACCACTTACATTTTATCCGCAGTTCGAACATAGTGAGAACTGTGTTCGCAGTTCGAACATAGTGAGAACTGTGTTGGTGGGGTAACGAGGGAGTTTGTCATCTCTCAACCTTCGTCACACATAATGATCAAGTAACATTCGTCGCACATACAGCACCAAAGAACACAAAGTAACGAATGTCTTCCATGGCAGTGGCAGTGGAGTCTGGGTGGAGAAGAGGGTACTACTGGAAAACGCTTTGCTGGAGAGAAAAACACGTGGAAGAGGAAGGAAACAACAGATCGGAGCAAGAATTGTCGCTGCTAGTTGGAAAGAAGCTTCGCGATGCAGTGGAATACTCGAGCGGGTATGGACTCGACGCAGCGTCAGGATGTCCTGAAGAGAAAGCGGGCCAAGTTTCCTGCTAAAAAAGTGCCAACTCCTCCGCCGTCTTCTAAGCCGTAGCCACTTGCAGAGCCAACGCCACCTCCTTCGACCAAAAAAGGAGACGCCTCCATCTGGCGAGCCGGAACTGCAGCCTACTACGCCTGCTCCTCCTTCGAACATGGTTCGTGGTGGCGTTCCTGGCAACTTGGCACAGATATGAAGCGCGCATGCCGCTTCTTCTCCGTGTTCTTGAACGTGGACGTCCATATCGTGCAGCATGTCGATATGAACAACGTCGTGTGTATGCGCACAGTCAACCAAGCGGATCATGACGTGGTGATCAAGAGTCTCTATTTACTAACACGCTTCGAAACGGAGAAAGGGATCATTATCCTTGTACATGGGCTTGATCCTTCGCGACTCGAGGACGATTTCACCACACTCGCGATGGTCGGCAAGGCTGAAGTGTGGGAGAACGACTTTCGCTGGTAAGATGGCTGAATCGGTTTGTTCTTACGGGGTGTTGTCTTAATCTGACAGGGATATTTTCCAATTAGGATACTACTGGAGGACGAAGAAGGTGGATGTCGTATGTCCTATGGTGGACTGGTGCTGGTAGAACACCCTTGGGAGCAATTTTGGCTCTGCGAAGTGCTGTTGTTGACGTTGCGCTGGGAAAGCGCCGTTGTGGCACCACTCTTCTCCCTTCGTTGCAATTAAAGTAGGCTGAAGGCATCTGATAAAGACTTGATGAGCTCGACAATGGCGGCTTTGGAAGCTTTAGGACTTGAAAAGGTATTTCCAGTCAAGTTGGAGATTATGTCGTGAAAGCAAGAGCTATGCTTCAATTAACTTGCAACTATTCGCTCTCGCTACTGCTCGGTACGTACATGCTGTCGCAGGATTCACTGTCTTGAAGACTACCCTGTTCTGAAGCCCGGTGGGCAGCTCGCTCGTCGCGAAGTGTAACGCCAAGGACACGGCGATAGTCCCCACGCACCCATGCCAGAGGAATCGTTGTAGGGTTCCAAGCCATTTCGACGACCTCGATTCCAGATTGATCGTAATAAGGAACCCCAGGCCTCCCTTCGTATTCACCGTCGGAGAGTTCCACTACGACAGTGTCATCATCGCTACCGTCACCCTGGGCTTCATTATCGTGTGCATCTCCATCGTCACTCTGGGCTTCATCATTGTGTGCTTCTCCGCCGTCACTGTAGTCCTCATCGTCGGTTATGTTTACTTCAATGTCATGTGTTCGGGTAACAGTGGAAAAAACTTGGTCGCGTCCAGTAACCTCGATCTGTCCATGAACACCCTCCCCAGCAACAGCGAATCTTCGCCCACGTCCGTCATGAGCATCAGGGGCGATTTCAGCGGCCGGTGCTGCAGCCATTTTCGTGTTTGATGGCAGCGTGTGGCGCCCTCTGACTGCTGCTGCTTTTGACGCCTCCACCCTCACAGGTGTGAAGACTTTCGAGGCTGCAAACGACCTCAACTTGGGTGAAGTCACGCTGTCGGTGCAGTCTATTCAGGTGGCTGGTCAACGCACCGGCTTCGTGGCTCTATACGGAAAAGCCGGCGTTCTGGAGCAGCATGACAGTCTACGCTTTGACGCCGCCTCAGGTACATTAACTGCTGAAAGGATCGAGGTACAGCGCTTGCGAGGGTCAATCGACATGAGCGAGAGCGAGCTCCGTAGCGTCGATATCATCGGCGGTCACATCAGCAACGTCAACATGACAGCTATCGAGATGGTCGAAGTGCAGGGTGAGCTGTTTGTCGAGGACGAAGCCTTTTTCGGGGCAAGCGTGACTGTGGACGGACAGATTATGGGCTTAGGGGCCTACGTCGACGCGTCGGACGAGCGCTTTAAGCTCGAAGCCCGTCAAATCACTAATTCCTCAGAGGTTATTGCCCAACTGCGAGGCGTGGAGTATGCGTACGACTCAGTATCGTTCCCTAATAAATTCCCAAGTGATGGTCGGCGTAAGTTGGGATTCATCGCGCAAGAGGTGGAACGAGTAGCTCCTCAGGTTGTGACTACAGATGCTGAAGGATTCAAGTACGTGGCGTATTCGCGATTGGTGCCTGTAGTTGTTGAAGCTCTTAAGCTGGAACAACAGCGTGTGGATGACAGCGCGACGAGAATTCAGCAACTCTGTTGTACAGGTGCCTACACCACCAAGCCTGGAAACTCGTATCGAAGAGGGAAATAGTGACGATGAAACTGTGGCGCAAATGATGTGGGGAAGCACGTACACTAGTTATGAACGAGAGCGAAATACGGATCAGTTGGCTCCAACAAAAGAATAGCTGTCGTCGTAATGATGTTCCATTAGAAATGGGTATTCCTTTAAACGAACACGTCAGTACGCCACAATTATTCACTGACTTGAATGTCGTACGAATGTTGACAGAGGTTACGTTACGCAGTACCGTAGAATTAACCCGTTGGGGGCTGTCCATACCTCCTTAGGTATTCCCAGTATAAACTCTTTCCTACTAACGGGCATTTTGACGATGATAACTGTGAATGATTGTTTCCTTTAAATTGTTTCCATATTTTCTTTCTATGAGAAGTCAGACGTGACGTGGCTTTCAGAAGGAAATAGAGCAGTAAGTGATCCGCCGCCGCCTTCATAAGCGAATATGTCATCGTCTCCAAGTAGTGAAGCGGCGAGCGATCTGCCGTCGGACGTACGTTGGCTGATGGAGCGGCGAGCGACCTGCCGTCGTCTCCAGCAGCAACAGCAGCGGTGAAGTATGGGGCGGGGAGTAATGTGCCGTCGCCCCAAGCAGCAAGGTAGCGGCGAGCGATCTGCCGTCGTCTCCATCAAACCTCCTAGCGATGGCGCAGACCTTGATCGCGTAATGAGCTATCTACGGTAGGCCACTAGCCATCAAAGGTCGGGGCTATGGGTGTAAAACCCCCACCAAGTCACACAAGACAAGCACTGACCCATCGGCAACCGCATCTGCCAAGCCAACAACAGTCACAGTTATCCCGAAATCTTCACCGCTCACCAAACACGAACGACCCAACACGAACCAACCGTCAACGGAATACGTGTCTCCCCTTAAAAAACTGGCACTAAGCAGTTCGACTGGAAGAAGAAACCTTGTTTGGACCCGAAGGAATCGTGAGAGATGACGTTCCCGCGTCTATACGTAATCGCTCTGCTGGTTGTGGCCATGATCTCCAATAGCACTGCAACTCGGATGACAAGTCGACACTTACGAGGCATGTACGACGTACCGAGGATAAGAAAGACGATGCAAGACCACAAACACATCGTGATCGACACCATCGACGGTACGATTACTAACATTGATCGTGGACTTTGCTACTAATAATGCATGCTCTTCAAACTCATTATGTGAACCAAGACCTCCGAGAGTTCATTAAGAACAATGACGTCGCCGATTCAAAAATCCGCAACTCAATCCGGATCCAAGCGCGCTTGCTGTGGGTTGCCAACGACTATATTCATGGCCTACGCTTCCTCCGCGTCTATCTGGGCGAACAAAAAGCAGATGAACCGCTGCTCGAGCAACAAACGGTAAACCTGTATTACAACCAATTTTTTTAACACACACAACTTGACTAACACATGATTCACAGGTTTTTCAAAAAGCGCAACAGGACGACCCCTACGAAGCGAACCAATACCTGATCACACTTTCGCTTTATGATATCGCAGCCAACAACCCAGATCTCCCATCGCCGGGCTCTATTATCGTATTCAAGCCCACCAAGCTGCGTCTTTATCATGAGAGTTGCCAAGTCGAGTCAAAGCTGCAATACCTTTCTACTGTGACTCCGCCATAGTGACACCACCGCATCCAACAACGAACGCCAGCCAATACCAGGTCAAAACTGCAACACATCGCAATGAATCCACCGTAATAAGAGTCACTCACACCCACAGTAAGAGGCACCCGCAACATCCCGAAGCTTCTGAATACTAGGCAACATGTTATTCAATAAATGTCAATATTTCCTCTACTGCTTCAGGTTCGAACTGCGATCCCCGGACCCCCGTCCGGTACGCCAATTGGGGGGGCAACGGCGCGGTTGTTTGTAAGTAAGAATGTCATCATGCAACGTTCGGGACACATTACACTGAAGCAACCTATGATGCGCCTTTTTTCGCAGTGACCAGGCATCTTAGCGGTTGAGGCGACGTGGTGGAGGGAGACGAGAGCAGCAAAAGGAGGGAGGCATGCAGACCACCTAAAGGTGGAGGCGAGGTGGTGGAGGAAAACGCTGACATGGCAGGCACGACGAGCAGGTGAAGCAAAAGGACGTAGGTTAAGTAGTACACTTTATATAGCCCCAACTACTCGGGATTTTATCCAGAGTACTGCTTATTCTATTAGAATAAGCAGTATTCTATTAGAATAAGCAGTACTCTGGACTAAGAATAAGCAGTATTCTATTAGAATAAGCAGTACTCTGGATAAAATCCCGAGTAGTTGGGGCTATATAAAGTGTACTACTTAACCTACGTCCCTCATTGCCACCATTTTATCCTTTTTGCACAGGATTCGAACTGCGATCCCCGGAGCCTCTGGTCCGGTACGCAATCGTTGGCAGCTTTCTTCGAGGGGGTACGGGTTCGGACAACATTTTGTACGACATCGCTACAGCAACTTTGCTGCAACTATCAGCAACCGTAGCGCAACCAACAGCAACAGATGGGCAACTTTAGCAAATGTGGTTTGTACGTCATCGCTCAACACGCAGTTGAGCGACATTCAGCCAGGAACGACGTTGGTGTGACCTTCACGATGGGCTACACGAGGTGCAACGTCGTGCAGTTCGACACGTGGATCACGTGGAGGTTCGTGAAGTGTTTGGCTAAGAGGATACTGGGCAGCAGCATAAGGCGAACGATTGATGGCTTCATGACGGCGTCAGAGTCTCATCGGTGTCAGAGGATCAGGTGCCTACATCATTGTCAGAGGATCGAGCGGTCTTAACAAAAGGTAGGCAAGGACACATGATAGTAGTAGTACACGCATTATTTTTTACTGATGCTGCACTACTTCTCATGACAGCTCGAAGTGATTTCACGTTAGTGTGCTGGCGGTTGTGGCTAAGAGGATGCTGGGCAGCAGCATAAGGCGAACGATTGATGGCTTCATGACGGCGTCAGAGTCTCATCGGTGTCAGAGGATCAGGTGCCTACATCATTGTCAGAGGATCGAGCGGTCTTAACAAAAGGTAGGCAAGGACACATGATAGTAGTAGTACACGCATTAATATTTACTGATGCTGCACTACTTCTCATGACAGCTCGAGGTGATTTCACGTTATTGTGCTGGCGGTTGTAGTGGCTACAAGTGACGACTGAAATACTGCTAAGGTCGCGTCGCTGAGGTGGTTGAGCCGTACTTCTTCACTGATTGCGGTTGCAGGTGGCTTTGACCAGGCTACCAGCTCGTCTGTGAATGGTGTTAATGCAACGAATGCGTTTCTCGACGTCACTCGAGACACTAGCAGATAGGTTTGTTGCGGTTTATTGACGATCCGCTGCTTGGATCGCCAGTCCATGACGACCATTGACTGCAGCGTCTCTCCCTGTACTTTGTACACGGTAGACCCCACTGCACAGACAAACGGCAGTTGTTGTGGTTTGACCGTAATTGCACGCGGACAGCCGTCTGGCGCTTTTGGCAGAGTGATAACTTCTTTCCGATACGCTTCGGTGGCAAAGAACACTGGGAAGAGATCAGGGTCGAGACCCGGCCGGATCGCCACGGCGTGCGGTCGCTGTGGCAAGCGAAGTACCGCGTAGTCTGGGGATCGGTTCGGCAGTTGTACGATGGTGTTTGTGCCGCCGTCGCGCAGGAGTCGAAACAACGTGTCTGGTGGAAAGTGCACGGACTCAAGGGTGCCCAACGTGCCGTTTGCGACGCCTTTGGCGGTGGCGACGTTCTGGGTAACTTGCACGGGCATACCGAGGATAAGGTCTAAGTAGGGCGCCATGCGTCCGAAGCGGTTGTCGGGAAGGCTGAAGACGTACTTGATGTCGCTGTTGCTGAGTCCGTTGAGCGCCCCCTTGAAGTTGGCAATAACGCGCACAGGGAAAGAATCGGTCGGCAGCATGGCCGCTGTTTGGGCAACGAACGCGTTGTTTACGGCTAGTCGTGTGGCGTTTTCTGGCGTCACGAATACAGCATGTGCGTCGACATCGTCGTTCCTTGCTACCGCTGCTGCAGCAGCTGCATCAGCGTGGTGCTCATTAGGCCGCGCGACTACTCGACTATTGATGAGCTTGATGAATGTTGGCGTCCAATTACCGAGCCGTGCGAGGCGGCAGCCTTCGCCCCACTCGGGGTCGCTCCGGAAGCGGACCGATTCTTCAAGCACTACGACGGTGGTGAATTTTCGCCACAGGTCAAATCCTTCGACGTCGGCAGTTGTCGGCTTTCGTTTTACAGCAGGGTCAAGATAGATGGGGTCCGCCTTCACAGGCGGCATCTGGAGGAAATCACCAGCTAGCACCACCAAACGGCACGTTGGGCATCCGCTTGTAGCAGCGTAGCAACTTATCCAGCTGCAGCCACTCGGTTTTGTTCATCATGGAAATCTCGTCGATAACGAGCAGATCGAGCGGCTCGAAGTGCTTTTCGCGAATGGCGTGCTTCAAGCGCATCATTAAACTCGCGAGCGTGCGTCCACCGATCAATGTAGCAGCTTTGCCGGTTAGAGCCGTTTTGACGATGGTGTCACTGCGGTGCCAGCTCGCGCAGAATGCATCAACTGCGTCTATCACGCGGCTTTTGCCGGTGCCACCGGCGCCGCCGAGGAACATCAGCAGCTGGTCGTCGTGAAAGCGGTCTTCGAAGTTACTGGAACGATAGTCGCTGTTGTCTTGGGTTTGCAGACCGTTAATTTCTTGCCTCAGAAAGCGCCGGAGTAACGCGGTTGTGATGAGCGCAAATGCCGCGTGCTGCCGCTGGTTAAGTGAGAATGCTCGTGACACTTCATCAATTGACGAATAGGACTGGATCATGCGTGGGCTACTGCTTGGCTGAGTCGGTGGCGACCACTCATGTCCTGATTCTAACGCGTTCTTAAGGAGTTCGATGACTTCAGTGGGCCGCTCGTTGAGGTATTGCTCCGACCTCTGTGGTTCGGTCTCATCCTTTGAAGTGTCCTTCACAAATCGCTGCAGCTCGTCGATGGAAAAGTTGGGAATTGAATTATGGCCACACAAATTTGCGGCCGTGCCAGCCGTACTGTTTGCAACCATATTCAACAAATGAGAATAGTTGCCATTCTGTCTTGAGCTTGGAAAAACCGGCAGAATCGACTCATCAGTGTTTTCGTCCATGGCGATATCGCCATCTATACTATCGTGATCGAAAAAATGGTCAAACGTATCAATAGCAGAGTTTGCCGATGCGAATTCGTCTGTGCGGTCAAGTGCAGCATTAACATCACCTTCTGTCCCGATAACGTCGTCGTTATCACTCTCAGCGTCGCTGTGGGCACGTCCGTTAACGTTGTCGACACAAGCTTCGGCACACTCTTTTGCCTGCTTTGCTGCTCTGTGGTAATCGTCCATGTTAGCCATAACCTCACAAATAAACCTTGAACGCGTGGGCTTCCACTGCAAAAACGTCTCGATCCAGCATGCCCCGTTGGTTGGATCGGTCACCAGGTCTGACACGGAACGAAATGACTTGAACAGCACGAGAGCACACTGACTTCGCTTTACAACGAGCTCGTGAGGTGAACCGTCATCCACATATGGCATGCGGAGACCAACGACGACAGGAACAACCTCATTAACGTGTGTACCGACGCAATGGGTGTCGAAGAGTGGGTGATCTGGTAGAAACAACACATGCTCTGAAGACGATTGCGTCCGCTTACGACGGAAATACTTGGCTACGTATTCGTACAGACTGAAGTGGTCCAAGGTGTCCGGCCGAAATATGTAGTCATCTAGGATCGACGCCGCGCGGAAAGTGATGTTTGAGGCGTGCTCTCGCAACTCGAGGAGATCACACATATGCGCAGATTGATCAACGAGCTCATCGAGCACATCTCGAAGAGGAAGTGTTGCACACGGCGTGCTCATGAACGCGCATGAGCCTCGAAGCACATAGAGGGCGGCAAGCGGTCCAGCGATCTCACGTCGGTTTGTGATTGCATATACCAGCGATGAAACGCGTTTGCGCCCGATTGCAGTTCGTTCAACAGCAGTGGTATCTTCATTACGCGCTTCTCGCAGCCGACGCCGTTGGAACGCGGCGAGAGCAACCGCCGTGATCGAGTCGACGTGCTCTTGCATTTTCGTCACATTCTTTGTTGCGTAGTATATGCGCATCAGCGCCTTGAGTCCTCCGATCATTACTTGAATGTCGTGATTCGACTTGAACGCCAGCATCATCCCGGTGTTGAAACCATTAACGTACTCGAACGGGGCTCGTCGCGCTAGTGTCACACCATCAGTCGAGCAACATGTTTTCTCAACACGAGGGCGTGGATAACCATAGCGACATCGTCCGGTTAATGCAGCGCGACTCTTTTTAAAGCAGCTCCCTACGTGGGACCACCAGTGCAGATTTAGCATGAAGACAAGTAGTGATACCGCGAAGGCGAGAGCGTAAGGTGCAAGTCGCTCATCGTCAACCGACGGAGGCAACAATACGAGAGCTCTACCGACGGGATCACTTTGAAAAGCATCGTCCACGCGTCGCTCACGTCGACTCGGAGCACGATTCAAACCTCGTAGAAATGTGCCATACGTGTCGGTTTCGGAGTTAGTGCCGTTGTCGCCCGCGTCCTTTTGCACCTCAAAAAAATGCAAGTCGCGGCGATAGACCGCGGACTTTGCAGCCGCAGCACTTCCCCGACATGGTGTCTCCATTCGCACGGCTGCTGCCAACTCGTTGGACGAGTATGGACGCATGGGGGGCGGCCACGATGCTGGCCGGTGATCCAACAAAAGGCGACGAATAACGTGCTGGGAACTGAGAGCAGTGCCACAGCCCGAGCATTTCACAAGCGTCGGCTCACCGCAAAGACGATCATCATTGCGGTATATTTTCTTAGGGTCTTCATAGGCCTCAGGCGGGATCGGCAGTTCTTGCAGGTCGGCGTATGAATGCCCACAGAAAATACAAGATGATTCTGCAACACACAGCGGCATCGACGTCGTCACAAAGCTGTCGGTGAATGCCTCGATGTCTCGAATGTATTGATCCCCGTGGACAGCTAAGGCTCGGTCAAATACGGCGGTGTTCGGCGGCACATCGGCTAGCCATACCAAAAAGTGAGCGTGCAAGGTTCCACCGCCTTGGGTTTCGACCATGCCGAAATACGCTTTTACGTCTCCGAAAAGACCGTCGAACGGCTTCGTTTTCATGCGGTTAACCGGTATGCCGAGCACGTGCTCAATGAAGGCGTCGATGTTTCGCACAAATAGTCGAGCAGAAGCAACGTCATTGCGCATGCTCGCGCTGTGGAGAGCTGATCGCCCAGGTGGCTCAGCCAGCCCGGCATCAAAAAGTGTATCAACGGACGTGATACCACAGTACTGTGCCATAACAAACGAATCAGCAACGTTTGGTGTCAGCGTAACAAACAACGCTGGTTGCCCAAACCGTGCTTGATAGGCGAATGCCCGTCGTCGACATTGTGCACGTTCACCATCGCTCCCCCACATTGCACCACCACTTAACTCGACCGTTCGAAGAAAGTCGGTCGTGCTCGAGCCGTGTCTTCGTGAATGCCTTGTGCGTCCCTGGCGCTGCATCTCTTTTTCAGTCAACGCTTGCATTAGAGCTTCTTCGGTGATATCGCTGTAGCGTTCAAATACAGCAGGATCCCGCCGACACTTAAGGGCTACATGGGTATACATTTTCTGGACGGACAGGTAGTCGAAACTTGCGAGCATGAACAGTTCATCTTCGGCAAAACGTCTCGAGCTCAGCATGCTGTAATATCGTATACATGCCTCCATTGAAACAGGAACATGATGGTGCTCGCCCGGGTGGCCTCGGCCATAAGGAAACAAGTGGGGAAACATACGCGCAAAGAGCGTGCCATCGCGGTGGGCAAATTGACTTGAATGACGAACGAGAAATTGTGGTTGCGATGCGGTCGGTGTCGGACGCTCGGCGGCAACAAAAGCGTCCTGCGCACTAACCTCTCGGTCGTCCAAAATGAACACAACTCGACGCTCAACGAAATCAGTCTCACGAGCTGCCACATCGCTTTCCGACACGTTGCCTACCCGGTCATGATCGGCGTCTATTTCCATGGCTTCCACATTAGCATCAGCATCTTCGACAATGAAATTATCTGCGATGACGTCGTCTGCGACCCCTGAGATGTCTATGCCGACATGTTCGTAGAAGACATTATGCTGCTGGTAGAAACCCAGTACGTCGTCGACAATCTGCCTGCGCACGCGGTGCATCTGACGGATACATGCCTGCTGCTCGGTCGTAAACGGTCCGGCCAACACGACACGATAACACGTAATATTAGCCACGGGAATCGGCAGCAGCGTCGCGGGTGGGCCCGGCGTAGAATCGAATGCCAAACAATGCGATCGAATCGCACGGTGAGTACCACCCCGCATTACGCGTGTCACCGCAACGATAGACACTGTTTGTGTCATGAATCGCTCGGGAAGCGTCATATCCGCGAAGTGGGTCGGCAGCGTGCCTACATAGAATCCGTTCTTGATGGAGAACTTCGGGATCGACATTTTAGTTAGACTGCCATTGCACTCATCGCATACTTGCAAATACCCTGCCCTGTGAATTCCACCCTTCGATAGCAGCATATCGTGCAAGCACGAGAACATTGCAGAACAATCGTATTCCGCGACCAGCTCTACGGGTAAATCTTCATTGGAACTAGCGAGCAGCGAACGCATTTCATGGATGTGGTCTTCATCGGCGATATCAATCAAGTGAATCGACCTACGCAGTGTAATACGATCGCAAACTGCACAAACAACCTCATCTAGGCCATCGGCCCCTAATGCAAGTCTTAGGCGCTGTAAAACGTCGTGCTTCGTCTCAGCAGGCACTGGATGTAATCGCCGCATCTCGTCGTCTGCCCACGCACTGTGGCATGGCTCAGGAACGGTTAGTGGTGAAGCTGCCTCTGTATGATGGTCTCTATCGAGATGATGCCTACCAACTCTTCCAACCGACGTTTCTTGAACGCGCGATCGCTGACTTGCCAACCGATGTTGTCCCGGTTCTACTGTTGTCGACGCAGAAGTGGTCGCTATTGACGAAGTTGCAGCAACCGATTCTGCTCTCCGTTGACGTTGCCTCTTCCGGTTGCGACTAAGTGTGGCTGCTCTTTCAGCCGGCGTTTGCCGAGCCCGCCACCGCTGACTAGCCAACCGGTTCCGCCTGCGCCGCTCCTCGTCATTGAGCACCATGTTCGAGTTATTTCGCCGACACGCTCAACTGTTACGAATTTACATATTCGATGTTACTCTAGGTACAGTACAATACCAGGTTGACAATCATAAAATCATGTTGAACAAAATCCTCATTATTAACTCGCTTATATCGACTGCGTCTGCACTTATCGTGTCACAAGAAATTGATCCATAGTGAGCTGAATCATTCTTTTTTCTTTTCTCTCCCGGTCCCATCCTTTTTTCGCTTTCTAGTGCCAATGATGCCTTTGCACTTGCGAGAGCCGCACAAGCAAGTGACCACAGTCTACATGTATTCAACATAATTGTAATCATGTTAGCGGAACTTACATTACAACAAATACGTTTGATGTCATCATACCTTGCAATCAACGTAGTCAAAGCGATAGTCGACAGTAAATTCCTTACCTCTTTGCACTTTGCGCGTACTAAATACACCACACCGCTCCAGCCCGCACACATTCCACTTTTCAAACACGCAGTTCGGATCGCATGAATGGTTTATGAAGCGCATTTGACCACCAAAATGAGTAGCATCGATGACTTGATTCGCGCTCATCCTCAACATATAGTAGTGTGCTAAGCGTCCATAGTACTGCGTCACCATACATCGTCAGTACCGATAACCTAGCGAATTGATACGCAAAAACACCGTACCAGGGACCGGATCTCGGCTTCAGAGTTAGTCAACACCTCGCCGACGTACTCACCAACATACTCATGAGCGTCGACAAATTTCATCGCAACGAGGCCCACACCTTTGCGCCCGCAGTCAACGACTGCAACTGAAACAGAGGATCCAATTTGAAACTGTCGATTTGTGCACTGATAGCCGCACGGGCAAGTTTCGACCTCGCACTCGTAATGCATCTAGCGAGCAGCATCAGCAACCTTCTATGCATCGACAAACTGCTAATACACAGACACACCGCTCGATTGCTACAACCTTCGCCGCAACCATATCCAGTTCGTCGGTCGAGTACACAGCTACATATCTGGTCCTTGCCCTGTGAATTGACAGCATACATTCACATCAGCATTTAACTCGTCGCACTTACAAATTAACAAACCATGCACTCACCTGTGGCGGCACTAACAATTTACCACCGATAGACACATTCGCTTCCACGACTCGCACCGACTTAAACGCTTCTTGGACAGGATCTGTCACCATGAACAACACACATTTGATTACAGTTCATGTAAATACACATTCGAGATCATCACGCACCCGCAGGTTGTTGCATTCCTATTCATGCGAAGAATTCAATATCCACGCCTTGAAAACAGTCACCATGGACAAAGAGGCTCCGTCCCAACTACACATAAACAACGACACCTACGACACAGTATATAGTCATCATAACGTTCTCCAGTGATCAATCCTCACTACCTGGCCCGCACTGCGTGGTCCAAATGGTACCAGCACTGCGGCACGCCTTCAAAACAGTCACCATATTTGATTACAGTTCATAGAAATGCATCCCACGCGTCGAAGAGGCTCCGTCCCAAGTCCACATAAACAACGACACATAAGACATAGTATATAGTCACTGTCTGGATGATAATAACAGCAGCAGCAACAGCAGCTCGACCACGAAGAGCCTTTTGCGCAAAAATGCATCCACCACGCGCCACCACCACATTCTACGACACGTAAAAATAGGAAAAGAACTCGATCTCCACGCCTTGAAAACAGCCACCATGGACAACACACATTTGATTATAATTCATGGAAATGTTTCTGCCACTCCCATCCCAGGCTCCGTCCCAACTCCACATAAACAACGACACGTACGACATAGTATATAGTCACCATGACGTTCTCCGGTGATCAATCCTCACTTCCTTCATTCCATATCTTTTCTACTGGAACTCAAAGGACGGCTCACTTCTGATCTTGACAAACGACCACCAAAAGAATTGTCGGCGAAAATGCCGCCGCCAAAGAAACACAGTGCCACGAACGCCCCCATACCAAAGTCAACAACAACACCCACCGCAGTCACGGTAGTGTCTGACACTTACCCTGAGCATGAGCACGTCGGCAAGCGCATGGTCTACGAATCACCGTTAAAGAAGCTAAAAAAAACTATGAGCCAACACAAACGGCAGCTGATCACGACCATCGACGGTGAGTCTATGCTACCATCATTTTCATACAATTATATACAAATTCACATTATGCGACTACTATGCAGAACTACGCGAGTTCATCCAAACCAATGACACCTCCCTACCTACACTCTGCGGATCTGTCCGGATCCAGGCGCGACTCTTGTGGTTCGAGCCCAACACAGTGGCCGGCACACATGTATTGAGACTCTACCTGGGCGAGCAGCAAGCCCCAGAGCCCCTTGAGCAGCAACAACAAGTACGTACGCCTACAACTTCCGTAGAACAACTAACACTAACATTGTTATACTACTTGTGCATCAATAGGAATATCAAAAAGCGCAGCGAGAAGACGAATTTGAAACGAACCAGTTCCTCATAACTCTGTCGCTTTATGAGATCGCTCCCGACCATCCAGCTTTGCCATCTCCGGGATCGGTCATCGCGTTTAATCCGACCAAACTCAAACTTTACCGGAACTGCTGTCAGGTCCGCGCCACACTGTCGGGGATCACGACTGTCATCGAGCCCTGATTCTACTGCAATCGAACCGACATCTACCGATGCACAACCATTCACTCACACGTCACTACTTCACATATTTTATGCATCACGATCAGTTGGTTCTTCCAAGCTCAAGCCAGAATGGCGACTATTCTCATTTGTTGAATATGGTGGCGAACAGTACGACCGGCACGACCGCAAATTTGTGTAGCCATAATTCAATTCCCAATTCCCAACTTTTCCATCGACGAGCACATTATCTCAATCACTATCCATAGCACGTTGTCACCAACACATTATCTGCTCATATAACAAAAACGTCATTATCCATAGCATATCGTCACCACTACCGAAAGCACACGAACAACACCTCCTCGTATGGCCGAACTGCGAACTCCGGATCCTCCGGTCCGGTACGCAATTCGAAGAACTGTCGTTTGCCCACTGTTTTTGGATGTCATGGAACGACATTCGAGCGACCTTCCTCATACTCCACATCACCGGATGACATGGAACGACATTCGAGCGACCTTCCACTTACTTCACATCAGCGGATGTCATGGAACGACATTCGAGCGACCTCCCACATACTCCACATCAGCGGATGTCATGGAACGACATTCGAGCGACCTTTCGAATAGCGGATGGCATGGAGCGACCACCCGTCCCGACCATCACCGCAGTGGGTGTCGCTAAGCCCAGAGCACAGGGACATGCCACAACAAGCGTCGCGACTGGAAAGACGAATTTCCTATCCGAATCCGGGACCCGAACGACATTCAACTCGCACAAAACGTACCAGACCACGAACGTCACAATCGATAGACCCAGTACCGTCGGAACGAACAGGGACGAAATGTAGTCGGCGTACTCCTGAATCGGGGCTTTTGATTTCTGTGCGGTCTCCACCAGCCGAATGATCTGGCTCAGAGCTGTCTCACTGTCGATTCCAGTCACGTTCATGTGAAACAGACCGTAGACATTACGATCTCCAATGCCTTTGTGGATTGTCTTGGACTCTCCAGTCAACATGGATTCATCCAAGCGACCTTCGCCGTACACGATCACACCGTCAGTAGGAACGGACGAGCCACGAACAACCTTGACAATGTCACCACGCTGTAGCAGCCAGTGGAATCAAAAGGAAGTTGTAGCCAAACGCCCACACGTAATTGAGACGAATCCGCTTGAAAATGGCACGAGACATGTGCAGTTCAGTGACTACATGGCCCAAATCGACTGCATGAGCACCATCCCAGCCGTCTCGACTGCGATCTCCGTGCCACAACCGATGGCAATGCCAGATTTTCATGGGAGTCGACAATGAAGTGAGCGCTGTCTTTGCTGTAGCAGACGCGCCTAGAGAGGAGGCGTATCGTACGCTAAAGAAGCTCCAGGATATAGGACTGGAGGTCTGGATGGTCACTGGAGACAACGCACGCACAGCACTCACTATCGCCCAACAATTGGGCTTGCCCCGAACCAACGTGATGGCTGACGTGCTTCCATCGCAAAAGGCTTCTAAGGTTAAGGAGCTGCAGGCTTCTGGGCGAATCGTTGCTATGGTTGGCGACGGTATCAATGACTCGCCTGCTCTTGCCAAGCGGATCTTTGGGTCTTCGCTGTAAACACTAAATGCGTAGGTGAACGCCAGCTCAATTAGACCAGGAGACAAGTAATCGTGTAGGTACGCGAGACCAGATCCCACCACGAAGATGACGCCGGAGCACTTCGTGATAGTTTTAAAAAGATGTTAAGATTGTTAAGATAAATAATAAACAGTCGAACTGCGAATCCCCCGGGCAATCACCCGGGTCCCAATATTCCTAACTCGTTTTTTACTTAGGCTCACTATTTAACGACTTGCCATCCCGACTTTCCAACAAATCAATCGTCTTACGATGCAACACTGTTCCTATTGGCAAAAATTGATCTAAAACTCAGAAGCCACTGTAAAATGAATGAAGGAAGCGCGCAACACACCAGCGAAAGCGCGGCCTGCGGGATGGGTGTAGCTGACGTGGAGGCGATCCGAGATGCCTGCGTTACCAAACAAACACAAGGGAAGTACAAGAGTAGCTTGAACGGCATTGCAAAGTGGATTCACAAGGAGCTTGCTCAAGTCGACAACAACACGGATCGATTCTTTGACAGCAGTGGTGAACTTAATCTAATGGAGTTCACGCCTCCGTATTTTGAGCAATTTCTTGTTTACAAAAGCCGTGATGTGAAAGCTGGGACGTTCAGTGGTTACGGAGTGCAATTAAGGACCTCTATAGAGTGAGGCGCCACTTAGGCGCCGGAAGCAGCTACTCTCACCACATCTCGAGGTCTTGGACCTCCTTTCGTAACGCGCGCATGCTGTCATTGAGTTCTTCAAGACGCCGACGTTGCCTATTCCGGTAGCGGGCCTGGTTTATCCGACTTCGCTCTCGTTTCGCAGCAGACAGCCACCTCCTGTATGGACGTCGAACTACTGGTAGTTCACACTGCTCCACTGGCGTATCCAGAGCGAACGTAGCTTGAAACAATTGCGTTTGGTAATTGATAGGCGGATTAACCGACTCCGTGTTGTCGCTGGGGCTTGAGTAGAAGCCCAGCTGACTGTACGACCCATTGCTATCACTGTCTTGTGCAGACAGTTGGTGCACGCGCCACAGCAATAGTACCTGCGCGACAGGGAACTCGTCAGTGAGCGATGGAGAATAAATTTTCTAGTGCACGACTCAGCGCTAAAATAACTGTTTTCATCCAATCAAAAGGCTCCCCCATAACGTCGGCGATTGCAACTTACGTTTTCTCAACTCAATTGAATACTGATTAGGTGCTCCTATCATAATTTTCTAATTTGCCAAAATTAGTTTGAATCCCGAGTTGAGTGCACAAAATTTAATTTTAATGTGTAAAAGCGTGTTCCGGCTTACCAGTGTTTGAAGAAGACGTTCTTCTACTTCCATGGCAGCCCGATTCGGTGAGTTGTGGAGTCCTTTGCTTGGCCCAGGCGTACAGTCACGTCATTGGTGATCCCAGTTTTAAGCGAAAGAGAAGTGTGAGCCAAGAAGATATCAACGTCATGCTACTTTACATCATGTGGCAGATTTTGTGTGACTGTGATGAATAGCAAAGTGCCACCGCGGCAGATTTTAGTTCTGGTTCAGAAGTCCAAGCTGTCAACAAGAAGATCAACAGGTTCTTCAAGGCAAGCGCTCGTAGCGAAGCAGTGGTTTAGTTCACGGGAATGGTGCGAATGACAGGATTTTATAAAGAGCTAGATGTAGCACAGCGACTATGACTCTTAGTATGTATAGTATTACTGTCTTCTCTCCTCAATCTCCTCAATACTGCTGGTCTGTCGAGAAAACTATTTATGCGCTTCTCCGTATTCGAATGGCAACATTTCTACGTCTAGAACATCATGTGTGATTTTCCGGTGAAGATAGCTTCACGGTGCGAAAAGGTGCCAAAGGTACTCAAATAAAAGGTCTCCAACGGTTATTCACTAGACTATTTCTAAACTTATTTCAGTACATCATTATTGTGAGACGTTGCATGTGGCTGTAGGTTGAGCTACAAAGTGTCCAAAAACATAGTTGATTGACCCAATGTTTTTTTGGGCACTTTAGGCTGAACCTACTGAAAATTTGGGCTCTCGTTAAAGCAACTTGTGTTCCTTCTGCAACTTCGAGAACCTTCACGCACCTTACACGGCAGAAGGGGTACAACTTTGAGCACTCTCACGCATAAATGTTGTTGAATTTTTTCCGTAGACCATTGCTATTCCTTCAGCAGCAGCGTTCACAGCCTTGCTACAGTGAAGCTCCATACGAGACACCAAAACCGATATCATGCACTTCATTTCCCTGTGATGGTGGCATGCAGAGCCACATCTTCTAATAGCTCCTACAACCCGCAGCCAACACACGTGGAGTGCTCCGACGGTGTATAGTGAAGCACATCATGAACAGTATCATGATGTTGGCACAAACAGCGTTCAGCCATATCATAAGAAGACACGTGCGGACATTCAAGGACACAGCTGCTGCTAGACTTGCACTTGAGCGCAGCTAGAGCAGGCTCTAAGGGCGGCTCTCCCTGGACTGCCAAGGTGGCAGGCGAGAGCGCCCGCAAGTTAGACTAGATAACTCACTTTTGCTTTTGCAATCTGATCAACAATACAAGTTGGTCTTCGCGGGAGTTCCAGCTCCCAAAATGTTGTTGACACGTCACAAAGTTAACTTTAGTTCAAGTGTGAACAATGAGAACTCGCCGCCAATCTCAGGTTGACCAAGGTACCAGTTTGACTGAGACGACTGAAACGGCTGCAAACTCGACCCCTGGAGACATCGAAGCTTCGACGGCTGCTACGACATCGATACCGGTGTCCTCCTCGCCGATTGTACTTCCGTACGTGAACGACATATCCCATCCTGCCCTTGTCAAATGGAAAAGAGAAAGGCAGGAATATGAAGATGCAATCGAAGCTCGGTGCGCTACCACAGGCGAAGACAAGTCGAAAGCTCTACGGAGCGTAAAGAACTCGTTCAACCGACAACTCCTGAAGACTCTCTGCAAGTTTGAGTGGGGAACCACCGTAGAGGTGATCACGGAGGACAGGATTGTGTCCGAGTTGGACAAGGTCATTGGTAATGTCATGAATGACGTGATTCTTGACATTGATTCGATTTTTGATACAAGGTTGAAGATGGACCTTGATCAACGAGACGTCAAGGCCCGTGTCCTGAACTATTTCATGCTGTGTGATGAAATCATTCTGGAGAACGGTTTGGCGAGTACCTTTGCTACAGCAACAGGTATTAAGGAAAAATGCAGAGTACTGAAAAAGCACTTAGCACCTGCGGCCTTACGTGATGCAGTGGATAGCCACCTCCGGCTTGTGGACACTACAAGCAAATCCGACGAGAATGCTCTGTATGCCCTTGGAAAGAGAAGGCGCTGGAACAAACCAAGGTGGACCAATTACTGTCGACACGCAGGCAGCAATCAAGCTGGAAAAACAATGGAGGAAAGCCCAAGGGTGGTACTGACCGTGGCTCACGTCAGAAAAATGACCAACCGTCACCAGGCTTGAAAAAGCGTAATAGTGACGACCAACCCCGCATTTTCCTTGCAATGAAGTCGTCGTCAACTCCAACGGTGAAAAGCAAGTCACGAACGGGATGTTTTCACTGCGGAAAAGATCATTGGCTCAGTGAATGCCCCGATCTTGATGAGGCGGGAAAGGAAGCACTTCTCGCTGATAAGAAGAAAAAGTAGAAAACCTTCACTGGAAATGGTGGCGTCGTGGATGAATACACCACGTCCAGACTGTACACTATTCTACACCGTTTGGGAGGCTGGAGACTGGAGGTTGGTAATGATCCACCAGCTCGAGTTCCCCCTCTGAAAATCCGACTAAAACCCGGCGCAGCTCCCTACCGGTGCAAAGTACGCCAATACAGCCCGGAAAAATCAGAATTTCTCGATGCTTTCAACAAGAAGCTTGTCGAGTTGGGGTGGGTTTATGAAAACCGTGAGAGCCGCTGGTGTTGTCCAGCTTTACCGGTTAAAAAGCCCAGCACTGATGACTACCGACAAACAGTGGATTATAGACCGACAAATGCTCTTACCGAGCCTATCGCTGGTGTGATGCCGAGTCTTGAGGTAGCGTTGGAACACTGTAGAGGAATGATGTACTACGCGATGTTTGACTTCCTCAAGGGCTTCTGGCAGCTACCATTACACAATAGCTGCCGTGAATTTCTCTCGTACATGACCGACCGTGGCGTGTTCACGCCAACTCGAGTTCCACAAGGAAGTACCGACGCTGCTCTACACTTCCAATCGACGGTGGAAATGGTTCTAGGTGATTTGGCGAACACGTATGTCATCGTATGGATCGATGACCTCCTCGTATTTGCTGAAAGCGCTGATAAATTGGTTGAAATTATTGATGCCGTACTGCAGAGGCTGGACGAGTTTGGGTTTATCCTAAATCCAAATAAGTGCTCTTTGTTTCAAACGGAGGTCCGCTGGTTCGGCCGCATCATCAACAAGGATGGAATTGGTCATGACCCGAGTCGCATTCAGGCTTTAAGAGATATGCCACCACCAACGACCGCCGCCGAACTTCAGCAATTTCTCTGTGCCACCAATTGGATGCGCGCAGGTCTAGTTGATTACGCTCGTGTGGCAAGGCCATTACAGGAACGTCTCGACGCAGCCTTGGTCGGCACTAGAAAGATCAAGAGAGCTGCAGCAGGGGTGCAGCTCGACTTGACAGTGGAAGTATTGAAACGTTTCGATGCAGTAAGGGAATTGTTGGCACATTCGGCGACGATATCATACCCAGCCCCAACCAAGCAGCTAGTAGTGATGTCCGATGCCTCTGATTCGGGCTGGGGTCTTGTTGTATCGCAAGTGAGTCGATGGAAGCCGCAGATTCCGATCCACCAACAGGACCATGAGTTGCTGGTCTGTATGGGAGGCAGTTTTACTGCCTCAGCTTTTAACTGGAGTTTTATCGAGAAGGAATCATTCCCGATCGTCCACGCGTGTGAACGACTGGAATATCTATTGCTTCGACCGCAAGGTTTCAAACTATATTGCGACCATCGGAACATCGTCTACCTTTTCGCTCCTGGCAAGGAGTTAAAGAAGCGTGTGCGGGGGAAACGCTTACGCTGGTCTACTAAACTATTGGAGTACCGATACTCTATAGAGCACATTGAGGGGATTCACAACATGTGGACGGACTTGATCTCGAGGTGGGGCGGCAAGCCTCTACTAACGGTGCGTATTCACTCGGCCAAGAGGTTCACGCGAGCCAACCGCAAGCGTGACAGCGGGTCAACGGCTAGTCCAGCGCCTCCACCGCTACGCCCACTGGACCAAGACAGGTTCGTCTGGCCTACAGTCGAGGATATTGGCAGCGTGCAATCACTGCACGACGCACCGAAGGGTGAAACAATGAATGATGGTGAACTCTGGCTTGTGAATGACGTGATTTGGATACCAAATGGAGCTCACGACTTGACTCAAAGACTTCTCATCGTCGCTCACTGTGGCAGAAACGGACACCGCGGCATGCATGTGATGGAGAACCACATTCGCCGGTTGTTTTACGTTTCTGGTCTCACAAGGATTGTACGTGAATTCTGCTCGAAATGCCTACTCTGTCTACATGTGAAAGGAGGGGTAGTGATCCCCCGGCCTTTTAGTGAAACTCACTACACCTACGAACGGAACGAGACGCTACACTGGAATTTTTTGACTCTGGGTGATTCTTTCGGCACCTCTCGCTACACGCTCCTATTGAAGGATGAGGCAACGCACATTACGGAGCTGGTGGCTTGTGATAGCCCTACTTCTGAGGTTGCAGCGAGTACCATTCTGGACTGGTACAGTCGTTTTGGGGCACCTAGGGTGTGGGTAAGCGACTTTGGCTCGCACTTTAAAAGCAAGGTGATATCAGAACTTTGTCGAAGACTGAAAAGTCGTCAAGAGTTCGTACTAGCATACTCACCTTGGAAGAACGGCTCAGTAGAGCGTGTGAACCGGGACATCCTGCAAGTACTGAGGGCACTGGAACTGGAGTACAAAGTCAGCTTGCATGACTGGCCTTACCTACTTCCGCTGGTGCAGTCCAGCCTAAATCACTCCCCGGTACCGTCGCTGGCTAACCGAGCTCCAGTTGAGCTGTTTACGGGGCTACCGTGCCCCAGTGCACTAGCCACGGTATTTTTTCCCGGAGGGAAGGGTGTAATTATGCTGGACCAGCCAAAACGAAGTACAGTTGAGCGACTCAACAACATTCGCAACATGCACAAGTCGGTTAAGGACGAGTGACAACGCCAGGCCAAACGGTACCGGCTACGTCCACACTACGAACAACCCATAAACTTCTCTGTCGGTGATTCCGTCCTACGTTCCCGTGTCGATGAGAAGCTACATGCAAACAAGTTACGTGTGATGTGGGTCGGTCAGTACCGTGTTGTTGGCAGTTGTGACTACTATTTCACGGTGGAACATTTGGTCAATGGAAAAAGAATGGACGTACATCCATCTCGCCTAACACTGTATGCAGTCGACTCGCTCAATGTGACTGAGGAGCTACTCGACCACATTTCCTCTCAAGGGACACTGCTGGCCGGAGAAGCGATCGTAGATCATAGACTGATCGCAGACATGCAGGCGTATGAGGTGAAGGTGAAGTGGCTTGGCCTCGAAACCATTGAGGACTCCTGGGAGCCCTTGAAGACCATGAATGAAGATGTACCACAAATTGTGCTACAGTACGCTACCCATACTGGTGATGGCACCTTCCTATGCGCGACATCAACAACTACTGGTCGCTAGTCGCGCCAACCTCCAACTCTGTCTAGGGCCGAAGTTATGAGCATTTCCTGTTCAACCTGATTATCGACTTGAAGAGGGTTTTTCACCTATAACCGGGCTGCGATGGAATTAGGGGCTGAAACTTACCGGACCGTTGGGACCAACAACAAGGAACATGTTGGCAATATTTGGGGTCAGAATACGAAGGATTGCCAATACAATTTGGATTTGAACATTTCAGCTTTTGTGATTGGAGGATTTTCCTTTGGAACGACATTCATTGGATAAAATTGGATCGTTGCAAATCACCGGAAAGTGGACCTGTAACATACAACCTGTTGAAGTAGATGGACCGGCTATGGCGATACATGCGACGAGGCATGTTCGACTAGAAAACTGAAACAAAAGGACAAGTATTCGCGATGTGTTGCTGGCGGCTATAGGGAGCTTGGATGGCAGTGTGATGGTGGCATGCAGAGCCACATCTTCTAATAGCTCCTACAACCCGCAGCCAACACACGTGGAGGGCTCCGACGGTGTATAGTGAAGCACATCATGAACAGTATCATGATGTTGGCATGAACAGCGTTCAGCCATATCATAAGAAGACACGTGCGGACATTCAAGGACACAGCTGCTGCTAGACTTGCACTTGAGCGCAGCTAGAGCAGGCTCTAAGGGCGGCTCTCCCTGGACTGCCAAGGTGGCAGGCGAGAGCGCCCGCAAGTTAGACTAGATAACTCACTTTTGCTTTTGCAATCTGATCAACAATACAAGTTGGTCTTCGCGGGAGTTCCAGCTCCCAAACTGTTATTGACACGTCACATTCCCCTTAGCAGCCCTCTCCAGAACGCGCATCTGGCTTCCAGCTAGCGGTATAACGTCTCCGTTCTCGTCCAGTTGACAGCTGCGATCGCAAATTTCTTCGGGGTAGATTGTTAAGGGTTAACCCTTTCACTACCGGCACATTTGGGCCCTCTTAGAGGTCCATGGTGGACCTGTAAATCTGCTTTTGGTTCCTCGCTACTGGTAAAAAAGTAGTGGCGCGCATACCTACCTCATGTGACGGACGCTTACGGGTGCACAAAGGACCTGCAAGAGACCGTTTCAAAGCAGTGCCATAAATCCCACAACGAAAAGTAGAGCCGATGAACCAATCGTTTGGGGTGGCGCAAAACTGGTGTTGGGTGGCTAACAGCCATTCGAAAAGCTTCGCTCTAAGCCTGCCATGGCCATCACGGAGCTTCTAAATGCCGTGGATAACTCTACAGGTGACTGGGAATTCGACGAGGATGAAGCTGACCTTGCAGTAGAGGGCCTGGACGAAGAGGAAGAGGAGGTATACTCTGGCGAGGAGGCCCAGCCTGCACTCGCCTTGGACGAGGAGTGCCAGTCTGCGCCAACCCCGGTGCGTCGTAATGGCAACGAGTACGTAGACAATCTTATTCTGGACAGCGGCCTTCAGATTGTCCGTGAGAGAGAGAGAGGTCATGCTAGCCTACAGACAGCATCAAGAGCTTGGTCTCTTTTCTCTTTTCTTTACACGGAGTCTTTGCGAATATGGACTAACGAAAACCTCCGTGACAAGGGAAAGGATCTGATGACTTCAGTTGAAGTGGATGCATTTTTAGGCCTGGAAATAGCCACCAGCATTTCACCGTTCACGGGGCTAGCTGGGTTTTGGTCGGCCGAGCCCTTCCTCGGGCAAACCGATTTCGCGTTAACTATGTCAAGGAATCGCTACCAAAGCATCCGTGGAAGGCTGCAGACTCACCCTCCCGACAGTGTGTTGGTTGATAGAAGGACTGCAGTTCCTTTGTGGCACAGCAGGCTGTTGATGACCGAGCTGTAGAAGAAGTTGCAGCGACTTCTGTACCTATTGGCGCTATTATCCTCGACGAGAACACGGTTAGGACGAAAGCACGAACAACAGCTAAATCCTACATGCCCTCGAAGCCAGACAAGTATGGCGTGCGATTTTATGATGTAGTGGGTTGGGAGAGTCTGTACATCTACTCCATTTGGGACAATGGATCCGGCAACACGCTAGCTGCCCTTGCAGCCGAGCGCTATATTGGTGTGTTTCTGAGCTCCGGGCGCCGCTGTTTAGGACTCGAAGTGGCGACGACATTCCCGTGAAGAAAGCCTCTGCAAGCGCACTTTGGGTAGCAACGTGTGGCCACATCACGAAGGTCCACCAAGATCCCTCCGGCCGCCGCCCGCTCGTTTGCGATAGCTTTTACACGAGGCATACTAGGGCGAAGGCGCTATTAGCGTTTCCAGATAGTGAAATGTACATGTTGAGCACGGTAAGGACTGGATTTCAGTGAAAGTGGAACGGAATGGTACTAGATGAAGCCAAGGCGGGCAGAGCGCGGGACGTGGGAGCTTATTGCTGCGGTTGATGTTCCTATCGACTGGGAGAAGCAGCAGAAAGCACATCAGAACAAACAGAAGCCGTTGCCAGCGCACCTAAGAACCGACTACGTACCCCCGATGAGTTTTGCGGTCAATGCAGGATACATCGTCTTCAAGGATAGAAAGACGGTAGTGTTCTACACGAACAACCTCGCCGGAACTCCGTCGCAACGGGTGTTTACCCAAAACCCCGAGGAGGCTGTTCGACTGTGTCGCGGGCTGGCGCCAATTCGGCGGTGGACTGGCGAGCAGAATATGCATCGAGAAATTTTTCAAGTGTCAGCCTTCATTGTTGCCTACAACCTGTTCATGAACGACGTGGACAGAGTTGATCAGCTCCGCAGTACGAATCCCATCCGACGTAAAGAGACCCGTCTCTCCATGAGCATTATAACGTCAGCACAACGAGCTCGTATGCAGCGAAAACAGCGCTCAACGCCACCGACAGAAACACTGCAAATGATTGTTGGCATGGATACCGGCGTACATGCTATTACGCCAAACTCAAGAGCCTTCTCTAAATTTAAACTGGTTTGCTACCTGTGCACATTTCGAGGTCTTAGCAAGAAGTCGCGGTATGGCTGCACGGGCTGCAACAGGGGTTTTCACCTTACCTGCTGTACTGCTTTTCATTTTCAGCACGCGTTTACTTCGACATCTCTCAGCATGCGCGAAGCGCTGGATGCAGTTTGCGCGGCCGCTGCCGGAGTTGCCGTAGTACAGCCTCGGCTGAAGAAAAACAAAACCATAACGACATTAGATCAGCTCGAGTTGATAGCAGACTAGATAAGCAGCTTGTACAGCTTTGTGCATACCTGTTTGAACCTAATACAACAGTCAATCGACGCTCGATACAGTTCGGGAAGAGGGTGACGTCCCGCTTCGACAAGCACCCGTGCTTCTTGTAATGGTAGCGCTGATATAGAGCCGTCACCACATTGCGACGAGCTCGTCTCCTTCGCCTGCACGTCGTCATTCTAACTCTGCTGGCCAATATCTCGGTGCTGTATTACTCCCACTCGCAGGGAGAGCACTCGCGGTCGTTGCAAACTCCTCCTTCCTCGCCAGCTCTGCTCTCCATTGTCGTTCTCGATTTGGATTTTCAAACTATCGAGAAGTACCGTGAGCTGCACGGTGACCAGCTACGTGTACCTATCCAGCTCTCTGATTGGTTCAGCTTCTTTCGTTGATCGGTCGAGTGGTGGACCCGTTATTTTCTGCCGGTAGTGAAAGGGTTAACCTTTTTAACCCTTCCCTTTTAACCCTTTCACTCCCTTTCACTACCGGCAGAAAATAACCCTTTCACTACCCTTTCACTACCTAATGTTTGCGCTTTAACATACTGAAGCAACCCTCGATCGGATTGCACAAGGGAAAGTACGTCCCCAGCCGTATCAGCTCCATATCTTCGCGCTCGGTAACGCGATCCTCCGTATGCCGGTGGGCAAGAGCGTTATCAAGAACGATGACAACCTTTTTACCCTGAAAAACGTTACGGAACTCTTGCGACGCCGCCTTGTAAATCTACTCGATGAAGGCAGCATTCTCCTCCATACGAATGCGGTCATGTTCCAATTGGTACGTCACCAGCCCAATTCTTGAATACACAGCACATTGGGTCTGGAGGTTGGCTCCTTTGGAGGGTGGAAGGCTGAGCACGGCCCTCTCTCCTCTCCTAGATCACCCTCGCAACACTTTAGATAGATGTTGTAGTTAGTTTCATCACAGTAAACGATACAATTACCTGCGTCATGATACTCCTTTAAATTCCCTACGAACACACGTCGCTTCTCGATATTACTTTCGCTATTACACGTGGTTGGCTCGACTCCACTTGTTTTACAGTAAACTACATGCCCTTCAGGTGTCGGCTAATCGTCGACGTGTCCACCTTAACTCCATAACCCAGAAATAACATTGTCCTCATGGTGTCCAAAGTGTAGGTGCAGATTTCATTCAAGTACTCCTCCAGGAGGACCTTGGCTTCAGGTATCATCTTCACATTCTTCGCGCCTCCTCGAGGGAGGTTGTCCACGCGCCCACGCCGCACTATGTCGTAGGCGGTAGTCACAGGAATACCGTTGAAACGGGCAACGGCTAGCCAGTCTTCTCGACCGGCACGATGGGCTTCAAGGACTCGCTGCTTCTCGATGAGGGTGTGGGGCGTGATTCGGAAGGCATCTTGGCATCTGCGAGTAAGTTACCAAAGGAGCCAAACCTCCATGCCTTCAGAATAATTGTACAAACGTCGGGCTTTGGAGAAAGTCGAGCAGAGCCTGTCGTTTTGGCGCGAATCGGCAGGGCAAATCTTGTTCGAGGTTTATTGAACTTTTTTCAAAATTGAATACTGATTAGGTAATTTTCCTATTTGCCAAATTTAAAGTTACAAGTTTGAATCCCGTTTACTACGAAGTTGAGCGGACAAATATGTAGATTTGGCGTAGGCGTGTCGTTTTCGGAATCCTCTTTCAAATCCTTGCTGATAGTGACTTGGCTCTCAAACTTCGTGTTGAAGCACGTAGACTTTGAACTACACGAAATTGTAACCACCTCACTTCTTCTGTAATCACGGGCATGCCAAGCTTGCAATAATGGAAGCGTGAAACTTTCCCACTTTGACCTTATAACATCGATATTTGAGTCAAGATCAAGCGGATCGTAAAGTACCAACTTGAAATCAGACGCCGTTACTTCCTCCTTTAATTGCTTGACAAAACTCACAATTTGAATGTGCCAATGTTTCAAAGACCGCATGTAGACAGGAATTATAATGTGACCGTACTTAGTCATCTGTGCCGCCGGAAATACAAACTTGTTCTGTTCAACGTGAACGGGGTCCACGGCAAAACATGCCACTTGCTGATGGGAAACATATGTTCGGAAGCGCAGTGTAGCACTGCATCACTTTGCCTCGTTTTTTCAGCAATCCGGCCAACAACATCGATTAGTTGCACAAATCCTCCCCTCCCAGTGGCTCCAGCTCTCTATGCAAATTTCCTTGTAAGCCACGACTGCCAAAAGTTGCGCAACTTGATGTGCAATGGCGGGAACAGAAGGCATGCAGGATACGTTGTACAACGGGATGTTAAGACCAACGAAATTACTCCAATTTCCACAAACCCACTCGATATCCTCTTGATAACTGTTGATGACGTCACGAACATCAAATATCTGCTTGGTCACGTCAATGTACCTCCTAGTATTCAGTAGCCACAACAAAATTAAATGTCATTTACGATAATATGATCAGCCATAGAATTCGTACCTCGTGAACTCGCCGTGAGTCGCCAATATCGCCACCGGCTCCCACCAAAATCGATCGCTGTTTGATCACCATCTGAATTATTGGTTCCTTGTGCATGTACAACTTCCCAGTTGACAAGCGCGGTTGTGATGCTTGTAAGTAGGAACCTCGGTATTATATGATTGTAGCACACCGGCACCATACGCAACGCAACTTCGGGTCATCGGTTTGCAAAAATAAGGTTCTTTGAATAGGACAGGGAATCGGTCAATAATTTCACTCACTCGAGATTTATCGGGAGAGTGATGTATTCATGGAGGAACTCTTCCATGTCGACTGGACAGTCACAGTGGAGGTTAATCGCGGCTCGCCGCGACCTGTTCTGCTTGATTACGTTAGCTGTTGATGCTGACGTTGTTGCCTGGTGCAATTTAATAACTTCGACGCCTGGATTAAGAGTGTCAATTGTTTCAAGTTGCGCAACTTAAACAGAAAGTGGGGCTGATAAGTAATGTTCCATCCGCCAAATGAGATCCGTAAATGGCTTCACTGGTGGGCTTTTCTGCAAGTGCATCGCATGCTTTACCAGGTAAAACCGTCTTTGTTGTAGATTCACTGTATGATGCGGGTAAATCTCGGTTCTCGAGTTCAAACAATTGTTGGGATGCGTCAGAGATTCAAGATCAGATTGATCGACTTGTTTGATGTTCCATCATAACGTCGTCCAAGCTGAAATTCTTTGACACTAAATCAAACTCCGCAGCTGTAATTCACCCGGAAGGTTCATCGGCATCCCCCAAGTCCTTGCTAACGTCGGTGTCCTCACTAAGAATATCACTGTCGCGATTGTCGTCCACTTCGTCAGTGGCGCTCTCGAATGAGACAGCGATTTCCCATTTGTGCTTGAGCACGTCCAACAGACGTCTTAGATCAGTAAAACACTTGTAAATTGGTGTGATGGAAGACGCTGCATTGCTTTAATGGCGGGTGGTACGTCAGCGTGTACACTATTATACTATTCACAGTCAGATAGCACCGGATTCTCGCATCTCTCTCCACGATTGATTTTGACGTATCCGATTCGTCGTTTAGCATCGTGCAGCCTCACCGGTGGGTCGCCTGCTCCTTGAACATCACCAAGTACGGCAAGCCTTGGGATTGTTGCCTCAATGAATTGTGAATGTTTCTTTCATTGACCACCTCTTTTGAAGTTGCGCAACTTTAAACACGGGACACTTTCGATGCTCTATCACGTTAAAATGTGCTGGCACGGTAGTCGAGTTGACATGAAAAAGAAACAGGTACAGGGAAACGGGTCATTGACCTTCCAAAGCACCTCTATGCCGTTTCCAGACGGACTCGTGTATTTGTACAAATCTCCGGACTCGTGGGCCCTGTGGTGCCACGTCCACGCCTTGTTAGAGGAAATATGACGATCCCATTGGCGCTGGGCACGTTGAAAGCAGTATGGACGTAAATCCGTTGCCAAATGATGGAGTTCGCTCGAAATTTCACCACCCTGAATTCGAAGGTCTAGAATTCCGACGCAATGTAGCAAATCACGAAGAACGCATGCCTGTTGCTTGAACACCACCTTCACACATTTATCCATACTTCTCTTTTTGCCAATGAGTGTTTTGTACTAATTCCAAGAAGCCTCGATCATATTCGTCGTGTTATTGCCAGCAGATAATCGCCTTCCACGGCCATAATTGCTCCACTGATGACTGCAAAGGCCCCAACATCGCACGAAATAAGTAACCAAGGATGATGAAATTCGTGACGCCATTTTGAAAAATACCTCACCGCGACCACAATAACACTCGTACGTTGGTGCGAAAACCATGGCGCGAAAAAGGCACTCCATGTCGCCTCGTTGGCCGAGTGGGACAAAATATTTACGTCCAAGCATTGTTCTGAATGCTATAAGAGCGTGGAATTGGTACAAAAAACCTGTTGCGTTCAAATGCGTACCGTCAGATAAGATTTATAGCTATAAAAGAAAATATCAATAAATACCTCCACATCTGGGAAAGTGCTCTTAAGAGCTGCGATTTCAGCAAAGCCCTTGCCTATGACGAGTGATTCCACAGCCGCCCACCCCGGATTGTGTGCTTTAAATATCGTGAGCACCTTCATGAGCATTTCCTTCTGCTGATTGATACACAAGAAGTCAAGAATGGAAACGCCTCTTCCAGTAGAAACCGTAACAATCAGGCTCCCTACAATAAATCAGCCTTCTAAATAAAGTTGCGCAACTTTTTTCACTCACCGGGGTAGTAGCCCAGGTTATTTGCTTAATCTTCCTTGATCTAATTCCTTTTTGTATTGTGAGTCCAATCCAATACGATGGTGTCTCTTCAGCGTTTGAATATTTCCTTTTGTGCAACACTCTAAACAACAATACCTGAGATGAGGTCCCGATCGTCTTGAATAACCAGTTTCCATCGTCGTTAACGAAGTCTGTGATGAGATATTTCAGGTGTTCTTCGGTGTTGATGTACCCAGCCGAGAATTAATCAAATTTCGAATTTGTTGAGGTGTAAACGTCATGTCTGACGCATTAACAGCTCAAGACAGTTATTCAGTATTATCGATGGCGTGTTGGCATATGTACCCATTTTTCGAGACAGAAAATCAGTAATTTTCTTTGTCTCGGTAATTGTCTCGGTGAATGCATCACGTTGAACTAGCAGTCTTTCGCCTATGATTGCACTTGTGTTTTGCAATGCAGCGTACAATGGCTTGTTTAAATTGTGGCAGTGGCATGTTTCTATAGCACATGATTTGCTAGACATTATTAATATAGTTAGAGTATACCATAAACAAAAGTTACCTCTTTTGAGACCTTAACCACAAGACAATCCTGGTTAGTAGATGATAGTCGAACACTGGCCCGAACTCATCTGTGAAAACGGTCATTGTGGGCTACCCGTTTACCTGTTCCTCTTGACTTCTGGCGGCAACCCAGTTTACAAGCGTAACGCTTGAAGGCGTAGCTAAACTTTGCTGTACAGGAATCACGAACACGGTATGACAATATTGGCGTTCTGAAATCGTTTCCAGTACGTGTCAAAGTATTTCCAACTTTCCAATTTCAACTCTCCATTGGCGGAACAAAAAATCGAATTTCAGGAACGGTTGCTTTAACTATGTAAAAATAGTAACAGAAAAAAATCCACAAGATAGATTCACCCTACCAGATAAAGTTGCGATTTGTGTTGGTGAAACATTATCATCTGAGCCAGACTGGCTAGCATTCTTCTGCGGTTGCTTGCTCATTACAGCCAAACTGTCTGAATTAAGCACTTACAACAAAGTTAGCTGTAAACTTTCTCCAATGGAGGTACTATAGAAGGCATTACCTCGTTTCTTTTGAGCTTTTGACTTCTTACTGACCCTTTTGCGTCGATTTGGTTTTATAATCAGATACGAGGGCGGCTCCGCTCCATCATTAGTAGCTCCATCACTCTTAGATGAGTCACTGCTCTCCTCATTTCCATACCAAGAGCTGGCTGAACCACTCAGTTCCTCTTCACCAAACATAATAATTGTTAGGCATTGGTTAATATTCAACAGTTTTTTACTTACTTCGTTTGTGCTCTCTTTTTCTGTGTTTGCGTGAAAATGTCCTTGTCATGGTTTGAAGGCACACTAAGGAAGCAATACATCAGTGGTGTGACATCATATGTGGATGTGCGCAGCTACGCACCAGCAAGATCGCTCACGAGCGACGTCAGGCTGTAACAGGGTTACACGTACAAGTGATTACACCACTTGTAACTCTAACAGTTGCGCTAACTGTTAGAGGTTGGAAACGGACCTCAGGCCTTGGTGCATGGGGCACACCAATGGATACATGGGCGGGCCATATCATTGGATGGCTCGCGTGCATTTACGCATCCAATTGGTAGAAAGTGACGTTTTTCTACCAATCAGTGCTCTTAGGAGAAATCAGAATTCTGTCGACCAAACATTGACAGAACCTTTAGAAACAGATAGCAATCATATTTAGGAGGTCCATAATCCAAATTCAATAACAGTTCTCATTTTACGGTATTTGCAGCATAAATATTGTTATGTTTGATTTAATTAAATTTACAGACGTAAGTATAATTAAAAAATGAAATTAAATTTCTAATTAATTGCACGCTTCCTCATACACGTCAGCGCATGTGTACGCCACCTAATAGGTCTTAGTAGAGGGCACTGGTGCACTTTTGCCCCGCACTTCTAAATTCTAGGTTTTTTTATAAACTGACCTACAGTAGGAAGAGAGCCAGTCATTTCGAACTTCCAGCAACCCCCCCCCCCCCTCACCTCTCTCTCCACCATACCTACGACGTCGCTGAGGCCGACGACTACCAACGTGGAGATGGCAGCTTGCGCCTCCAAGGAGGCAGCCGTGCAATGGTGCCTTAAAGTGGGGCTCCTCCCACGCTCGCGGCCGTGCCCCAAATGCGGGGAAGCCATGCGACTCTCCCCGAATGGGAAGCGGTTAAGGTGCTGCCGCGCGTCCTGCCGACTGGAGAGGACGTACAAGAAGAGATCCTTCTTTGAGGGACAAAAGCCTTAAATTGCAAGTTGCCGTGCTTTTATTGTGTTTTTCAAAACAAGAAAAGAGTACCCATACCCATGCACCTCAATTGAGCCTGAAAAGCTCGCATACCCTAGCAGACTGGTTCAGCTTTTGCAGAGCCACCTGCGCCCTGAAGATGCTGCGCTGCCCCATACAGGTTTGACATTTGCAAAATAGCAAACACAAAACCGTACTAACATTTTTTATTGTAGGTGGGCGGACCGGGTCACGTCGTAGAAATCGACGAGACTAGCATTAACAAAAAATTCGAAAACAATGTGGGAGCTCGGGATCCCGATTATTGCCTTTTTGGCGGTGTAGATAGAACTACAAACATCGTTTTTGCTAGTATCGTCGAGAACAATCGGACGAAGGCACGGCTTTCAGCTGAAATGCGCAAGTTCATCCTTCCAGGGTACGTAAAGCTGCTGACAGAGAAAGAATTGGATGCTAACGGATTATTTTAATTTCGTGATTAGAACCCATGAGCGACATGTGACCGCCGTACGTGTCCGCCGACAGCAGCCATAACATTGAGAATAATCCATACCTTGCTGGTATGGATTATTCTCACCAGTGGGTCAATCATTCAACGAGCTTTGTAAATCCCGACTATGGGGTGCACACGCAAAGAACTGAGGGAGTTTGGGAAGTGCGCATTAAGCAGCGTCTAAAGGTAAATCCAAATCTATTATATCAACGGTTGATTTACGTGCTAACGCTGTATGTACAGGGTTTCGGAGGTTATCCTCGCCATTTAATCCATGGATATATCGACGAGTGTCTCTGGCGAGTGTGGTTCTTCTCTCCAAAGAGATCCGCAACAGTACATGAAAGGCCCAGTCGAGGGCATTAAGCATCATTGCATACACTGTAGGTCAGTTTCTAAATGCTAAAATTTAGAAATGCGGGGCAAAAGTGCACCAGTGTCGACGTCAGGGAGGCTACTACGGGTGTTCTGCGACTGTAGTGGCTAAATGGGGACTGGAATGCTTTGGTTAATGATCGCGGATCACGGTCCCGGACCGCTGCTTGTTAACCGTGAAATTTTACACTAAATAATTAAATTGAAATTTCATTCGGGAAATTTTATTATAAATAATAATTTTATGAAGTTGCTGAAGTTGCTGAAGTTGCTGACGTTGCTGAAGTTACTGAAGGTGCTTGAGCACTAAGTTGCATAGCAGGTGTCGTAAATTTGAGCACCTGTATTCATAATGAGCCGGGTACAACTAAGACATGTACCTATAGGTTGAGCTACATTGCCCAAAAATCATTGGGTCATTTTTAAACGGATTTTGGGCACCGTTTTTTTTTCAATGAAGTGGGCGCCGCTGCGATGCGTGCTAACCTATCAAAACAAAGCTAGAGATGTGCATTTATTAGGGGGAGTCGGGCATGAAAAAGACGTCAAAACCTGAGCAGTGCGCTATCCAAAATCTATGTGGCGTAATCACCAAAACATAAGCAGAAAAATAATGACGTGGGGGTCATGAAATAAGCATTGTGCTCGTATTCGCACTTAAATGAGAAATTGAGGTATGCTTGAAGTTGGAAAAAATTAAGAACATAGACGAGCCAGAAAATAAGCAGTCCTCGTCCCATTGACGGAATACTAAAAACACCAATTATTTTTTCATTTCAACACCGCATTTGCTCCAACCGCACCGGTGCAAAGTGTGGACGTAGCAGTGCTGTGGCAGCACCGATGCAAGCCTGGCTCGATATACCGACGCCAGCTGATTGGACAGGTTGCAGCGGCAAAAATAGTCAATAGTCCTAATATCTCAAATCCCCCCACCTGATGATGAGCGTGCCTTTTATTAAGAGCCTCCAGGAGCTCGTCGCCAGCGGCGACTACGGGGATAAGAAGTACCCCTTGCTGAAGATCCAGGTGAAGATAGAGCGCAGCAAGGATCGCTGCATCTTCGGTACATTCTGCTGGAAGAAAATACTAGAATCCGACGCACCAGCGCTGCTTTTCACGGCTGCATGCAACATCGTAGCTGGTGTACGAGGGTACCCCCTCCTCCCTGAAGACCCGCAGTATCTTCTGGATGATCTTGGCGCTGACAACGTCTTCGAGGCGGTGAGGCTGCAGGTTGAAGAAGCTCGCAGGGCTGGGCGCGTTTCCCCACCAGACCAAGCTAGGGTGGAGCTTCCATCCTGCTTCTCCAGGCTGCGGTTTCCACAAGACGAGGCGTACATCTGGAAGAGCGAGCATTGGCTTCAAGTTGGAAACCGTGAGTCCCCGATTCACGTTGACCACGGGCGGGTGGTGTCCTACATCCCCCCTGCGCACAGCACTGCTTTAAGATTTGGCTGTTTTATCCCAATTAAACTGCCAGAGCTACAAGATTCAACTACGGTAACAAAGCGAAGTCTATCGAGAGGATGATAGCCACTGCAGGGAGCGAGGCGCTGGTCCAGCGCCCCGGAGACGTGGTGTGTCTCAACAATCTTGTATTTCACGCTGTACTATTGGTCTACCGTAAGAACACCAAGCGCGAGAACAAGTGGGGTGGCATTTTCGGGGATGTGATCGTGCGTGCTGAAGACCGCTGGGAATCGTTTCGCTACGCCACCAAGGATGCATCAGGGGTGAAGAAGGGATCTCGTGAAGCGTGGGAGCCGCTGCTGTCAGCTTGCAGTGTGATGGAGTCTGGGGACTACGATCCGGCCAAATTCCAAGAAGCAAAGGATAACTTCTTAGCTAACCTCGTGATGCCAGAGAAGTCCGAGAAGGCGCGTATTGGCGCCCGTGCCAAACATGATACAAGGCGGCGTAAGATGGAGGCGGTTCGTGGGGCTAAGAAGGGAAGACTAGACGAATCGGACCAGTAAACACTCAATACATTATGGTGTTGTTGCTGGAATACTTCTTGAATGTCTTCCATTACCTCAGTTGCTCGGTCCGGGGTAAGAGACCTGTTGTTTTCGTAAATCTCCTTGGCCACATGGAAGTAGCACATCAGAAAAGTGTAATCGCAGTCCGACCCGAAGGCAGCGTTCACTGCATTCCGCTGGGCTGCGTCGGCATCACCCACGACATATTTCACGCGTAGAGGCCTACCCGTCACGGCGGCGAATACGTTGCGAAGCGACATGAGCACTTCAGTGTCTGGTCTTCATGCTGTCTGTATAATATGAAGATAGCCAGGGGGTGAAAGCGCCTTGCCTTGTCCGATAACCCAACGACGATTACGGGATACCCAACCTGAGTTAGCTTGTAGGTAGCGTCTATGTGAAAAACAAACGAGTCGGGGTCGCGGTCGGCACGGCGCAGCAGCTTTTTGGAGCTAACACCAACGACAAACGGATCAGCGTCACCCCCATTCCCCGTGTCGTAGTTTCCGTTTTCATCCGTCCGACTAGTAAACGTGAAGGCACCAGTCTCTTCCTCGAGCCCAGTAAACCCTGCTTCTTGCACCTTTTGGCGCACAGCGCTACGGAGATCGCTACCGCATAGTCGTCCAGCAACGTGACGATGTGCCAACTGCTGCACCTTTGACAATGGCGGCGCCGTCGTCTCGTCCAAACCGAAGCGCTCCAACAGCACGTTCCAAATCCGCTTAGACTTTAGGCCCTGACTCGTCCAGTCCCTCACGACATCTTTCATGGGCTCCGTGGGTACAGGCTTGCGCGCTGCTTTAGCCGGTGTGAGATGCGTGTAAGCCACTTCAACAGTAACCACAGCCTCTTCTTGACACGTCATGACACGAGCTCGCCAAGGGCACACAGCAGTCTCTGTGGCCTTAACACATGTCTTGCACGCACAACGGAGTCGCTGAACCCGCATTGCATGAGGGGAGGACTGTAGACACACGAAGCACGGGGTCAGGTCGCTCTTCTTGATGCGGTACTGCTTAAACTCGCTGAGTAGATTCGACGCTTCCAAGAGGGACATCGCTGAAGCTACAAGCTGCCACGGGTGTCGAGTCATGGTAAGGGTAGGAAGGGGGGGGGGGGACTTGCGGTTGTCGTAGGAGACGGGTGGTTCGGAAATGATCGTTTCAACCCCCCCCCCACACACACACACACACACACACTCGTTTGATTGGATCAGATTTCATGCAGCACCCGATGTGGATTGGTCTAAATTCCAGTCTAGTGCTCACTGATAAATTGAGGTGTATGCAGGCAACAAATCGGTGGCTCTTAGCGAATCTGCGGTGCTCCTGGGCACTTGTCGGTGCTGATGGTATATATTTGGTGTTTTGCACATAAACTCTGGTGTAGACTGTGCTCCATCAGTCCCATTTCCCAAACAAGCTCCAGAGATGGCTTGTTTTTGAACTAAGCAGACCATTTTCCAAAATGTAAGCATCACCACTACCAAAATCCCAGCACCGCAACAAAAAACGGTTCAACTCCCTACCGGTATTCGGTACAAAAGAATGTGGTACGGTACATACCGGTATTGATAACAAACGAGACGCATGACCTTTTTCTCCAAACTGACGTCGACACCATCTGGATCAGTGACCTGGTCAAGGTCTCATCAAGGTCTCATGAAGCAGTTGTATCAAAGTCGAACTTGGCCTCTAGCTGACCATCGGAATCCCCCGCGTTACCGCCATGAAAAATATATCGGAGCTTGTCGGCGACAGGAACGATGTAGCCATCACCGCCGCCACCGCAGTGGCTGTGAGTCTAGCGCTGTCATTGCTACTGCACACCACCAAGAAAAGCAAATCCAATGACGCTCGGAAGCTCCCGCCAATGCCCAAGACCACACTCCCCATACTGAAGAACATCCTGGACGCTGGAGGCAATGCCGAACGTTTCCACGACTGGCTGAATGAACAATCCACGGAATTCGAGAACCGGCCGTGGATGTTCGCGATCCCTGGTCGTCCGGATAACATCGTTCTGTCCTCGCCTGAGATGTTCGAGGACGTGCTTAAAACCCAGGACGACGTGTTCCTACGAGGCCCCACCGGCCAGTACATCAGCTACGACTTGTTCGGTAACGGGATGGTCATCACGGACGGAGATTTATGGTTCTACCACCGCAAGACGGCGAGTCATTTGTTCTCCATGCAGATGATGAAGGACGTCATGGAAGCTACAGTTCGCGAGAAGCTCGAGGTCTTCTTGGATGTATTGAGCATCTACTCGAAACGTGGGCAGCAGTTCAGTGCCAAGCAAGAGCTGAGCCACTTTACGATGGATGTGATTGCCAAAATCGCTTTCGCTATTGAACTGGATACGCTCAAGAACAGTCCCGACCGTGAAGAGGACCACGAGTTCCTAAAGGCCTTCAACAAGGCTTGTGTAGCGTTTGGTGTGCGTATTCAGTCGCCAATGTGGCTTTGGAGGCTGAAGAGATATCTCAATGTGGGTTGGGAACGGGTTTTCAAGGAGAACAACGACATCATCCAGAACTTCATCAACGATGTCATTGTCAAGTCAATGAACAAGAAGGCAGAGATGGCTGCTAAGGGCGAGAAGATGGTGGCGAGAGACCTGATTACTCTCTTCATGGAGAGCAACCTCCGCCAGACTGAGGATATCCACATCGACGACGATGATGCCACGATCATGCGCGATATGGTCATGTCCTTCGCCTTTGCTGGCAAGGATTCAACTGCAGACAACATGTGCTGGTTCATCGTCAACATGAACCGGTACCCTCATGAGCTCCGCAAGATCCGTGAAGAGATGAAGGAGAAACTGCCTGGGCTTCTCACTGGGGAGATCCAAGTACCGACCCAGGAGCAACTCCGCGACCTCGTGTACCTTGAGGCAGTCATTAAGGAGAATATGCGTCTCCACCCGTCCACAGCTTTCATTGTGCGGGAGGCCATGCAAGACGCGACTCTCGTTGACGGGACATTCGTTCGCAAGGGCCAGACGCTCATGGTCTCCTCGTACTGCAATGCTCGCAACAAGAGAACTTGGGGCGATGACTGTCTGGAATTCAAACCTGAGCGTATGATCGACCCGGAAACCGGCAAGTTGCGTGTTATCTCGCCCTACGTGTTCAGTGGCTTTGGGTCGGGTCAGCACGTGTGCATTGGCCAGAAGTTTGCTATGATGGAGATCAAGATGACTTTGGCGACGCTTTTCAGCAAGTTTGACATCAAGACGGTGGAGGATCCGTGGAAACTCACGTACGAGTTCTCACTCACCACCCCAGTTAAGGGCGGTCTGGACGTAGAAGTCACCCCTTTAACCCCCCTGACGCCAGCCGCTTCAGCCTAAACCGAAGGAAGTTGCTATGAATCGAGCAGATCGGAAGAATTATCAAAACGAAGGATAAAAAATAATCGAGAAGTACTAATGTTGTACGTGATCTTTAGTCAGCAACTAGGATACTGAAGGGATGCAACATAGCTTTAAAATGGCTTAAGCTTTCCGCACGCTCTTCGATCGAGCAGAGCATATCAACTTTGGATTATTAACTTACAACTTTCACCAGTACTGTACGATACAAAACATTCAAACTACATGTAACTAGCTCGTCATGGTAGCAGCTTCTAGTCGCAGCCTGCGCATGATTTACACCGAATAAAGTCACATGTACTCACGGATGGCTGCTGCGATCTTGTGCAGACGCCGAGATGACGCGTATTGAGCCAACATGAGGTCGTCCGTGACTTTAATCATCGGTTTGGCGTGGTGGAAAAGCAGAATTCGCGGCACTTTGTCATCATCGTCGTCGTTCGAGATGACGGAGATCAGTAGTGGTGTCTGATGCCGATCGTTCAAGGCGTTCACCGACGCGCCGGCTTTCAGCAGCATGTAGACAATAGTAAATCCATCCGGAACATTCGGAGACGCAGCGTAATGTAGCGGGTGGTTGCCGCGGTTATCGGCCTGGTAGAGCAGCTCCGGCTCCGTTTCGAGAATCGTTTTGATAGCTTTCTTGTCTCCCTTACGAACGGCGTTATGAAGGCTGGATCGTCCGTATTTGTTGCCTCTGTGTGTCTTTGGAGAAACCGGTTGCTTTTCTTTCGTAGTAGGAGATGTAGCACGAGTCTCCGTAGTAGTCTGCGGTTTACTGCTTTTTTGAATTGATAGACACTTTGCCGACATTGAACGAACACGCTTTGAAGCTGCAGTTGACATCTTTCGCTCAGTCGCTTCAGCTTCAGGTGGAGCTGAGTGTGATCGCTCGATTCTCGACTCTTTCGAACGGGCAGAGGCGACGTCGCTCTCAACTTGAGCGATGGGGGACTCTTTTTCCTTGCTTAATGAAGCGATCGTAGCAGTCTCGGAGATCGTCACGAGGTGTGGAGAGTACTTCATTCGGCGGGGCATTTTCAAATAGAGATTGAGTCTGCACAACAACGTGCAGGTGCAATACTACCGAGGGCAGTTAGCGCTCTTGAGCTGCAAGAGACCAAAGTGAAAATGCTTGAGCCCTTGACTTGAGCACGGTCCGCCTCAAGTCCCATGGGTAAACTACAGAAACAGCATGCAGACCATGTGTCGTCGGAAATCCATCCGATACCATTCCAAACGCATCGGGAGCCACGAAAGATTGCTCGACGACCAGCCAGTGGAGTGACACCTGTTGCGATGCATATGCCACGCTACAGTCGGCTGTTTCCTGAGCTCTCGGGGCCTCGCCGTCTGGCTGGTCCGTCGACAACGCTAAAGTCTCAGGCGCTTGACGTGTTGTCGAGTTGTCCATGAGCAGCGAAAGATCGATGGACCGGAGTCTCCGACACGGAGCCAATCCAAATTTTGTTTTTCTTTCGGATCGTACCTTCGCTACTTAGACCACAGGCATCTAAAACTGCGGGCTATTGACATGGTGCTTTAGTCGGTATCATGCGTAGGGGAGTCTTATGTCTGAGGCAGATGACAGTCGATTTCGCGCTGGAATTTCCTCGGGTGCTGGCAAACACAGCCAATTCCTTGACGACCTGAGTCAGCCGTGGCAGGATGTCGATGTACGTCGAGTCTTAGGCGGCTGGATCTATCTACCGACAGTACTGTCGCGTCAAATTTGAGCACGATACCGCGACATTGAAAATCGAAACGCGATTGCTGCGCATCCAGCCGTTCGTGGGCCACAAGGCTGTGCCACGCCTGGGCTGAAGTCACCATAGTGTCCTTCTTTTGATCGGCCTGCATCGAAACCCCACCGCAACGGTTGCGGCAACCCGGGTCGTTCTCTTCTACCTCCAACCTGTTGACCTTGCGCACTGAGCAGCACTCACTCGAACGTCACGGCAGCTGGTTGTTGTTCATCTGCTGTTCTCGTTGTACGTTGAAGTAAAGTGTTTAGTCGAATAAAAACTTCAGCTTCAATCGTCAGCAAGTGTCAAAGATACTTCTGACACTGTAGCTCTACGTAATGTCTAGAATCACGGGTTTATTGTTCATTTACAAGTCCGCTTTCGCCTGGACCATCGCTTTTGTCCGGTGTGCGTGGAGGTGGATGTGCAGCTGCACCTGGTTAATGAGCTCTGTGAACGTCGAGCACTCGAACGTCAAGAAGAAAAACGTCAAGACGTACTCCGTCACACTGATCATGGCGAACAGCAGCACTGCGACCCACGACCAATTGGACACCACGATCGACATCATGTGAGTCACAAACACCGCCAACGCCGCCACGAAGAACGCCACGGCACGCCTTAGCCGAACGTGGCGCGCTGCGATTGCCTCGTTGCGGCCGATGACGAGCAATTTCTGCACTTCCTGCAGGCATGCGGCATCCGCTGCCGCTTTTTCCTCCTGAGTCTGCTCGATTCCGTTCTCGTCGCAGTGTGGACACGCGCTCTCCGCAGCTCTCGTTGCATTAGGTGATGCCAATTCATCGGTAGAAACGACGTCGTAACCCTCCTGCTGCTCACACAACGGCGGTCTTGGCTCACTGAAGATAAACTCCGCTTGAACGCCAAAGTGGTCCGAAAGTGGCGTCTTCTCGCCTCTCGAGTCTGTGAAGAACCCCTTGAAAATGCTGCTGTGCACCAAATGCCAGTCCGACGCACCCTTGGGCAGCTTGTCGATCTTGTACATGATGTAGTCCATTCTCATCGGATGTTCGCCATGCGAGTACTTGTTGTCAGGCGACGCGAATGTCAATCCATCTTCGTCGTTCGTGTCTGTGTAGGTGTCTCTCAAGCACAGCAACTGCTTCGGCACCTTGAGCTCCAGACAATCCGGAGACGAATTGAAGTCTCCACAAACGATCGTGAGTTTGTTCCTGTTAGTCGCCAAGATGAACCTCGTGAGCTCGTAACTCTGGCCTGTTCGGTGCCATTGGTAGAAATCCCCAGGCCCTGGTTTGCCTCCTGTGTTGTAGTTAGCCAGCAGATGCGTCACGTACACATCGATCTGTCCTGCAGGCGTCTCCACCCGCAGCATTCCGACTCCTTTGTTGGCGATGAAATCAGACTCATGAAGGGCATACGGACGTCCACTGAGGCTAAACGAGTGATACAGTGCGCTCGAGATAGGGAACTTGGACAGCACCAACAACCCCGTACCGAACGAGTCGGCCCCCATCGGGAACGGGAACCCCACAGCTGAGTTAAAGTAGTGATAATAGTGGAAACCGCTCTGTTGAGCCTTCGAAATCACGAGGTTCCGCTCACGAATGTGCCATATTTCCTGCAGAACCACCAGCTCGTAGCCTTCGGAGATGGCGCTGGCGATCTCCGCTGCACGTTCGGTGCATCTGGGGGCAACTGGGAGACCTAGAGCCAACAGTATTAACAATCATTTGGTCTATCATTTCTATCATCTTAACAGAGTACGTACCCCAAGCGTTGAGACTGAGCACACGGAGCTTGACGGTCTGCTTGTCCTGCTCTGTCCATTGGGGCCAATCAGCTCGAGAGGGTTCGGGAGTTGCCACAGGTTCCAGGTTAAACACCTCGAGTAGTACGCGCTGGCGAATCCGCTCTACGACGTGGATCTCTGGCATTTGATACTGAGGTAGGCGTCGGACGTGGCGAATTGGACACTGAAGTGCGACCTGAGAATTATTCCTGGCGATTGGAACAGACGCTGTGGATTGGGCGAATCATCGCGCAGGATCGTCGGGATCGCCTTGTGCGGTTGTGGCTGTTGGTTTGTGAATCGTGAAATCGATGCTAGATTTTGTCGGTCTTTTGAGGCGAATTGTTCACGACAAACACTTTGAATACCCAATCGAACAGGACAGTAAACACAACGTGGTCGCCGTGTTGACTAAAAAGTTTTTTTTAGTAAAAACAAACTACCGTTGATGCAGGTCGCCTTGACATGGATACTCTGCAGTCGCAAAACGCTACTTATCGATAACAGGCGCGGGTCTGTAGCCAATTACGTCGCGCGCAGTCGATTCTCGAATTGAGCCGATAGCAATTCGGTGGTCTCCAAAAATGTAGATTCATCGTAAGAGTTAACCTCCTAGTATTTCTAATTAAAATAATTGATTTCAAAAGATAAAGAATGTCAATACAATTATTGTTAAGATTAATTGAGAGTCAATTTGAGACTAATTTAATTGTTGGCTCTCCCTACGTTCACCAGTTCACGGGTGTAAAACAGCCATTTGCTTCAAGGAATATCGCTAGGGCGAGGGTAATGCAAAAACCGGTATGGTCGGTATTTCTGAAAAAAATGTCTAAAACTTGGTGAATCATCGTGTGTACCACATACCGTTGTCCGAGTAATTAGCTTCTTGAACATTCATTTTTCAGAGTCATTAGGAAAACACCTAGATCTTGGAAGAAGTCTACATTTCTCGTGGAGGTACGATTGCAATTGTGGGTCTCATATGCGTTAACTAGCTTGTAACATCCATAAAGACTGACTCAAACATGTTGTATCTGCAATCGCAGGTCTTTAGCAGAAGTAAATTCAGGAGTCAGCTGCACCAGGTCTTCGTCCACTTTAGTGTTGTGAGCGACATTGATATAGGTCTCAAACCACTTCACAATAAAAACCCCACAATCCCCACAATTGTGCCCGTCGTCTTGATACCACGCCGAAGACCGGCGGATAGTTAACTTACATGCTTGGCCGATCACTGGCACAATTTTCTTGGTCATGATTGTAGTCACTGTGTTCAAATATTCCTCGTTGTGTTTAGGATCGTAAATCCAGATTGTCTTACAACCAAAGTCGACGATCGCTCCGCACCAATGGCTAATGTCAACGTCGATGTAGACTGGAATCAGGATGACGCGACTTTGGCAGACTGTACTCAGCAACTGTTCCCTGGTATCCAACATTCTTGCACGGTCTGCAGCGTCTTGAAACCCAAGAAAAACTGGATCAACGACGTGCACTTGGGTGATTCTACCACTATTTTGGGTACGATTCCATGGTTCCGCTACCTTCAGTGCCGCCACAAATACGCACCCGTCACTAAGCCACATTTCACCCGCAAATCTTGTCAAGTCGTCAAACTGAACAAGTGTTTCCCCGCTCGTGGATTTTAACGACGTGCACACATTAATATTTTGCACACGCTTCAATATTTCGCAGCGGGTCTCTGTTCGGGGCTTCGTTTTGATCCACTTCATCAGCTTCCGAACGGCATATACTTTTTTCTTCAGACAATGCCATTCATACATAGTGTCAATGTCGACAAGAGAGAATGATCCCACATCCAAAATTGAAACGGTGATGTCCTCGTGTGGTGGTGTACGACCATACTCGCTCTGCCCCCTCGAGATGGCGTTCCTGCCGGCTGTTTGAGCTTTTAGGACGAGTTGCTCTGGAAGTACGTATCTTATATTCGTCTCCACGCTCTTTGTTGTTCCCGGAGTAACCACATGTCCTTTCGGTCGTTTGAAGACAGCATCATCATGCCTGGGGCGAATTGCATTGAACACGGGCTCTATTTGCTCCAGCGACAATTTCTTTTGATCCACATATTCACGCAAGGTGAACAATGTGGTGTCTCCATAAGTGTTTATCTGCTGAATAAGCGCCTTGGTGTCTTGAAACTCTTTTCGACGCTTAGCCTTCTTTGTAGAAGCTTTTTCGCGTGGTCTTCCTGCAGGTTTACTGGCCGTGTTCAAGACAATGTTGACTATTTCATCGCTCGAGTCGCTGTCTGAAATGTAAAGGTTTAGTCTCGGTCTAGTTATCGCAGTTGAAACCTGGGTGGACCGTCCTTCCTTTTCGATTTTTATCTCCATCGGCCAATCGGACGCCACAACACGTCCAGAATTGGTTGTATTTTCACCAACACTAGCTGAATTGGTGACACCATCACCAGTATCATCACCAGTATCATCACCAATATTACACGAATTGGTGACACCATCACCAGTATCATCACCAGTATCATCACCAATATTACACGAATTGGTGACACCATCACCAGTATCATCACCAATATCACACGAATTGGTGTCACCATCACCAACGCTGTCACCAGTGTCCTCCAAACTTGCGAGTTCTCCAACGATACTTGTGTCCGTGTAGGATGGCGGTACATCATTGCGACGGGCGATCTTCTCCAGGTCTTCCAAATGGTTAAGCCAAACGCGAAAGCTTCGTGACCCTTTGTCTGCAATAACTTCGGCTATCCTCTGGCACACTGCAAACCCCGATCGATACTTCTGATTATGTCCAAGGACACGTCTTGCAGGCGCTTCAACATCTTCGATGTAGAACTTCTGTGTCGTATCAGGAAAACTTGAGTCTTCTCCGTCATCCGCAAGCAACCATCTCAGCGGAATCGCCTCACATGGAATAATAGATCGAAATTCTAAATGTTGCCGCCGCAAATACAGGATGTGACGGCAATGAAGTAACACGGTCTGGTAAAAGGGGCAACCGCAGGAGTTCTCATACAAGCTGACAGCATATTTCGCACCCGAGCCTGTAGAACTAGAGAGAGTAAAGGTATTTCCCTCACTTGAAACAACGTACGACACTCCTCCGCTAACGTGATACTGCTCCTCGACCAAATTACATGCGTAATGAGTAGCGCACTTTGCCAGGGCAGTCATCTCGTCATCGTAATTTTGATTGTAGCGAAAACCGACGCGCTTGGCCTTCGCATTATACACGTCTTCTGCAGACTGTTGTAGAAATAGGAGATGGTCGATACACTCATCCATAGCCATATGACGATGTAACAAGTCCTTTGCAGCACCCCAACTGGCTTCGAGACGATTGTTTGTGTTGTTGTCTAGATGCGGGATGTTTTCGCGCTCAAAGGTACACCACAGTTCCTTGCACTTTAACCAATTCTCCTCGAAGTAATCCAGAAACGTGGGTTTACTCGCACACAGTTTCCTCAATGCCGACAGGTAATCATCGAAAAGACTCTCATTCTCCGTACGAACCATCAACGTCAGGGTATTCTTCACGTGCATCTTCTCAAAACTGGAGAACCCATAGTCTTTCTTGCTCACCTCTCGCTGGAGATAGTCAATAACGTGAAAGTGGCAGAGAATGATAGTCGCACAAGGAAATTCATCACGCAGCAGCGCCAGTTCCGTGAAATCCTTGTCAATGACGATAACCTTCACATTCTTCCACTCTGTGTTGTTCTGCTAGAAAGCTCTTACTGCGCACTCCATGTTCAACCTACTCTCTCCGTCCACTAGAGAATGTTGCGCAAAAGCTCCACTCCCGAACTTGTCCGTAATCATGAAACTGAACAACCGATATCTGTTGAACGATCAGAAGGTGTATTAGTATTAGTTGGTAAATCATTCACAATTACTTCTACGATACCGATGTGTTGGTGACCACAACACCAACGTATTGGTGAATGCAACACCAGTTCATACGACGTACCGATTGATGTTGGTTCCGTAGGTCGCATCGACGCAGACCGCCTCCGGAAACTTGCGCACCATCCGTCGCATGTGGGCCGTCTGGAATGTAATACACGTTGTAAGCCCCGTAGATTTATCGCGAAAGACGTTGACAGCGTTGCCAGGCCCCTCACTAAAGTCTTGAAGCACTTGAGCCACGCGCACGTTGTCGTCCTCAGAAGTGTAAGTCTCCTTACGCATCTTAGCAATGAGATTCTCGACATCCTTGGGTAGAACAACCTTTCCCGAGACCTCCTTGAGATAGCGCAGAATCTTCTTCTTCTTAGAACCACCTAAGACAATTGAAAACGGTTCGGAACGATTATAGCTAACAAGGATATAGAGAATCATTACCTTGCATCATCGTCCTGACGACACGTTGCGTGCCTGGCGAAGTAATTTTTCGGGCTTCTGCGTATGTATAGTAGACGTCTTGACCGACGTCGTGGTTGTGAGTGGCCACGTGCTTGGTGACCCGAACTTTGTAATTCTCGTTTCCTTCCTTGATAAGAACGGCATTCAGCTTTGCAGGGCGATCGATGGAACGGATGTTGTGGCTGGTTCTCGCTCCTTTCCCCCTGGGCTTGAATGCCCACCCGTGCGTGCAAATAAGCGTTTTCGTGTAGAACTGTAGCGACTCGTCAAAAATAACGGGAGAAGTCCCGCGGCGCAAGGCTACAGCTCGACGCTGTTTGTTGCGATCGCCCACGGAGTTGGTAGAGCGAATTTTGTACAGTTGATGCGTCTCTTCCTGGTACCTATCAATTAAATAAATATGAGTTTTTATCTCCATATAAGATAATTTGTAAGCATTACCTCTTTAGCTCCTCGTGGAATGCGTCCCAGGACTTAAATTCCCCGCTAAACGGGGGGAAAGAGACGCTGACGCCTTCGATATCCTCGGCATCATCTCCGCTGTTGTGGTCACTGTCGCTGACATGGGCACGCTTCTTCGTCTTCCGTGACGGCATCGCTTGCTGGTGAGTGCTGGTGCTGGAAGTGTGGAGAGGGGGATTTTGAAACTGAGTGGCCAGCAAAATCTCTAAAATCTCAAAAATCTCAAAATAAGAAACCCTTACCCCGGTATTCCGGTAACCAAACCCTGGCCGTTTTCGTAGCAATAGTACTGGTGAACGTAGGCACTTCCTTAATTGTTTTACGCTTCAACAACTTGTTGCTAGATCCCGAAGATAAACCTTTGGCCCTTTTCTTCAGACGAACTTCGTCTAGACGTCTGGACGAAGGATCTCCGCAAGATGCTGCCGTTGCGTTCCCTCCGGCCTCACTCGCGTTTGTGAACGGCTGATCGCAGCCAGACCATCGGAATCACAGCAATTTTGATCGTTCGCAATGAAATCCGTCTCGGAGTTGCTCGGTGATAGGAACGACGTCGCCGTCGCCGCTGCCACGGCAGTTGCTGTGAGTTTGGGGTTGTCGTTGCTACTGCACAGCACGAAGAAGAACAAGACAATCGAAGCTCGGAAGGTGCCGCCCATGCCCAAGACGACGTTGCCCATTCTCAAGAGCTTGTTGGACATCGCCGGCACTGTCGACCGGTTCCACGACTGGTTGTACGAGCAGTCGGTGGAGTTCGACCACCGACCGTGGATGTACCACATCCCCGGACGTCCCGAGACCATTTTACTGTCGTCGCCCGAAACGATTGAAGATGCCATGTCTACTCAAGGCCACATCTTCCTACGCGGACCGGTGGGGCAGTACACGAGCTACGATATCTTCGGTAAGGGGATGATTATCGCAGACGGTGACCAGTGGTTCTACCACCGCAAGACAGCTAGTCATCTCTTCTCCATGCAGATGATGAAGGATGCTATGGAATCTACAGTTCATGAGAAGCTTGAGGTCTTCCTGGACGTCTTGGACGTCTACCACAAGCGTGGGAAGCCGTTTAGTATCAAGGAGGAGCTCCTGCACTTCACGATGGATGTCATTTCCAAGATCGGCTTCGGAGTCGAGTTGAACACGCTCAAGGACAGCCCTTACCGTGAGACCGACCACGAGTTCTTCGAGACTTTCGACAGTGCTGGTGTGGGCTTTGCTGTCCGTGTTCAAACGCCTATCTGGGTCTGGAGACTCAAAAGGTTCTTTAACGTTGGCTGGGAGAAGGTTTTCCAGAACGATATCAAGAATATGCACGACTTTATTAACAAGGTGATCATGGAGTCGATGCAGAAGAAGGCGGAGCTCGCGGCCAAGGGCGAAACGATGGAGGCCAAGGATTTAATCTCCCTCTTTATGGAGAGCAACCTAAGGGAGTCCGAAGACATGCACATCGAGGACGATGATGTGACTATTATGCGCGATATGGTCATGACGTTCATCTTCGCTGGTAAGGACACGACAGGGCACAGTATGAGCTGGTTCATCGTCATGATGAACCGCTACCCTGAGATTCTCAAGAAGATCCGTGACGAGATGAAGGAGAAGCTCCCAGGACTTTTCACTGGTGAGATCAGAGTGCCTACGCAGGAGCAAGTCCGCAACCTGGTGTACCTGGAAGCGGTTATTAAGGAAAACATGCGCCTCACCCCTTCAACGGGTTTCATTGCGCGCGAGTGCATGCAGGACACGACGCTGGTTGACGGCACTTTTATCCGGAAGGGGCAGACGATCATGGTCTCGTCCTACTGCAACGGACGCAACAAGAAGTCGTGGGGCGAGGACGCTCTCGAGTTCAAACCCGAGCGCATGATCAACCCCGAAACGGGCAAGTTGCGTGTCTTCTCGCCGTTCAAATTCAGCGCCTTCGGTTCTGGCCAGCACGTGTGCATTGGGCAGAGGTTCGCTATGATGCAGCTCAAGATGACGTTGGCCACCCTCTTCAGTAAGTTCGATATCAAGACTGTGGAGGACCCGTGGCAGCTCACGTACGAGTTCTCGATCGGTATTCCGGTCAAGGGTCCAATGGAAGTTGAAGTGACACCCCTGGGTCCGATGTAGAGATCAGCCTTCAATGCTCTAGGAGAAGGAAATGCAAGAAGACTGTTAAAATGAAAACAAAGTTGAAAGGTAAGACGCGAACGAGACTCCATTCGATCCGCAGGTTGTCAAAGTTGGAGAAGTTCTCGTGCCAAATCGCTCAATCCTACGACCCAACCACAGCTGGGCAGAGTCGTCGGACAGGTGAATCTCGGGCTTGGTGGAGGGCAAGGGCACCCTGCAGCAATGGCAGCTTCTAACATGTAACACTAGGAGGAATAGTTCTCTTTACACGCACGTGCGGAAGATGCCGCCCTCCACGTAACAATACAAATAGCCCGAACGTTTTTATTGGGGCCAAGCTGTCCCATTCCGGACTGCAACTACCGCCATCCTCTCCTTTTGGTGGCGCCTCTGCCTCTGACAAATCGAGTAGGAAGCAACGACAGAAACAATCCAGAGCCATCCGGCCCTCGTCCAAAAAGTTTAGACTCCGAGTGTCTCGCACTCTCGCATTGAGCGGATTCAAGTGCCCAGCAACGTACACATCGCAGTCTGCGTCTCTTTGCGCGAAACGACCGAGCAAAGCGACACCACAGAAAACAAGAGCCGCCTTGGAGCTCCATCCACCCAGTGCCATTTAAGAACAAGACTAAGAAAACCTTAAGATGTCTCTTCGAGCTCGAACTTCCAAGCGTTCGCGGCCGCAGACGTCGCCCAATGCCAAACAGTTAAACGGTGACGAGCATTTGGCCATGTATTTCCGACAACCAGCGCTAGTGGAGAACCAACACGACGACCAGCCGCGTCGGAAACGCCCCATGATGTCTGCGAACCTGCGATTCCTCGAGAAAATGCCCCCTTTAAGGGACTATCAGAGAGGCCGGTTCGGACGTCGAGGGGGTGTGGATGGAGGAGGTCCAAATGCTACAGAAGGAGGCAACTCGATATGGATGCGAGCACTGGAAGAATCCATGGAAGAGACGAGTTTCGTGACGAGAGAAGCCTCGACTTGTGCGGCGTTGGTGGCTCCCGTACCGATACCGGTACCTGTGGGCAACCGAAGAGCTGGTAACTTCGTTCCTGTTCCTGTTGGAGTCATGGGCGCTGGACGTGTAGGAATTCCAACGTCACAACCGACAAGAATCAGTGCAGACGAGGACGCGATCCGTAGACGACGGCTTTTCGCCTTGCAAGCGGCACGAGGCAGCGGCAAAGACGACGAAGCTCGACCGGCTACTGAAGGCTTGGCGATGTAGCTGTATGAGCGTGAGCTAGGCTTTTTTTATGCTGGAAATGACGCTTTCTCTCCATTTCTTGAGTCGCTACGGTCTGGCTTGATTCATGGAAGCTAAAGGCTGGTGACTGCTACTGGTTGAATTGACACTAGCAGAAGAACTGTTGGCTTCCTTTTGCTCACTTACCTGGATGGTATCGTCGATTTCATCGCTTAGAATGCGATCCCACTTCTCCTCGGCTGACATAGCGAACGTGTGGTGCGGGGCTGGGTTGGAATGGATGCTACGCTGGGAATGATGAGGCGGTAGCTTCCAGTTCAAGCCGACGCTGCTTTGTGGACTGGATGGTTGGCCGCAGCCGAACGGAGTCGGTCGGACGAGCTGCTTTTGACTGCTGGACTCGGACATCCTCGATGACAGCGAGGAGTGCTCAGATAATCGAAGCCGCTTTGATTGTGTCGGGGCATTCTCTTCATCCGTCAGGCGGTCAGCGTCGTAGTCGACTGCTTCAGCTTCAGTACTGCCTCTTAGATTCGGAGCTTGGCCCTGATCCACCCTGCAGAGTACTTCGCCTTCGAATCCACTGCCCTTGCCGTCTCGCCTTCGGTTTGCTGGGTTTCTCACACGCTTCACGTTGTCACGCGCTGGACGGCTCTCGAGGTTCTTGATACTGGACTTGATGGTCGGTGCGGGCAATGGGGATAGTGGCTTGAAGTTCTCGCTCACCTTCGGGCTCCGGAAGTTCACGATGTGGTCGGAGGATCCCAAGACACTGTCGAGGTGCGTCCAGTTGGATCTCGAAGATGGTCGCGGCTTCTCGTATCGGATGCGTGCAATTGCAGCGCGAGCTGTGGGGAACTCTTCTTGTGAGGAATTGTTGGCTCTAGTGGGGTTGCTTCGTTCACGTCTGTGTGGCAGTGCCAGGCCGCTGTTTTCAGACGATGTAGACGACCGTGTTCGGGCCGAATTGGAGGCAGGCTGCTCTTCTTCTTGCAAGACGACAGCCACTGTGTCCTTCCACACATAGCTTTCGTGGGTGACGGGATGAATCTGGCCCGATGCGATGGAGGCAACAACGTCGTCTCGGAGCTCCACGTTGCCAAGAAAGTGAAGGCCTTTGTCCACAAGTGGGAGAATGTGCTTCGATACGTCGAGAGGGGCCAGCAATTTCAGCTTCTGTAGTAGACGATACAGGAAAACAAATTAGAAAAATATACACTACGCCAGCATTTACCTACTACTGTAGTAGATAAAAGTCTTACGCACCGCGTCACGAGGATCAAACACTAGCTGATGGCGATAAGTGAGAATCGCTGAGTAGAAGCGCTCTGCATAACCTTCGGGTACTGATGATCCCTTCTGTTGCCGCAAAGCTTTCAAAATCTGCGCGATTTCAACTTCTACGTTAGTAAGAAAACGCCAAACAAGTCGCAATTGCTTTAAGCAAAACCTTCGTCGGAGTCTTGTATTGGTTCACTAGCTTGTAGGCAGTCATAATGCCGACGCCAGGGACTGATCGACAATAGTCGCATCCAGCAAGCACGCATAGCTGAATAAACTGCTCAGTCAAGTAAGTACAACGAATTAGCATAGGGAGTATACCAGTTACTGCGACCACGCACCATTTCCTCGGTCCAGCCAACAAATGAGAGTTCTTCATTCGCGCCTAAACTTCGTCTCTTGAGTTCTGTGCCCCATCCATCCGGCTGCAATTTGAGGAGCGCAGTCCTGACGCCGTACGGCACACAGTCCGAGTCCTCGGAAATGACCACGTCCACAATCTTCTGCTTCGAGAGGAAGGCCAACTGGGCGTCCGCCTCGTACGGTGCTACATAAAAAGTAATGTTCATCCGTCGCAGAGTGGCGATGAGCCTCATGACCATCTCGTTGGTCACTGACACGCCTCTCGTGCAGGCCTTAAAGATTTCACGCCCATCCTGCTTTTCTTCTGGCTGCTGAAGCATCTCTTTAGCCTTGCGCCTCCAGTCTACACGCGATCTACGTCGATAAAGTGTAAATGTTAGAATTATTGCAGAACATTTTACCAATACTTTTATCTCTCGGACCTGCCGCGAGCAATGTTCTCCTGGCCTTTAGATGGCAGTGGAGCTCCATCAAACACCATAATGGGTGTAATATTGTTGTCCTGGAGCAGTTTGATGTGCTGGATAGAGAAGTTCAGGTACCTGTTACAGGTGCAGTTGCACTTTTTAGTGCTAATTACATGGTGAAATTGATAAAATGAAGGTTAATTCGTTCCGCACGCGTCTGTCGGTTTTCCAAGGACGAGATCCACGGGACAGCTATACGCGCCCTTGTACAGCCAACTGGAAGCGTCCACGCCCACAGTCTTCCCCGCGTACTTGGACACATGCACCTGGTCTGTGACGCTCTTGAGCACCGGTAGAAGTCCCGCGACACCCATCGCTAATTCTTCACGACTTTGCAGCTTTTCAACTTTGAATCTGGCGCCATTTTAGAAGAATTTGATTGGATAATAAAATAGATGTATTTACACCAATTAGAATGATATGTGACGTGTGACAAGGTTTGTATCCTCTCGATGCGTTTCTTTGACAACCAAGTTGCCTTTTTTGTAGCTGGACATGTATTATACTTCTCACTTCCTGTTTGTCCATCTACTGCCGACGATGCCGCTTACACTCGCTCAAGCTCAACGCAATTCGCGCAGTTTGTACCGTCATATTATTCGTGAAAGTCGCCAACTGGAGCCCAACACACGCGAGTTTTACCGTCGCTTTGCTCGATCCATCCAGGTAAAAACGTCATTTCTACTGAAACCTGAATAAAACACTTATTTACTTGTCATTTGTTGCAGGGGTTTCCGAGTCATGCCAATGATAAAGACCCAGAAGCCATTCAAAGTCACATCCGTCGTGTGGAACAAGACATCCATTGTGTGCTCCTTGACAACGGACTGCACTGAAGGAGACGTTCACTGCTCATAAGTTGAGATTCATGTATACTTACACACCCATTGGAGTTGTTTGAATTGAGTGTGTCGGAGCAGAAGTAGTCGCCTTTGGCCGTGGGTGTTTCCGGGTGGGTTTGCCTTTGCCTGAACGTTCCGGCCACTTTTCTTCACAGAACGACCGTGCAGCTTCTAAATACGTTTTCCACGCTTCTTGGCCCTGAGCGTTGTAGATGCGAGGGGGTAGCTCATCTCGACGTAAAGCATTCATGATGACTGTGATGTTGGTGTTGAAGTCGCGGTCTAAGATCATCCTGTCTTTCTCCAACAACGGCATCTCCTTGGGGTACTTGATCGCTCCAGCGAAAAACACAGCCACCATCGGAAGCTCGGCGTTCTCCAGCAACAGACCACAGTTCTTCATGACAGGAGCTAGACGCTGCTGAGCATTCAGCACTTCCAGATAGTACACGTACGTTTTGGTTAACTGCTTGAGCAAAGCGTCCACAGGTCGATCCTCCCCAGGAGACATGATACTCGGTGCATCGACGCTCGGTCCAGCAGCCTTCTCGGACTTGTCTAGAAACTCTTGGAGCCGACCACGCAGTACCTTGCCTCGCGCTTCTAGCACAATACCCAACATGATGTCGATCACGTCGTGTTCTTCTTTGCAAGCTAACACCCACGACCCCACCTCTTTCAGCCTCGCGTACGCTGCGTTCTCTTGGAGTAACGATACGTAGAATTTCCAATATTTCAAACGGTAGTAATCGTACTTCATCTGACGCTGATTCAACTCCTCGAACTTCTTGGCTGCTGGGATGTACTCTGTAAACCAAATAGCCACAACTTGAGGCCGTCTCTTGTCAAAGATAGGAGCCATTTCCTTCAACGCCCGTGCTGCTGCGTCTGACGGCCCCTCCACTTGTTCTTCGTTGCGCCGAGCTCGCACAGCTTCCAGCAGTGCATTGATCTGGTTATCCTGGATTCCACTCTGCTCGAGAACGCAGTAAAACGTCGACAACCAGTACACGATCCGCGCCAGGACGTACCGGGAAGGGTGGAAGTACCGATCTTCGTCGGGAATTGACTCCAGGGCCTCGATAATGTTTAGTGCAAGCCAGCCAAGCGCCAGTGTCACGTTGAACTCACGAATGGACTCGTCCTTTTCGGCAGCTGAAAGAAGCGCTAGGATTTCATCCTTACGAGCAGCACTGGCATTGGTTTGTAGCTTTGGATCATCAGTAGAGGCCTCCGCGAGTTTGTCTTGGCTGCTCTTCACTTCCATTTCTTCAGATGTAGCACTGTCATCATCTTCTTCGTCGTCTTCATCCTCTTCGTAAAAATAATTGCACACCAAGCGCAACGCCGACACGGACGGTGACTCACTGATCGTGAGGTCAATTCGCAACGCTTGTAGCGAATAAAAAGCATGAACAAGCGCGTGTTCTCTGTCCCCTTCTTCTCGAGCAGCTTCGGCCTTCGAAAAGCACTCGGCCATAGCTGCTGCAGTTGATAGACACTCAGGATCAGACTGTTCCTGCTGACGAAGCTCACACCAGCGTCTTTTCTTCAACGTTTTTCCAATCATGTACCGCAAACGAAAGTGGTCTTCGTGGGCATCTTCGTTGTGCTCGCAGACTTCCAGTCCTCTTTGGAAATACGCCAGTGTTTTGTCGATCAATCGTGAATAAACCTCAACCGGGAACAACGCAACGTTCAGCTCTTTCATCAGCGAGAACTCCTGCAGAACGTTATACAGTAGCAAACCACATTCTTCGTTGCATTCGATGATCTTGTTCTTCAACTCATCCAGCTCTTCATCAAATTCTTCTTCACCTTCCTGTTTGTCTCGTAGTTCCAGCTCGCGCTTCGTAGCAGCCTGTCCGGCCAGTCGCGCTGCCATTTCAAAGCATCGTCGAGCAAACTCAATCACTTGCACGATGTACGTCGTCGCATATTCTTCGATGGGCACTTGGGGATTTGGTTTGTGTGCAGACTCCAGCTTAGCTTCCTCCTTAGAATCCTTTACTGAGGGTTTGCTACCAGTTTTGTGTCCTTCAGCATCTTGAGACTTTTTCATGGTTTTAAACAAGCTCCACGCTGATACGACGCTCTGAAATGAAGGTATATCAGAGACATTTTGCTCTTGGGCGTTGCTATCAGGTGGGTCTTTGGTGAGTATTGTGCTCGTATACCACTGGAATGCTCGGATTCTCCGTTTTCGCCCAAGAACAGCAGCAAAAGCATCCGTAGCAGCGTGATACAGCTCCTTCATCGTTTTCCCCAAGCGAAGCCACGAGTCAATACGGTCGGGATGATAGTACAACACGTCTTTCATCAAGAACTCGACTCGTTCTCGCACATGTTGCTCCATTTCCGCTAACTCTCCAAGATTGCCACGTCGTTTTACTCGTCCAAGAATGAAATTCGCGCCCATCAAATACCACATGTGCCCCAAGCACGCTTCATCCGCGGAGTTTGCTGTCTTGTTTCCAATGCCAAGGGGGAATGGTGGTGCAGCGTCTTCCAGCAATAAACCCCTCGGTGCAAGATAAGCTTTCAAAGCAGAGGAACCAGTCGCTGGTTGGACAGAGAGAGCAGAGAAACTGGAGTCCGAGAGTGCATCACGTACAGCGTAGAGTAACTTGAGCCGCTCCTTCTTCTGCCCGTTGTTTTTCGGCTTAGTGGCCAAAAGTATAGGCACCGCAAAACGAGCAAGTCGAAGTGCGTCTTCGTGTTTCACAGTCGTCTTTGTGTTCTGAAGTGAAGCAAAAGTGGTCCCTGCCTTGTGATCTTCACACCCCGGTAGGATTTGGACATCGTACAGGCATCGGTAACACTGACAGACCTCTTTCTGGAAGCGCTGTTCACTTTCTTCCTCATCCTCTTCGCCTTCAACACTGTATTCGCCAGCTTTACTTGGAGATTTTCCTTCGTCACGAACACTTGCGTTCTGCTTCACGAACTTGCTCAAAAGTACAGTACACGTTTCGAGAAAGCAAGAGCTGCTCCGAGAATCCCCCGAAGAGCTATCAGAGAAATATGTCAAGCCACAGATACTATGTCGCCCAAGTCGTTCGTGCAGTAAATGGACCAAATCGACCAATTGCGTCGGGAGTACAGCTACGTCTGGTCGAGTAAAGCTTTCATAAAGCAGCACGAACAAAATGGCTCCGTTGCCAAAAAGCAGTTTCGGAGTCTTTGCCTCGCTGCGCGCCAAAGTCTCCTCCTCCTCCTTCATTAGTGTACAACACAACGTCATCAAAGCCGACCGCTTTGTCAGTGGGAAAGCCACGACAAGCTTGTTATCGTTACTGAAAGATCTGTTCAGGAAGCGCAGGAGCTCCACGAGAACCATTCGAATGCGGTCACGACGGGGCTGTTTTCTCTTGATTGGGTGGGGCACCAACGTGAACAAATTTCGGAATTCCTCACTCGGTAGGGACCGAATAACGTACAGCAGGCGTCCCATGGCATTCACTCCAACCATTCGCTGTGTGCTGGTAGTCTCGTCGTCTGTACTCAGCTTCTCAACTTCCAGTACAGCGCGTATCATCGTCAGGATATCGTTCGGTGAGTCGAACCGCAATAGAATTGATGGCTTCAAGCACCGTACACACAACCCACACAGCAGCAACCACTGGTCACGGTTTGTTAACCGTCCACATTCGTTTTGGGTGAGCTGCGCTAGCAAGAAGTCCATAGCAGCAAGAGCATTCGTGCATGCTTCATCCTGCGAATCGTCATTTGTGCTAGGCACTTTCTTCACATTCAATCCATCCAGAAATTCAACCACATAGTAAAAGATAGTCAGTAAGAACGACACCATGTCTTCATCGGAAAAGTTCGAGCTCTGACCAAGCGATTCAAGCACCATCTCGAAAAGCTTCTTGTTGTTATCCCCAACCGACGAGTCCTCTTCTTCGGTCTCAAACTCGTTCAAGAAGTCTGCCATCCTGGGCGCTTGATTGGAGGGGAAAAAGTGCCCCAGCAAAATGGAGACAACTTCATCGTAATCTCCAGCGTCGAATAGCCGCCGAGCCTCTGAACACACATCCGAAAAACGTAAACCAGATATCTTCTCGTCCAGGATCTCCAAGGTGATAGCATTATCAGCTTCTTGGTTGGGCAAATCAACTCGAAAAGTAATGCTGTCGTCTCCTTCAGTGAATTCAAGAAGCTTTTCTCTGCTTTTGATGTAGTAATGCTGAGCCATTTGAGCGTTTCCACAACGCTCGTACATACGCGCAACCAGCCAGAGTAAGCGCAGGAATTCACCTTCCGTTGGACACATCCCAGCTTCTTCTGAGTCTTCCAACCAGCCAAACTCGAACAGAAGCTTCTGGGCCTGTGCTAACTGGAGCTCCACTAATCTCCTCATTTTTCTTTTTCTTTTACCGCGTACGGGTTGTTGCGAAAGCGTGTCGAAGTGTAGCTCCAGTAGAAAAAGCTGGGCGCCAAGCGTTAATCCATTCCCTTCGAAGCGACTGCTTTGGATTAATGAGTGGTCAGCTACGTGAATCAAACTTGATTTCGTCGGTGTGGTCGCTTTCGCGAAGTCCAGCTCTCCGTTCAATGCCTTCTCCAGCCACATACACACTCGATGAATGCCTTCGTCATCATTTCCAAGTTTCAGATGTGACCATTTGCCACATTGATTGAGAAAACGAAGCACCCAGTCCAAAATCCCTCGAGAATGTGCCATTTCAGCATCTTTCTCACTGACGAAAGATGAAATCTGCCTTGGAGCAACACACTCAATCAACGATGCTGCTCTTGGAGCTGTTGGCTCTCGTAATGACATTTGTGAGGACTGTGAATCGGTATTTCCCCCTGCTCCTTCATCAGTCGATGCACATACAAACACAGGCATTCTCAAAAGCGTCCTCTTGTCTGCATCAGATATGCAGAACTCTTTGTCAACGAGCTCTACATTCAACGGAGGGGGCCACTCGATCGACACAGACTCTGGGGTTGCCTCTCTGTCTTTCTTGCCAATGTAGTCCGGGAGGAAAGCTCCTAACCGGTACGCCAAATTCTTTTCGCGAGCTTCTTTTACTGCAGCTGCATGCTCTTCTCGCAGTCGTTCTTCATTACGACGTGATTTGCGCCTTCTGGGCATAAAATCCGCCAGTTCACGTGCAAGAATCCCGCTATCTTGTGTGTCATTATCTGAAATACCGGTGGAAAGCGATGTCTCCAAAGCAGTACAAGCCTTGTGCTTCAAGCGTTTAGCTGGCGGTGGGTGGTCGTTTTCATCCTGGGACAATTGTTTGTCAGTCTCCACTGTTTCTTGCGCGCTCTTCTCGACCTCTCCATCTGTTGTCTCCATCTCCACATCAACCTTCTCCTCTTCATCATATCCGACGTGAATCTCCACCTCTGTACGTAAGACATCGAACCTTTCATCTCTGTTATTCTCTTCAAAAGCTTCCAGTAACAATTTCCCCAGTAAACTCCACGACGGCTGCATCAACTCGTATTTCCTCGTCTGCATCTTCGTCTCGAGCTCCGTCTTCATCTCCTGTAGTTTACTTTCCCTTCCCAACCCCGCCACCTTATCCAGCTCCTCTAGATGTTGCAGCTTCTTCTTGGCGTTCTTCAACAGCTTCAGCTCTCTTTTTGTCGGGTTTCCCATCCTTTCATCGTCAATAACCCTTACTGTAGCACACTGTCCGTCATAATGTCGAACATACTCCGCCACCCTTTTGTACTCGTCCACATCTCCGATTTGGTTCAGAACTTCGGCCAATGTCTCTACCAGTGGCCAATACGTGGCGTCCACCTTGAATCCTTCCTCCAAAGTCTGTCTAGCGAGCCACAGCTTGCCCGTCTCCAATGCAGTTGTAGCCATCTGATACCACACAACGACGTCCGTTGCGTCCAGATCCAGCGCAGACGCGAAGAAGTCCAGTGCTTGGCTGAAATTTGTAGCTTCAGCGGCCATAGCAGCCAGGTTCTTAAGGCACAAATACTCGAGACGAGGGCTCAGACGCGTTTGGCCAGTTAAAAGCTGCTGGTAAATGGCTTCGGCCTGCTCTGTCTGCTGTCGCTGCTGGAGACGCAGAGCCTGCTCATACAGAGCGGCATTGTCGGCGTCTTGCGCTTCTTCAGTAGCTCTTTCCTGCGCCAGATTCGTCTGGGCGTCGCCCTCAACCACGTTAAGTGCTGCCCATGACGCCATGAATTTGCAATTATACTTTCGACTTTTTAATAATTGAAAATGAAAAATTGAATTATTGAGTGAAGTGAAGAAGATGATGTGCACCACATTATCGTCTTCGATTGACAGTTTTCAGCACCAAGCTGACCACGCACCCCTTGCGTACGTAACTTATACAGAACATTTACCCATCGGCCCTACATTACAATTTGAACTGTACGGCCGATACCCAAGTCATTCTTCCATTTGCGGTCTACGTGTCGAATCCTCCGCTATGGAGTCTCTGTCCGAAATAACTCAAGAGACCGAAGCCGAGTTATTTGAATGGCCTCTACCACTTTTATCCGCAATGAAGAAAACTACAAAGGCAAAGTCACCGAACCTCCTGTATCGCGTTGGCGACATATTGGACCGTTTGGGTGAGGAATCAGACGACAACAAACTCGCATGTAAAGAGATCTTCCAGTATGCGAATCCACTGACGAAGCCACTTTTGAAGAAAATCAAGCGGATTACAGGACAACCTAACATGACTGCAGACGATAGAAAACAATTGCGCCACTACAGAGAAAACTACCACAAAGTACCTGACAAGTCGCTACCGAAATTATCTGTTGAAAATGGGGTTTATCTGTTCAAATTACTTCTTGTTGACCAGGAAGCTGCCGATTTTAAGACCAAATACAGCGTGGAGTACGCGTCCAATTCCGTCTCGTACGAGGAAGTAATTGCAATCACCTACGCGTGGCATGAAAGCGACAACAAGACCAGCATTGAACTGGACCGCAAAACAATTCAACTGGGCGACGAATGGGATGTGGATGCAGTTCTTGATACACTGGCCGAGCTTTCCAACGAGAATTGGATCTGGATGGACCAGTTCTCGCTCAACCAGGATGATGTGAAAACGGCGACTTTATCGTATACCATTCCCATGATTTTCCGCAACGTCCGAGTTGTGGCTTTCTTGCCATACACAGTCTGTGATCGATTATTCACTCGTATCAAAGCTTTTCGACAAGAAGAGAGCCCTAATGCTTCATTTGCACTCGGACAAGTGATGCTTCATGATTTAGCGTGCGAATGTACCGACGGGATTTATGGCTGGCTTAGTCGGTTGTGGCCCTGGCAAGAATTAATGCTCGCTTCGTCTCTGCGCTTTGTTTGGGGACTGGGCGAAAGCAAATGGACCAGACGCGAGTTTTTGAACGAATCGGAGAAGCACAAAGACGAGAAACAACCACCTGGAAAAGATTGTTCGATATCAAGAGCTTGGGCGAGAGTTAAACAGGAGGGACGGAAGATCAAGAAGTCTGTCAACCGCTCGATTACAGATTTGTCCACTTTCGAACAACCGATCATGAAACTCTTGAAAGAACTGACAAAGCGCAACACGGAGAGCGTAATTATCTCAAAAGAAGAATCGGCCTCGCTTTCAATGGTACATTATTTCTGCATGCGGCTGCTGAGCGGGGCAGAGGTCTACATGCCTAGTCCGTCACAAATTGAGCCAATTAAGTGCTTGAAGGTTCTTCAGGAATTGGCAAGTACTGGGCGGAAAGGGGGGCGTCGTTACGACTGCTACTATGCAGCAGCAGCGTTTATTAACGACTCCACTTTTCTACCAGAGAAAAAAAAGTCGATGGCCGCTCAAAAGCACCAAAATGAGCGTGATAACGTGGTGGACGAGTTGAAACTTCGACTTGCATATATCAGACTGTATGAACGAGAACATGCACGTTTGCGTTTTCCAGAGATGGAGGTGCTGCAAGATCCAGATCGTCTTTTTCAAGAGTATACCAAGCTGTATGACAAGCGAAACGATAAAAAGATTTTCTTCCGGGGTCCTTATTCTCCATCCGACGCAGGCCTTCAACAAGATTATATTGAGCTATACCACAGCGTTCACAAGACTACGCTAGTTGAATACGCTGGAGCACCTTTGGTGAATTTTACGGACTCCCAAGTGAATGGAATCGTACCACCGATAGTTTGGATATCTCGTGAGTGGCTCGATAGCCCAATACCACCCTTGAGAGCATTGCGCGTGAACGAAAACACTCGTGGTGGTGGTTTTCTTAATGCTGTGGTCTTGGCTGGGATGAATGAAGAGGCATTCTGCGAAGTTAGAGAGCTGGATGGACATTTTTGCGGAGTCGCATATGACATTAAGTCAATCGAGCCCATTAAAGTTGGTCGAAAGCGCGATTTTTGGGCCAATTCGATCCGTAAGATCGCGAAGAACTTGCATCCATCTCAAGTGAGCCGCATCAGAAATTTCAACACGATACTGACGGATATGAGGATGGGATTTTCCCCACTCACCCATGCAATCATCCATGCAACTTGCTTCAGAGCTGACCCGTTCCCGGCCCATTTGGCTAAAACATGTTTGGCCCTTTTTGGACAAAGAAATACGTGGAGCTATGTCAGCGTGATGACGCTCCTTCTCGGTGAGAACTTCGATTTAATTTTTCCAGAAAACGAAAGCACATTGGAATTGGCGAAGATTACTTTTTCGGATGGAACACAATGCGTTGGGATAATTACTAGCCAGCTGAAAAAGATTGCTTTGAAGAAAAAAACCACGTCCGACGTGATTCCGTCCATCATGAACGTCGTATTTGCTCCGTTTGTGGATTCCGTCATCCAAGCAAGAGTTAAGGTAGTGAAAACTGTGGCGGAGTTAGCCGTTTTCCAGTTTCCTGTCCGTTATAAACGACTTCACCGCGGGTGGAGAGCCGCAGGTGAGGAGGAGATAGTAGAAGCCACTTCAAAATAAGCCAAGAAACCAACAAAGGCAAACAATACACTCAGGTTATCTTCTTCTGCAACTATCTAGTCTGACTCGTCGTAAACGAAGTCCTTCGAGTCATCCGACGATCGCTTCCTCGACAATAAAGTGTCACCGCAGATCGGCGTCTAATTCGATACGGGACAACAGTTCTGGAGTAAAGGCGACCATATTTGCAACATTGTAGCCTTTCAAGAAGAGGCTCAAGATGGAAGCAGAAGATATTAACGAATTTAACGGGGGCAGTGAGGAAACCCCACTCGAAGCTGAGGAGATCGCACAAGTTCGAGCGGTTCTGGGGAGCCTAGGAAACTTGGAAGAGACCATCCACACACTTCAACGAGACCAAGGTCTCATGTTCGAGGCGGTCGCAAAGTTTGCGAATCGTACGGAACAACGCCAACAAGAAAATCTGAACGAAATCAAGGCGAATCATGAGCTGCTTGAACGAGTCATCAATCAGTTTAACCAGTTCGCACAGCAAAATGAGACAAGACAGTGCACCCAAGAGTCCGTCATTGCAAAACTCCAGTCAGAAGTTATGACCTTGAGAGACCAAGTGCAAGTGCTGGCTACAAAGGGTCCTAATGCTGTGGATACAACTAGTCAGTCATCCGCCAAGTCCGAGGAAGAATCAGACGAGGTCTGGGATGTGTATGGGACTATGCCACCGCATACCCCCGAATACAACGCCCATGAGTTGGAGCAACTTGTGGATAAATGCCACAAGCAGCGTGAAACTCCGATGTATGGAGGTGAGCCCAACGAGGACATTGAAGTCTACGTGCTCAATATGATCCGTTGGTACGCCGCATACCAGTTGTATTTCCACCGGGAGCAAGTAGACGTACGCGTTGGACAACTCATGATGAACCATACAAAAGGGAAGGCGAAGGCATGGCTGCTCCAAGAATATCAAGGGGAGCACCGCTGGAGCCACATAATTCGCAAGATGAAAAAACGTTTTGTGACAAAGTCCCGCCAGGAAGACTTGGTAGCCAAGTTTTTCGACTGTGTCCAAGGCAATCGGTCACTGGACATGTACAGCGATGAGTTCCGACGGTTAGCACGCACGGCTGGTGTCTCGGAATACATCAAGATCCTCCGCTTCAAACAAGGTCTGTCGTCAACCCAACTACTCCATCTGCTGAAAACGAAAACGTTCGATACCCTCGATGGATTAATCGAAGCCTCGCGGACTTTAAATCCGCGTGAATCTGGTAAACCAACTGAAAAAGGTGGAGCCAAAAGCACCAAGACACCTAAACCATCATTTGAGAAGAAATCTGACCCGGCAAAATGTACGTCGTCACGGTGCACCGAAAAAGGTCACACAAAAGATCGCTGCTGGATGCTACACCCTGACCTTCAACCGCAATGGCTAAAAGACAGTCAAAAGAAAAAGGGGAAAGGGGCCGCTGGAGTCTCGAAAACAAGCGTAGGGGGCGAGAACAGCGAATTGATGTCCATGCTGTCCACGATACAGAGCGACATTGCCAAACTGAAAGGTGATTTAAACTAATTGGTCTTGGGGATGGCGTCCCAAGACCCTGCAAAGCCAAACACAGCCGCGAGAACTGGGTCTTTGATCCGGGAAAAGCAGCAAACTCTATCTACTTCCACGCACAGAGCGAGATGGAGCCATTACCAGAAAAATATTTGATCAAGAACGTTAGTTGTGTCCGCGATGACGATATCCAGATTGCCAAGACATTTTTCGACGAAGGTGCGGATTTTTGTGGCATTTCGGAAGAATTTGTCGTCAGGATGAACTGGGGAAGGTATGTGGCGGACGCTGGATCCATGGCAGTAACCTACGCGAACGGCAAGACAGAAACAGTCAGAAACAAGACAATACAGCTGACAGTCTTCGTTGATAGTATTCCTGGCTACACCAGCAAGTTTCAAGTCTGTCACATTCCGAACGGCTGCGATTTAATGCTTGGGGTACCTTGGAAAAGAGCAAGAAACCCTGTGATCGATTGGAAAACAGACCGAATTTATACAAAAGAAGAGTTCTTGGAGGAGTCTTTAAAGCAGGATCGTCAGTCTGGTGAGCACGGAAGAAATAGCAACAATTATCATTATTGCAGCCAGTTTGGCGAAACGAAGGTTATTGACTTCAAGCGAGCAGACAAGCTCGTTCGTAAGAAGGAAGTTGAGTTTATCGCTATCCTGCCTCCAGAGACTGTGAATGCTCTTTACAATGAGATAGTAGAAGAGGAACAAGCACAAACGGTTGCTGCAAATGGAGCAAGCAGACAATCGAGCGACAAAGCTCAAAGACAGCAGGCGACGGACATGGATAGTTTCAAAGGAAATCCTGGTTATGAGCTGTTACAGGAATTTGCGCATATTTTTCGGACTGAACTACCAGTAGGTCAACCCCAACACGGCGAGCACGAGATGGAAGTGATCGATCCGAGTAAAGCAATTTTCACGCAACAATGGAGATTGAGCCCCAAGCAAGAAGACGGATTGCGAGAGTGGACGAAGATGATGTTGAAAGCAGGATTAATTCGACCAAGTAAGTCACCCCATGCCGCACCGACGTTCTGCATCAAGAAACCGGTGGGCTGGCGAATAGTACATGACTACAGAGCTATGAATGCTAGAACAATTCGACAATCAACTCCCATGCCACGGAAGGATGTGATCCTGGATCGAATGAGTGGTGCGTATTGGTATAGCTGCTTTGATTTACTATCTGGTTATTATCAAATAAGAATGCGACTGAAAGATGTACCATTCACGGCTTTCCAGACACCCGACGGACTATTTGAATATCTGGCCGTACCAATGGGCTTAAGTAATGCTCCAGCTACGTTCAACCGAATTGTACAGGGCATCTTCGCGGATATGCGTGATTCAGTGGCAACATATTTTGACGATCTGTACGTTTTCACCAAGGATCAAGACGTGGAGTCACACCTAGCAGCAGTTCGAAAGGTGTTCGAGCGGTGCAGCGACAAGAAACTATACCTGAAACTCTCAAAATCTACGCTGTGCTCTGAGGAAATACCGTGTTTAGGTGACTTTGTGGGCCGAGATGGTGTCCGCATTGATCCAGATAAAGTGCGAGTGATCAAGAACTGGCCACGACCTCAAACAACCAAAGAACTACAATCCTTCTTGGGTACGACTGTGTATGTGCAGCGATTCTGCAAGGACTACTCCGAATTGGGTGCTCCGCTATTTAACATGATCAAATGTAAGGAGAAGCGGCGGTTAACGTGGTCTCCGGAAAGTGTTCATGCTTTTGAACAACTCAAGGTTGCGCTAAGTAATACACCGGTCCTCGCCCTTCCTGACTTCAACAAGCCATTTTTCCTACGTACGGACGCATCACGATTTGCCATCGGAGGTGTTTTATTTCAGATGAAGTCGGCATCTCCTACGACAGAAGCGGTCGAGCAACCAATTGCTTTTTGTGGGCGCAAGATGAAGGATGCAGAGCTAAATTACCCCACTCACGAGCAGGAAATGTTGGCCATTATCCACTGCTTAAAAATATGGCGAGTCTATATCGTGGATGGAGGTTGCACGGTGGAAACAGACCATCGCTCTCTAGAGCGCGTGTTGACTCAGAAAACTATAAATCGACGAATATGCAGGTGGTACGACCTGCTCGCAGAATTCAACCTCAAGTTTCGGTACATTCCAGGGCCGACCAACACAGTGGCAGACGCATTAAGTCGGCGCCCGGATTTTGAAATTGACTTTGAAATGCAGAAGCAGAAGCAGATGAATGCAGTTTCTCATTTGAAACCTCTCACGTTGCTCACGCTGATCAGACGGGCTCAACAGCGAGCGGGGTGGACAGAAGCATCCATCAAGAAAGAAAAAACTCCGGCAAATCTTCAGTATGACCCGGAAAAGCTACTCGTATATCAAGTTAGACCTGATGGATCGCGCAGAATTGCTATTCCGGCAGGTGATATTGAGATACGCAACACTATATTGTGGGAATTTCACGACATCGCTACGTCTGGACATCCTGGGGTGGAGAAAACAATTGAAGAAATTCAGTCCCGATTTTACTGGAAACACCTTCACAAGACCGTCAGGGAGTACATTGCAACGTGTGAATCCTGTCAGCGAAATAAACGGCGAAATGGCAAATCACCAGGGCTGCTACATCCTCTCGAAGTCCCAACAGGACGATGGGTGTCTATCGGCATGGACTTTATTACGGAATTGCCAACCACCAAGTCGAAGAACGACTGCATTCTTGTCATTGTTGACAGACTAACAAAGAGAGCGCATTTTATTCCGACCGTATCCAAAATCTCAGCTCCGGACTTAGCGAAGTTGTTTGTGGAGCAGTATGTAAAGCTACACGGTCTCCCTACGGATATCGTATCGGATAGAGACTCAAAATTCACTTCCAAGTTCTGGAGTTCATGTGCTGAAATTTTGGGAACGAAGCTCAAGATGGCGACATCACACCACCAGCGAACGGATGGGCAAACCGAAAGAGTGAATGCTATCTTGGCGAGTTACCTGCGTCACTATGTCAGCGGCTTTCAGAATGATTGGAATGAGCATCTTGCTCTTGCAGAGTTCGCTTACAATCGCCAGTACCAAGCAACGATTCAAATGAGCCCATTTCGTGCCGATTTGGGGTACGAGCCACGTCTTCCGGCGGATCTACACCTGCCTGACAAGATACCAAGAACTGTGACGGATTTTCTTACTGCTCAACGCACGATCCTACGAGAACTGCAAGCCAAAGCTCGACAAGGTGCAGAAAAAATGAAATTGCTGTACGATCGGGGTCGGCGAGACCAGAAGTTTGAAATTGGTGACATGGTTCTCATTTCAACTAAAAATTTGACTCCTGCAAACGTAGGAGCTGCCCGACGAAAATTTGCTGCTCGGTGGATTGGACCCTACGAAGTGGTTGAAGTTCATCACGACGGAGCGGCGTACCAGCTTAACTTACCAAAAGAGTTGAGCCTGCATCCTATATTTCACACAATGGTGCTCAAGAAATTCTACAAAGACCAGTCAGGGGTAAGCCGAGATACGACACTTCCACCTGTTCGACTTAAGGACGGGTCTGAGGGCCATCTAATTGAGGAAATCATCGACCACCGCATTACAAGGAAAGGTGTCGAAGAGTACAAGTGCAAGTGGGTGGGCCGAAATGATGACATCACGTGGGAACCTACCGAAAATTTGTTGTCCGTCCCAGGTCTGATCAAGGAATTTCATCGGAAAACGAACAAATTACCAACACGGCTATCGCGACGGCTCAAGTCCAAGAAACAATGCAACTTCGAGCACCTCATTCAGCAGTATTACTTCCATTAAGAAGAGGTCCCGTTCTGAAGGAGGTCGTGTGGCGGAGTTAGCCGTTTTCCAGTTTCCTGTCCGTTATAAACGACTTCACCGCGGGTGGAGAGCCGCAGGTGAGGAGGAGATAGTAGAAGCCACTTCAAAATAAGCCAAGAAACCAACAAAGGCAAACAATACACTCAGGTTATCTTCTTCTGCAACTATCTAGTCTGACTCGTCGTAAACGAAGTCCTTCGAGTCATCCGACGATCGCTTCCTCGACAATAAAGTGTCACCGCAGATCGGCGTCTAATTCGATACGGGACAACAGTTCTGGAGTAAAGGCGACCATATTTGCAACAAAAACACACCGAAGGCTATTGCTTTGTTTCTGCAGAGAAGACGACTGGAGCATTGTTGGTTACATTCCTGGGTTTGATGCTGAGACGAACTCAGCGGCTCTAGGCTCGATTTCTCATACCAACGTTTCAATCACGCGAATTTTAGCGGGTCACTGATCTCGGTTTTGAATTTTTCTTCGAAGAGGAGTAGAACCGCGTGCCCACTCCGCCAGCCGAATTTCTCGCCTTGATGGACATCCGAGACTGTCGTTGATCCACCTGTTGTTCTTGTCACACTTCCTGTAGTCCTCTTAATAAACAGCTTCGCATGAACAGGGAGTCTACTCCAATGGTGCCAACATGTAAAGCGGCGTTCTCAACCTTGTCAGACTGCAGTTGCTTGGCGACAATTTGTGTCTCCACATACGTTCAAATTTTTAGCTTTTCTCGACGTGGAAAAATGTTCAATAACAAAAAAACAATCTTCTTTACGTTAACAACGTTTCAAGCCCTTTATCGCATTTTGTATTGCCTATCTTACCGAGCTGTACGTTGACCAACCTCATCAACAAGCTGGTCCAAATTCCCAGAAGCGCAGCATTAGAAAAGTCAGCGTCAGCCACGTTACCGTGATGCCAAACCCAATGCCCCACCACAGACCTTCAACGCCCATGTCAGCTACAAACGCAAGGATAGCTCCTAGTGGAATTCCCCCACCGTAGTATCCGATAACATTGGCGATTGCAGCAGGTTTCTGCCTACCTGCTCCACGGAAAATACCCTGCATGACCGCGTTAAGACCATCCGCGATCTCAAGGGGAGCCCACCTGGCCATAATCTTGGAGGCATTACTGATGCTCTCGTCGTTATCAAGAAAAAGTTTCGGGATGTAGTCACTGAGACTGAACAGCAACACTGCAAACACCACGGAGACCCCCAACGTGATAGCAAGCGCCAAATTGCAGGCCATCTTGGCCTTTTTCGGATCACCGGCACCCAGACAATTCCCCACGCGAATACTGGAAGCCACTGCTATACCGTAAAAAGCCGTGTAGAGAATGATGTTGACGTTCATCAGTACTGAGTGTGTTGCCAATGCAACGACACTGTTTGGCAGAACACCCGATAGAATCGCAAGGATTTCAAAAGCCCATACTTCGACAGCCATCATGATCATACCAGGACATCCAATTTGCCAGAACAGCCCGACGTAGCTCTTCGCAGCCTTGAAATCCCATCCGTGTCCCCACCACCGTCGAAGTTGCTGTGGTCGCCACATGAAGTACGGGACCAATAGAAGAGCGACTGTGATGTTGCCTAGTGATCGTGCGACGGCGAGACCGTTGAATCCCAGTGACGTGTGATACGCGAGACCATAACCGGCTGCAAGGTTGACGACGTTCCCGACGACTTCGATGACGACCAAAGGCTTGACGATGTTTTGACTCTGCATCACTTTCCGCACCAGTTCGTAGAGGAAAAGAAACGGGAGTCCAGGGAGCATCAAACGGGAAAAATCTCGCGTCAACTCAGTCACTTCAGCATGTTGTCCGAGCCAATTGAGAATCGTTTCTGCGAACGAATTGATGATGACCATGGGGACGAGTGCGATGGTGAGCACTAACACTCCTGTTTGGAAGTAAATGCCGATCTTGTCGAAACGTTTGGCACCATAAGCCTGGGAACAAAGCGTATCTAGAGCGGATGCAAGGCCGAGTCCGAGAGATTGAGCTGTGACATTCAAAAGCTGCACAGGATACGTGAGTTTATAATACAGGTTAAATACAAAGACAACTGTACGTACCATGACGGAGATGGTAGCAGCGTCAACGTAATGCACCCCTGGGACGAACCGAACCCGAACCACGGTTCTACTGTTTTCTACGAACCCGAACTGGGCAGGGAGCCCGGTTCCACCAAAAAGTCACCGAACCGAACTTGGGGGAGAACTCGGTTCGTTCTATAAATCCGAGCCTATCATTGGCTAACATTCCCATACTTCATTGGTCATAAATAATCTGCCTTGCCAAGATTTAGGTCTGCACTTCTAGCATTTTACGGCAGACAACTTCAATAGCACTTGCTCCCCACCCCCTCCGATGGACGACCTCCCGATCATCGAGTTGCCAGAGCACTATCGTGTCAACGGAGAAAAGCTTGGGCTGGCTCTTGCTCACGTGTCAGCACAGGCAAATAGTATTGCTGAGCGTCAGGCAAAGCTTCAGCAACGGCAGTACCTCCACGAAGAAGAGCAGCAGCGCTCCATCGAGCAGTACGTTGCAGCTGCACGAGAGGAAGCAGAAGCGCGAACCAACGCACTCGTGCTTGCCATTCAGCAGGCGTTTGGCGACCCTTCAACGTTGGAACTACGCGTCGACGCACGTATTCAGAATGTCCTCCAGCAGCTCCAATACGGAGCTCAGGAACAAGCTAGAGCCTTCACAGAATCCCGACTTGCTGATCAAGCTCGGCTTAATCAACTCGTAGAGGAGCACATGCACGCTACCCGTCAACAAATCGAGCACGAGGTGAACATGCGCGTTGAGCGTCGCGTCCAGGACTTACGCGAAGACATCAACAAGTACGTTGAAGATCAGTTTCAGGTTGCCGTTCAGCGTTCAGAAGATAATGCACGTCTGCTCGTGAGAGCTGAGCTGCAAGATCGCCGTGGTGAGGAATTCTTGTCCATGAGCGACCGTCGAAGATCGCAATAGCTGCAAGCCGATGTTCTTTTAGTTGCCCGCTCAGTATAAGTTTTAGCTAAAACATACCGTAAATTAGCCAATGAACGGCGCCGATCGGTGGATCCTTCGATCTCTCCCAGATCAATAGATTGAGGCTCCTTTTATTTACGGGAGGAACTTTCAGACCGGCTCGTTACCGACGTTAAATAAGGACCAGAACGGTTTTTTTTTAGTTACCGAGTTCAAACCGAAGCTAGAACGGTTACCGATAAAAATTTTGGGCTGTAGCCATTGGGTTCGTCCCAGGGGTGACGTAATGTTGCGAGTTTGACCCGCCCATATTACCAGCTAACAGAATGGATACAAAACCAGGTAGAAATTCGAGAACGGTGGTGCCAGTCTGAAATTTAAGCGTGGATGTTAGAAAAGAATTTACTATGATAGGTAATAGTACATGTAGTAGGTCCACTTACCACTGGCAGAATTAGTTTCATAAGCCCCCGAATTTCCTCCTTGAGCTTCGGCTCTGGTTCAAGATGGCTGTCTTGGACTCCTTCAATTGTCAAGAAAGACTCGTTTAGTCCATTGCACCGCTTTTCGATGAGCTGTTCGTCCATTGTTGTGTCGATTCTTGGGCAGATTGAGTAGTGAAAGAGTGAAAGAGGAAACAAACCGTGATCGCGTCAGTGGTAACGTCGACGTCATTCGAGATGACGTTATTTTACCACTGACGTGAACATTGCAAATGGTAAACAAAAAAGCAACACTTTGATCCGTATTGTGACCTAAGACTCATCATGAATGACCACCCACTAGGCAACAAAGAGCAGCGGTCAATTAATTCATTCGTATCTCTTGATAATACTCGTCCTCCAGCAAAAAATACTCAAATATGCAATGCACCAATCCCACCCACCCACATGCCATACCCGTTTAAACCTCGTCATGGTGGATGGTGCTCAAACATGTACTGCTCGACTCAGTGCTTGGCTTCACAGGCCACGCAAGTCACTGCGGCGCCCATACCTTTCATCGAGCGCCAGTAGTGAGAATACTCAAATTTCTGCTTGCAAGTTTGGCACTTCGTTCGAATCTTCCGCATACATTTCGCAGAACACAACTCGCAGTAAATCTCACGTCCTTCACGGTAAGCAGCAACAAAGTTACCGCGCGACACCATCGTGATAACTCCGCACAACGGACAACTACAAGTCATCAACTTGTTGGATTTCTCTTCATCCACAACAGCCTTCTTGTCCTTATCCTTGATCGTGGTGTTAGCCTTAATCTGGCCAGACTGAAGAGGCTTGAGTCCCAGAGCGCTGCACACATCATTACACTTATGAGTGGCAAAGAAAGCAGTCATCCCAACCTCCAGCAGATTCCCGTAGCCGAATTTCCCACTTTTCGAGTGGATCTGTGGGTCCGTAAAGATCCCCCCGACACCTTGAAGATCCACCACCATAAGCTCGCCGAATGTCTTCTGCCAGGTGAAATGGCTGAAAGCCTGAGCCGTCTCACTAAAGTCCAGACCGTCTTCTCTGATCCAACCTTTGTTGTTGTTGTACTTCTCGTACTTCCCTTTAATATACGGTTCTGCAGTAAACGTGGCCATCGAAGAGCTCAATCCAGCTTTCTTTGGGTTCTTGACCTCGTACCAGCACGTGAAGATAAAATCCACACCCTTGTCAATGTTGTCAGAGGCTGAAAACTCGGAAGCGAGACGTTTGGCCACCATCTGCATCTTGACATCGTTCTCTAACGAGTGTCTAGATGTCGACGCAACACTGGCAGCTTTCCCGAAGTAACACTTGGCCACGAGGTGCACGTCCATATTGCAGTCGAGCAGAGCGTGGGCCGATCGCATTGCACCCTTCGCAAAGCAGGTTCGAGATAGGCGGATGGTCGTGTTCTGCTGCGTGTGTTTTAAGTCCAAATTCTTCCAGTCAACAGGTTCACCAGGCCGGAAATGAAGCGAGTGACGGACAGCAGCGATAGCAGGAGACTTATCCAGTTGACTCCAGTTAAGGGGCTTCATTTCGGGAGGAGCAACAACTTCAGCCTCCACCGGAGTTTGTTTACGCCCCATAAAGGCGAAGCCGCCAGCAGCATTCCCGTCTACAACATGCCTAGAGGTTGTAAACACAGTTCTCTGCATGCTTGTGGATATTGAGGAGCTCGCTGAAGATGAAATTACACTCCCGAAACGAGCAATGTCTCCTGCCTTCGATAGAGAGAGCTTCTGGAAGTCTCGATCAAAGCCGTCATAGCTTTCAACACCACTAAACTCTTCCTGTAGGATGGTCACCATCTTCGTCGTCCGATTTGGATTAATCTCAATGAAAGAAAAGTCGATGCCACGCGCTGCCATTTCTCTCATTTGACTGCAAATGTCGGGACTTTGCTCGATCTGGTCACGGTAGGTCATGTCATCGTTTCCGCCGTGGAATTTGCTTCCGTGGCATGGAGCATCACCAACAACTACGATGCGCTTCGCCTCGGCTTGAAATGGCATCGCTAAAGCAGCCTCTAAACCCCCTGGAATATCCTCAGGACGATCACCACCTCCAATGGCTTCGAGTGAAGCAATGAACCGTCGAACGGCATCCACATCCGAAGTCAACTCCAGAGTCTGGATACGTTTATCACCGTCACAAAAGTCTCGATAGGCCACAAACCCCACTCGGAGATTAGTTGTGGGGTGGTCCTCCCTGATGGTGCGGATGATTGAGACAATCGCCGCCTTTGCCTCGAAAATCCATGAATACATTGAGCCCGTACAGTCCATTACAATCACGAGGTCCAGTGCGCTTGCCTTAGCATACTTCTGCTGAATTTCCTTTGCGACCTTCTTGATTCTGCGCTCCATTTCACTCCGAATCACGCTGAAGTGCTCCATCTGCTGCAGCTCGCGCTCCATAGCGGTCAATCTCCGCTTGAAAAGGTCGATTTCGTCGTCAAAAGCGGAGCGACACTCGCCGTTATGACTACACCAGCCAAATTCACAAGTGAATTTCAAGAACTTTCTCTTCTTTTGCATCTCCATTCGCAGTTTGGCGAGCTCCGCTTCGGCCGCATCTGCACGAATGGAACTTGCCGACTTCATTGTCGATCCCTCGGCATCTTCCGTTGGCTTTGTTGCAGATGCCCCACCTACTTTAATTGCTTGAAACCTTTCACGCAGTCTCGCCACTTCGGCTTCGGCTGCCTCAGCTCGAAGAGAACTTTTCGAACGACCTCGTGGGAAAACCATCACCACTTCACTCGCGGAAGGCAAATTGAGGAATGACCCATGACGTCTTCTTCACTTCGCTTTTCCAAGAATTTTCAGTCAATCCACACCGCATATCTCTTCCCCAGTTGGCAGTTGGACATGGCGAATGTAAGTTTTGATCGAGACTGACTTTACCAAAGCTATTTTCAAGTTTGTTTTTCTCCGAGAATGTCGATCGGCTCAAGTTAACGGTGCGAAGTCAACACTAAATGGCCGGAAGTGGCCACATCATGACTCTGTTGGGTCTGGAGTCCTTGACCATGGCAGAAGAGCTGCGTTTCATGATTGCCGGACGCTTCCGAATGCCACAGCAAATCCAACTGGCCGACATTTTGAGCGCGATGCAGTTCACGTCTGCTCTCGTCAACGTAGCATCCTGGTTTTCACACCAATTCGACCCCACCGACGACGTTGAGCACTACCTGCAGGACCTCATTCGTATGCACCACTACATTTCAGCGCACAACCGACAGCGGCCACTACGCAGCAATCATCTTGGTGAGTCTTCCGAGGCTAGCGGCGCTGCTGTAACTGGACAACTGTTGTATTTCTACGCCTCCTTCGCAGACAGCAGAGATCGACACCTTCTGACGAAAATCTATCAGACACTGGGGCTTTCGCGAGCGGTAACGTACTGCGTCGTGGCCAATACAATGCCCTTCAAGTTCCAGAAAGAGTTTCTCGATTTATTCGCCGAGGACCTTCCTGAGCTTCGAGAGTGGATCAACTGGATCGATGAACTGGGCCATTCCGCCAGTCGAAATGAGGATGGAATCGATGAACAAGTGGTCTACGCACCAGGGTATGAGAGTGTCGTGAGTTTCGTAAGCAGAACGATCCGAGAACACTGTACGCTGACGTGGCTTCAGCTACTGCGGCCTCTTGATACACCCAAGAGACTTGCGTTGATCGAGGCAGTCCAGAAACTCCTTGCTGCTTCAAATAACAGTAACTTCTTGGCGCCAACTACGAGCACTTTGAAGAAGTTGGGCAGGTTCTATGAAACCACGGGTACCTCTGCAGCTAAACTCCTGGATCTGGACGTGGCAGTGCGTCTCGAGCTTGCCTTGCTGCTGGAAGTGTTCCCAACTATCATACTAGTCACACTATTCGCGAAGTTCAATAGCGAGAAAATGATCCACCTTGTTGTCAAACGTGGGCTGCCCTTCTTCCCGAAAAATGACCTGCTAAGGATGGTCGAAGCTCTGGATCCTGCCGAAGCCAGTGCGACCGAAGTGTTTGTGTCCACATTGTTCAATTTCGGACGAAAAAAGGTGGATTTCCTGCTCTTGTTCTTGTCCTTCTCGTCCCAGAGCCAACTTCGGTTTCTCGATCTCATGGTCGCAACGTGCAACTCGACATTGAACACAGGATTGCCTAGTCTCGAGGAAGAAGACCCCGAAGACGCCTTTGCGAGCCAAGCACATCTCCGAGGGAACTACTTCCTGCTGAAATTCTTCCTTTTCGCTCGTCTCCGTTCTCCAGATCTCGTCATTCAAAAACTGTCCACTTTACCGACCGAAGTGGCCCAACAGCTCATGTATGGCGTGGAAGTTCACTCGGCTGAGGACTTTGTAGTACTTGGTCGGGGGCTGGAGATTGTCGCGCCTCCTTGTCTTCAACATTTCCTCCGCTTATTCATGTCTATTCAGCTTGATTGGCGTGAAGCTCTTGTGATGTTAGTCGAAGAGATGCCGGGCGAGGAAGCACTGCCGCTCTACGATACGCTCCTCAGTCTGCAAAGCAGCTTCGCGACAAGTGGCAACGTTACGACTGTGCTCCAAATGCTCGGGGGTCTCGACAAAAAAGACAAGATTCTTCTGTGTCGGGATATCCTTGCGAACCATCCCGATGCACAGAACGGAGATACCAGTCCGTCGTCCACCACTCAAATCCACGCCAAAGTTCTGCTTTACCTGTGCGAGTGCGAACTCGCCCGTCACAAAGCGCTTCGACTGCTACGAGCCATTCCATTCCTGGAGTATGAACGCATGTTGTCCCTCCTACGTACTCAACGGATGCCCGAGCAAGTAGCATTGACCCGCCTCATGCTGAGTATGCCCAGTGACGCCAATTGTCGTCTCTTGTCCAAGATGTCAGCATGGCAAACCGACGCGCTTGATGCCTTTTTTCAGGTCTTGCTCATGCTCGCCAAGGTGGAGTACAAAATGTTCGCCAAACTCGTGGGGTCGAGATACGTCAGCGCCGAACAGCTTGAGGTTTTCATTACAGTGGCCGTGGACATGATGAATCAAGCTTCCAGTCGAGAACTCGTGATTTTTGCTGCTGAATTACCCGTTGAAGTCCGTAATCTTCTCTTTGAGATGCTTACCGATCGTCCGGAGAAGGGAGTCCTGCTGCGCATCATCAGCTACTCGACTCGCGTTCCACCAGAGCTGATGCACATTCTTGTGGCTTTATTTCATCGGATGACATGGGAAATCCGTTCATCCTTCATCGAACAGCTCCGAGCCTTAGAAACAGTCAGTGATGTCCAAAATCTCGCAGAAGTAGCGTCCAACCTCCAGGAGAACGAGGCACTCCGTCTCATGGTTTTACTATTCAATCCGTTGCAGGTCCCAATCAGAATAAGCCTCGTAGCTCTGTTCATGAAGATCAGTGTCTATGAACGGGCTCTGGTTCTTTCTCGGCTGGTCAAAATGCCCAAGAGCTTGGTGAGCTCCTTCTGCACTGCAATGTGCAATCCAAATTGCGAAGCCATTAGCCCTTCGTTCTGCCGCGTTATCGGGTTGGTCGACACGAAGTATCACGTTCCACTACTTGGCTTGTTGAAGAGCGAGCCGCTGTGGTTCTTTCTCCGTCTCATGGCTGATTACTGTGATAGTGAAAAGAGCCCGGAAGAGACCACTGAACTCCTGAATCGAGTAGCTGATGTGGTGTGCTTATTTACACTCCACGAGCACTTCCTGGTCTTGCGAGATGTCATCCGAGAGGCTCTTGGCGATGCACTACCCTTGGGGGACATTGTAGCCGTTCTTGCTTTATTTCCCGACATACCCAGGCTGGTCGAATTCCTCCGTTATGCCGTAGGGTTCGCCAAATGTGCACGCACCATTTTAATCTTCCGAGTTCTTTCCAAGTACCAACAACCAGCGTTTATATTCGAGATGTGCCGCATTCTGGACTTGGATGACGCCGTTTTCGCATTGAAGCGGCTGGACCGAATGTGGCAGCGTCGTCATGAAGAGCTGGACATGGCGATAGAGCCCCTCGCTCGCATGTACGACAATTTAGTTCCCCTCACGCTCCCTTTAGTGTTTTCTGATGGCTCACTCTCCTGTGTACAGGTTTGCTGGGGGAAGCGCTCAAGTCAAGGATGATTTCTGTGACCTCATCGTGGGCTTTAGAGGACTTTCAGCCGCGGTCGACGATGCCAAAGCCAACGGATCTGTAGATCGCCTAGTCACACCTCGCGTCTTGGATCACGCTCGAGATGATCAAGGCTCAAGTGATTCAGAGGATACAGAGAACCGCGATAGTTTACCTCGGCTGCCAACAACGACACCTCCTTCACATCGACCAGTTCCACTTAATCACCACCTGCAACGAACGAGACCTAACCAAGTATTTCCTCGAAAGAGAACCGATCGGAAAGCTTGGTGGCAAGATCTGGATGACACTTCGCTTCTCTTACTTCCATGTGATCGACAGGACACGACTTCACCACAACAAGTTTCTTCATCCCCGGACATACTTCCGTCCGTGTTTGTTTTAACTGAGCAGCCACACTCTCTGAGCGAAGATGGTACATCACCATCGCAGCTAACAGATTCAGTGAGCTCGTCAGCAGAAACACTGCCACAAATTGAGACGGAGCCAATTCAAAGGAAGGAGAAACCCCAACAACCTCTCAGTTCAAGTCCAGAGAACCGCCGCAACGTTGATTCCCTTAGTCGATCCGAGTCAGCTCCAGCTACGTTGACGTTCGAGAATGAGACTCAGTGGAGTAAGCAGAAACGTTCGCGTGGCGTAGCTGCAGCTCTTGGCAACCCTCTGGAACTCCATATTTGTCGAGATAAAGGTGCCGATTTCCTCCAGAAGCAACGCGAACGAGTGTACCAAGAGAAAGGAGCGTCAAGACTCCGACACGCGAGAACTCCAGCAGCTCAAGCTCACGTAATGGAAGCGCGAGTGTGTCGAGCGTTGGGAAAGCGTCAAGTGACGCTGCACACGGAATTAACCCCTCTCTTACGGCCCGATCGACATACGGTAGAAAATGCCGTTGTGTCGCTAGCGAAGGCAGCGCAGCTTCGTGAATCCATTCCGCAAGGGTTTATTACGGAGGTTCCAATGACCCAAACCCGAAGAAACCACACTCGTACAAAAGCTCCCAGCCAGTCCAATACACTCTGCAGCTTCAAATTGAGTGCGAACACGGAGACACAGAGCTGTGAACCAGTTACGCCGTGGTGATGCCATTAGCAAGTGTTGCGACCAACACTCCTCAACAATAATTGTTCATCAATTATTGCAATTTTGAATTCTGAGTCTGACAATCACTCTGTAGTCACTCATCCGAAATACCAACACTCTCATTTACGTTCAGAGCTCACGTGTGGCTCTTGCTCGATATGCTGCGGCGTCTCCCTCGGTCAGTAGCTCGCTGGGGTGTATCCTGCTATTCCTGCTTGTTCCTTATGCTCTCTATGATCTATGATCCGTTCGCGCAGCTTCCAAGGCGTAACGCTGTCTCTTACACGAGCTCGCGTGCATCCGCGCTGTAGTTTGGTCCATTTTTCGCCGTCAAGAGCTTCCCAGCTGCTCTTTTCTACGTTATCAGACTCTAAGGACAAAAAGGAGCAGAATGGCATTGCTTCGACCCAGGTAGAACTCTACAAGTATCTTTTTGTGATATATGTTGATACAAATTATTATGGCGTAAATTGGTACAGCCTCCAGTGGCGAAAGCAGGTGAACTCAAACGTCTATTGTCACTGTACAAGCCAGAGAAGAAGCCACTGGCCATTTCTATCTCCACTTTAGGTATCTCCACATTCATTACAATGTGTGTGCCCTACGGAATGGGCAAAGTCATCGATGTAGTGACTGCAGGCTCCGCTGCTGCCATGCCTCTGCCCACTGTGGTGACTCTGCTTGGAGGCCTCTTTGCTGCTGGATCCATTGCCAATATTATCCGTGTGGACACGAGCAACATGATCGGAGAGAGGATCACCAACAGGCTGAGACAGGATACGTACGCATCGATCCTGCGGCAGGAGCTGGGCTTCTTCGACTCATCCAGGACGGGCGAGCTGTTGAATCGACTGAGTGCGGACACGACGCTGATCGGAAAAGTGTTGAGTGATAATGTGGCTGGTGGACTGCGTAGCACAGGACAAGCGCTGGGGTCTATTACGATGATCTTTGTGACGTGTCCACAATTGGCGATGGTTATGCTGTCTGTGGTTCCCCCGATTGCACTAGGTGCTGTGAGTTACGGTCGATATGTGAAGACGCTCACGACCAAAGTACAGACACAGCTGAGTGAAGCGACCGAGGTGGCCGAAGAGAAACTTGGGAACATTCGAGTGGTTCGGTGGTTCGCGAAGGAACCACACGAGGTGGAAGCCCACGGACAAAAAGTGGATGAGGTGCTCGCACTGGCACGTAAGCGCTCGCTGGCAAGTGCCACTTTCTTCGGCGGAGTGGATTTCGGCGTGAAGATGAGTATGCTCGGTGTGCTAGGATACGGCGGCCAAATGGTGGTGGACGGACTCCTTACCAGTGGAGATCTCACGTCGTTCCTGTTGTATACACTTTACGTTGGTTTCTCCTTCGCGGGGTTGTCATCTTTCTATGCCGAGCTAATGAAGGGTATCGGAGCGTCTTCCCGAGTTTTCGAGTTACTTCACCGGCAGCCGAAGATCCGAGTACCAGAGGGAGGCTGGACACCGCTTCCTGTTCCATTCACCGGCCACATTCAGTTTAAGGACGTTGCTTTCGCATACCCCACTCGTCCGGACTCGGAGATTTTCCGTGGCCTGAACCTGGAAGTGCTGCCAAATGAGACCTTGGCGCTTGTCGGACCGAGTGGGTGCGGCAAGTCGTCAGTGACGTCACTGCTCGCTCGTTTCTATGAGCTAGATGGGCCTAAATGCGGTGGAAAGATTACACTTGACGGTACAGACATCTCCTCACTTAACCCGGCAGAACTGCGTGGCTTAATGGGTGCAGTTCCCCAGGAGCCCCCGCTTTTCGCGTGCTCGATTCGGGAAAACATCGCCTACGGTTGCTCCGAAGGTCAAGAAGCGACTTTGGAGGACGTCATTCGAGCGGCAAAGACTGCGAATGCGCACGACTTCATCATGTCGTTTCCGGATGGATACGACACAATTGTGGGAGAGCGGGGCCAAGCACTTTCTGGCGGACAGAAGCAGCGAGTGGCTATTGCACGTGCGCTGGTTAAGCGTCCTAAAATCCTGATCCTGGATGAAGCTACGTCCGCGCTGGACCCGGAAAGCGAGCGCCTTGTGCAGGATGCAGTGGATCGTGCCAAGCAAGGACGCACTGTGATTCTGGTAGCTCACCGCCTATCTACCATTAAGAGTGCTGATCGTATTGCCGTGCTTTCAGACGGCCGAGTTGTGGAGCAGGGCACCTTCAACGAGCTTGCTGCTCGCCAGGATAGTACATTTTCCCAGGTGGTACTGAACGGACAGAGCTAACTACGATGTCTCTTTTGAAGCCGGGAGGATTGATACATAGAAAGCAAAATGTTTACCACGTATGCGGCTGACGTTATATTGTGCGGCGAGTGCTAACGATCTATTCTTCAAAGGCAGGTTTGCTGGATCGAGAATAGTAAAGGTCAGTCACTACTAGCAGCAGCAATAATAAGGTAAACCTACACTGATTTCAAGTATTCCTTCGTGAAAAAGTCGAGCGACAAGGAACCAGTACGGACTGCGGATACAGCGGCAGCTCCACTCCCACCTGGTATTGTCGGCCGATTTCCATCTTCGACTAAATCGTTGGGTTCTCCTTTGCTCGACTTGCTGTTGCCATCAAAATTTGAAAAGGAGCTCGAGGTATCGGGAAGACTGGCAGATGTATGCAGCGTTGGTAGTGGTTCCACCTTGCACCCGGAGGCGTGAGAACCCCAGCTCATTTCCAATGCGTCAGTATTTACCGCTGGTTTCTCGGGCGGGAACAAATGGTTGTACAGGAAAGTTAGCACTTCGTCGTGAGCTAACAAACGTTCAATCAGCTGGACTCGGTCGTTGGGGGTAAAATCGTCTAACTCGACGTCAAATCTGGGGTGACGGGTTTTCTCTACGGGTATATTGGAACGGCTTCGTTGTCCACCTCGATCTGCTTTCCGATCCATTACCACGTTGGGCCCACACTCACGTCTTCGTCCAACTTCTTCTTTCACAGAATCTACACATTGCAAGAAGAATTTTTCCAGTATAGATTGTCCGGTGCTCCCGTCACGTCTCAACAACCGCTGCTGTCTCTTGATGGAAGTAAGTTCGTTGGATTTGTGCTGGAGTTCCCGCTTCAAGTTACGGATTTGTTTCTTGAGTTTCTCCTCCCGTTCCTCAGCTAACATTGCAGACTGACTTGTTGATGTCGCTTCCAGGTTTAATTGAGGTAAACCGTGAACCCCCGGTGCAGTCGGGGGATCTTGGGATCCTCGCTGTCTTAACACCTTTGATCCTGATCTAGTCTGTGAATCAAAAGACGGAAAGACTCCAGAATCGGAATTATTCCCAGGCACAACGAGTCTCACGTCCAGCTCAGCTCGAAGCAGTTTGTTCTGCTTCTTGCAGGCTTTGAGCTGTTTTTCAAGCCAATTCCGATCTTCTTCGATGGCCCCTAAGTTCTCCTTCATGTACTTGAGGTCTTTCGTCATGGTGGTTGTAAACGCATCGAGTCGCAGAGCTTCTTTGCGGTACCAGTCACGCTCGTCCTCGATCTTCTTGATCTTCTCCGACTTGTTCTCGACGGTCTCGTTACGGTGGATTTTCTCGCGCATTTCGTGGAGTTCCTTCTGGACGTTGTACATGTGGGCTCGATACGCCGCCAAGAAATCACGTTCCTGTCTTGCGAGTACAGCACTGATCTTTTCAGACAAAGACCCGACGACGTCGTGAAGCTGAGCGTGTTTCTCTCGAACGATGGCCATTCTAAGACACGAAACAAAGCGTTAGTGTACGAAGCGATTTCTACACGAGATAGTGAGCCGTACGCTGGTGTTTCATCGATGACGATGGTGCTGGAATTCAAAGCATTCCGATTCCCCGTAGCAGAGTTTGATACCCGTTTAACTGACGTCAAGAACGTCTCCTTGGAGAACACCTCCACATGCTCTTGATTCATTATGACGACTGCTCTACGGAGCCAAATACGAGAGGTAGGACTGGAGCTTTAGCAACAGCAACTTCAAATGCAGCGCCGTTAGAGCTCCCGGAAATAGCAAGCATTTTCGACCTGGAAACGCCTCAACGTCAAATGTTCAAGTATTGGAGAATATCGCCAGTTGGATGATCGGAGTGCTGGAATACCTACATACATAATGGAGAATTATGGCGTGGAAGGTCTCGATATCGTTGAGCACCAAGAATAGTCAACGACGGCTCAAGTTTTAAGCAAGAACTTCCTCGTTTGTCGGTGATGTCCCGAGCTTCTCTCGCCCACTCGATCTCCTCTTTCCCACGTGCGGACATCTTCCACGACTCCGACAGTGACGACAGCGATAGTGATGTCGACGAGCTTTTCAACACGGAAGATTTCGTCACAGTCGCTGAAGATCTGTTGCTTGTAAAGCTGCGATGTTTCCATCCAAAACTGGACGTTACTGGGTTATCCGCTGCATTCCAGCGCGAGTTTAGTGTCGTACGAGATTCGCAAGAGCTGGAGAACCGATTGCAAAAGCTACAAGCTCCCGAGTTCCGAGCTCTGTTGGTGCTGTATTTAAAAGCCGTCAGTATCGCCCAGGAATCCCAGTACACAACGAACACAGGCTCTGGGATTTTACCCGAGTACCAACCGCTGCTGGAAAGCACACGCACGTCCTGCGAGACTCGGCTCTTCCAGATGATGTACGACTTAGACAAGTCCCAGCAGGAAGCAGCTTCAGAAATGCTACTTGTCGAGTTATCCGGTCGAAACTTTCCCAAGTATACTCGGTCAGTGTCCAAGGCTGAGCTTCGTCGGTGTTGCAAAGGGATCGACGATTTATTCCGCCGCCAGGTCGAGGGAGAAACAACGGCTTCCCAACAGGCCTTCACGTTGTACGCTGCTCGAACGGCGAACGAAAAGCTGTTGATTACCGATGCAGCCCCTCGCTACGAGTCGTGCGCTGTGTTCAATCACTTCGAGCAGCCGATTTTCGACCGTCTCGTATTATTCTCGAAGGACCCGGACCTTGTAGAACGTCTTCGACTGCAGAAACAGCAGCAAGCGGAGGCTGGCCGGATCAAGCAGCAGTTCGGCCATCAGCTTCGCTCTATCTTCGAGAAACTTCAACAGAAGCAAGCACAGAGACTGGAGCAGATGCAGGCGCAGGAGTTTGAGATGATTAAAACCCAACTCGAGAAGAACCTGGAGGCAGATCTTCAGCATATTCGCCAGATGCACGCAGCTCTTCTCAATCACGAACGCGCAAAGATCAATGCCAAGTACGAGGAGCAGAGGACGGTGCTGAACGAGAAAGTAAAAAGCATGCAGCGTGACGCACTGGCATTGCAGAAGAAATGCGACAGTAGTGGCTGGCACGGACTGGAGCGGATGATCATGACGACGTCACTGCAGGTGGAGCGGATCTTCGGGACTAGCGAGTACCTTCTCCGGCTTCTCATCCTCGCTGAAGATATGAATGCAGACCCGCTGCGTCGTGCGTTGGTGAGATACATCAGCGAGGAGGATAGACTGCTACAGTTTATACTTCGCCGTGAACTTACCAGCAAGATGATCGCTGAGACCACTGTACTAGCAATTCTAAAGGAGTCGACAACCAAAGATCTCCGGGAGGTAGCTAGCTATGGAGCGAGTTTTATCCATCAGGACCTGGTGACACGTGAACTTCATACTCGACAAGTTGAATTTGGGCGCTTCTTAGCAGGACTCACCAACGACCAACTTCGAGCCGCACGACGTTACACAGTTGCAAAGAAAAATACTGTTCAGGCTTCATACCTACCAGATAACCAAACAGATTTGGTCACTGGTGAAGACGTTGCACTTGATGCCCAGTTCGACCGCTTCGCTTCGGCACTAGAAGCCTTTCCAGATATTCTATCACGAGAATTTACACGTCGTCGCGAGTTCTCGTGCGTGAAAATGGATAGCACCGACATCGAGCAATTCGTCAGTTTCGCGGCTGAAGACTGCGTGTTGCAACTGGAAGCTTCGCATAGATACTGCACCGTGCACGCGACGAAGGAGCGTCGTCAAGGCGAGTCTGGCAAGTGGATGTTCGAAGTCACTGTGGACATTTTTGGAGGTGATGGAGAGAGTTTGTTGATAGGATGGGAAGTTCCACGTACAACCTCAGCAGCAGTTATCCACGACACAGCTTCGTCGTCAAACAAAGCTACAGTTCCAGTTGAATCAAGCTACGTGGTGCCAGGGATCTCTCCAAGTGACGATGGTCGAAGCTTCGGCGTTACGTGGCAAGCTGATGGAGGTCTAGACATGGGAATGCTGCATGCTAACGGCGTTTCCAAGTCAGGGGTTCCGAGTTTCCGAACTGGAGACGTCATTGGCTGTACTATTGACCAGGATGTGGCAGTACCTCAACTGCGGTTTTATCTGAACGGAGATCTTACTTTACCTTTGCGCCGCACTGCAAACAATCCCATTGGTATTGGAGCCACAGACACTTCAGAATCCTTAGAAGCTCTCACAAACGTTGGGATTGCAGTCACCAACCCAGCTTATCGGCTGGTCCCCGTGGTCTCCATGTACTCGTCGAGCAAGAAACCACAAATGCGCGTAACGTTTAACTTTCGAGGCGACTTTAAATTTCCAATTACAGGATTTGATCCGTTCGGTGCTCCATTGTAGCCGACAACGTAAGTGGATATCTCACTTGCGAATGTTTGCTTGCAAGCGTGTCTTCTGAAGAATCTGCTGGCGACGTAAACGAAGATATTCTCGCGCTTCGGGGTTCAAACCATCTGCTGCTCTTGTCATGATCTGCATCTCCAGAAGACGCGTGTTCAACTCCAACCATTCGGTCGTCGACGATGAGCTTTTACGTTTTGCCGCCTTCTCGACAAGTGGTGGTAGTGGTAACACACAGCTTTGGTCAGCGTGAAGGTCCGGTTCTAATCCAACAGAAGATTCGCATCTTGCATCCACAGACCCATCACTTTTCGTCTCGTCAGAGATTGTATCCCGTTCGATCTCTCTCCTTCTCTTGGGAGGGTAAACCTCACTATTCGATCTAAGTAAGGACGGTTTCAAGATGTTGTCCCAATCTCTGTGGCACTCCAAGACCTCCCATGCAGCGCGGTGATTGAACCAACGGCCAATTCGTGCATGATAACTCTCCAGTGCTCGCGCAACCATCGACTCGCGATCCACACGGTTGGTCGTGCTCGTACCTGCTAGCTCTTTTTCGTAAAGACGGTGAAACGTTGCAATTTGCGCTCTCATTTCGCGCCAAACTCCCCGTAGGCTTTGTTCGATGTCACTGTGACATTCAGACGCCGCCGCCAAGGCGAAATAAATACGCGAGACGAGGGACCAGAACCAATCGTGGGATTCTTCTAGCCGCGGCGACATATCGACACAACTGCAACAGATATTTGCCCACGCCAGAGCTAGATGGACACCAGATACACGCTGAGTGGCATCGCCACCGTCATTTAGCGAGCCCGAGAGGTCCAGTACTTTTGTCTTCTCCGGCTTCTGGAGATCCACTGCTGGAACATTCCGCGTCGGGCTTTCCGGATTTTCCTTGCTCTCCATAGTTCGAATCCATTCCAACGTGTTTGTAGTATTCCTGGTTTGATCCAAGTCAATTCTTGACGGTACTACAGCAACATCTTGATCGGCAATCCCGTTGGCATTCTTCTTTTTAGCACGATCCTCTCCTCCAAATTCTGTTTGTCGTCGCTTAGTACCTGCTGTTGAGCTTACACTCTTTGGCCTCTCAGACCTGATACTTGCCTTCATCTCGTCATAATTGGCTATCTCGTTCCCTGGTTTTCGTGCCACCGTAGCTTTCCCAGCCTGTTGGCACAGAATCAACGGCCTGAACACCCGCTCCCATTTGCTGTGGTGGGCCAACAACTTCCACGCCTTCATATGGTCGAAACACTGCCCCGTTCTGCATTGATACAGAACCTTCAATTGCTCTAGTATCTTCTTGCGGTCGTGAGGCTTCAGCGTATCCAAATGTTTGACTGGGTTGGGCCACATTTCCATTAAAATGGCATCAAACTCCGCCACATTTGTCCGGATAATTTCCCATTGATGACGAAGGGTTTGAGCATCTCCAGCTTTACGAGGATGGTCGAATTTCGCGCTGTATCCTTGATGCACAACCGTCCAGAACATCTCTTCGTCTTCTGCGGAATACGTTTCGCTACCAGGGTACGAGGAGTCCAGCATCTCCTGACTGAGCGTCTCCATACTACTAACGACTGTCATCCAGGACTGTATGAGGGCCATGGAGGACGCGACGTCCGGAGGGGAAGCTGGACTATTAGACCTCATGATTGTCAAATCTTTTTTTTATCTGCGAATATGTGATAATTTACTTATGAGTAATACACAGGGATAAACATCCAACCGTTAGGTTGGGAAAAGAGTTTCTTGAAAGAAAATGATGATTTCGGTTTTCTGGTCACTTTTCTTCTTACCAGCCGTCAAGAATGGCTCGAAAAGGAGACAAAAAGAGCGTTTCTAAGGACGTCAACGCGCGAAAGTTGCTACCAAAGCAATTTGACTCTAATGAGCAGGAATGGTTAAGTCGCGCGTGGATCAAAGTTGCGAACGAGACTGCACAACACGGTGTGGACTTGACGAAAGATATCATAGCAGATTACACAGTGGAAACGTGCAAGTCTTTCTGGGGGTTGGTTGAGAAGGAATACGCCAATATTGCGCCGAAAAAGCGCTCCAGGGCGGCTGAAGTACTCTTCTCGCAATGGGACGCCATGCTTCCGGACCTGACGGAGTTTCTGGGAGCTTTTATGCACGTGCAACAAGGTTTTACCGGAGGTACTGGCCAAGATGCAGAAATCAACCGTGAAAAGGTGCTAAAATCCGTGCGAAAGGCATTTCAAGAGAGTCATGGCTATGAATTCCAATATGAAGTTACGACAAGACTTCTGATACTCCACGGACACTGGAATGATGTTCTAAAACCGCTTGTGATCCCAGATGATGATGAAAACAGTAAAGAGGAAGGAACTACCGCTGAAGACCTAGAGTCTTTGCATGAATCCGACGAAACTGAGGAGTTTAAACCAAGAAATGACGAGTCGGAGAGCGATTCGTCGTCTGACTGTCAAATTTACGAGAGTGAGGAGGCATTAAAGGCAAATGTGGCAGGCGGTAGTGTAACGCGACCAAGAACTGAAATCGGTGCTGAAAACGACGATGACTCGACTGATCGATTGCGTAGACAGCGTCTGAACGCTGCAGGTGACGCTATTGCCCGCACTGAAACGCAGCTCTATGGGGGTATTAGTGCGAAGCAACTGGAGGTGATGGAACGCCAATTGGATTGGAATATCATGACGCGCAGTGAGGAAGGCTTGAGTGATGGTGCTGTGGAGTATCTCCATCTACAGCGAACCCAAATCCTGCGGAAGATTCGACAGCAGTCAGAAGAAGTACTGGATTGATCATTATCGGCAGACGTTCGCATTTGTGCCACTGATTTCGAAAAGCAAGCTACCTTTGGTAAGGCTCAGATGTACTACATTCCACTGACATCAATTGCAGAAAAGGTTTTGAAAAAATATTCGTGAAGTTTGAAAAGCGAGTGACCCTGCATAACCGAAAAAAATCAAAGTACTATTCTCCAAAAAGAAGAAGATTCTCTGAACTATTTAAATATATTCGAAGTATATTTTCCCCATTACATGTATTAATATGTCTTGCTGCTATCATCTTGTTTCTTGTTTTTAAGCTAGATCGGTATCTCGGATTTCATTGACACCAGCAAGTTCCACTTGAGCAGGTTCCACAACATTGTCATTGGTTTTCAGTACTGCCTTGGATTCAGGATCTTCTCCGTTGGTTCTTTTATTCTTCCGCAGGTTATTGAGCGTCGAGATGGATGGAGCGTACAGGTAACAAAGTGTGTACACGTAAATATTAAAAATTGTCTGGAGTGAAGTCCAAGCTCCGCCACTTGATGGAGTGGGGGAGAACTCTCCACTTGCAAAACCTGCGAATGAAGCGATGACCATCAAGACACTCAGCACCACCAAATACCGGTATCGTACTCGACGAGTTCGGATCTCCCGGAAGCTCATAGCGATGAGGATACCGTACCATACGATGAAAACAGCACTAAGAAGTCCACAAAGAGTCTTGAGGGACGCAAATGTGCTGTTTTCTGCTAATGGGTCCCAGGTAACGTCGTTGTTGCGGTAGTACTTGATGTAGCCGTAGTAAATGACCATAATCCACCAGAAAAATCCCACGAAGAGGATTTTTGGGCCGAAAAACTTGACGTTTGACACTCCGTTTTCCTTCCCTTGTAGACGTAAGTTGTCAATCGAAACCAACCAGAACAGTAGGAGCATCTGGAAGAACGTAACTTGGAAGCCAACGCTGAGGATTCGAGCCGCGTTGCTGCCGTATTTCGCCTCAGTGAAGTAGAACGGGTCATTGAAGAGGATTAGTGACAGTACAAGCGCCATGACGAAGCCCTGTTCAATGTTCTGCTCCCGTGATGACAGTTTGTTAACACTGAAGATGTACCAGGCAGCGATAAACCCCGATTCGAACAAGAAGAAGAACTTGACGCCAATGAGCCACTTAGTAAACGACTCAGTACCCCAAGTCTTCCGGAATTGAACGTTTGAACCAATGACAGCTAGAGTTTTCGTTGAATTGAACAGAACATCCACTTGATAGTCACTGAAGTCAATGTCCCCAAATCGTAAGAAATATGCCGGCTCACAGTACGCTTTTCCTTCTTCACACTCGACGAGAACCGTCTTCTGCACGACGTTAGTGAAAATATTGGTATACGTTATATTGCCACTGGATTCGTTCAGGTAGAACCCTTTGACGTGTGGAGTCATCGTGACGTCAAAGGATCGAGCGGTTTTCTGGAGGTTCGGGAACGTCGCCTCGATGTAGAAGTAGCGGTTGAATTGGGATAAACCGTTAAGTCCGAACGAGTAGTGGACGCTGTGAAGGGTTTGCGCGTAGCTGGAGAACGGACGATTCGTCCGGTTAGTGCACGCATCGAACATGCACGCTAAGACGGTTTTTTGTTGATTAGCAGGGAGACTGAGCGCCTCGTCGATTGCTGAAATCGTTCCATTAGCATCCGGGTCTTGAATTGTGGTCGTACCGTTAGGTCCGAGACAAGCCTTGTACAGACTAATGGAGAAATCGGTCTTGCATCGTGTGGGATTGCTGGTCCAGTCGGATTTAGCAACTGGTGGCGAACCGCCGAAGCCGATCAAGACGAAAAGAGCGAGAAACGTGACGGCAACCCCAGAAACCAGAAGTAGCTTTAACATCGACATGACGTCGATCCGCATAAAGCTGCCATCTTCTGCCGCTTTGGCCTTCATCTTTATTTCCGACGAGAAGACGTTGCACTTGTTGGTCAGTAAGAAATTGGAAAATGCCTTTGGAAATCTTTTTTTTGAGCCATACAGTCCGTTGACCTTGTGTCCGTTTTTACTGAAACTCCTGGTCAAATTTAACGGTTCTCGTTCCGCTTCTTGAAGTTTTTCAGCAAGAAATAAATAACATGAATATTATGACACCTCTCGTTCTCAACAAAGAACACAGAAACAGTGTGAACGAGATCATGAAAGTCAGCACGAAGTAGAACAAACCGAAGTACAGCAATGCAAATACAGCCACTACTAGCAACAATCCTGTCACTGTAAATAGTCGCTCGTTCTTCAACCTCTATCGTTGCTTTCGCTCTAACTTGATACGTTGACGCTTCTTGAGCTTGATCCATTTGCGGTCTCGATCTTGACGATCTCGAACCATGACGTTGCGTATGTTCTGACCTCGAAGAAGACTGAAAGATTCAGTACCGAACGTTGCGAAAGCTCCGAGAGCCATCAGGGACGACTGGAGATTTTCATTTTTCACGTCAGCAGGCTTCGGAAGATCAATTGCCGGCACGAACTTGGAGTTGAAATCGGCATCTAACTGTGTTGACACGGACACATTGGGAACTTGAGTCTTTGCTTCTATAGGACTTTAGATTCGAGAGGATGTCATGTCCGCTCTTTGATTTATTACACGCGAGCATCAAGCACTTCAATAAACATTGAGCTCTTTTAAATTGTGGTGTATTGACCTCAGACTTTACGAGTCATCCTGAAAGGCACGAGCTTCTCGAGCATTAGCAGCTTCAATGAAGATTGCCAGTTCTGCTTCATTTGCAGGTGGTAAGTCACTACCGTAGAGATTGAATAGCTCCGTCGATGTGAACCCGTTGAAGAACTCGGATGCCTTCTCGGTGCAAGATCCGCAAAACGCCAATCGGTTGCTGCACGTCGAACAGCCTTGCAACATGTGAACAAATTCGGCTTCTGTCGAGGCGAAATGGCTCATGGCTGGCGATAACTTCCTCATCAGCCGCTCCAGCTCCCGTTTATCTGTAATTTGATCCAACTTTGTTAAAAGTTTTGAACAACTTGAAATAAAATGCACGAATGTTACCTCGAATCATCGTTTCGTTTGTTCTGTCCTGCTCAACCAGCAAAAGCCCATCGTGGCTATCAAGAGAGGACAGAGGACGATAACGACGGCGTCTTGCTTCACAGATGATCTGAAGCTCCTTTTCACACTGGGATTTCACTTTCAAAGCTCTTTCAACCTTCATTTTGCTCGATGAAGCTGAGAACAACACGCGCATCAGCTGAAACTTGCAAAGTAGTAACAATAAGCCTTCAAACCGTTTGTGACGCTTTCCAGTCCGCTCTTTTCCGCTGGGGAGACTGCAACAACAGTTTGTAGCTTCGTTTAGCTGTCCTGATGAGTTTCTTGAATGTTAGAAACGTACGTTCACGGATAACCAAGCTACTGAAGTCAGCGAGTGTTCTACAAAGTACAGAAGTTAGCCAAACTATGAATGAAGTACAGTGTAGTCGTCCTTGTGACTTACTTCACTTTGTGGGGCTTTGATAACCTTTGGTCTTGAGTAAAAGCATCTGATCCGGATAATGCGCGCCGCATGAGTTTGTAATCTACTGTGGCCACCTTGCAAACTGACCAGGTCGACAAAGTTTTTTTTTTAAACTATTTTTGATATCTTCAATATCAAGGATGTTTTTCAGTGTTTTTCAGTCATTTCGATGTGCCTCTGTTGCAGTATCTTGGCTACATTCTTGAGAAGATCCAACTCCATTGGTACATTTCCTTCCTTCCTTACAAAAGATCAAAAAGCTCAACAAGAAGCAGCAGCAAAACGATTCGGTCGCTGTTTCTAAATTATTTTAAGCTAAGATCGATACGAGTCTCGTCAAGAGACAGAGAGGGAGCAACGCATGCCCGCGCCTTCACGCCTCGCTGATTTCGACTCCCACCGAAGAGACGCACGACGCTTACTTGGACATCATCATCTTGACGAACTCCTCGTAGTTGATCTGTCCATCACCGTCAATGTCGGCCTCGCGGATCATCTCGTCGACCTCCTCGTCCGTGAGCTTCTCGCCCAGGTTGGTCATGATGTGGCGCAGCTCAGCGGCCGAGATGAATCCATTGCCGTCCTTGTCGAACACCTTGAAGGCCTCCAGGATCTCCTCCTCCGAGTCCGTGTCCTTCATCTTGCGGGCCATCATGGTCAGGAACTCCGGGAAGTCGATCGTGCCGTTGCCGTCCGCGTCGACCTCGTTGATCATGTCCTGCAGCTCAGCCTCCGTGGGGTTCTGGCCCAGGGAGCGCATGACCGTGCCGAGCTCCTTGGTGGTGATGGTTCCATCTCCGTCCTTGTCGAACAGGGAGAACGCCTCCTTGAACTCAGCAATCTGTTCCTCAGTGAGCTGGTCAGCCATTGTTTCTCTTGGGGTTCTTGAATCAAATCCAGGAATGAGCGAAATGAGACGGCGGCATGAGGGACGTTGCGAACACGTGTTCGCACGTTTGGTGAGTCACCAATGGTGACTTGGATTTTGTATGAGTTGACGATGTACGACAAAAATGAACGACCAAGAGGATTGGTGCGGACAGAAAACTTGGTCGGACAGCTAAACCGGTCGTACAAGGGTTCGTGACTTAACTTTTGTAAGCTAGCTGTACGACCAAAATTGACGCATCGCAGACGCCGTTTTTTTGGAAGTGCAAGAACTTAAAAAGGCAACTTCGCTGGTGATACCTAGCACTCTGGAGGACTCGAGCCAATCTACCCGAATCAACTAATTGTACTGAGTAGCATGGTTTGAAGCTGGAGCAATTCGCGCTATTTCGTTGCTTCTCAAAGGATTCAGATCTAGGATTGTGACACTATGCTGCTCAACTTTCTACGTTGTTTGAAGAGCGATTAGGTTGCGTTAAAGTTGCTTTAAAGCTGTTGTTTTGCATTTCGAGAGAAAAGGAATGGCACAATCAAACAAAAAATGACAAACGGACAAAGATCATCAAAATGGACAAGAAGTGTTTAGGTATATCAGCGTGGTGAATAGGTGTATTGGCGTAGTGCTTAGGTGAATTGTTGTGGCCTCAAATTTTGATGTGCCTTCATTACACAAGTTTAAGGGAGGAATTATTGGCCACCGCTAAACCTCATTTCCTGAAAGAACGTCGAGATGTCAGTGGCGTACCCGTGGACTCGCGTAGCTAGCAGACTGGATGAAGCAGAACTCGATCGCTGGTTGGATGGCAACCGAACTTTTCGGACGCCTACACGTCATACGGTTCGTTGTCAAGTGTGTGAATTGAATCAAGACAACCACACCATGCAGTACAAAATTATCACCTGTGCTTCTGCTACATGCGAAGCTTTCGTCTTTGACCCTTGTACCTGGCGCCAGAAGATACAGACCTGCGATCTAACCAAGATAAGCGATGTCTACCTTTCGGGTCGACATTGCACGGAGTTAGCTTCCCCTCGCAAACCAACGCTTACCCAAGAGATGAAGAGGTTTGCTGCACCAATGATATCAATGAAAATGAAGCCTAACCGGATTTACAACAACATCCTCGATCGGTTTGGGCACACAGACGAGATTTCGCCGAAACTGAGTCAGGTGCAGTCTTTTGTCGGATACTTTAAAAGGGCTGTACTTAAAGAAACGAATTTTGTCGACGATATGGTGGATTTCATCAAGCGCACTCAATACACACCTGATATACACGAAGGCGAAGCGTTCAGGTTTGGGTACACAGTGAGTACTGACGGTTCACCTCTAGTCGGCGAGGGGTCGGACGAGAAGCCGACATTGGTGGGAATGACTACGGTGTACATGCTGAAAAAGATGACTTACTGCAAAACACATATACTTCATATCGACATGACGTACAAACTGAACCAATGCCGGCATCCGATTCTTGTCGCTGGGGTCTCAGATCAAGCCCGTTCATTCCACCCTGTTGCGTTAATTATAACATCGCAGCAAAATGGGAATGTTATTGGAATGGCGTTGAACAGTGTTTTCGAAACGTACAAACTTGTGGTGGGCACATACCCAGACGTTCCCTACTGTATGGGCGATGCAGACAAGGCCTCAATACAATGCTGTCGTGGACGTCACATCAAAGAAGACAAGAACCTTGAAACCTTCCACCTACTTGATGTGTTTTTACCACGTCGTGAAGAACGTTGCGGGCCAGGTTTCGAAACTGCCAATTGATTTGGTGTCGCTGGTATCCCGGCACCTCTACACGATGCACTGTTCTCGGAGCAACGAAGAGTTCGTTGCCATGGTGGAAACGGCTTTATATCAATGGAGGTCAAGGCCTAAACTACTCGCATTTGTGGTGTATTTTAAAAAGCAGTGGATAGACTCGCCATTTTCAAATTGGGCGTGCTATCATACCCCCCTGGGTTCACCAAGACGTATAACCCAGTTGTGCAGTTTAACAACGCAATCAAGCGGGACTACTCACTTCGTACCATTTTTAATCTGGTTGCACTGGCGGAACAGCTCACCCAAATGTGTAGACACCGCTCCAGGGGAGTCACCGTTTTTGCGCTGGGAACGAAGCCAAACCGTGAGCTTCTAGACCGACTAAAGTACCTACTTACGAATGGCAGGCTCAGCGTTATTCAACCCCACAAGCATGACTTGAATTTTCTTCTCGAAGGCTCAAGGGAAGCTCACGTCGCATACGTCTATCAAAGAGGGGCCGCACCTCGCCTTTTGGAGCTCGACGAAGTCAATGAGAAGTATGGGCATGGGAGACGAAACAAGCATCGAATGGAGACGAATGGTCAGCCAGTTGGAGGATGGCGCGTCGATATGGAATCCAACACCTGCCCTTGTTCTTCATGGTACAAGTACCAGCTTTGCGTTCATGTGTTAGCAGCGTTAAAGGAGACAGGACAAGATCTTCCGGGAATGCCTCCAACAAAAAAACGTTTCGTGAGCAGGCGACGTAAGCAAAAGGGGAGAAACGCCAGTGTAGCCAATCTTCTTGTAGAACTGCCCGTGCAGTTTCATATCTAGGGAAGTCCTTATGGGGAGCTTGGCGCGTGCCCCTGGAAGTGACTTCAAAACATGCCACGATGACGGGTCCAGCTCCCGCTTAGCGCTTGTTTCCTTGACAATTGTCTCAACTTCCCTGTTAATTTTCGCCATAGCCTTGCTAAAATGCTTCAACTCAGCTGGAAGGCGGTAGGGATCGTGCTCGTCATCGTAGACGCCTCGAAAATTCTTTTAAACGATACCTCTTTTGTCTCCGTAGCTACAGCTTCAAATGCTGCTTTTGGTAGCGAGCTTTGGACCACAACGTATCCTTTGTTCCAAAACTGCGCACGCTGACTTTTCCTCATTACCGATTTGGTCCTTCGGTTAGAAAACGCAGCAGCCTCAAAGTTAGTCAAAATGAACGATACCGCTGCATAACTCTCAGCATCGCAAGCTAATCTGTACACGAAACTTACTGTAACATCACAGAACTAGCGGAGCTCGCACAGCTGAGGTATCGCCGGAAGTAAGTTGAGGCTAGTAGGGGCCTTTGTGTTGCTTTTCGTGTACTGGTGAACTGTAGCATTGCACAAAAATTTCAATTAAGTACGCTTGTGGTTCAGATCTTGTGTGATACGTTTGTGCGTATGTCCAATTGTATACTACTTAGTGTGATTTGATAGTTATTTGTTTGATACCTTCGTTTTTTGTGTGTTTGTGCTATGTTTTCGTCCGATTTTGTAGTGTTCTCTGTACCGGAGCTTGAAAAGGCTTTTTTTTTAAATGGACGACATTGGTTCCCCAGATATCAAATAAGTGGCTAGGTTCACTCAGATCCACAAGGTTTATATCCAGGTAACATCCAGGTTTCCACTACATGTCTCCCCCGACTACATCAATTATATTCATGGAATTTAAGCGTAGCCGTGCAAAATACCATAGGTATTTCAATATGCACCGCCCCGAAATGATAGTTGCCCCTCTCAAACGAAATACTTCTCATCTCACTTTCGCTCGACGCCAACCATGCAAGCAACAAGCCAAAGTAAAAGCTCGACCTCATGGACGCTCATACGCGAGCTGCAGTGACCAATGCGCAGGAAAACACAAGTGTTGTTTCTGATATAGTGTTAGAGCATGCAGCATCACGCCCGTCAAACACAATATGAGCCTAAACAAGCTGAATTTAAGCAATGGTGCGCAACGAAAAACTATGATGATGGCTGCTTGGTTTACGAAGGCAAACTAGTGACTTTCCTTAAAACCTATATAATTACTCGTGGGAATAAGCGGAGGAAAGGGAGAAATGGCCAAGGACAGCCTCTTGGTATTGCGAGTATTGAAGCGTATGCAAAAGCTGTGATTTACTTGTACAAACTACAGCGGCCGTTGAGAACTAATTCACATCCTCATCCGCGTGGTAAAGTATTTCATGATCTGTTTGACACTCTAATGCGGAATCAAACAGGGCGAAAAAAGACGCAGTATTTTGACCGGGGAACAATTTTGGACGGCTATAACATGGAGGATATCAACCCACTAAGTGACTTCTGGATGTCCAAAACTGATGGAGATGCGCTTTAGCGACAGAGCCGATTTTTTCCTTGGTCATGCGTTCTGAGAAACACGCCGGTTTATCGAGCTGCCTGACATGTTGAGTCTGGAACTACCAGACGAAGGTCATCAGTTGTGCACACCGCTGTTAATTCTAATGAACCGTGGTAAGACGAATCAGCACGGCAGGATCGAGTATGTTGCAACTCTGTGGTATAAAACAGAATTGATAAGGCCTCTAAATGCGGCGGGTCATCTTTTCTGGAGTTAGTAGATCAATTTGGAACCGAAAAAACTGGTATGATAATTCGTTTAATTAATGGATCGGACCCAACAAAAGATATGCCGTACAACACACAATTGAATCGCTTTAAACGAGCCTTTAACGCCTGTGGAATCGATTCGACTGTCTGGACGCATGCAAACCGTGGGTCGGGCGCAAAACTAGCTGAGGCTTATCGAGCGAGTGAAGAGCAGATACTTCACCTTGGCAGATGGAATGCAGCTCGAATGGAGGGCAGATATGCCTAAAAAAGCTATGCGAGCATTGGCGGGTTTCCCTTTAAAAGGAGGATCATATTGGCTCCAACGGGTATGTGGTGTTCCCAGTGATGATCTACAACGCCTAGTATTCCCTAATGTTGAGAATGCAGAGGAGTTGAACGCCTCCAGTGACAAACCTGAAATTGCCGCCCATGCCTTTCTCAAGATGCTCAAACATATGCGGGTTATCTTTCTGCAAGACTCAATTAAAATGCGCAAGAAGTGTCCGAATCATCACTTGTGGAACCCCCCTATATAGCTCCATGGAGTATGTTTCGTTTCGTTTCAGAAGGAAGCGACAGCAGCAGCATCTGCAATGAGTACACCTGAGTTACATACGCTGGAAACTGTAGTACCTCAGCTAGCAGCAATGCTGAGCGAGAACTTTAAACTGTTGAGCGGAAAAATTGATGCATTCGTGGCTGGATTGGGTTCAATTATAGACCTCTAAAGAACGGCTGGTAATTCGATGGGAAGATATTGAGAGTGGAGCCAGTTTGGATATTGCGGCCTGTGTGAAATTTCAACCGCCTTACAGCGCGGCACGTTGCGTTGTGAAGAAACAAGTGACACAAGTGTGAAATTGAGCCGATCTGTACGAGCCGTGGTAGATTTATGGAGGGAGTACACTGAGGGAGTAGGAGGTCAGATGTCGATAGCCGAAGCCGACAAGCGACTAGGAACAAGGCGGCGTCAGAATTCCACAGAATCACGATTCTACCTACGACGGAAGAAATATTATGATGCAGTCATCCTGTATCGAATTGTCCCCTTGTCAGAGGAAGAGGAGGAGGAAGAGGGTCTTGGGGCTGGCGGGGAGAAAGCAAAGTGTGCTGGTCTCCCCGACCAACTGCCCTCAACCAACAGTTGGTTGAGAGAGCCCCTTTATTATTTCATATCAATCTCTAAAGTGATATCTCTCTATCTCGATACTATAGCCTATTTGATACACTCACCCCTTCAGCATTTGAAGTGCTCTTCATACTTGTTTCTTCAAGTGCGGTTGAGTCTGTTTCCGGTCTTGACGTGTCCGTTGTTCGTCCTCACTTCTTGCCAGCTTGCTCTACGCCTTGGTCTCTACTGCCATAGCTCCTCACCTGTCTTAGACTCTCATCAGTTAGCAACTTACCTCGGTCGACGCTCGCCACAACCGCTGTGTCTGCTGCCCTGTTGTGCTCGTGCCCTTGCCTGCGCAACTACTCGCTCCCTCGAGAGCCTTCCATGGCGCGAACCGAGCAGAATGCGTCTCGGTCAACTGGTGGGCGAAAGCCGCGCGCGTTCCTCAGCCGCCAAGCTCGACGGAAGACGTCTGCCGCTCCAAGAGCCGCTACATCGCCCCGGTGGCACGTATGGACAATCTCGGACCGTCTTGGCGCGCAGGTAACCCGAGCCTCTCGCTATTATGTTGAATGCATCATTTCTGCAGGAAAAACCGAGGGTTCTTGGGAGCCGTGTTTGCTTCTTGAGGAAGATGGCTTCATTGAGTATCTTAAGCTTGTTGGTCAGTACAAAGCTACCGGTGGTCCCATGACCTTCGCTCTCTCGCGGCCGGACGACTTTTCACAGGCCTTGGGCGCCTCCCGCGATGGCTGTTGCGCCTTCCGCGCTCTGGATCTTGCCGCTGACGCTCGTGGGATCTCCGTCTCATACTCGGAAGCTGCTGTCGATGCGTTGTACTGTGTGCGTGCTGGAACTGACAAGCCAATCACCTCCGCTGGAGTTGTGTGGTCCACACTATGGACCTTCATTCGGAATTCCAATCGCGCTGCTCGTGCTGCCGGTCGCGCTGAGATCTGTGAGGATACAATTAGAGTTAATCAGATCGAAGGCGTTCAAGCCTGCATCGGTCTGAATTTCCTGCTGCTGGCGCCTGGCGTATATCTGTGCGCAGGTGTTCTCCCAGGTAAGTCGCACGCGTTCATGCTGCAAGTGACGAATCACGGTCGCTTCATTTCCGACGAAAGCCTCGTTCAGATGCCGCTGTTAGAATGCGCCTTTTCGTGGCTAGCGAAAGTGCGGTTTGTCCGACGCGTCCTGATTCGCTAAAATACCGGTCCAGGGAAAAGTAGGCTAACTTGATAATAGCACGGCTCCTTTTCAGCTTGACTTGAACTTGCACCTGGAACTTGAAGACAATCTTGAAATTTGTATACCTTGAACGTTTCACTGGATCTTAAACATAATCTCGAATTGAAATTGCTAATCTTGAATCTTGAGTTGCTGTCGTGTCCGTCCACATACTATTTCGTCCTCAAAAATTTGACGCCGTCTTTTTCTTGATCTTTTAGTCGTCTTGTTTTCGTACGCTTAGAGTCTTGGGGCTTGCGGGGAGAAAGCAAAGTGTGATGGTCTCACCGACCAACTGCCTTCAACCAACAGTTGGTTGAGAGAGCCCTTTTATTAATTAATATCAATCTCTAAAGTGATATCTCTCTATCTCGATACTATAGCCTAGTCGATACACATCCTCATGGCCACCAGAGATGACATTACTCAGGAAAGTGCTGCAGGACAACTTGAGCTGGAACGAAGCAGGCCTGGTCTCTCGCTGAACGCATTTACGAAGGAATTAGATGACTTGACGAGGTGAAGATCGTAGCTCCTTCTCAACGCGAACAGATTTTACTGTAACTTGAACGGAATTACTCTAACTCGAATAGATCCACTGTAACTCGGACGGACTGTAACTCGAACGGTGCTAAAACCTTGATATCGGTATACGCCTAAGAAGTCAGTTGCCGCCCCCCCCTACCCTCTCCACTCATTTCAAATTCCACGCCAGACAGAGCGCTTCATCGCGCAACAGCTGTGACTATGGTGCGCACTCGCAAAAGCCTAACTCTGAAGGAGAAGATAAGCAACCTCTAGGAATGGAAACAGAACCCGGATTGGAGTCTTGGAGATGCTGCAGAAAAGTTGGGGGAGAAGAAGGGAACTCTACACGTTTGAAAAAAAATAATTTGTGGCATAGGATCGACGAAAACATCCAGCCTGGGGCAGGTGAACGAAAGCGGGAGAAGGGACGGGGCGGCCCGGCCCCATCGATTGGCTCCATATCAGCTAAGGGTTCTCGAATATTATAAGACTTGTATAGCTGATGACGGCAGTATCAGCAACGTCAGTTTGCGCAAGTACTGCGAACAAATCCCGGAGTTCATCAGGGACAAGACGGTGGACGCGCAAAAGACGTGGGTCCAGCGCTTTGTCGTAAGATACAAGGACTTTGTTGCTGCGCGGAGCTGTTAAGGAGACCAGAGAGGCTGAAAAGGCTGCAGAAGCTGAAAAGACTGCAGAAGCTGAAAATACTACAGAAGCTACTGAAGCCGCCAAGACGGTGGTAGTGAACAGTGTTGCACAGACATCACACACTGACAAGACTCCAGATGCTGTAGAAAGGAAACAACAGCTGGTGGTGGTGGGGAACGAGATGTGTGTGAAGTGGTGGCTTCTCTGAAGGAGATTCAGCCGGGCCTGTACATTTTAGGTGTTAGGAAAGGCCGTTGGGAAACCGCTGTCGTGGGTTCTGGACCCAAATTATGTTCCTGACAATGTGCGCTATAGGCTCCCTGAGCCGGTGATCGATCGTGCACTTGAACAACTACGTGAAACATTATGTGAAGAGCAGGCAGAAATTCAAATTGATTGTGGTGACTTGGACGATTACGTGGTGGCAATTGTAACAATCGGCACGTACACTAGAGATCAGTTGGATGCCATGAAGTGGTTGTGGAATTTGCGGGCCGCGTGTCGCCGCAGTGTTGCGTTATGCACCTGGCTAAACAACGACATGCAAGAAGTTGCTGACGAAAGGCCCCCGGTAATTATTGCGTTTGGTGAAGTTCTTAATGCCTGGCCATTCAAAACTTTACCAGGTTTTCGACTTGACGATGTCGCACACCAATTGCATCCGAGGTTCGATGTGACTAAACGACAACGCCATTCGTGCCTTCACGGTTTTTCTACAGGGCTACAAGAACAATGCGGCCGTGATAACCCCTTCACTGAAAAAGCAGTCAAGAAAGCAGCCCGCTACTGTGGAGGTGCTTATACACGTCTGGAGATTTGTGCGTGTATCGCCGTTTGCCAGTTTGCATTGGTTAACTTTGACGGAGTCCACAGGGCTGTTTGGTGATCGACGGAAGATCAAAGATGATGCATCTGTACGCCAGTATGAACATCATTAAAACCGTTAAGCACCTCAAAACCATTAGGGAGATTGAATCGGGGTTGTTCGAGGCGTACCAGAAAAGCACGCTGAAGAACCTATCCAAAAAGGTACGGTGTTGTTGCCTTTATATGTGGAAGTGTGCATCCAGTGAGGCCCCAGGTGTTGTATCTCCCGCTGGTATTACGACAGTACGGTGGACAATGCTACACGAAATCATGAAGATTAAGCGTCGTTTGTAGTTCCATCAAGGAGTATCAGTTAAAGCCAGATACATTGCATTTACCTGGACGATATCTGACCGATACCTGTTGAACCTGTTTAGGGACCTCCTATTAATTCCCGGAACTATTTACGAGGGTATATTTTGATCCTGTCCCGTGTAAGTTAATATGATGGTTTGTATAGGGTGGATCTTTGCATGGTTAGAAAGTGCAGAACTGTATGAAACTAAACACGTGACATATCCAACATTATGAGGCTATGTTGGCTAAATTGCTAAGAATAGTGAGAGGTTATGATGGCAAAGCCAACATACGGGCTGTACGTTTTATCAGAAAACCATTTTTTGTGACCATTGCATATGATTGTAATGTAACAAAAAGAACAAACGTAAACTTGTTTCCATTGATTGCAAACAAAACATAGCTCTACAATGTGCTATAACCACACCTAGGCTACATGCCCATAGCTTTACTACCTGACCTCTTCCTTCCCAGGTTAAATGAAGCCACTGTTTGTTGGCAAAAGTCAAGAAGTATGGATCTAGGCCGACAAGGTCATAAGTAGTAGTTAGCTCTTGTTAAGTGGCCACAGTGTACCTCAGTGATGAAGAAGAAAGAAGAAGTAACGAGCTGCATCAGCAATACTAAGTACAAATAAGTCTGCACTGATTCGAGGATGTGTCACATCTTCGAAGAGAAAAACAAGACACGTTTTTTCTCTTTTTTTGCAATATCTTAGTTGTTTTCAATGGTTTTAGTTTGATTAAAACCTTAAACGTATCAAAAACTTGTTTAGCATCGAATACAGCAACCCACGGTCAAATAGCATGCCTAGAAGAACAGTTATAGCTTTGACCTCAACACATATCGCAGTTATCTTAGGAATAGACTGTACATTTTTTATCACTTTCAACCAAATCTTAAAGCTACATAATACCTAACCCTGTGCATATGTCTTTTTTTCGTTTAGCATTTTCTCTTCATTTCACTATTAGACACAATTGACAGTGCATCAATACAATTACCAAGTTTGATTATCTCTTATGTAGGACCTCCAACATAACATAGATGCTGCGGCGAAATTGATCAAAGCTATACACCTCTTATGTTGTAGGGTACAACATATGGGAACTAAGGGGTTAAATACAGGGCATTTTACAATACCTGCATAACACCTGCTGAACTTCTTTGGAACCCTCCTGTTTGCCAAGCCGACAATCCTAGTTCTCCATCACTTCGCCTTTTGCCCAACTTGCGCACACATGACTACTCCAGGTATCCAGACGCTTTATACATGCGTATATTTGGGCGGAAATCAATTTTATAAAATACCGGGAGGGTATCTTGGGCTAAGACCGGACGCCGTCCAATAGTGAAATTCAGATAAATTCAGACGTCCCGACGCAACTGATATACTCAGTTTCGAGTTTTTTGTTTCGTTTTTGTACGTGTCATTTTCGGCTTCAGCCACCGAACCGCTACGCCGCTCTCTTTCGCTGATTTGTATGTCTCGCCGCGCCTCCACCCAGCGCTTCAAGGCTTTGTCCGCTCCTTGTTCCATGTGCAGACGCAAACCTTTACTTCCTCGTTCAGGCCGCACACTTCTTTACAGACACCCCAGCACGTTTCCACAGATGACGGAGCAGGCGTTCATGGAGCTGGCGGACGAGGCTGGGTGACATTTAGTGCTGGCTGGATGGTATTGAAGAGAGTCCGCCTACATGTTCTCTGTTTCGTTGCAATTCTTATTCCGAGATGCACTAACATTTGTGTGCTGACAACAGCAAGTAGCCTTGAAAATCGAAACGTGGGTGATCATTTGTCAAGTGCCCAACAGGCAGACTTAGTGGTCCTGTTTGAGTCGGAATGGCGTTTTTGAGAAGGATGAGAATGTTACAACAGTTTCCAAGCAATGAGGCACTGCTAACACGAACACTGCGAGTTTTACACGTTGAGTGTAAGACGCCAACCACTCGCCGAGATCGGCATGAGAGGAGAATTCCAGTAGAGGTGCACTAGCGGTAGATAAGCTTTAATGACAATATGACACTTGCAAGCTTTGAAAGGATTCGAACGGATACATGTACTCGAACGGATTCCTATAGACCCAAACAGATTCGAATTAACTCGAACAGATCCCTATTAACTCGATCTGATTCATAATAACTCGAGTATATTCGTATACTCGTCAAAGCCCAGATCTCACGTAGAAGATGGTCACGAGATTCGTTTTCTGGGCCCAAACAAACTACTGCGATCCCATGTCCTCGTGAATTCTCTGATGCAGAAGAGTCCGATACTGTTCAGCTTTAGTCGCGTCGAATCCACCACAAGTCCATTTTTCGATGTCATTCTCATTTGCTGGCGGCTCAATCTTGGCAACCAAAGTTGAAATTGCGTTTATGTTGTGCAAAAGATAGATGCCAAAGTCGAGAGAAATTGTCTGCTGCGGTCGTGTTGTGTACGCATAGATTGAAGTTTCAAATGGTACAGCAGAATCGCCCATGTTGCCAGCAAAAACGTTGTCGGAAAACCACGAGAATACAGCGAATACGTAATCAGGCTTGTGGACTCCTTTCAAAAAAATAACATGGTACATTTTACTCAGGCACCTTTCTGCTGCATTCTCCACAATGAGAAAACTTTAATGATCCCTGCTGGACAGCGGAAATAGAACGTACCGGTACGCAGACCAATCAAGCATGTTTATAGATGACTTGGTCATACGTTTCCTCTTAGATGAGGAACGAGCACAAAAAAAACGCTGTGTCGATTTGAGCAAACAGAGCTGTACCAATCGCACAAACGATACAGGGCTTATTCTCCACGTATCTGTGAATAAAATAATCGATCGCATTTCCGGTCGTTGAGGTATTGTTCAGGAGGCTATCCGAATCATCGGTAAAAACAGGCAGCGTATAGTTTGTATGCGGGTCTGTATACACAACAAGTGAACGATGGCTGGGATAGCGAGCCCTGAAAACGCGTTGAGTGTTGGCGCTGTGCGCTGATTTCGTAGCGATAGCTGCCGCGATTCCACCCTTAAAAATACTCTGGTCACCAACCCCGATAACACTCAACATTTCCACGTCAACATCACTTCTGCCGCCATTACTTTCACGATATTCGTAGTCCTTCGAAGACTTCCCTGAGTCAGGTTTCTATTCGTGCAACTGTCACCCTTGCCTTTACCCCAGCACAATCGCCACTTAAACCAGTAAATAGGTGTTCAGTACTGAGTAGCAACCCTCGCAGATTCATGCCCTGATTGTATTCTTTCAGGTCTGATTTAGCTTTTGCTCGCACTTTCTTGCGGTTTAGTCGGGGGCGCCCGACTGGCACGACCCTTTCGTTTAGCTTGATATGCACCGAAGCACTATCTCTCGAAGCGCGCAAACATCGCTCAGTTGCAGCAGCCAATGGTTTGCACGATTGTTGTGTAGGAGGTACGCCATCGGAATCATCATAATTTACACTGACGCCATCATTTCCACCGACATCTCCACCACCAGAGACCGCATGAATTGAAATGACACCACCGGGACCATCGGCCCCAGATTCACCGCGACTGGGCTCACATATACTACCAGCAGATCCAAATCTGGGGAAGCTGTGAAGTTCTTGGAACTGGCCAGCCCTTAATGGTCTGCATTTAATCTGGATACATCCGCACGCCGTTTCTTCCAACAAAATCTACAAGGCACGGGGTCTCGTCGGCACAGAAACCGCACTTGGACAGCCTCACATATAACTAGTTGTCTCGCAAGATGTCCAATGTTTTGCGGAGAACTTCCTAGTGATCTTCAACTTTCTCCGACTTCAAAAAGGCATAGATGTCATCGTAGAATGACTTGGCGTTTTCCAGATCGCGAACAAGTTTCGACGTCAACCGATGCATCGTCGTCGGCGCGTCGCAGGCACCCATGGACAGCACCAGATACTCCCATAGTCCGTTTGGCGCCTGGAACGCTGTGAACTTGATATCTTCCGCGCGCATACGAACTTGATAATACGCGGACATCTGTGGTGAAGCGCGAGGGAGAAAAGTTGCTGGATGATGTGGATTGATCGATTGTGATCAAGATGGGCAAGTGATTTGATCTGCTGGGCGCCTCAGATCTGATTCGGTCTGAGACTGATTCTGATGGAGTACCAAATTTTGGGTACTGATCGATGGATCGAAGTGGATTCTGCAAGTGTACCGAAATTCGGGTACTGATCAAGGTGGATCGAAAGGTGCAAACATTTCGATACACGGGCCTGATCGTGATCGAGAAGTGGATCGACATGGTGCGATCATTCCAGTACGCTGCCTGATCAAGAGCCACATGTACCGATCTAGGGGTACATCGGTTGAAGTTCAAGGCAGCCAGTCAGCTGCGAAGGGGATGGGCAGATGATGGGAGGAAAGGGAAAGGATAGGCAAGATTTAAGATGGTTAACAGAGAGAGAGATTTTCCTTGTAGCACGCAAGTGGTCTTCCGAAGAATTCCAAGGCTGGGAAGTATATTGGCCCCCCTTGACGAAGGAACCCAAGACGCTCAAGAAGAATAAACGCATCAACACCTGGGAAGCTTGGCCAGGTCTACGCTTCTCTCTCCACCCCCCTCAACTCCACCGCTAACAGTAGGCGGCCCAAGCATCGACATTGGAAACACATTGCCCCCCCCCCCCCCTTTGGAACAACACAAGCCCGAAGGACAACCCAAGAGAAGATCAAGTTTATTCAAGCCTCGATCTACTCTACCCTACGGACGATCAAGTGAAGAAATATCCACAAGATCGTCAACCGACTACCCCCGAGTGCCGTCCACACTCCAGCTCAGCCAAGAACAAACAACTTCTTGGTCTCTCTAGGTCACCCACGAAGAGCGCTAACTTCGCCAGGTCAACGGGTACACAAGGTGAGAAGATCTTCAGACCCCACGGTCGATCGGAGTACCCCCTCCGTTAGTTGGCAGTCCGGCCCCCTGTGTGTGAGTGCCCCTCGCGTCGAATTTCTTCGCGAGCCACTACACCACACATCAAGTCCATCGTCGAAAACCAGTACCGGCGTCCAATATGTCTTCTTTGTCAACGGTATACTCTGCCGTATCGAATTGGAGTTCAAATACCGATAATCGTGAACGATCCGCCATCCAACTGGTTTTTGGTGCGGCGTGTGGACTGATGCTTGGTCGGATAAGTTTCTTCTTGACCATGCCTTCGACCCAGAGCATGATCTCACGTCGTTGCTCAGGTGACTGCCGTCACTGTTGCCGGTACATTACAAGGTTGGGATCTTTCACGTCGATCTGTGCTCGATTTCACGCTTTTCCGGAAGGCCTTCAGGGAGTTCAGGTCGAAACACCGTGTCCTTGTACTTCGTCAGTAAGTCAAAGGCAGGGTTTGCCCGGAAACTTTCCCAGTCTGTCTCCAGATATCTTTGAGGTTTAGCTGTTCCGACATTGTCGGGCTGGTCACGTCGCTCCAAGGGTCGAGCGACCTTCTTAATTGTTGCGCTCGTCAAACCCAACATGAAGTCTGGTTCATCGATCGACTTGGTCTTGATTCTCAGGAACTTCCGCCATTTCTTTCTCGTGATGAACTTGGTCTGTACACCAGCGTCATCCGTGATTTCCATCGCCTGGACAAACCAGTTCTAGTTAGTCGTTCCGCTCTTTAAAACATACCTATCTAACAAGCACCGCAAACAAAGGTTTACGTACACAAAACGTTAGATCCATATGGACGAAGCCAACTGGGGAAGGTTTTATTCGTCGATGACGCATCGGTCGAACCGCACGGTACAACCAGATGTGTCTCGGTGTGGATCTGTTTCGCTAGAAGTGCGTCTTTCAAGTCAAGTCGCGAGTCCTTAATGGTTTGGTCTTCCATCTTGGCTGACGGTGTACTTCTGTGAACGAAATAGGAGGGGTGAATAGCGGAGCAATCACGTCGTTAGCAAAATCTTTGTCATGAAGAGCTATACCGATAGCCATTTGGCCAGTATCTACGTAAGGATATCCACATTTCTTAACTTCATTCGAGATTGTCGACGTAACGAGTATTCCCAGCCTTGTGCAATCCATTTCACGGTGATTTGACTCGTGGAACTGCTTCACCCCCCCCCCCCCTCCCCCACTGCGTAGCGACTTCGTCAGCTTTAAGCTGTAGCATCAGCGTAGAAATTGAAACTACCTCTTGTCTGAGGTCATTAACCCAATCAACAATCTCTAGCTCGGCTGCCTGTGGGATAATAGTTGCAGCACCAAGTTACCTCTCCTTCTCCCCCAACTTATCCTTGGTCGACTATACGCCTTCACTAGCCTAGCTTCGTGTTTTTCTAAAACTAATTTTTCGCCTGCTTTCGTAGTGTTGTGGGTCTAGCTTTGGCCAAAAATGTTAAATCGTCGACTTGACATCGTCGTGCAATTCTAGATAAGGTCGCCACATCGAGCTTTTGTTGGTTAGTTTATGATCCCATTTTTCGTTTTACCGGTTTACGACCACTTTTCTCGTTAAGTCGTGAGAGACCTGCAGGCTTTAGCCGCTGGGCGACTGTCTCGGTTTCCTGTGTTTCTTCAGCCTGCACGCCTTCCATCGAATTTCAGACTGAGAAGAGACGGTGGAAGAGGCGCTGACCGGCATAACATGGAGTCGAGAAATAAAAATATATAACGCTCTTAATGGTTAAAAATCCTTGTCCGTCTTAAAAATCGTCCGGCATAACATGGGGAAGTCGGTATAATATTGTAGACATGGAAACATCGGATACCGTTTATGAGGAAAATGAAAAATCGTGAGTACTTCGCGTACTCAATCACTTATCCGTTTACTGGGGTCATTAGCGCAGATATTTGTCTGGAAGAGGAGATTGGTAATACCATGGGCTTGCTTCCGTGTTGTGGAACCAAGCCACGATAACGTTGGCACCTGCGTCCCATCCGCTCAGAACTCGCGAGACCTTATGATCCCCACTTGTGGGATTGAACACATACGCAAATGCCTTGTTTATAGTTCCATAAACCACGGTCAAAACTCTACCGAGCGCTTAATGTAGCATCGCCGTTCACATGCTGGGCACCACCACGACGGAATTAATGCGAGTTCAAGTTTGGGGTAGGCTTAACTCTTGTTTGTGCTTTGCTCGCGGATTTGACAACGCGGTTGACGTAGCGCGAATCTTCATGTTATCATTATTAGGTGTGCGCTTCTTCGTTCGTGGCTCGCTTGGAGCCTCGAAGAGAGGGGGGGGGGGTATGTATCGTCTCCATCACATGGATGCTGCTATTGCATCTGCTAAAGAATTATCTATAGGGGTGACGATTCTCTCTTCGTCCCCGGTAGCAAGTTGAGGATGATCCAGTAAATGTGAGATTGGTGTATCGTGCATTATGAAGATGATCAGGGAAGATTGATCTACCTCTTCCGGTGTCGACGCGTAATTGCCTCGCAAAGACGACTCGATTCGCGCGTTGCTTTTACGCCGACACCTAAATTTGAAGCGCGGCCGAACGATACCATATCAAGGCAAGGAGCGCAGCGCCTTGGTAGTCTTTAGGGTCGTTCTTAACCAGGACCTCGATCCAAAATGCGGGTCACGAGGAATTCGTTTATATCAGAAAATGTATCCCAGTGTAACCATTGCAATCCAAGTATCGTGTCGCAACCTTAATGGGGTCGCGGGATCGCAGTAACACTAGACATCGATACGTGGGTGTCATGCCTGTGAATGCGCATGGATAGAGGGTTAATGTTTTGAATGTGGAGCCTTTTTGCTAAATGTTATACTAATGAGTCTATGTTTACGTTCTAGATAACGCACAGAGACAATGGAGTAAATTATATGAAATCTACGCTTTATTAATCATTATTTTCGAATACAGTGCTTTATATCGGCGGTCGCGGTCCGGTCAAGAACGGCGGGATTGTAATCCGTTGAGATTGCATGCTGAATGACATATTCCTTCGGATTGCGATCCCGGTTAAGAACGGCCCTTAGAGCTGGTAACATCGAAATACAGAACGCTTATAAAAAAATTCGAAATATTTCTTCGTACACACCGGTGTTCTCTTTGGACCACCACATTCGAAGCGCTTCAAGTAGTGCCGCTCAAGAGTCTGAGTCAATTGAGCAGCTTCTACTCGATTTTGGCTCTGTTCTTTGGGTAGGTGTCGAGTAACCAGTTTTTAACGTCCCGGTAGTAGCTTGCGACGGAGTTTCGAGCTAGCGCGCCCCCCCCCCCTCGCCCTTTGTACTTGTAAGATAAGTCGCGAAGCTATCCGTCAGCTTGGCAAACTTTGCCCCAGACATATCGCCTAGAAGAGGTGGTTGCGATATACAGCAGCCCCTGTGTTCCATCCGTCGTTGGTTGCCAAAGTTAAAATATCATCCATTTCGTCAGCAATAGCCAGTCCATCGTGACATGATCCTGTTTTAGACATAGCATACGTAAGTACCGATCCAAAGGGAGATAACGGACAGCCTAAAAGATGCTTTCGTGACACATTTTGCCAAACATCAGAAAGAAAATTTACCTGACCTCCCGTTGTAGCTTACTTGTTCATTAAATTTTTTTTCTCCAAATTGTAGCATAAATCTGCATGAGCGTTAAGAATTCGGCCACCCAGCACCTTTCTGGAAGGAAGATACACAGAAATACCAGGACACAGAAATTCTAACATCGCTTTGGTACAATCTCGCTCGATAAAAATATCAGGGAGGAAGTTACAAGCTTCAAACTCCACCAGAAATCGTTCGAGCTCTTGTTTGCACACCAAGGTGCGCAACAACAACCTCATCTTCCATGCTATTGACTGGAGTCTTCAGCTTTGGAAGCTGGTGTACGATGACAAAGATAAGAGGCAAATTCCGTTGTCCACCTTTCTTGTTTTAACGACGCGATCCGCCGGCTGAAAATCCTTTCAGTCTGGCCCAACGCTTCGTTTTGCTCGAGCCCTCGCTGTCTTGCATTGGGGCCGCTACTTGTGCTGCTTGATACGCAACACACTTTTGCAGGTGATTCCTGTAGTGGTAAGCACGGCCGAGAAGAGGTTCTGGTGGCACACTGTCTGGGTCCAAACTGCACGCCAGTTTGCAATGTCTGCATTCATAATATGCACATCCGCCAATTGACCTCCGTAAGTCGGCTCTCAACTGAAAGTGAATCTTTTCCGCAATAGCCGGTCGTGGGATTCTTGTGAACTAGTTTAGTCGTAGGTAAGACACTACGACTTACGAACTACAGGTCGAGCGTCCACAGTACCACAGAAACAAAACCACAGACACAAGTGCCTACTGTAACCCGGGCATGGACGACGGCGACTCCAGCGACGCGGTCCCTGACGGCGGCGCCTGATGCCTAGCGGATACGGACAGCAAGTAGAGCCACTGCTGTACCCACGAGTACGGACGACGGCAACTGAAGCTGTTTATGCAACGCTGATGCCAGCAATGGTAGCTCACAGAAGACAAGTTTGAACTACTGCTGCAGCGCGGGCGACGGTGCCTGATGCTTCACGGACGACACGGACGTCGGCTGGTACAACTCAGACACGTACGGTAAATAGAGCGACTGGTGCTTCACGGGCGGCGGTCGCTCCAACTCGGACACGAACGGCTGCTGCTCCAACTCGGACATGTACGGCAACTACAGCTTACGGATACGAACTGGACAGCGGCTGCTGAAACTCCGACACAAATGGTAACTGGAGCGACGGGTACGAACTGATCTGAACTGGTTGAGTGCTGCACCTACGAGCATGGACAACGCCTGACGCTGGAAGTACAAGCTTCACGAGCGACAAGGCTAGCTGCGAGAAGAGCTGCGTGGGGCTGCGGCGACAAACTTGATCGTGCAGCGAGGGGGGATTTTTTATGTTGGAGTTGCTAGGTTTTAGGTTAATAGGATTAATATATGGCATAGTAAATGCGAATGGTTTTGAAAAGGCGCTTTTTGCAATCGACGAAAGGGCCCGCCCTTTCGTCAAAACCCTTCGTCGAAACTCGTTTAGGCGCCTTTTCAAAAGGCGGTAAAGGCGGTAAAGGCGGTAAAGGCGGTAAAGGCGGTAAAGGCGGTAAAGGCGGTAAAGGCGGTAAAGGCGGCCACTACTACCACTGCATGTGGGTCATGGCGTATGGTGTTGATTTGCCTCACTTTCAGAACCATACAAACAACCGCGTAGAGAGCTTATTCGGCAAAGACGAGCAGCAGACCAAAGGTCGTTTCTTCATGAGCACCAGCTTGATAGTACTGTTATCATGCCAACGTCGAAAGGAGGAGGAATACTACGCCAAGGTTGAAATGCCTGGAACGTTGCGGGGTACTTCATACACTGAGGAAATGAACGTGGTGCTGGGCATGACTACGCAGCTGCTATCAAGACACAGTACGACATTCCTATGGACCCGGTTGTGGGTAGCAGCTACAACGTAGTAGACAACGGGGATACGGTTGTTATACGGCGAGAAGAGCACGAATACATGATGGAAAAGAGACCTGGCTATACGATTTCGAGTTCACGCAAACTATGAAGCTTCCGTGCCGACACGCGATGGTCTACAAGAAGTCATCAGGATGTCCGTTTGTAGTTCCGTACGCTGCAATTGGTTCCAGGTAAGCCCAGGCATCCCCAGGTTTTGTCTAATAAGTCCAGGTTTTATTCAGATATTAACCATGTTTTTCTGCCACCGACTGTATTGCTCATTCTACACCTTTGTGCGGCCAACTTCGTATAAATCTGCAATCAAACCTGTAAGTCGTAAAATTCATTTAGACAAATTTAAGTAAATATTGCGTCACCAGCTTCAATACCGCATTCAAAGTCGCATAAAACGCACTCAATGGTGGAGATTTTTCCCTAGCACCAAAACGAGAGGCTCTGCTGAGCTCCCGCCAAATGCAAGCTCTGAAGCCGCGTAAAACCTCCGGTTGCGCTCCGGATCTGGAGCTCATTTCTCAATTCGAGCTCTCCGCATCACCATGGCGACCCAACTCCGCACCTCCAAGCACACAATCCTCGAGAAGCAGCGCGTCATCGACGCCCATCGTGCTGGCCGCCGCGACTGGCTAGCCGTAGCGGCTAGCAACGACATTCCTGTCACCACTGCCTACGATTTGGTCAGACGTGGGCGAGCTGTTGACCTTCCTCGTGGCGGAGCGAGACACGTCAAGATGACGGAGGAGGCAAAGAAATGCCTTGAGCAATACCTTAACGAAGATTGCACCTACACCTTGAGCCAAATGCGTACCATGCTCTTTATCGACTGCAACGTGAAGATGCATACATCAACAATTAGCCGCCATCTGCTGAACATGCTGTACACAGTGAAACAAGTCCGCATCGAGCCTACCACATGCAACAACGAGGTGAACAAGGAGAAGCGTCGCGTGTTTGCAGAAAGGTTAAAACACCATCAAACTGAAGGTAACTGTATTGTGTATTATGATGAGACTAACTTCAACGTGCATCTAAAGCGCTAGCGAGGACGTGCTCAGCGAGGACAACGTGCTGTCGTGAGGCTTCCTCCATCCAAAGGAGCGAACCTTCAGGTTCAATGTGCGGTGTCTTCAGCACTTGGGCTCGTGACGTACCAGCTTCAGCGTGGTAACATACGAATGGACACAAACGCAGACTTCGTAGAGGAGATCTACAAAGCGGTTAGGGCATCCAGTGTATTTCAGACCTGCTTCTCGAACAAGATGATCGTGATAGTGCTGGACAATGCGCCGGCGCACCGACAGACGGAAGAGCGCGTCACGGAGTACCCGGACATGGAGCTGTTGCGCTTGGGGCCTTACTCCCCAATGTGTAACCCCATTGAAGGGTGCTTCAGTGTGCTGAAAGCCCACATTAAGAATTATCTTGCGGTCTCCCGCGAGGACATTTGTGATCGCTCGCGAGAACCCAACGGCAAAGGAGAGGTGTTGTCGCTCGCGGAGCGACAGATGCGAATACTGGAGAGGGCTGGAAATAGCAGCATGAAAGTCATCACACCAGCGCTTGTATCCAGTATGGAGTTGCATTGTCGCGACTCAGTTAACCGTGCTGCGGACGGTAAGGATATGATGTACGGGATGTAAGGCTGCTAATACACTCCGACATTGAACGCGCTTTTTTCTACTTTGAATGCGGTATTGAAGCTGGTGACGCAATATTTACTTAAATTTGTCTAAATGAATTTTACGACTTACAGGTTTGATTGCAGATTTATACGAAGTTGGTCGCACAAAGGTGTAGATGGTATGGGTGGAGCCATTTGTCTACTCAAGGCCATTCTTTAGCCGCAAATTCGTTTGTCGCGACGATATTTAAGCTGCCACAGGCCTCTTATGAGACACGATCAGAGCAGAAGAAATTTCGGCGTGCTCAGCAAGCATTTAGTCGGGTCAACGTAGAGCTTGTACAGTTTCGTGACATCGCATTCGACAGAGCAATGCCCCAGTTTGACGAATGGTGGCATAATTTGCGGCAAGGTCAAGTGGAGATCCTGGTGCCTCCATCCAGTACCCATAGTGAACGCCATGATCGAAGTGAAGGCGGTGAACTGGATACGTTCAACGGTTCTGCCCAGACTACGCGAAGCTGACAGCAAGCATGTTTACCTTGCTCAAAAAGAAGTCAAGCGCAATGCGAAGATTCATTTCGACGAAGAGCAGCCAAAGTAAATCAAGGAACTGAAGTGGTGCAACCCACCAGTGTTGCACTTGCCCGACTTCAATCAGCATATGCATTTGCGTCGGAGGAGTTCTGTTCCATGTTGTCGACGGCGTTGAGTTACCCATCGCTTACACCAGTCGGAAGACGAAATCGGCGGAACTCAATTATACGACGCAGCAGCAGGAGCTTTTGGCAATCGTTCGCGCGCTGGCACCATTCCGGATTTACTTATTGGACAAACCCCCAATCGTGGAAACGGATCACAAGAGTCTTGAAGGTTTCTTCACTCAGAAGATGGCGAATCGTAGTTTTGCGCGCTAGTATGATATCCTCGCGGAGTATCAACCAACGTTCTCATACCTCCCAGAGGCGAAGAACGAAATCGCAGACGCGCTTAGTCGAAGACCAAACTTGCAACCATAGAAGAAGTACTTCCCGGCCAAGGAGACGCGTGTCAGGCGTGACTTTGTCGCACAAGCCCAGCAGTAGCCTGGAGCTCCACCAATAGAGCACGAGGAGAAACCGACGGACATGAGGAAGCCATAGTGACCGACCCTGGCTGGAACCCAGTGAAGCCAGGCCCGTAGGCGAAGATGACACCGGTTCGAGCGAGCCCCGGTTGAGACGGCCGACTATGCCGTCTGCTGTGCTTTTTCGAGAATGAAATATATAAAGAGGCGGCGGTTCCCAGAGGGAGGGTGAGTGTATCTGATTGGATGATATTACTAACTTATTACAATGGGTTGTTAGTAGTGCTATGAAATGCAAAGTATAGTAATTAATATACATGCAGATGTAGGACGGCTATGGGGGCTTCTATAAGCTTCCATCCGTCTGAACTGCGGGGGTGGCACTTTTACTTCGGCGCGCCCTCCCTTAAGTTCCTGGCATATTGAAAAATTTGGCTTCGTCAAGCACAGCCTTCAAATCCTTTTACTCGAAATTTATTCTAACCAGAACAGTCTAACTTAGATTTTGACCACAATCCGTTCTGGGTTAACCCTGTGGCCTACTTTTAAACTCAGTACAGAACTACTTGGGCCTAACCAACTGTATAACAATTACGCAATAAAAAGACCAGGTAGAAGTCTTGAGCTGGGCACATACTCGCCGGCCACAATATATTTTAGCCAATCGCGTCGATTTGGTTACTGAATGGGCTGACTTGGCCAACCACTCCGCGCCGGCAAATTCGAGCGAAATTGACAATACCAAACGGTAATGATTCTTAGACAGAATTTGTCGGACATTCGTCGATAGGGGGGCGGGTAACCAATGGCAATGTTATATTGACTTTTCGATGAGCGGGCATTAACTACAAAACGAACTTGCTAGGTCATTAGGATAAACAACGTTACGCCGAAGCGGAAGAATCCACAGAGGCCTGAAGTAGGCCATTTTGATCGAGGAGGGGCCTGGACCCGCGACGATTGAAAAGCCGAGGGTTAGACACAATAAATCGTCCCAAGCGCGAGCGTTGGGGAAATTGTTGGAGGCATTCATTCAGCCGTGAACGTCCTGTAGGCCCGGAGTCTCAGTGCAGTGCCCGAAAATGTGCACTAAAAATGGAGTAAACTCGATACACCGCCGCTGTCGCTTGCAGCGGAGGTCCGGCTTCGAAAATATGTTTGTTCTGAGTCGTCCAAATTGTATGCAGTGTGATGCTACGCATTAGCGTCCACAACGCGGTAAACTCTTGTGCCTTGTTCCGTACACGAGTCGTCCACTCGGGGACGTTTGTTACACATATGATGTCCCACGAAATGTGGACAATGAGCCTGTTCCAATCCGCACGTATGAGATGCCAAAGAGCTGCAACCCGGCGGCAGTCAAAGAACAAGTGGCGTTCGGTTTCAATGGAAGAGCACGTCGGATATGCGCAACATAGTAGGGGTGCTGCAAGAAACAGAATCGAGACCGGGTTGGGAGAAGCTTCCACGCTAACCGGAATTGCAGATCCACGTATACAGGTAGCAGAACCCGTCGGGCGTCCTTGAGGACCTGAACCGTAGTAAGGATTGTGGTGTGGAAAGCTTCGCTATTGTGGTGGGAGATAGGGTGCTCGCGGGTGATAATGTGTCTTGAGCCATTATCTCGTACCATTTCCTAGGTGAGATGGGGAAAACAGACAACAGCGACTTTATAAAGCTTGCCGATGGGAGCAATTGTGGCATCACGCTGAACAGGACCGAAAACGACATCGGGACCCTCCACAATTGAGGATACGATGGAGTTTAAGTCCGTGTGCAGTAGTTGCAGCTGCCGCATCCAAATACGAAGCTCCCACTTGGGCAGAACAAGCAGGAATCTACTTAAAAAGTCCACTTCAGTTGGCCAAGATATAGAGAAAAAGTCCATGAGGCATCGACAGCCCGTTGCCGACTCAAATACAAGGCGGAAGCGCCTCGCGCGTCCAGCACCTCGAATCAGCGACCGTCTTTTACCCCCCCCCCCCCCCCCACGTGAATTTGAAGCAATGGATTCATCGATAGGATTACCTAGAGAGCGTCTTACAGTCTGTGTAAGTTGGACACCTGCTTGTGTAAGCTAATTCTTTGGATATTTATATTCAGAGTATTTCTTAGGTGGGATCGAGAACCGTCGATTATCCTGTACGAATATATACTGAGGCTACAAATGTAATTTCAGATATATTTTCTCTCTTTAATACGTACACAAAATGTCAGAATCTATTATAACCTCCGAGACTTTTGCTAAGGTAAGTGAATGTCGACCCAACCGGTCAAGAACGACATTCGAGCAACCTTTGTGATGAAAGATGATGGAAGACATTCTAACGACATCATTAGACACGACGCATGATTAAAATTGAAACGACACATTTTAACAATTCAGGTCCATGTAGTACTACATCCTAGGCAATAATGGCCTACTACTAGTAGGCCATTATTCCCTAGGATGTGTTGGTCAGGGCTCGACGGGTTGGTATGATACAGCGAGGAACTATACTATGTACGAATGTAAGCAGCCGTTAGTCATCAAGCACAAAAGAAATCACGATGCTCAGAGTCACACGATTACCGTCCGCTTCCGTGGTCTACTGACCACGTTGGTGGTATCGGATTTATTGACCATGATACCTAAGTACGCATGGCGTTACTTTGTCGGAAGATTTAAAATACCAAGTCGAATTTGTTCTTGTCGAGAATTTGAATATCTGTGTACGCCTTTCATCAAAAGCTTACCGGTAAATTCCGGTACGTGACGTAAATATCCAGGGCTACGCACGGCATTAGTGCTCTTGGATAGGCTTGCTCAATTGGCCAGAGAATGTAATGTAATGTAATGTGTTACGTGTTCGCGTAGCTAAAGTATACCTAGCTAGTCATAGGTATCAAGAAGCAGGGCCACTGGGCAGGATTGGGCACATTGTACCCGACGGTACCTTGTACCCATTCCCTTGTACCAGTGTACCTTTTCCGCATACGTCAGGAATGTATGGCTCTCCTTGCTCTCCCTTAGGGCCTTGGCGAGATGGCGTTTGCTATGCCGCTCTCCTTCTCCGACCCTTGTCAGCGTCTGGTAGATTCTTGCCCCCTTGCCCTTGGCTGCCGTCTTGCCGAGTAGAGTCCTGATCAGAAGTCCATCCATGTTTCGGTCTTGTAGCGCGTCCAGGTCATCTTCTTGGGCCATGGCGAAACCGATCATAGCGCGTCGAAGCCTTCTGCGTAGCGAGCCCGAGACCACAGCTCCTACCAGCCTGCCGCACCCTCCAAAGAGACACCCATACAGTCCCGCAAGAGACTGTATTCCAATAAAGTACTGCTTTAATGTAATGCGATAACATAGGCCCTGTCATAACAACTGAAATACATGTATTGGTCAAAACCCGTCTCTGTTTCCTCGAAACTCCAACGGCGACATACAAGACACTGCACCTCCACGTCATCTCCTGCTGTCTATTATCTCCGCACCTGTTGTCTATACAACCTCCGACCGGGTCGAGCGTGTTCTCACGACGATGGATTACCTGGAAGCCGCTCGCCGCGCTCCGTGGGTTGTTGTGTACTTGGCTGCAGGCGTCGGCGTGATGGTGAACCTGCTAGGCGAAGTCTACTCCAATGCCGTCAATGTGTGCGAGATGTACCCACAATTCTCCTTCTACGATACGATTCTGGAGGAGCTGAGTATGCACCAAACACTGTTGCCGCTGGTTCGTGTGCATGTGTATACGCTGCATCTTCTAGGGGCATATACTGCTGCTTATGCTGCCAAGTACTGGGGACTGTTGGATCGAGGCTGGCCGCTGCTTCTCGACGTCCTATCAGGCCGCTGGCTTTACCATCAACTGTTCGAGGTTCTTCCAGCGTAGTACGTTGATCACTGCGTTGAGTTAAATGCTGTTGTTACTGTACTGACGTGCGTTATGTTCACTACAGTCTGCCGTTCGTGTTCTCGGAGCCAGATGTGCCTGAGCTCTTGTCTGAAGATGAAGCGAGAGGACTGGAGGAAGAAGATGACTTTGATGATGTTCCGCCTTCGCCACCCGTAGATAACGACGCATGCAATGAAGCCTTGGCGAAGCTGGTGCAGGTGAAGATGCAACATGCCAACAGGACGATCCCGCGGCCAGACGACTGGCTGGTGTTTGACCCTGTGCAGGAGGAACTCGTGCTGCAGAAGCATGCAACACATGTGAACGGAACTGTGCTCAATGGACACAGCAATGGCAGTGTTAACGGTAAAGTATCGCTACCGCGAGCACAAGAACTGTTAGGAGATGACCAGACTGCTGCAACAACGTGCGCAGCAGAAATGCGGGTGGAGAAGAACGTCGACACAGAAACAGCGATGAACCAGCCACAGGAAGTCATGCCTGGGATCAGGAAACGCGTATAGATCTCCTTCTCCAGACACCCACCCTATTTGTGCGAGCTGGTCGTGCACCATCAGCAGAAGTAAGTAAATAAGCAGCTCTCTCGCCTGCTTTTCTATTTCGTTTTTCTTGTTCCTTTCAGGTTCTATTGGGAAGTGTACACCGTCTCCTCTTCGAATGGCGGTATCTTCGCAATTTGACGCCAAAGACGAGCTGACCCGCCAAATGCGAAGCTCATGATCCGTTTTAGCGCTTTGGGAGGCAGTTGACCGTGTTTGTCCCCGCTGCCAAGCTGGCAACAGAGCTGAATTGCACGGATTACTGCACTGGGTGGGATGTGGCCGCCACTTGCAACAGTCCAACTGCGAAGCGCCGGAACCAGACACTGCAGACTCGCGAGTGACAGCGACAGCAGTTGACTCTTCTTGGACCACTTGACCTGACCGCGAGACGAGATGAAGACGAAGTACTCTGCGTCCCACAGGGTCATATTCGTGCCGTGACCCATGCACGCATACCGCAAGTGCTCCAGACAACCATCAAACCCCTGGTTGCCAGGTGCAGGGAAAATCTTGCTGCAAACCTTCGAGTTGAGTACCTCTTGGGGGTAAAACGCTCGCAACTCGTTCATCACCACCTCGTTATGGCCACAAACCTTGCCGAACGCGCCACCCCATTTGTCCGCATCGACGGGCTCCTTATTAGGTGTCCACTTGCTTAAAAAGCTTGTGTCATTTGACTTACGAGAAGCACAGTATTTCTTACGAACCAGAAGCGAAGTCGAGTCCTTCGATGCACCATGGCGAACTGCACCCTCCCACTGACCGCCGTGCGCTCTGCCCTCGGCAAGATCCATCCACTGAGTCTGCGCAGCCGTGCGCTCATCCGTCATAACCGTACCCACAGCAGCATTTACAGTGACGAGACCAAGCACTTCCAACTTTTCACGACGATGCTGACTGTCTGCTTCCTGTGCCGCTCCACTGCTGTTACTCGTCTTAAGACCAGGCAACTTGCGCGTAAGCACCACGTACAGCTTCTCTGTCAACGCCTGTAGTCTCTGTTCATCCGGGGTCATCGCACGCTTCTTCTTCTTCCTGTCGTCTTCGTCGTCCAAGTCTGCTCCTTTGGCAAGTTTTCGAGCCCATTTCTCGTCGTCGTGCTCAGTCTTGCCAATACGCTGGGAGATGTCAACAATTTGCCTCGCCAGCTTCAATCGAGCCTGCAATTGTTGCAAACACGGCGTCGTCAGCTCTGGTCGAAACGCACTTGAGTTCACCAGGTCCTCTCCAGTTCCTGATTTCACATGATGCACATGAGCAAACTTGGCCGTGGCCATGTCTTTGGCTGCAGCGTTCACTTCCCCAACCAGCGCCACATCCGCCTTGGCATTGGCTGTACTAGCCAATAAGTGGTCCGTCGTCACTAGCATCAGAGCATGTGCGGGCGACGTCACTGTTAGAGAAGCTTTGAGTCTCTGTATGGCCTCGTTCCTCTGTCCGGCTGTCATCTTGCGATGCAGTGCCACCGCCTGCAAGCCAATATGTTTCATCATGCCTGCCAATTGAGCAGGAGACGTCTCACTCTGAGAAGGTAAAGCCACCACACACGGCCGTGGGGTATTGCGGCATAACAAGATCCAGTACAGTCCGGCAAGCTCATCAACATCCTTCTTCACTTTGAGGACAGTACAGGACGCTCCTCCTCCTTCTTCAAGCGTCAATTTCGCAGCACTAGACACTGCCACATTGCTGACAATGGCATTGTCCTCCTGCGCTTTCCTACGCTTCTTGCTCGTTCTCTGAGGTGCATTGTCTGTTTTGCGCTTCTTTGGCTGGTTTTGAGTCTTCTTCTTGCCATTCTGCGGACCTTTCGAGCCTGCACGAACTGCTCCATGCAGCATAGAAGGGTTTACAACCACTAGTGCGTCTCCTTTCGGCCCTGGAGGCCGCTTAGCGCCTGACGCACGACCTCGATGCTTGCCCATGTCGGTAGCTGCTGGTTAAATGGACACTAGCGTGGACTATTTTTCACTTGATCTGAGTATACTTTAATGCGCATCAACATGTTGATGCGCAGAGTTTTCTTGTGGTGCTGCTTGTGGTGTACGCCACACCACATAATCAGGCGTACGTCAGTCCATTCGTCCAAATTGCCCCAAACGTCACAAGTTGTAACAGCCGGATAGTGATGGCGGAGTGGACCCCTTCGTCGTGGCGCAAGTTCCCAGTGAAGCAGCAAGCCCCGTATCCGGACGAGAAGAAGCTGCAAGAAGCTCATGACAAGCGTAAGCCTCGTATTTCATTTTTTGGCATTTAAAAAGTGTCAATGGATTAATTGTTATTTTTCTTTAAAAAACAATAACAGTGAAGACACTTCCCGGATTGGTGTCTGTGCGTGAGATTGAAGACTTGAAGACGCAGCTGGCAGATGTAGCGGCGGGAAAGCGCTTCTTACTTCAGGGTGGAGACTGTGCCGAGAGGTTCCAGGACTGTCAGCCTGATTTGATCGAGAAAAAGCTCAAAATTATGGTCCAGATGAGTCTTGTGCTGGTCTGGGGCGCACGGATGCCTACAGTACGTGTGGCACGGATGGCAGGGCAATTCGCCAAGCCGCGATCGAGCGATACGGAGATGCTCGATGGAGAGAAAGTGACTAGCTTCAGAGGGGAAAACATCAACGGATACGAGAAGGATCAGCGCACACCGGATCCCAATAGACTGCTGGAGGGATACTTCCACAGTGCCGCAACACTGAATTACGGCCGTGTACTGGTAAGTTCAGGTTTTGCGGACATCCACGATGCAGGCAAATGGGACCTGGATTTTGTCCAGACTTCGTCGAGACGGGAGGAGTACCAGCACATGGTCAACGAGATCACGGACAGTCTCCACTTCGTGCACATGTGCGGCGTTGGTGCGGACTCACCCCACCTAAAGACTGTCGATCTGTTTGTGTCTCATGAAGGCTTGGAGCTTGGTTATGAGGAGACGATGACCCGTAAAGTGGACGGCAAGTACTACAACGTGGGCACGGACTTTTTGTGGATTGGCGATCGCACCCGTCAGCTAGACCATGCTCACATCGAGTATTTCCGCGGTATTGAGAACCCCATTGGTATCAAGGTTGGTCCGAGTATGGCTGTGGAGGACCTGGTGCCTTTGATCCGTAAGCTCTGGAAGGACCCGGAGGCCAATCCGGGCAAGATCACGCTGATCACGCGCTACGGCTGCGACAAGGTTGCGGATTTGTTGCCGAAGCACATTGCGGCGGTCAAGGCTGCTGGCCTGAAGGTTATTTGGTCGTGCGATCCTTGCCACGGCAACACGATTGTGGCGGAGAATGGCTACAAAACTCGCCCGTTTGACCGCATTTTCGGCGAGCTGGAGCAGACGCTGGAAATCCACCGCGAAGCTGGGTCCGCACTGGGTGGTGTGCACTTTGAGTTGACAGGCGAGAACGTTACCGAATGTATTGGTGGCCCGCAGGGGATCGATGAAGGAGACTTGCCGCTGCGCTACACGAGCTACTGTGACCCGCGACTCAATTACTCGCAGAGCATGGAAGTTGCGTTCCTCCTGGCCAAGAATTTGTCTGTGCACCACGACTTGGCGCCGCTGAACGACAAGTCCAAGATGCGGAAGCGCTCGATGGAGATCGCTGACCCGTCCAAGCGTCTTCGTGCTGACAAGTAGATACTGTTGACAACACAACGAATAGATGGCACAATGTGTAACTTTTCTCCTTCGGTAATCTCTCCTTCCAAATCTGCACACCAACACAGAACACACAAAGACAAAGTGCAGACTATAAACTAAAACCTTTGATTGTGCCGCCATTGCACTGCAGCAGCAGAGTTAGAGGCTTGTCCTGGTCTACGCGTACGAGCCTTCAATAATGACATCATCGATCTTGAGAATCATCCGCACGACCTGCGTGGCCAGCTGCAGTTGCTGCTGCTTGCCGATCAGCGTCTCGAACACCTGCTGCTCCTTCATGTCGTTCGTGCCAGACGAGTTGCAGTCAATACCCAGTCGTGGGTTCTTGTCTGCGATCTGCTGCGCGCGCACGGCCGACAGCGAGTCGATCGGGCTCAGACCGCTGTTCTCCGCCAGAGCCATCGGAACGTCCTCCAGCGCATCAGCGAATCCACGGATAGCGTACTGCTCAATGCCCGTAGTGTTGTCGGCGTGCTCACGCACAGCGATACCACATGCAATTTCAGAAGCACCGCCGCCGTACACGATACGGTTGTTCTTGATCAGGTTGCGCGTCACGCACATGGCGTCGTGCAGCGAGCGCTTGGCCTCCTCCACGATCATCTTGTTGCCACCACGCACCAGCACCGTGATAGCGTCCGAGCTGGCACAGTCTTCAACCACCAGCATGCGCTCCTTCGTGGTGCCAAACGCAACCTCACGCACCGTTCCGGCGCGGCCGAGCTTCTCCGGGGTAAGTTCCGAGAACCGGGGAACGATACGTCCTCCAGTGGCAATAGCAATGAGTTCAAGCTCGACGCCACCGACCCAACGCACAGCCGGGAGCTGGTTCTGGAGCAGCAAGTGGTTAGCCTCGTCGTCAAAACCCCACTGGCAAATAACCAGGTTGGCTCCGCTGTCCTTGACCTGCTTGATCATAGTCGTGAAGTACTCCTGCTCCTGCTTGTACAGCTTCTCGTACGCCTCGACGCTGGTAATGTCCAGTTTGTGCTTGGTCTTGGGCTTGGGCGGTTCAAATGGACACGTGAGAATGCACATCTTGGCATCCTTCACTTCCTTAGGCATCTGCGGGTGCGAGAAGTCCTTGTCAATGACGATACCATTGATCAGCGCCGTTTCCTCCAGGGTTCCTCCAGGCTTGCCCTCCATCTTGATCAGGTCAAAGTTCACGTCCTTCGTCTCGAAGTTGGCCACTTTCATGACCGCATCCACTGCAATCTGGGCCATCTGGCGCTTGTACTTGTTGACAATCTTCGACGACAACGTGGTCATTGCCGTTTCCACCAACGGAGTCGAGTCCTGCTCGGAGAACTGGATGACGTCGCCAATAGCTTCCAAATGCTTAACAGCGATTTCACAAGCCTCCTCAAAGCCGTCCGCAATCCTCATAGGGTGCAGACCACGGTCCAAGAGCTTCTCGGCCTGTTCCAGAAGAGCCCCAGCCAATACGACGACTCCAGTGGTGCCATCTCCGATCTCGTCGTCCTGCGACTTACTGAGCTCCACCAGCAAATGCGCCACGCGGTGTTCGACCTGCATCTGCTCCAGGATTGTGGCTCCGTCATTGGAGATCGTGACGTCTCCGTCCTGACTCACCATCATCTTGTCCATGCCTCTGGGTCCCAGGGACGTACGCAGCAGACTGGAGACCGTGCGCGCGGCGAGGATGTTGCTCTTAATGGCCTCCACGCCCTTAATACGCTCCTTCTGCTCCTGGTCCCGCAGGATGATGAAGGGGCGACCGTATTCGTCAAAGACCATCGACATGGCTGCTAAAAAGGAGGGGAAATACGCGGCGGATCCAAGAGCTCGTTTAGCTCCCTCGATATGGTGGCTAGTGGTGGCCCAGGATATATCGCGGACGACATCTTTCTGACCAATTAGCACTTTCAGTGAATCTCATTGGTGGAAAAGAGACTGTTTTTACGAAAAATGTATCTGCACGTTTTAGCACGTAAAAACTAAATGACAAAAGAGGAGTAAAGACGCTTAAAAAACGTTGAAGTGACAAAAGAGGAGTATAAACGCTTAAAAATCGTTGAAGTTGCAGTGTAACGGATAAAAAGAGAAATGCGAGTGAAGGAGCTGCTGGTGCTGTTGCTGCTAAGGGTGGAAGCGGTGGACGCGGCCTGTGCGCGTGGAGTGTACAATGATAAAATCTGCTCGGGTCATGGGAAGTGCAACACACGCAACTTGTGTGAATGTGACACCAGATACTTCGGATTCGACTGCTCGCGGAGTAAGTTGTATAACATTAGCAATAGTTGAAAGCGTATTTAATAACCTTTATACTGATTGCAGAGCGATGCCCACTGGGGCCGGCGTGGGTGGCTCCTGCTCGGGTGACGGACGACGCACACTATCACGTCGAATGCTCCAATAAGGGCTTGTGCGACTACGAACAGGGCAAATGCACATGTGACGTAGGATTTGTAGGCGCAGCGTGCCAACGAAGTACGTTCTGCAAATACTGTGTATTGTTTATTTGCGCTGATATTAGTGATATTGGTGGCGATAGTGAAGTGCAATGATGCTTGCAACAGCGCAGGGCAATGCTTGTCTCTCAAAGAATTGTCGGCTACATATGCGGTGGGAACGGAGGCTTTGTACGATACCGCGTGGGATGCAGATATGATCTACGGGTGCAAGTGCCGCAAGGGCTACCATGGCTATGACTGCTCGCTGAGTACGGAGGCTTTTGTTTTGTGTAAGTTGTAAGTTGTGATACTGAATTACTTTTGAATAAAATGGCAGAATCTTGTCCGAGAGGAGACGACCCCTTGACAACTGGGCAGAAGAATGAGGTGCAAATTGTGCAATGCACCGGAACTGGAGGGTCCTTCTTCTTGTACTATAATGGTCAAGGTGTACAAATTCCTTACGACGCTAAGCTGGAAGACGTGAAGAAAAAATTGACTATGCTTCCGACACTTCCTGTCGTCAATGTTACCTTCGCGGGCACACCAACAACCGTGTGCAGCAGTATAACCGCCAACGCCGTCATGATCGAGTTTATTCAAGATTTCGGACCGTACGACAGCAAGTTTTTGTGTGAAAATTCACGGGTAACTGATTCTTGGTTCTGTTGTGTGAATTAGGCAAGCACCGATTAAAGTCCTGGGGACGCTCAAAGGTGTTGTCTACCTCACAGGTGGTTCCGTGTTTGCAACTTCTGGTGGTGGCATTTTAGGCGGAAGAACCTCAGTTCAAGGCACTAAAGAATGGGAATTTTGCAGTAATCGAGGGGAATGTAACTTTGGTGCGTATTGTTCTTGGTTGGAGCTCCAGTAAAACTCATGGACGTGCATTCTGTCCTAATGTCTTTAGAAACTGGTGAATGTGTATGCTACCTTAATCCTATGCCAGGATACCGCTCAAGCGATGGATATGGGAATCCTGGAACAAAAGGAGATTGCGGTTGTGCCAACGACAAAAACCTGTACGGTGGGGCAATTTCAGCCTGCATCGGTGAACTTGCTTGTAGTGGCCACGGTCACTGCACTGGTTCGCCGTCGTTCAGGTGTCTTTGCGAGAAAGGATGGACGAATGGAGATTGTTCGTCACGTAAGATATCCAGTGTGTGATGTTATTCGCAGGTTAATTCACTAATGAATCGTTGTGTAAATCAGGGAAATGTCCAACAGGGCCCTCATGGTTTACTGCGCCATCAGCAAGTAATGCCATTCACAACCAATGGACAGAATGTTCAGATGCAGGCCTTTGCGACCGGATCACTGGTGAATGCTCCTGCAACACTCCCTTCCAGGGAGCTGCGTGCGAGTTTTGTGAGTACAATGACTCTGGACTGGAATTTACCTAACTTTGTGTGTAGTGAAATGTCCTGGCGAATCTGCATGCAGTGGTCACGGACAGTGCATGTCAATTCGTCAACTTTCATTAGAAGCAGATGCAGACTCGCCAGCTCTGCAGTTTGACTACGGCACGGATCCAAACAACATACAAACATTCGACCGTGACAACATTCTGGGCTGCAAATGTGATTCAGGCTACGAAGGATATGACTGTAGCAAAAGTAAGATATACCTATGGCAAAATCATTGTTGTTGCTAACACTCTCATGCTCGTGCAGGATCCTGTGTGAAGGGTGACGACCCCGTAACAACCGATCAAGTGGATGAAATCCAGTTGCTTATGTGTACTGCGACTGGAGGTGCATTTCGTCTTCAGCATCGGACATCTACCTCGACCGACATTCCTTTTGACGCCACAGTCGATACATTCCGAGATATTCTCATGACCTCTTTCGGATTTGAAGATCCTGTTGTGGAATACTCTTCCGGAACAACGGCGTGTACCGATCCTGTATCAAATGCAAACATTATTACAGTTACCTTTCCAGTTGATCACGGCGATATTCCTCCACTCCTATCTATCACGGCAGGACTAACGACATCGAGTGGGGCTGTGAGTTTAATCACCGCTGATAATGGAGTGTCAATCGGTGGGATGGTAAGCCAAAAAGGGACGAAAGAGAACGCAGTTTGCTCCAACAGAGGCTACTGCGATTACAGCCTCGGAACCTGCTCCTGTTCTTTGGGTTTCGGCTCTAGTGATGGCAGGGGGAACATAGGCAATCGTGAGGACTGCGGTCGAATACTGCCAAAACAAAAGTATATTGTTAAAGATAAATAATTAACGCAATGTACTTAGTAACAAGAACTTTATTATACGTCTATGCTTTCGTGTTCAAAAAGCTGTGGAAGTGAGAGAGAGAAAAAGAAGACAATCGGCAGAGTGGACTCTGTTCAAGACTTGAGGGCTCCTCCGATTTTACCGGCAAAGAACCTGCGTCTGTCTGGAGTTTCTTTTGGTGGTGTTCGACCGACATTGTCCAATTCGACGTGTAGCTAATTCGACGTGTAGCATTCGACGTGTAGCTGGTCGGACGTATAGCTATACGTCCGACCCGTAGCCAATTCGTGTAGCTATACGTCCGACCACCTCAAAAGATTCTATACATATATATATATATATATATATACGTACTTAGCGAAGTGTGGCCGATGGCCGAAGCCATCGCAAATGCAAGACGTCAAGATTAAACTGGGCTTGCGGCGCATCAAATCCTACCATCAAGGAAGTCGTAGAATAGCTGTTCATTCAAATAAAAATCAGGCCAAGCAGCGGCATCTCGCTAGATCTTGCCTCGCTGCACGCTCCCCCGAAACGTTGACGACCCGTCTGGGCCACACGTATGACCCTGCTCGACACTTGCTTCGTGCCCGAGTATGGCTAACCATCACTGATTCAAACGTCACTTACTAGTCACCTTCCCCTGCTCTTGAAAGACTTGCCCTCAATATGTGGTTCATGCGGCTTTCTTGAAGTGGTCGGCCGAGTCGAAGATTTTACGCTCTGCGAGCTTGCGCTCCAACACTAAATTGCGTGCAGTGGCGGCGCCCGAAGGAGCAGCGCTCTTATCGAGGCCATAGCGATCCAGAGCTGCCGCCTGTGGGACGCTAGTAGATGTGGGATTTGGCTTCTTGGCACCCTTTAGTCCAGCAAATCGAGCTGCCCGAGCAGCCAAAGCAGCCTGAGCGGCGTTAGCAACTGCAGGAGTGGGAGTAGCAACCCGTCCACTGGGGGCCTCGGACAGCTTAATATGCTTCACCTGGTGATCGATACTCGCCGATGATGCTCCCAATGTGCCGTAACTGCCTGGAGCTGCAGGATTGGCTGCAACGTCAGCCGGTACATCCGTTTGCTGTCCCTGTTTCTCCATGGCATAGTCCGCCGAGTCGAATCGCTTGCGTTCCTTCAATTTGCGTCGAATCAGCACGTGAGCAGCCGACAGCTTCCCGTAGTTGGATCCTAACTCAGTCTTCTCTTCTGCTACCATCTCCTCGTCTTGCTCCGTCCCTTTTTGCTGCTTCTCTAATAGATCCCGGCGACTAGGTTTCTTCTTGTTCTCCAAAGCGCCGTATTTACCGGCGCGACTGGGACTCATACTGGCAAATTGCTGACGTCTGGCATTCACCGAAGTCGCACACGGCGAGCTGGCGGCCTCTTCCTCCTTTGGCTCACTGGCGTCCTCCATGTAGGTGTCTTCCATGTCAGAAGACTGCTCACGTTGTGCCTTGGCCATCTGATAATCCGCCGAGTCGAACGACATCTTGCTCTGCAATTTACGCTGAATAAGTACATTTCGGCCTTGTTCAGCTCCTCCAGGAGGTTCATACGAAGGCGTAGGGGCATTACGCTGTACGTTGCGCTTAGGCTTGGCCGAGTCGTTCATAGCATTGAAGAAGGCAGATTGTCCGATCTGAGCCGGCGAGAACGGTCGTTCATGGTGAACTTCACTCGACTGGGTCTGATTCTGAGGAACTGGGGCTTGAGTCTGAGCTGACGTCTGATTCTGATACCGGTTAGCTGCGCTCGCTGCAGCCTTCTTCATGGCTTCGTCGGCCGAGTCGTAGCGCTTCCGCTCACGTAACCTCTTCTGAAGCAGCACGTTACGTGCAGAGAGAGCGCCACCGTCCGCCGGAGTGCCGCGAGCATTGTTTGATGGCATCTGTGCACCGATCTGTAGATCCATGGCGTTCCAGGCTGCGCGATTGCTACCGTTGAGCCGTGCCATACCTCGGGCGGATGAGACCATGGGGTTGGCAGCTGGTGCCGCGTATTGGCGGTAGTCCATGGCTAACGAGTCGTATTCCAGGGGCGAAATGCCACACACTTGTGGCGCTTGAGATCCTTTGGCAAGTGAACTTGACAGTGAAGAGCTGCAGAGCAGATCTGGCGAAAAGTCTATTTTTCGGGTCGAAATTTTCCGATTTGTTTTTGGAACAAGAATGACTTGGGTTGAGTATGAACGTTTTGAAACGTCGCCGCGCTATTCTTCGGAATTTCCATCTTCGAGGCGCTGCTAATTCTGGGGCTGGTGGTGACGACACCTCGCCAGCCGCCAGGCTAAGAACAACAAGAAACGACGAGGACTTCTGGAGCTTGGAACACGACATGATGCCAACGTCTCCGCCGAACGCTACTGATGGTTAATGGGATCAGCTCCGAGCCACTGGCTCCCAGGCTTGTCGCGTCGTGACTTCCCGGTTTAGCAAGCGAGCAATAGAGACGATGACAGTGGCTCGACAGACTGGGCGGATTGTGTGTAGTGCACTGTGCACCGCTGGCCAGCAGTCGCCTCTCCTTCTTCCACCTAAAACGAGCGAGCTGCAACAACAAGAGAATGCCGAGGCTGCCTCCCTCGGAGCCTCCGAGTCGGAGGCAGGTGAGCGATGATTTAATGCCATGCGAGTCTGCAACATATCAGCGCTCCTGGGCCAGTCAAACCTGCTTCAACTTCAGTCAGAAAGATCCGTTGCGACAAACCCAAAGGTCGTACGATGTACCAGTCACGAAAAGCTACAGTACATGCACATCGTCGGCATCGGCAACCTGGCAACGCTCGGCCGTTTACGCGTGTGGCTATACCTATGCTTCTCTCCATCGAAAGGCGGAGACAACCGGCCGAACACCTTCGACAAGAGACGGAAGTTAGGCTGAAGCCTACAACTGTAGCCATACGTTTTGGTGGATGTAGCCTACATTGTAGGCGGCCTGTCGCCACTGCACCTCTGGTAGAGGATTATACAGCCTTAGTTTAAGGTTGTATAATTTCTCATAAGGTCGTAGCGGCCACATAATGTGTCTTGAGTTTGCTGGAGTCGAACCTTACTCGCGACTTTGCACCGACTGCCTCAGTTCGCGCAAAAATTTGCAGTTCAAAACATAACTTGACAATTCCGTATTAAAGTAATTTCAACCCATGTGACGCGCCGTGGCGACGCGCTTTTTACAGAATTTCCGGCTGCATTTTGCGCCAAAATGAATGAATCGATTTCGCACTTTCCGATTGGCAATTTGCAGTTTAAAGTATCGCAATTGCGTCTGGCGCCCGCGCTAAGTTCACAAACAATTTTTATTGTACTTTTTGGCTTCAAACTCAGGATACAGTACTTTTTGGCTTCAAACTCAGGATACTGTAGTTATTCGGCCCAATGTCTCTGGATATCAATCGTTTCCATATCTGCGAATACAGCCATAAAAGCCCATAAAACCCACCCGTAGACGGGCCATTTTTTGCGCAACCTAACCTATATGTGACATGTGTAGGTAGGTTGAGCTACAAAGTACCCAAATTAAATATTTTGTTTGATTTCGTATGGCGAAACCGATTTGGGGAAAACGTCAAAAGGTGAATCATCTTGAATGAAGAACGTCCGTTGCCGACTCAAATATCATGCCAACCGTCAAGCCCGCTGAATCACATGGGTCGCTACCGAGCTTTTCCCAAAACCAGTACCATATGTGAGCTCAAATCCCGAAATGCGTACCTTTCCCAATACCAGTACCAGTACCAAACCAAAACTAAAGTGGACCACTTCAGTTTGGTTTACTACCATTGTATCACTGAAAGAGTCAAAAAAAATATTTCTAGTATTTGTAAGACGCTTTTTGGATCAAGACGCTTTTTGGAGTAAGACGCTTTTTGGAGTAAGACGCTTTTTGTTAGGACGTTTTTTTATTACGACGCAATTTGGAGTAATGATTTTTGGATTAAGGATTTTAAAATAAACTGAATTCTGCACAAATAAATATCCGTTTATAAGGATAATAAATACACTGCTGTGTGCTTGCTTAGAGCGATGTCCAAGTAAAAACCAACTTGGTTTTGGTGACCAAAATAATGAAGTGAAAAGAAACAGTCTGGATGTCCAAGTACCAGTCAGCTGTGTCTTGGTTGAACCTCATAAACAGCATATCAAATGATGCCCTTTATGAGTTTGTTTCCTTTCACTTCGCAATATGAGACCCGCAACAAGGAAAGCAACTCCGGCCGTAGCAGCTCCTGCAGCTAGCGATGCAACGCCGCCTCGTTTTGTCTCGGTCATCGACGAAGACGATCAAGTACTCACTGTCGCTGGTTCACCCTCAAACTCTCCATTTGCTGCTACTGTTCCTATTGCTTCAGTGTACTACGCATATTCACGCACAAGAAATAGGGAGTTGCTGGTATCTTCTGGACCATCGAAAAAAAAGACGCGTCGTCATGAACTCGCGCTTGGGTGCACCACCAACTTTGAGTCTGTTGTCGCCATTGCATCAAGTTCTCAGACCGGGAATACTGCGACGTTTGCAGCTAGTGAGGCTAAGTGTCGCGAAGTCGGTGAAACTTTTACCGCGGTGCAGGGGGGCGTACAGTGAACCAACGGGCGACAGTACTGAGGGCTCTCAGTTGTCGCCGGGTGTGGCGTGTGATACCTTGCGTATCCTCGTTGGTTCGTTGTCTGAGGAATATGACACCTCCCGGGTCAAGTGTTATGGGGTGAAGATTGGGGGAGCTCCGTGCGAGACCAGCAGCAAAGACGTTCGAAGCCTTTGCGGGGTCCTTCTGGAGTCGGAAGCCACAGAACCACAAGTGATCCTCAGAGTAGGTAGTCAGAGAAGTAATGAAGAAGTCCAATAACCAGGCACGTGAATATCGCAAATTCAGCACCTGGAGGCTTAGACTTAGAAGATAATCAACCAATTAACAGAGTTCAATACAAATATACAATATACACAACCGTCACTTATTCTTTCCTGGACCTTGGACGGTGGGCTAGTACTTCCAGGTCAACTGGGTATGTGTCTCAGACCCCTGGTCTGTCTGAAAACCCGTTCCTTTCGCGCACCACCCTGTAATATATAGAGGGAAATAAACCAATACAATCGGATATATACAACAGTCAATCAAGCGTCCTGAGAGCGAATGTCTAGCTCCCAGAAACTGTCAAAACGAGCAATATGAAATGGGCTACCGTTAGAGACAAGACAAACGACCCAACTAGGAAATGGAATAGGCGGGTCACTTCAGGTCTCTACGTTACGCTGATCTCCGCCTAAAGGGGTTGGAAGAAGGCGAGAGATCACGTAACACCAAACCTTGTTACGGCTGTATTCACAGCAGATGGAACTCGATAGCTATATCGGTCATCACTCTGGCATTGGTCTTCAGAGTGGCATTTCTTAGACTTCTGGTTCTCAGACTCAGAAGCTTGATCCTCAGACTTGAGACGATGATTCCCAGGGTGTAGAGCTTCAATGCTCAATACACGCAATGTCCTCAGGGGTGTCTTGGATAGGCGACGTACGCTAGTATGCCCAGACTTGTGCACAGTCCTGGGTAGCACTTCCAACCCGTTGGGCCCCTTTACAAACAGGCGAAGGATGAATCCACAAACCGAAATATTACACCACAGAACCGGTACATATCAGCCGCGTCCCAGCCTCCCCTTCTCCCAGAAGCCAGTATATCCACACACACATCATAGAGAGCCAGCGACAGTTCGCTCGAAAACCGGAAATAGCAATCTCACATAAGACAAAGTCAGCAAAGGCAGCCAGCACATCGACAACAAAGCTACAGACGAAGAAGCGTCTGTCTGATGAAGAGTGCCCGAGCGAAGGCCAAAACCGCCGCGAAAGCAAAGCAACGACAGAAGCAACAAAAGCAGCGAGGTAAACTAGAGCAGAAGCGCCCTGTTGATGTCCGCAATTAAACACTGCGTGGTGGTTTGGTGCTGTGGAGCGCATATTCACACCTCGACAAACTGGCCGAGCGAATGATGGCGTGGCCGTACTCGTGGATAAACTGGTCGCCTCGGTTGAGTCGTCGAACGGTCCAGCAGCAAACCACAACTGAAGCCATTCGCCAAAGTATTGACGGACTAAACAAAATAACCGCGGATCTATTCAAGGAGTTGGCGAAGCAGATCAACAAGAACGCTCAAGACTGAACGAGACGGCGTTGCATCGCTAGCTGCAGGAGCTGCTACGGCCGGAGTTGCTTTCCTTGTTGCGGGTCTCATATTGCGAAGTGAAAGGAAACAAACTCATAAAGGGCATCATTTGATATGCTGTTTATGAGGTTCAACCAAGACACAGCTGACTGGTACTTGGACATCCAGACTGTTTCTTTTCACTTCATTATTTTGGTCACCAAAACCAAGTTGGTTTTTACTTGGACATCGCTCTAAGCAAGCACACAGCAGTGTATTTATTATCCTTATAAACGGATATTTATTTGTGCAGAATTCAGTTTATTTTAAAATCCTTAATCCAAAAATCGTTACTCCAAATTGCGTCGTAATAAAAAAACGTCCTAATCCAAAAAACGTCTTTATCCAAAAAGCGTCTTACTCCAAAAAGCGTCTTGATCCAAAAAGCGTCTTACAAATACTAGAAATATTTTTTTGACTTTTACAGTGTTACAATGGTAGTAAACCAAACTGAAGTGGTCCACTTTAGTTTTGGTTTGGTACTGGTACTGGTACTGGTACTGGTTTTGGGAAAGGTACGCATTTCGGGATTTGAGCTCACATATGGTACTGGTTTTGGGAAAAGCTCGGTCGCTACCCTCACTGATATCATTCACGTCGACAGTCATAGTTGTCCCTCAGTCGCAATACTCGTTCAAACTGTGTGATTTTGCCTTGTGGTTGTAGGAGGTAGACCACTGAACTTCGTGTTGTGTGAGTTTGGGCCAAACCCGCTGTAGCTGCTTCGTGGACGTTGGTCCATAACGTTTTGGCACACAGCCCTCACGTTTTGGCGATCGTTTCGAGCCTATCACATACTGTCACTTCCCGAACAGCAGAGCATACACTTACTGACACACGTTTCACACATTTTGACAAAACCTTCAAGCAACGAAGTGGAGTTCACAGACTCATAGAATGTAGCTCTGATGGATGTGAGGTTTTGGCGCGTGTGTATCGGAAACGTCGGTCTGACAAGACGTATGGGCCAGGCCTCGGACAATACAATACGAAATTGTACTGCAAGACATCGAGTCCCATAATAATAACGGCAATATGATGAAGAACAATAATAATAACGAGGCCAATATAAGTATATTGTGTCCTCTAACTACCAAGTCTTCCTACTCGGTGGCGACGAGCGAAGTCGCGTTCCACATTTCGCGGTTCACGCGAAGAAATGCTAACATCTCAAAGATTGCAGATAGCATGCATGACCGCTGAGGCGTCAGAATGAGCTTGCACTGTGAAAACAGTCTTTCAACTGTGTTCGAGGTGGGCGGTACCACCTTTGCCAGCTCATGAAAGCTCACACCCGCAGCACCAGCCGCTCGCATCTGCTTCCCCCCTCGTAGAATTGCGCTGGCGTCGTTGCTCATCGAGCGCTCCTTCCTCTTACCAGTTGCAGCATCTGGCCCCACCACCAATCGCTGCACTGCGCGCGACTCAGACGCAGTGAGCTTCGCATTGTTGCAAATCTTGACCAAAGCAGCCTCAAAGACCGGCGCATGGACGATCTTCGCCGTCGGACGCAGATGACTCGCCATAACTGGGTAGTCGGTCAAACAAAACACGCACGTCCGCCATGCTGGTGTCCTCGCGCTGGAGTGTCTTGCAGACACTATCGAGTTTCTTGAGGTGCTCTAGCAGGCCGAGAAGCTTCTTGTGGGCCGCACCTTTTGGGATGAACTCGTCAACAGCATCAACCTGCCGAATAGAATCTCGAATTTTTTTATAGCGGTCCACCATTGCGAATGTCGAAGACCAACGGGTACCATTCCGTTTGACAGGTTTCAGGTCCGTGAATTTTGATAGTTCCGCTGCATTGTTCACGTGTCGTAGCTGCACCATCAGACTGTTAACTGCAGCGAGCTCCGGCTCGTAAGCAGCTAAGTAGCGATTCACCGCAAGGTTGTACCGGTGACTTGCGCAGCCAACCAGTGGCAACTCCAACAACGTAGCGATCCGCAGATTGGTCGCGCAATTGTCGGCTACCAGAAAAGCCACCATAGAGATGTCCTTGTTATACAGCGCCAGCACGCGCTTGAACATCTCGATGTGCACTTCAGGATCTTGGCTGCCGTCCTCCAGCGGTGACAGCGACAGCAGTCGCTCACCGCGCTTGCCGTCTGCGTAGCAAACACCGTAGATACCTACGTAGTGCATGGTGCCGTGCGTCCATCCATCCCACATGACACCAAACAGCTTGCCCAACTCGCTTTCGATCAGCACACCAACGCTCTCGGAGCACTTCTTCAAGTCTTCCTTCAACGTCTTGGACGAAACGGGCTTCCAGGACGACATGGATCTTGTGAGGTGGTTGTCGACCTCGGAGACAGGCATGTGCCTCTCCGCGACCCACTGAAGCCACTGATAGCGATGCTGAGTCGCCTCGGACACGAACCCAAAGTTGGACAGAGGGGCGTCCGTAGCCGCAGATACGTTGTAGGTCTCGTTAAAGTCGGGGTGCGTCAGGTTGGTGGGACATCAGGTTCGAGTACCCGGTACCGGTTTGCTGCTTGCGGTAAGAACCGCAAAGCTGACAGCGGAAGTCGCCTTGGCCCTTGTCTTCGTAGAAGAATGCGCAGATATCACGGTTCGGAGCCATCGTGGTCAAATGGAAAGTGACGGAGTGCTGTGAGGCTGCGGCTCGTGCTCGTGTCTGTGCCTGCCAGCCAACCACTTGAACGATTGGCGCGAAGAGCTAGTTGCCTCTAACATATTGGTATAAACCGGTATTGTATTGATATTATTGGATCAAAATCATATTATATTGACTTTGGACAGATCCAATAATAATAATTGTAGCCGGATAATACAGTAATTACGGGATTGATATTATTTTTTCCCACCCCTGGTATGGGCCGTGGTACATTTCTTCAATTGCAAATGACCATGCCAACTGTCTAGCAACTGCTAATCCAACCCGGCGATAGATAAAGGAGCTTCCAATATTTGAAAGTGCTGCGCGTTCGGATAACAGCGTCACAGCAGGCGCTTTAATTGACCAGATCCAGTCTAGGGAAGTTATTTCACTTGGGAAAAAGCGGCGAACACTTTAACGTGCCAAAGAATCCGTTGACGACATAGGAAAGGGGGATCTAGTGCGGTCGTACAGCAAAATCCCCAGCTACCTCTCTAAATTTGTGGAATTAAACCCTGTAAGTATTGCGTTAGCGGAAAAGGACTCCATGGGACGTTTCAATCGAGCGATTGTGATTGTAAAGGTTTTTGCGGATGCTGCTCCAGCGCGTCAAAGGGTTGTTGGGATTGTTTGTAGTCATTCCAAATGCCCAACATACAGTGGAATGCACATGCATCAAGTCGGCCGAGATGGCAACATGAGAAACGTGACTATAGCCTTTGGATTGGTGGAGGCGGAAGACTTTGGTAACTACAATTTTTTTAACCTTGGATAAGCACGGGTAAAACTTTCTAGGAGTTCCGATGTTTTGCGACCGCAGTACCCGTGGCAACAGAAATATGTTTGAACCTAAAGTATTATACTCATCACATTATCCGCAACCTCCTTGGGCGCTTTACCAGTTTTCACACGCCTGGTATGGTCGTTACAAAGTGCTGAAACAGAAGAACTGTACACAAGCCGCCTGGAATGGATCGGATTGGAACTCGGACCGGAGGTTAAGGAGTACCTAAGTGAAATAGCCCCCGAATGATGGTGTGTGTATGCTAATATCGATAAGGTCCCTCTGTATGGATGAAGAACTTCGAACTTTGTCGAGAGTGTATTCGGTGCGCAGCTTGTGAAAGTATGAAAAAGCTTATGGATTCATTCAGGCAACATGCTGCTCTTTTGTTGACGAATGATTTAAGCGATCTGGTATTGCTAGATTGTGGGCGGATAAAGGTCTCATTTTGGCGCCTTGGGCCGAAACAAAATGTTACACAGAAAGCAGAGTGCAGACCTTGGACAATGCCCGGTCCAGAATGCATCGAATGACGTTTGCTACGTGCACTCAGTATGCAGTGCTGTACGAATCCGACGCCGAGCGAATGTACCGAATGGGACTTGTACATGTATTTATGTTGACCGAATGGGCATGCCGTGCAGGCACCACATTGCTAGTGACGACAACAGTTCGGAAGTGTACAAACACTTCCAGCCGTGTTATAAAGTTTCAGTGTATGCCAATTCATTTAACGGTAAAGCTGTTTTTATACCGATAGTCAGACATCACTCGGAATCCCGAATGGCTCCCTGCAGTTTTCACAAAAACAAACAGGGCTCCCCAAGACGAAACGCATAAGGTGTGTAGGAGAGGACGGGAATGGATCTTCGCAAGTCGAAGATCCATTCCCGTCCTCTACTACACACAGTTGCTCGAATTGCCGTCAGAGAGGCCACAACAAACGTTCATGTCCGCAATAAGATGACACATATCTCATTCGAAAAAGTGTCCCTCAGTCGCTGTCAACGATAGTGAAAGCAACTTGTGTTTAAATGTTTTGTATGTGCATTTAAAAGGTCACCCAACTCCGGATTTTGGTGTTTTAGTACTCCTCCAGTAGATTCGTTACTGCTAATGAAAGAGTCACCAGAGCATTCATCCGCACCACACTGGCATTTAAACCATAACTCATTGCCATAATCAACAGTGACCTCGGCCCCAGCTCAGATTGCCTCCACCATCACGACAACCACCGTAACGAAACGGCGATTTTGAACCTCATAAAAACGGCAATTAGCCGCATATGAATGATGGGAGAAACTAAGGAGCACCCAAGTAGGGAGCACCTAAACATAGATAGAGCAGCTTGTGATAGATAGCTACAGACAGATGCTACACGTTGAAGTGAAATATAATATTCCAAGCGGCTTTAAGTCAATCTCTATCAATAAGAGGGCAATCACCAGCAATTGTTTTCCGATTGACGAACAGAAAATATTTTCGAGAGCTTTACTCTGGAAAATGTTGGAAAATCGATCTTGCATTTTCAACCTCTGCCTCATTGTCCTATTGACTACCGAAGGGCAAATTGAGCGAGGACTTTTGTCCTAATAGGGTTGTCGCGGCATGCCGTTAATTCCCCGTCGGACAATTCAAGGTAAGCGACGCTACTTTGGTTCTTGAGCTACTGTAATATGTTTATTAACAAAAAATGTCGTATGATATTTTTTTAGTGCACCACCGTAGCTTATGGAAAAGCACCCGAAAGGGAAGAAGGAGGTTCGATTCCCCTCGGTGGTATTATGTTTTTTATGTTATTAATAGGTAAATGAATTTAAGTCAGCGTAACCCCGTGATCGCGGTGGTAGATACGTTGTACTTTCGGTATCATATTCCTGGTGGAGCGACTGAAAAGAAAAACATTGTGGAGCTGCGTTGTGTAAGCGGTCGTCTGTCTCAAACCACGATGGTTCTCGGCGTGTGCTACTTGCACCATGACCACCGTGTGTTGGTTTGGCTGCCTGGAGTTTCTGCACCTGGTTTGCAAGTTGGCAGGCTCCAAAACGGGTGTTTAGCCGAGCGTCATTTGAAAGTATCCACCAATGCTTGTCAAAGTGTTTAGACAAGACATTCTGCTCTCCATTTGACTCGTAGATTTCCGATAGTTGGTTGATACACGGTCTTCCATGTTTGCGCCGAAAGACCCCTAAACATGTGGTTCTGTCACCACCGGAAGTGATCAACTTGCGAGCGGCTTACCAGAGCTGGTCCGTCTCCGTCAATGAGTGTGTTAAAATGACTCGGATCACTGCTGAATACTGGTCGTATCGAAGCGATAATATGAGGCGGAATTCTGGTGTCTTGTGTGGACTTAAGGCTGATGGCTTTAGCGGACGCGATCCACCAGGGAAGCAGCTTTACGAAGACGGATAGAAGCCCCCCCCCCTTTGAGGTCTCGATCCACCGCTTTATCTTCGCATGGGTGCCTTCAACCATCGACGTATCGTGGCAACCACAATGAGGATATCGGTCCGTCCAACACTTGACAATACGGGTCTTATACTTCCACCATATTCGGTCAAGGTAGTAGTGGTAACGCTACTCAGCTCTCGCAGTGAAGTGCAGTGCGTTTCATATTCAAATTCGGATTTGATGCCAGGACCTCGTAGTATTTGAACATGAAGACATCCGTCTCCACAGGGTTCTGCTTCATCTCGCCATTCGACCCCGGTTGTGATAGACGTATGGCTCCTAAATCATCTTGTGAAAGAACGTTGCGGCTGACGTGCAAGCGACACTGGATCTTAGGAACGCCGGGGTATACAGCATCCCTTGCATCATGCATGCGAGGTCTCGGTCCGTTGCCCTCAAACGAGGCATGGGTACGCCAATTTCAATGAGAAGCGACTTCATCTAGCTTAACGGCTATGTGTAATTGGGCTCCGATTCACCCGGTAGCCAGCACTGAGTGAGAGGGAAGATCTTGTTTAATCCGGCAAGTATAATGATGTTGCAGAGGGGCCAGTTATCTTTGTTGGTTTTGTATGTGCAGTCAATGACAACGACTCCCATGTAATGTCGAGCAAGGTTCATAGTATCAGGGTGTACCCACAGAAGATACTTCCGTCGTCGCGTTTCTGGGACAACCTCGAATTTGTAGAGGAAGCCATGTTCAGACAACTTCCGGAAAAGAGCTTCAATCGCGGTCTCTGTTGCTAACATGTCTCGGCGCCGTGCATCTTTACAATTTGCTATGTCTTTGGGAATAAGAAGAGGGGTGGTGTCGGACAGCAAAAGGGTAGCGTAGAACGCCGGCTGCCGTCTGAGAAAATATCAAATTGTTCACAGTAGCCATTTCGGAAGTCGTACTCTGTTGGGATCTGTGGCGTCGGTGACGAGAATGCACACGAACATCTAAGGAGGATGGATGGTTATTTATGCGGCTACCATTACGAGTGTGTGCAATTTTCCAAGCCCCCCTTGGTATTGTTTTGATCAACAGCTACCTCATATGACAATCCATTCGCTTCGAGCCACGTATTGTTCGAACACGATCCGCTTCGTGAAGATGGCGAGTATTTTTTGGTTTTCCGGTTCTATCACAGGCAAATAGTCTGCTTCGAATATCACCGTTTCTCTCCACCTTCACTCTGGATACATTGAAGCGTCTGGATAAGGTCCATTGGTGGATGACGTCTTCGGCAGCAGCTTCTGTAGAGTGCACAGCTTCAGGGGGAGGGTCGATGTTGTAATCCTGTGGCTGGAATGTCTGATCCGTTAGGGTATCTGGGCCAGCCAGGTTTGTATTGGCATTGTGCATTTTGACTTTGGGGAGTAGGTTCCTGTATGTCCTTGCTCTAGAATATTGTTTTCTGTGCCAACCGATTGATGAAGCGAATGCGTTTATCTTTGAAAGAAAATGTTATGATTAGTAACACTAAACGTTTCCTTAGATCTTGAAGCACATTCTATCATATGTTCGCTCTATCTATGTCTGGGTGCTCCCTACTTGGGTGCTCCTTAGCTTCCCCCGTCAATGATTTTTGAACCGCGTAATTTCCCTTGACTTGCGCCTCAATCTACAAGTTCTCCTTGGGCGACGAACGTGTGGCCAACCCAATTGTGTAGTTGCTGATTCTTTTCTTGTCCTTACGGTAGTCGCGTGCTGTCAACACACCGGCGTACTCAGCAACAATACGTCCGCAATAAATGTCCTCTGAAGCGAAAACAGGGTATCCAATAGACGCACTGTCTAGGTGCAGTCTACTCACAGCTTTCAGTCGGTTACCACAATCAAAACCGTTGCGGCGGTTATCCTGAGCACAAAAAATGCTTCCCAGTGCATTTGGACAACTATCAGGTCGGCAAATTGCATCGCAGCCGCACCAATCCATGGGCCCTAAATTGGGTACCTATTCAAACAAGTGGTATGAGGCATGACTTCGCTACTATCCATGAAAATTTATTACATCAACTAACACTTGTTTGTTTCACAGAGCCCGTGCCGTATTACCCTAACTGCAAAGTTAGAAGTACCTACGCCTGAGCTCAGCTGTTTACATGGCGTCGCCCCACTCTAGAATCTTGTCTGTGTTCTCGATGCTGGTTATCTTCACCACACTAGTTGGCCACGGAACAATGTCCATTTCGGTGTACACACGTGGACGTAAAACCGGCTGGACAGGAACACCAAACTCTTCCGCGCGTGAAATACGCGCTGTCTCCGAAGAAGTTAGCCATCCGGAAGCGATTGTAGTGTATGATACTAGCGGCAACAAAGCCACGGGAACAGTGAGTGTTGATAGCAGCTCTAAACCAGCGCAATAGTCACATGAATATCGCGAAGAGTATTGCGCTCCCCCTAATTCGCCGCATGAGATTATCAGTTTATTGGAAAGCGATGACGGAAACAGCCATGACGAAACTGACGTTGACGCCGTACGTAACGGTTGCATCAGAGTTGAACCTGGAATCGGCATGCATATTCGGCTGTGACACCAGATGTAATGGATGACTCCAGTGACGGACACGGCAGTGACTCTAGCGAAAGTTCTACCGGAGGTTCCAAGACGAGTGACAATGTGACGGTACCCTGTAGGCAACGTGTCCACTCCTGTCTCCTTGGTCAAATCGATCAGGTCTTCAATGAACGAAAGAGATTCAACTTCGCGTAGACTCTTCATCACAGTTTTCCCTACACGAGAAATACACGGGTCTCTGTAGCAGGGTCCCCTTTAAAGGAGGTAAACTGCCGAACGGAGCTGTTTTCATTACTCCACTGCGGTATGTTCGCTTAGAATCTCGGACTGGGGCCCGCCTATCCATGTACCGCTGTTCCTACGTTTCGCCTTGAAATAACCGACTTTGGATGAGCGCGCAACGCGTGAGCGGCGCTCTTGTTCTGAGTACAACGGCGCAGATCTCTTCGATCACCGCTCGCGCCATCTCGATGTCCCTCAGCTGGTGGAATGCGATTTGTCGATTGAATTTAGTCCAATTATTCGTGAATGGGTTGGGTCTTCAGTCGTGAACAACGGGTGTCGCCCTATCTATTACCAACACGTGTGACAGTACGTGTGTTCGGTTCAAACATACCGGTGGCCATCACTCTGACTGGTTCCGTAACCGCTTTTGACACTCGTTTGCCAAACTGATACACCTTGTGACGTTTTCCACCGATTTTGGAGAAACTCATAGCTATGTAGAGAATTCAAAAATTTATCCATGTGAGTAGAATTCGACTAAGGATTATGTTCGAGAGACATTACAGATACTTGCTTTTCAGTCAGAAGTTATGATCTACCGATGTATCGCCAGGTCCAGCCACTCTCTCGCGACAGGAAGGCGTGCATAGATGTCGAGCTCGCCAACTAACATCATATCGACCCCGGTGCCTGGTTGACGGTGACGATGTGGAATATGAAACAGGGCAGTGCTTAGAAAAAATTATTATAATTAGTATGGCAGCAAGCTGAGCAATATTGGTCGCCACGAGCAAAAGCCTATTTTAAAAATAGTTTTGCCCCCCCCCCCCGTACGATGGCTGTCTCTCCGTACAAACTCATATTTCTAATATGTACTTGTATTGATGTGCTAGTTGTGTCAGATGCCGAAAGAGGTTGCAACAAGAGGGACTCGCTACCGCCGCCGCTTTGCGCCACAGCAATTCCACTATCCAGGCCATTGCAGCAGAGAGAGGGTATATAAGAAGAATTGAGAACGCCACGGGCTTTGGGCGGAGTATCGTGATCACCAAAACACTGTACAGTGTGAACGTTATCGCAGAGTAGCCAAACAAGAGGCCAAAAACCAATAGACAGCGAAGCAAAAAGTGACAAAAACGAAGCGGAAAAACACAAGTAAATTTCTTCTATTGTGGAGAATGAAATTCCTGCTACTACACCTGCACATGCAACTATGCATCTACATCTACACCTGCAACTACGTCTGGACATGCAAATCAAGCTGCACGTCCAAGAGCTGGATCACGGAGAGATCATACGGGACTTCACACGGCGATAGCCACCCCTTCACGATATGCCGTGGACATTCTGGAAACATCGCAAGACGCGAATACTTCGTTGGAGCGGGAGCCTTCACTTCACATGTGCCAGACTTCAGCTGCGATACAGTTCCCTATTGTCCATACGTTGCCCCTGCAGCGTGGAATATCACCGCAGTTGACCGCGGCTGGTCGTCAACCTTCTCTGGCAACGGGGGCATCGTGGAACTCATGGATGGTACGCGAGCGCTGTGGCGGTATCTGCAGAAACCCCATGGTGGTGCGGGTTCTCCGATTCAGCATATTGTAATTCCGTTTCTGAAGCGCAGAACATCCACACCAGAAAAATGAATGAAACGTTCCCTGTACAACTGACATACCTAATTGTATGTATTGCTGAAACCCATCAGCCGCCACGCTTCTGTTTTGGCGTGCGAAGGCATAGGTGATGGAGCTCCTAACAACCATACGGAGCAAAGTTGGAGCAAGACCCCGTTAACCAATTCTCTACCGGGGAAGCCTTACGTACATTTGTTTGTACGCGTCTGGCGCCCGATGAGACCGTCACAATAAAGTTGTTCTGTCTGCCGTCTGAGCGGCTAGCGTTATGCCGTGGAACTAGCGTCACATGCATCGATAGATTGAAACGCGCCGGGTTTCAAGAGGCTAGGAAGTCGCTGCAGAATCTCGAGCTCAAAGCCAATCTTTCTCAAGTCATAGTGTGGGACGACTTCAATGCAAAGGATCGTCAACCTAGCATAGTCTTCCATTCAGGCGGCGTGTACGAGTTTTGCAGTGTTGAGTACGTAGGTTTCTACGAAATGGTGTTGTCAGAGCTACAGTGCAATATGACTTAAGATATGCGAGCAAAGTTCGTCAAGTCGCCCCGCCGATGATCCAGCACTACATGTAGACAATTCAGTATCAAGATTTCAACGCACCAAAACGTAATTGGTGGGTTGCTTGTAAAGTGTGCGAATGTCAGTGATTAGGTTGCTAGCCGTAGAAGCACAAGGACCGATATTATATCTAATGGGCTCGTTAGTTTGTGCTCATAGGACCCGCATCATCTACAACAAGGTAGTACGAAGTGGGGCCACTCGGAAGTTGTGCTCATTCGGGATTTTGCTGTGATGGTAGGAGAGAGCGCTGAGGTGGAGCACGCCTTCCAGTTGGGCTTGCTGGTCGAGAACGAGGAGGTTTCGTAGATGGTGGTGGATACGAGGCTATATAAGAGGAGGGTGGCGACGAGAAGCATGTCGGAGTGGAGGGCAGTGGCGAGAAGTACGTTGGCGTGAAGGGCGGCAAAGGTGGTGGGGACGACGCCCTCTCAGATTGACACTAGTGTTCTGCTGTCGCAGAACACCATTCTGCAGTTGTTTGGCGCCAGAGTGTGAACTTTCGCGAGCCGCTGTAGCGAGGGCCTTTGATCTCTCCCCTAGAGACCGGGAAGATGACGAGGAGCAGCGAGACACAACAACCAGCTTGCGTTTGCTGTCAGATGCGTCAGGGCTGGAAAGTGAGGGGTGCTGTCACTTCTCCCACTGTTCCCCCACGTCGAGCTCGAATCCCGCTGAAACACCGCGCTGACGTCACTGTGCTATAGGATGGAGAGAACGGCAGTGAGTACGATGACTTTAGTTGTGGTGACAGCGATTGTGTTTGCATCTGCGATGACTCTGGAGGCGACGGGTTGATGAGGAGGAGGATGTAGTCTCTGACAGTGACGCGAATGAGTTTTCTTCTTGCGTCACTTCATGTTGGTGAAGATGATGCACTGACAAGAGCAGCTGTCGAGGAACGAACCAGAGCTCTGCGGGCGATGGAGTTGCCCCCAATCTCGACAAAGTTCGAGACCGATACTCCTTCGTGCCGTGGGCTGGGTGCGGAGGAGTCAAGGCCTACCGGTGTATTGCTTTATGTCTGGCTGTCCCCTCTTAACACTATTCTACTTTGTGCCGAAACCCGTGTGGGTATCGATCACAAAGGGTTTTTGTGCAACAAGTGCAGAAGGATGACTGCGCGGCAGAGTAGACGCCAGCGTGCAACCACTGTACAAACTGCTCAGCACTTGAAAGCAAAGCAAGCGTACGGTACCCAAAAGATTCTTCATGTGGCTGGTCATCTAGTGGCGCGCATGCTCTGCCCCCCCCTCCCCCCAGAGGAGGCGCCTCGGTGCGCATTGGACCATGGTTGATGATGGCCATACCAGGTGGACTCTTTGGGCTGTACCTGACGCGTGACCTCTGCCAAAACATCCTACGTGACCTTTATTTCGTGGGCAACACTGCTGAGCACGGCCGCGATAAGCTATGGAGGCTGCGTCCTGTTGTGGACAAGATCCAAGAACGCTTCTTGACAGGGTAGACTCTACAGCCATCATTGCATTTGATGAAGGCGTACTTCCTGTCACGTCGAAGCGCAACACCACTCGGATGTTTATGTCGGACAAGCCACATCGATACAGCTCGAAATATGTTAAACTCATATCCAGCATGTACTTATAGATTCTAACTTAAATTATTGCATAATGTGTGTCAAAAGTCAGTACAATGCTGGAGTCTCGTGCGCGTCCCCTCATAGTTTTTTACGAAGATGCGCACCCTACTTTGTCAACTTTATTGACAAAACAGAGCGACGTGCCCACACAAATCAGGTGCGTCTTGTCAGTTAGGGTAGCCCTCTCCCGCTAACCACAACTTACAAATCCTACCTAAAAGTCGACAAATCGGGTGATCTTCTGATTACTGATACAAAACGTCCTTCGCGGATTCCGTAAAAGTTTATTCGCACTTTAGTGCCTGTTAGATCATGTGTAACAGGTAATTTTCGTGACATCCTGCGTTGAAGCGCCAGTTAGCCGCCTTGGAAACGCCACTAGCAAGAGGTAAATTTCGATCGAACTTGTCCCTAGGTGGACCTTGATATTTCGATGCGCTGCAGGTTTTGGAACACGATTGAATACGCTTGATGGCGTTTCCTATTGACACGGACCGCTCCTACACGGCGTACGTCGATGCAGCGGGGCTGCCGTAGCTTAGCGTCAGCGGAAGACGGTTAACTCAACGAGTTAAGGATTAACACACACCTTATTAAGGGTTAATAGGCCTTAATATCCGAAGGCACCTACTAACTACGACCTTAATAAAAGGACTTTACTCTTAGTGTTCCAAATCCAAACTGTTTATTTATCTTTTATTGCGGCTAGCCGCCTAGGGGGTAAATGTATGTGTTTAACTATCTAACATAGTAAAACCAAGTAAAATCCTACTTCAAATGCATAACGTGTGGCTCTCAGCCACACACACTCCCTCGAGTGTCCGTACATCAAATATGTACCTTACACAAAGTGTATCCATGTGTGGAACACACCAGGTGTAAACCCGTGTAACCCCGTTACACCACCCCCCACCAAAATCGGGACACCCGTGTCCACGACACTTTCTCAGTGAGGTCTTTCCTTCTCAAGACGTTAGAGGTCACTTTACCTCATCACAAGTTCAAAGAACTTCGGCTCCCAGAGCCCATTATCGAAACTGCATTTCCAATGCTAAACCTTACGCGCGGGCATTCGGCCATCACATCGCCTCCGCGGTCACCCGACCAAAGTCCAACGTCACATGGTGACAGCGCTTCAGCGCACAGCAGCCCACGCTCCCCACAGGCCCCAGGCCATCGCAACGACAGGGAGGCTGCTCCGCAGCGGCTCAGTGTACAGCAGTACCACCGTGAGCATCAACGTCTGCATGGCTCCGGCTCCGCGAGCCAACATCCGGGTGAGAGCGACGCTCCACGCTCTCCTGAGCCACCAACACCACGTGCGCGTCAAGACGCCTGGCTCGACGAGCTTGAGCAAGGCGAGATCGTCCCAGACGATGACGAGGAACCTCCTACACGCCAGGAGGCTGCCTCTCAGAGGCCTTCAAGCCCGGCGCCGCGCTCTCGCGAGCTGCACACGCCTAATCCGTTCCCGAACCGTGAAGGTTCGGCGAACGCCCTGCGCAATGCGCCTCCTCTCTCCTCGAGGTACGAGGACGAGCTCCCTGAGCCAGGTGTGGTCTCCAACGACCTGGACGGGGCTCAAAGCCGGCAGCTTGAGGCTGCATCTCGCGCACGGTCTAACAGACCTGTGGCCCGCCCCATAGTGGGCACGTCGCGTCGCGACTACGGTTATGACCGTCTCTCTCCTGCAGAGGTCGTTCGACGCGCTGCCTCGCAGCTCTTGGACACGTACACGTGTGGGCGCGCGCCCGAGACGCCGGATGAAGTCGCCCAGCGACATTCGCTCCGAGAGCGCTTCTTGACTCCACAAGTCACAACTCCTTCGGAGTACCGGGAGCGCCTGCGTCAGCAGCTCCACGGTGAGGCCGTGCCGGCCATGCGCACTGTGCCGGTGGTTCTCTCAGAGGGTGAAACGATGGCCGCTTACGAAGCGCAGTTTCAGAACTGGGTGGAGCTAGCCCGACGGCTCCACTCCTATGATGCTCTCCGAGCTAGTTTCTCGGAAACTGATATCCGCTTAGAGCGGCGCTTACGCCTCGACTTCGCGAAGCGACAAGCAAAACGGCGTGTACCGGGACAACGTCCCTCACGCTACGAGGCACCCCGGCCTCCTGCTCCCGCTGTGAGCAGTCCTACCCATAGCCATGGGTCGGCTGGCACAGCCACTGGTCAGAGCCTGAGCTCAGCTCTTGACCTGTCGTCACCCTACTCTAGTAGTGGGAAGCGCGGCGCGCCCGGCGACTCCGTCGCGCGCCCTGCAGGCGCTCCGTCACCGGGTGACGCTGATCGTAAGCGTCCACGACGTCAGGGCAATCTTGCCGAAGTGGCACCTCGAACTCCCATGAGTTCTGTGAATGAGGGTAACCTCGCCACTTTACCAGATACTGGTTATGACCCTGGCGCCTGCGCCGCGCCATCAGGCGCTCCACATGGTAGTGGAGATTCCCATGCTCATCGAGTAGAGCAGGGGGAGGCCGAGCGGCCGCTGGACTCTCGCGCTGCGAGCTTTGTGGACTTCCTCTCCTTACAGAGCCGTGTCCGCTCGGTGAGCGACTACGTCGCGGACGTTGATCGCTCCTCACATCGCCTAGCGAATAGCCTCGAGGAGGTCGAGCGTCGCCTCGACTGGCTGGAGTCGCCTCAGGCGATGCAGCAGCGGGTCGTAGACCTAGAGCGCCAGATTGCTCAGCTGCAGGGTCAACTCGACCTCTTGGTACGGATGCAGCCGTACGGCTCTCGTTCCGTGGCAATGCCACCGCCGATGGCTCTACCGCCTGCGGCCTTGCAGCCTCCCGTGCCTCCGCACCCTGCTGCCTTGCAGCTTCCTGTGCCTCCGCACCCTGCTGCTCTGCAGCTTCCTGCTGCCCCGCAGTACCCTGCGTACTCGGGCCCTGGTGCTGGGCCTCAGCACCCTGCTGTCTCGCAGCCTCCTGCTGCCTCGCAGCCTCTCGCTGCTTCGCAGCCCTTGTCCGACCCGGCGCTAGCGCCTCAGGGCTCACCCGAGCAGGGTCCCGGTATGGCTTAAGCAAGCCCACATAAAATACCGGGTGCGTACGCATCTCTTCGGAAGATTGAGCGTGTACGCCAGGCCCTTCTTGGCCACGACCTTGAACGGTCCAATGAACCTAGGTCTCAACTTGGTCTTAAAGACCGCAGACACTGCATGTGTAGGTAGGTTTTTAGCGTTTAATAAAACGAGATCTCCAATCTCAAACCTGTCCATGTTCTTCCTGCCTTTGGCATCTGCATACTCCTTTTGGAGATCCTGGCTTTCAGCCATCGCGTCGCGCACCTGGCGCATGACGCTCAGTCTCAAAGAGACAAAGTCATCGACTTGCTTGCGAACCGCAACTGGGCTGACATCAGCAAGCCGATCGGCTAACCCTCCCCCATCAAGCCCAGAGCCACACCGTGGCGGCGTTAGAGGGACGCGAGGGTCGACCAAACCGTTCACATAGAACGGGGTGAAGCCTGTCGAGGCATGCACCGCATTGTTCATTGCGAACTCAACAAGGGGGAGCATCTCGCTCCAGCGTCGTGGCGCTTCAGCGCAGACGCTTCGGAGGATATCCTCCACAACGCGATTCACGCGTTCAGTTTGACCATCGGTCTGCGGATGATCCGCCGTGGACATGTCCAACTTGGTGCCCAGCACCCTGAACAAGGACGTCCAAAACTTCGCCGTAAAGCGAGGGTCTCTGTCAGAGACAATTGCCTCAGGCAAGCCATGTTGGCGAAAGACTCTGTCTAAAAACAGCTTCGCTGTATCCTCACCGTCAACGGTGTCCGGCACAGCCGAAAGATGAGCCATCTTGCTCAGTCGGTCAACAAAGACCACAACACCCGTGTTGCCCGCCTTATCCTTATTAGGAAGGCCAAACACAAAGTCCATACTAATGGACTGCCAACATCCCGAAGGGACTGGCAAACTCGCCAACGGCGCAGCCGCATGCGGCGCGGACTTGGTCCGTTGACATGTCTCGCATGTACGCACATAGGTGCTTGCCCACTTGTACATCTTGGGCCACCAGTACATCTTGCTCACCGAGCCATAGGTCTTTTCACGACCAAGATGTCCACCGACAGGCGTATCATGCACCTCATAGAGGATGCGATACTTAAGATCCTCATCATGAGGGACGACCACTCGAGGAGTGTCCTCAGGGTCAGTGCTGTAGTACAGCAGGCCATGATCAAGCGTATAACGCTGCAGCCTCGCGCGTAAGCGCGGTGACAATTCCTTGTCAGAGTCTTTGAACTCTTCGCTCCCAAGAGCGCGTAGCAGAGCTACACATGTGTCGTCTTGGGCGTATGCCCTCCGTATAAGGTCGGGGACCGACGACGTCACAGTAGTGACATGAGTCAACTCGTAGTCTGGCCTGCGCGATAGCGCATCGGCCACTACGTTTAGCCGTCCCGGCTTATACTTCACCTCGAAGTTATACTCGGCAAAGAATGAAAGCCATCTTGCCATTCTCTGTGAGAGGTGAGGCGACTGAGTCGCAGTGCGTAAAGACGCATGATCTGTATAGATCACAAAGGGCTTAGAGCCGAGTAAATGTACTCTAAATTTGACTAGAGCATACTTCATTGCAAGTAGCTCCTTGTCATGAACTGGATAGTTCTTCTCAGCAGCTTTAAGCTGCCGAGACTCAAACGCGATAACGCGCTCACGCCCTTCGGCGTCTGCTTGTAATAAAGCACAACCGATTGCAAAATCGGAGGCGTCGCAGACGACGCTAAACGTACGATCCGGGTCCGGAAGCGCCAAGATGGGCGCGTGAAGGAGACTCTCCTTAACAGCCTTGAAGGCTTCGTCGTGAACGACGTCCCAGCACCAGGGTGCATCCTTCTTAAGGAGATTGGACAATGGCCGAGCCATATCAGCGTAGTTCTCGCTGTACTTGTGCAAGTAATTGGCTAAGCCAAGCCACTTACGCAAGTCTTTCGGGTTCGATGGAACCGGCCAGTCCACAATGGCCTTAACCTTGGCAGGATCTGCCCTAAGGCCTCGCTTCCCAATGAAGCATCCGAGGAATGGAATTTCCTCCGCGCCAAAGACGCATTTATCCAAGTTGGCATACAACTTATTCGTGCGCATGCACTCGAGCACCGCTCGCAAATGGTCAAGGTGGTTCTCCACATCAGACCTCCCGTGCTCCGCACGACTATGGACGAAGATGTCGTCGAAGTACGTCTGAGCGTACGCCCGATGGGGCCTGAACAACTGCGTCACTAGACGATTGAACGTCGCAGGCGCGTTCGACAGCCCTTGGGGCATCACCAACCACTCCCAGAGCATGCCGCTCGGAGTACTCACAGCCGTGAGGGGTATATCGCTAGCCCTCATGAGCAGCTGATAATACCCGTCGACCAAGTCGAGTGCACTGTACAACGTACATCCCACCATATTGTTCTGAAAAACATCCTTACGAGGAATCGGCGTCTGCGCCGGAATGGTGGCTGCATTCAGCTTATTGAAAGCATGCACTATGCGCCACTTGCCATTAGGCTTTCTGACACAGAACGTGGGTGTCGAGTGCGGAGACTTGCTCTCACGCACCAAGCCGGCTTCGTGCTTTGCACGGAAGAACGCGTCGATGACGCCACATTGCTCCCTTGGTAAGGGCCACTGCCGTGTTACGCAGTATTTGGTTCCTGGAACCAAGTCAATCTCATGACGTACGCCTCGATCCGGAGGCAACCCTGACGGCGGGTCCTTCGACACCACATCGTGGTATTCCTTAATCAAAGGATAAAACGGATCCGAGGGATCCTTGAGGATCGAAGATCCACTCCTAGCGCTTAGCGCTCGCTTCGTGTCCTCAAGGACAGCTTCGTCCACGACGGACGAGGAGTTCAACTCCTCCTCGGGTCGTATCATGACCACCTCGGCAAGCTCGCCGGCCTTTAAGGCCTCGCCAAACTCGGCGACGGACATCTCGTCCAGCTCTAACAGAGCATCAACCGACGGGAGTCGCTCGAGACTTATGTCTCCGTCGACATCCCCTGTCACTCCATTCACGAGTGTGTACAACTGCTCACTGCAGTCGCGTGGAGCCTCACCGCTCAACACGCTGGACACCTCGTCCGACGTCATAGACGTCACAGACGCTCCGCGTCTCTTCCTCCTCTCCCTCCTCGCCCGAGCACGGCCGGATGAGGGCTGCAGGGCGACATCACCGTCGCGCTGCCGAGGTGCCAACGCACTATGGCTCCTCGGAGAGGGAACAGTGTCATTCGAGACACTCAGCGGCGGGTCAGCGACCCTACGAGCACCGCTCAACGGAGTACGTGCCGTTACACAATTGTCCTTAGGACACAGCGGCGGGTCAGCGACCCCACAAACACCGCTCGGCGGATAACGCGCCACCCCGCGCACGCCCTGTGAGTCACACTCACGGCAAACAGCAACTTAGTTGCTCACTATCTCTGACATACCAATGTCCAGCACCATGACCGATTCGGTCTCGTGCTCGCGCCAATAGCGCTTCTGTCTCCGAGCAGAGGTGGGTTCATGACTCGCCAATGCTCCACTAGGAGACGGGCGCGTAGCGCCCAACGTCTTCGACTTCCAGTCGATCCATGGCTCGTGGCTCTCGAGCCACGCCATGCCAAGGATGAGGTCATACCTCTCATCCAGGTCTAAGACCAAGCAGCGTTCCACGCTATCGAAGTCTAAGAACTTCACGTTCAGGTCAATAGAGACCTTCGACACAGTCACTAGTGTCCCCGTCGCAAGACGGACAGAGATCTTATCTCTTCGAGGCTCCTGTAGAGCCTCCACATATGGTTTAAAACCATCGACAGTGGAGCGCCGGACATAGTTGCCGGACGCTCCCGAGTCTATCAAGACTCTCCACGGCTTGTCGAAGCCCTTCACGTTCGCTTGAACGACTAACAAGCCGGGCTTGCACTCACTACGTGAGTTAGAGAGCTTAGCTCTCTGCGGGGCTGAGTCCCGTTCTCTCCTGCCTCCCAGAGGCCCAACAGAACTCAGTTCCTCCCCAGTAGGGCGCCCCGCGCCTACTGGGTTCCGTCGTTTCCCCGCGACGACCCTGGTTGAGGGTTCGAAGCGGTGCTTCGGCTCGATGGAGCCTGGGCCTTGTTGCGCAACGGGCAACTAGGCCTCAAGTGGCGGGTGCTCCCGCACGTGTAGCATCGACGGATGCTGAAGCGCTGCTCAGCAGCATAGAGGTCAGCCTCGTCTTCAGCGTGGCTGAGGTCCATCGGTCAGGACCGCTCGAAGAGCTCGCGCTACCAGCGCTCGAACCGTGTCTCGCAGACTGGAAGTTGTAGTCGGCATTCAATGCCACGTTCACGGCCTCCTCAAATGAGGCAGGGTGAACACGGAAAACTTCCGTTCGGGCAGCGCCCGTGCGCAGGCCCTCCATAAACACGGTCACCATGACCGCCTCGGGGAGAGGGCTCGACGCCATACCGGCGATCAGAGTTCTCAACTCTTGGACATAGTCCAGCAACTCCTTTTTACCCTGGCGGGTAGCAAGGAACTTCGACCGTATACGGTACGCCTGGTTAGGCGGCGCGAACACGCGCACTAGTTGCTGTTTCAGCTGATCCCAGGTCGGGAAAGCAGCGTCCACAGACGTGCCGCACGTTAGTGCCCATTCTTGAGCTCGGCCACCGAGCTTCCAGATCGCCAGCGCTACGCGCTGTTGCTCAGTCTGGAGCAGGGCCGATCCCATGGCCATCTCGACCTGTCGGGTCCAGAGAAGGAGGTTCTCCCCTTCCTTCCCCTCGAAGGTCTTCACGCTCACCATGAGCGGTTTCGGTCTATTAGACCACTCGTGCGTCGACGACGCGGCCGCGGACGATGCGGCGGACGCCGTTGCGCTCACGCGCTCTTGTACATGCTCTAAGAGCGCCTTCTCGTAGCTTGCAAAAGCCTCCAGTCTGGCGGATACCGCCTCTGGCCCTTGCGAAGCAAGATGAGCAATGCCCTCGGGGCCCAACAGAGACATAAGCTTTTTAAGCGTCTCTTGCTGGCCAGGCGGCAAGCTCGCGAACACAGCGTGTTCCATCCTCTCAGAGGGATCAGTCAAAAGACTCAGTCGCAGGATTGACTACAAGTGCTACCAAGTGCAGCGGGGCTGCCGTAGCTTAGCGTCAGAGGAAGACGGTTAACTCAACGAGTTAAGGATTAACACACACCTTATTAAGGGTTAATAGGCCTTAATATCCGAAGGCACCTACTAACTACGACCTTAATAAAAGGACTTTACTCTTAGTGTTCCAAATCCAAACTGTTTATTTATCTTTTATTGCGGCTAGCCGCCTAGGGGGTAAATGTATGTGTTTAACTATCTAACATAGTAAAACCAAGTAAAATCCTACTTCAAATGCATAACGTGTGGCTCTCAGCCACACACACTCCCTCGAGTGTCCGTACATCAAATATGTACCTTACACAAAGTGTATCCATGTGTGGAACACACCAGGTGTAAACCCGTGTAACCCCGTTACAGTCGAGCTCCTGCGCGTAGTATTAACTCGTAGTGGCGATTGGTCGGTGTAGCGTCGAAGCTCCCGTCGGTTGTTTAGTGCGTGCAGGGCTATCATCAGCTCGCTCACAGTCTCGTCAAGCTGGTAGTGCTGAGCGATGTACTTTTGAGTTACCAAATTGAATCGGTGCGATGCGCAACGGACCAATGGGACGTCGAGCTTCGTCGCTGTCGCTTGATTGGTCGAACAATTTCCCCCCGACAAAACTTTTAGCGAGTCGGCGGATTGGTCAAAAATAGTCAGATTGTTTCGGATGAACGAGCATTTTTTTTTTTCGTCGAGCGGTGCGATGGCCAACGACGGCATGTTTATTTGCCCTTCGCGCCAAAATACGGCAAACAGTGTCACATATTGCTCTAGAAAGCAGGTACATCCCTCGAATATGATGCCAATATGAGTGGGGAGGATGGCCGCGATGCGCTGCTCGACAAGCTTGGTCATTATTTTATTTTAGAGTTCTCGAAGAGATGAGCTTAGCCCCCGGTTGCAGGGTTGTCCACCTCAAATAGAGGCATGTTTCTGTCCACCACCCAGGCCATCCAGCGGTAAACGCTAGAGATTTTGTCATTGACGAAGCCGTGGGCGTGCAGGTTGCCCGCTTGCGATCTAACATGAGCTATGTAGTCTAGTTTTCATACTTTCCCTTCCAGTGGCTAAGGAGATTGCCATAGCCACTGGGTGGAAGCTGTCGGTGTATATAACCGCAATAGCTGCACTTAAAGTAGTGGTCGGGCAGTGAGGCAAACAGCACACGGCAATGTCGGAGTTCTTGGCCATAGTGAGGAGAAGAGGTTAAGCTGGGGGGTTTAAATGAAAGGATTAAATCTGGCAGACGAGACACCGAACACCACACCAGTCATTTGAAAAAACGAAGATCCACTATACCTATACTTGTCTCCACACTTTTGCAAATCCATTTATATTTAGTATTGCATAGCCAAATCCAGTTAATTGCGTAGAAGCATGATTACCCCACCTACAAAAAATAGCAAATAATTGTCATGCACCAATATCAGTACTATATATTGGGGCAAAGCTCCCCTATAATCAAACACACACTTTAACACCCTTATTTACTACCATAGCATACCCTTTTTACGATGGTTTTACACCATCCTATCAAAAGGGCGAGGGGTTACCATTATAATATCTCTTGTGAAGACGTTCGATAGCGTCTGCGAGAAGTTACAGGAGAATGATGTGCCAAGGGGTACTGTTCGCATTCTGTTCGACCGTATCATTGAGATGTACCCGGTCACAAAAGGAGAACGTACAGGCCAACGAACTCTCCTGATTTTGAGTGCGGTGTTGTGTAAGTATGTGCTCTAGCTGTTTATGTACTTTATTGGCTGACCTTGCCTTAATGCCTTTAATTTTGTTATAGGAAAACTAATCGAACAGAAGCCCTTACGTGGGACGAGGTCGCAGCTCTAAAACCGTTCGAGTTGCAGGAGGAGGAAGCCCCTGCTTCTCGAGGTGGAACTTTACGTCGTACTCGTCAGCCACCTCGCGAAGAAGACTGCGACGGCTGGACTGGGAGACGACGTGCAAGATGCCCCGACGAACGTGCATTACTGCGAGGTCGTAGCGAAGGTTCCACCTACCAGTAATTACTGCGAGGGGCTCTTCTCGCAGTGTAAACTGGTCCTCATGCCGCAACGAGCTTCGCTCCTACCGATCAACTTAGAAGCCCTGGCTTTTTGCGAGTCAACCGGAGTACTAGTATGCGCGCACCTTGATGGCCATTGTCGTTGACGACGACGCTGAAAATCAGTAGGCGCATTTGTTCGAAAGAATACAATATGTATTTTTCATTCTTTTATTATTGTAGATGCTGTCTATCAGTTCTTTCTTATTGTTTTTCTTAGAGCATTCCCACCGGTCTAGACTATACTAAAACTAAAAAGCGTACTTAAGCTCAACATGTAAGATTGAGCAGTTCGACTAAACCTCGACAAAGCCCTCGACAAACGACCATACAAACATCAAGATATCCGAATAGCCAAGGGTTATCCGGGAGGCAAATTTGATAGAGCGATAACCCAAATCGCATCTTTTTTACCACCTACAAACAGTCGCCCTCCAAAACTTAATTTAATGCCTTGTCTACAGATTTGACTTTGATTTTAGTTGATCTTACCAGGTAGAGAAATAACTTATTTTAATGTCCGAGTACTGAAACAGCCCCCCCCCCCCCCAAAAAAAAAAAAAAAAATGTCACCAAGTAATGTTGATAAATATTATCGAATTATTATTTTGATGCTCAATCCTAAACGTGCCATAATCTATGTGTGTAACACATTAAATTATGAAGGAATTTACTTTAACCCTTTCGCGGTACAAGGACTCAAAATTCGCCCTTTTAAGAAATTCTCAGTAGTCGAGGGCAGATCTTCCCCCTTCGGGGGCGCATTTTTACCCTTTTGTGCTAGTTCAACAGTGTATGCCCCGTCTTTAATACATGTAACAAAGCAACAACAGTATGTCCCGTAATCATTTTCGTATAGTATGTTTAATTAATATGCACACAGTCATGTGCATCGAAAATGCTTTGCATAGGCTTTGTCACAAGAGATATGCAAAACGAGTACAGTAATTTTTCTTATGGTCGCTTTCTATGCCCTTTTACAATCAAATGACAGAAATTGTATAGTATAGTTTACTGACGGCTCGCGAAAGGGTTAAATTATGCCACAGAATCTCTACCAGTCATTGTGCTGCCACGTCTGACCAATTTTGCGATGATCACTTTCAAAGTCGCCAACAACGCCATCAACGCTCATGGTCCTTGCCCTCGTCACCACCCTTGCTTCACTCCGGCTCAAGTGGCTGGGTTTTCTTTCAGCCGTGTCGCGACGACTACGGTGAAGTTATCCCCGAATATCATCGTTGTCGTTGCGGCACTGTAAGAAAGCAAGGCCGGCTAAACGGGCACTCGAACCTGATATCCCAGGTTCGAAGTGAACACCCAACGTACGAGGACCTAATGCTTGCTGCTACAACCGCGGAAACGGGGTCCATCCTCAACTATGTTCACCATTCATCGCATAACCTTTTCAGTTGGATGGAATGGATTTTGAAAAACAATCTTCTACTAACGAGGCCGCTCGACGGTGAGAGCTTTTGGTTTTATTAGTTTATGTAAATTTCTAACGTAAAGTTTCTATTTCTTTTTGCAGATACTCAATCTTGGTGCCATCTGTACTATGACCCTCGTCTCAGGTATGGCAGCTTGCCACGGTCCGTCGAGCGAGTCACCGCTGCTGAAATGCCCGACCGTTCGGCCTCATCTTTGATGGCTGGACGCATGCGTTGGAACACTATATTGCTGTCTACGCACGCTACGAAGTCGACGGCGTCGCGAAGACGCCGCTACTGTGCATGGCACCTCTACTGAATAAGACCTGTCAGCTAGAGGCCACATGGAATTCCTTGCAACCATGTTGCCCCGTGACTACAAAAGCAGATGGGGATGTGCTGCTTTATCGTTGCTGACAACTGCTCAGTTAGTCGCAGGCTGGCAACGCAAATGGGCGTGCCGTTCGTTGGTTGTGCCAGCCATCGGCTGAAACGGGCAGTTCAACTCGAGCTGCAAGGTTACAGAGAAGCGTCTGCCGTACAACATGGTAACATCGACTGTTTCAAGGAGAGGATACACATCGTTAGTGAAAATCCCCAGCAAAAGATCCTCGCGAGGGATACTTACAACGTCACAATCGTCGGTCGTTTCCAGCTCTTCAGTTCTGCCGTCTCCAATTTACTATGGTTGAGCACAAAATCCTGCATGGTATGGAGGGTTTCTTACACTTATACACGATGCCTGGACAAGCGCCAAAAACACTGGAATAATTGGTACATCGGTGGCTTTTATCGACCACACCTGGCGCTTTCGACACATCGCACTACTTGCAACAACAAAGAATGACGGTCATACTAGTCGGGAAGTCTCGTCATCGGTCAGCCACTCTGCTATCGCAGTCCGGGTCAGCCCTCCCGAAGGTATAAAGAACCTATCATTTTTCTGCTTCTTTTTCAATGGCTGTTCGGCTTCGATATTCGTTCGCTGTAGATTAGATTTAGAGTCGGTGACCCTTGCATTTTTCTCGTTTATATGCTTTACGTTGTGTCTTCGCGTTGTTTCTGCTGCTGCGCGATCCGCCAATGAATTCAGGGCTGCTACTGCTGCAGGATGTGCTGGATGACGTCTCCGCAGATTCAAGGCAACGTTGGGTCCGTTTGAACCTTTGCACAAGCCAATTTCCAAGCATAATTTCGCCTGTGACCACGTTTCGCCACCTTTTCAACACGAAGAAGGCACAAATGCGTACGAATGCTGCTGCCGTGTTTTATGCTCTTCTCCAGCACATACACAACCCCCCCCACATCTTGTGCCGCCCACCCATGTACCTAAAGTATCGCACTTCAGGTGGTACTACATTCCTACACATAGTTTGAAGTCGCTGAAGGTCGTAGGTGTCGGCACTCTCGAAATCGAAATCGATATTTGTTGGCGTTGTAGTATGGCTGGCCGGGGTCTCCTGGATTTCGCCAGCGTTTGTGTTCATCGGTAATTTCGTTGCTTCTAGACAAACCCTCTCCTGCTCTTGGACACGCGCGATACGAGTTGGCCGTGTTGATTGTTGAACAATGGCAGCACATTCTTGACGGCAGACCCGCACACTTAACTCGCCTTCGAAGCAACCGTTAGTGCAGACGTGGTGGACACCGCGTCCACAATTCGAGCGGGGCTCTACTGATAACCCACTTCCAAGATCGCAGTTCTTCGCGTGACAACTCATCTCAAATCCTCTGGGTGACACAGGCGTGAGGCTGTTGATGTATGGCCGGAAAGTGTTATATTGAGAATGATCCGATCGCTCGGGAAGGACTTCATGCCTGTAGATCGCATTCTAAAAGTAGCTGTCAAAGTAGTATATATATACAGCTACATGATCGGCATGAGTAGTGCTACATGGATTCGTAACTACACCAAAAACAGAGGACGCAGTGCAGTACAGCTACAGCTGTAACGTAGTAGTTTTGTAGCTATTGCCGGTACTACTATTGAATTACTATGAACCTGGTCATAACGTCTTTCATAAGGATGGTCATATGGAAAATCGTCATTTTGTACAGTCTGTTTTAATAGGGGGAGTCGAACATGAAAAAGGCCTCCCAAAACCTAAGCAGACCACTTATCGAAATCTCTGAGTGGCGTAATTAGGCCTGCCAACGTTCAGCTTTGCTCCTTCTACTTTTGGCTGTGCTGTCTGCTCAGTGGTCACTCCCCTTGCTCCGTTTGCTCCCGCTGTACTCCGTTTACTTTTATTACTGATAATTGTATGGGCTATCTTGTGTCTCAAACACAATCAAAGCCTCACTATCTGTGTCGCGCAGCAAGCTCTCGGTGGAAGCGATGTCAAGTTTTACAGCCCTAATGGCACAGCAGCAGTGCTGAATCAGCAGGTACCCCACGCGCTCCCCGCCACCTTCAGATCGTGGCTTTTTTCTAATGAATGCCTTGCTGCTCTCTGTAGACCGTCGAATGGCCGGTTCTGTTAGTGATCCATTCAGTACAATCCCCCCATTGATGGTTGTTCCAGTCTACCAGCACGCGATCACGTCCAGGAGGGTTGGTTTACCGGAGGGGCCGCGTTTTATCGTGACAATGTTCCCACTTGTCGAAAATGCTCGCTCCGACGGAACATTGTCGCCACAATCCTAGGCCATTTTCGAGCAAGCCTGCTAAGATTTGGGTACACATTCTTGTAGATTCTCCATCATTCAAAAGAATCTGTCGCAACTCGTACAGATTTCTTCACGTCAGCTAAGTATAACTTGACTTCCTCGTTGCAGGTGTGACCCAAATCGGACGCGAACTTCAACTTCGTCAGATCCAAACAAATTAGCCTGCCAGTTGTTACGAGACACGTTTGGACTACGCGCAGTATTACCGGATGCATAGCAATTTTGGCTCACTGGGCGAGGTTCCCGGTCATCTTATGCCGATTCAACGGCCGCACGTACTAACGCATCGCAAGAACGCGGAATGGCCGCTATGCTTAAATGTGACATACTCCTAGCGATATGAGGATCAAGTAGATATATCCATACAAGCTCACTGTCTTCAAGACCGCTAAATCGGTCTTCTAACAGGTCCAGCATTATCTTTCGGCACTTGTTCATCATGAATATCGTTTCGCCCACGTAGCTTTCATCTCCTGCAATGGCTTTGAGCCTGTCACATAAATCGTTCCGACTTAACCATTTACGAATACCAGAAAGTACTGGTAGCACGAGCGTGATTGCAGGATACGTTTGTCCTCCTAGCGTCTCGGTGGCCTTCGCAAAGCGGTCCAGAAGTGTTTTCAAACACTTTATTGCCATCCAGTCCGATGCTTTGGGGCGTCGAAGTTTAGATTCCATGTCTTTAAACTATTTGCGGCCATCGGTAGACTTTAGGTGGTTAAGAAGCTAACCAGTGTCCTTTCTAGGTAGATTAGACGTTGCAGCATGAGCAAGCAGCTACTCCAGCGTGTCGGACAGCCCACTTGCAAGTTTACAGCTTCGTTGCCTTTTACACCACGTTCACTCACTTGTATTTCTTGAAGTCCGTTGCGTCCCTTTGGAGTCTAAAATACACTGCCAGACTTCGAAAATGCAGCACGATCACCCACATCGCATCCATTTCATTTTCCCCAAGAGCTTTAATCTTTTTATCCAAATAGCAATCAAGATCTTCGATAGCAAATGCCCTCAGTTCCTCCATCTCTTGCTGATCCGTCACAGAAACCGTTTCATCTTCATCATGCTCAAGGATAGGAACATCGCTCTCACCTTCAACTTCGGCAGCCCATATAGGAATGTCACCTGCACTTACCTTTTAATTTAATCATTGCTCCCGAGACTACTAAAGGCAGCGTGTGGGCAACGCATGACATGTGTTCCAGCTGAAGGAGTCTTGCAGCCTTAACAACGTTCCGTCCATGTCACGGAGCATTCGAGTGCAGAAGTATTTCACGAGCGACCAGGTCTTCATCCTGTTAGAGAGGGTATCAGCGATATCTTCACCATCATGAATCCAGGAAGCTCAATCACCGCAAGCGTCCAGCTTCTAGGATAGAAATCTTCGTCGAGATAATGGATGGTGAGTGAGATATAGCTGCGAACGTTGCGTGCACTCCAGATATCAGTAGTAATTGAGAAAAATTTACAGCAACACGCGATAACCTCTTGAACTTTTCTCCGTAGATCAGCTGCTAGCGCCATAATTTCGTGACGTAGCTGAGTTTGCTTCGATAGTTTCAGTTTTACATGTGAAATATCTTCAGTGATGAATCCAACAAATTCAACGAACCCTGCATCTTCGACGATCACGATCAGTCGGAAATGGCATGCTACCCGCTTGGCTAGAAGTCTGTTGGTATGTTTTTGTTGCTTTTGTGTAACCACAAGCAAGGAGCTGGTTAGAATCGGCGGTGACGGCGAAGTCTCTACTCAGGTTTCTCGTGACATTATAAACGACTCGATACTTTTGGGGTGGTATATCTCCATGTGCTGCTTCACGCCGTGTTTGCCCGTCTTAAAGTCGATAGAAATACCGCATTTCAAACAGTAGGCACCCTTTGCGTGCTCATTGGCAAGTTTATCGTCTGGGACGTCTTCGAGTCTTTCCTTGGCTATTAATCGGACGAATTGCCACGGCTCTCTCTTTTTTGTCGCTTCATTGTATAGAAACGCAGATCCTTCTCGCGCGTGGCTTTCATCTGGAGCTCTGTAAAGTTGTCCGAGTCTTGCCTTTGTGCCAAAGGTGCATGATTCTCTGACCAGATGCTGCGACGCCGGTACCTTCTTGTAGAGCGTGGAGAAGCCGGGGGCTGTTCGAGCCGCGTTCTAGGTCGTTCTGGCGTCTGTGGGTACTCGACCATCAGTCTGGAGCACTCGTATCCACGCGGAGGTGTGTACGGGATGTCCATCGCGTCTGGAAATGAGAGGACGATGACTCGACATTATCCGCATTTTTGCCAATGGGTGCATTTTAGAGTAAACGGAGCAAACGGGGTACACTAGAGATTCGAAAAAGTAAAATCAGGAGCAGAGCAAACGAAGTTTACTGACGTTCAGCGCCTGAACGTCGACAGGCCTAGGCGTAATCGCAACAATAACTTCAGAAAAAGAAATGCATGTCATGAAAATGAGCATTTGTTGTAGACGACATGAGCATTGTCGCCGCTAGCGCTAGGATTCTTCAGTTTTAGAGTCTCAAAATCCTCCCTGGGTCAGCGTTAGTGCGTTGGGATGCTTTCGCAATGGACGCGAAGCGATTTCAGCTGTGGTCCAAGCTACCATAAAGAGATAAGGCAACCTCAAAGAGGATACATGAGGGCCACCTCAACGTCTCTACAACGGGTTAATGGTACATATCATATCAATTGCGGCTCGCAATTGGTGAGCTGTTGTGTTGCGTCAGCTGACAAATGAGTACAGATTCTTTAGCATCAACAAGGACCACATATACGCACGACTCTGACGTGTACTGAAACAACGGGTTCTTTCTTCGACGGGTCAGTGTTGAGACTCGTTCATTTGAACTGGACGACACTCCATCATACTGTGTCTCCATTTGAGTCGTGACTCCGGAATCCTGTTTTAAGCTAAATCGAGCATTTATTAAGGGTGAGCCATTTACTTCTTGTTTCTTTTCTAACGATATGCTGCGTCGCTAACAACTGTACACCGTTTCTGTTTTTAGCGGTCACTATAAAGACAGAAGGACACTTTTGAGTCAATGTAAGTATGTATTTCTTGCTAACAAGATATGCAAGTATGTGTTTCGTGGGAGACCTTAACAAGTTGTTAATCTTAATGAATTCCGCAGAGTGCAAGTGGGCTTTCTCCGACAACATAAGCGCCAGGTATGATTCCGACACCAGTCTCTTCTTCGTCTGCGTCCGTAGCCTTGCAGGTTCCCGGTTTCGCCATATTAACTGCGTGTACCTGCAGCACTGGGAACTACCGATGCAGCTTTTACTTGAGACTCAAAGAAAGCTTCAATTTCTCTCAATTCTTTTTCTTCTTCTGCAGCCGCAGCTGCTACTGCTTCGATGTTCGGTATGGTAGGACGAACTCGTGAGACTGTTTCACCTTCACCCTTGTTCTTCTTACGCTTACTGCCTCGTAAAAGTCTCCAACTCTTTTGATCGCTGAAGTCTCCTTCCTGCTTGCATGTACAGCGGAGGTGCCCTTATTTGGTCCTTATTTTCGAGCTGGTCGTACACGGGTAAACAAATGCATACAAGTTCTAAAGCTGCAGGTAATTCGGCGATCTTGTAGGCGCAATGAAACAACTGCTTCATATCATATTGAGGTGATGTTGAAGAATTCTCTTTTACCAGATTATAAATAATCTTTTGGACGTGGCGACAAGAGATCTTCATTTGATGAGAAATGGAACATCCCGTGCAGGTTCCGTTTTTTTTTTTTTGCTTGTCCACTTCCACCATATGCGTCATAGCGTCAGAATTCCGATTAACAAAGGCATCAAATGCGTAAAACACGGATGGAGAAGAAGGGATGATTGTCACTCGAGCAACCTGACGTCTTTCCGAGTCGAACAGGGTCTTAGCATGAGGTGTAATGTCACAATTCGCATCAATCCATTAGAGCCCTTCAGAAACCCCGGATTTTGCAAAATCATGTAGTCATTTTCACGTAGCTCGGCGATCTAGTTTTGTCGCGCCTCCTCGGACGTGTTTTCGGTTCCGAAAACACGTGCCCAGCACCCTCGCTACGGGGTAAGCGCACGGACTTTTGCGCGTGGAGCACAAGTTGCTGTCCCGACATGCCTGGCAAGGCGAAGACGATACGAGGCCCATGTGCCTACTACATCGATGAAAAGAAGCATTGTGGAGCTGCTGATGACGAAGTGCTGATCGCAGAAGAGTGCTCAGCTCCGGTTTACGGCAACTACGTGCACCATTTCTGCTGGAACAGTGTGCTCGATGGTGATTTAGATCCCAGAGCATGCTTGCCTGCTTGTTCCAGCATCGTTTCTGGTGCCGTTGCCCCCGATGGCAACTCCGCTCCATCAGAAACAAGCGTTGTGGCTACCAAGGGACGCAAGCCAACTCGTCAAAGAAGAAGAAGCGCCAATCTGATCTTCGGAAACACCTCCAAGGGCTACAAGGGCTAGGCAACGGAGCCAGCCACACCGATATCAACCTATAGTACTAGTGCGCCAAGTGTTGAGGAAACGACACGCTATTACAAGCCTGGATACAGTCGTACTGCAGCTGCCAAGTTCAAGCCACCGACTAACAGTCGATCTGCTCGCAGGTGCTCGCGATCGAGCTCTACGGCTGATGTGACTACAGGCGCTATCGCTCCTCAAATCTCACGCGCGACCGTCTGGAACTTGAATGCATGCACTCGCTTGTGTCCATTGTATAGTGCTTCTTGACCTGAGCTCGGGCGGCAAACGGGTCTCACTGTTCCGTCAATGAAGCCCCAGACGCCCTCGATATGGTTCGGGTTCTTCACAGCAATCGCACGGCAGTAGCGATCTAGGTTGGCGGTAACTCGATCCAAGTCAAAGTAGAGAAGGTCTGCAAACTTTGCATCAAGATGCTCCACCACAAAAATAGAATATGTGGCAAAGTTTCGACGGAGCTCTGCCAAACATGGCCGCCATGTCGATCCAGCGCTGAGGGAACGCCATACAACGAAGGCAAACTGCCAGAGCTTCCAGTGGAGTCGCTCGAACGCCCTCCTTGGTTATAACTGGATCTGGTATCCGGAAGTGTACCACAAGGCGCTCTAAGTCACTAGAAATGAAGCGAAACTGGTCCAATGCTTCCTCGTCATGCATGGTAAGGATGTCGAGTCGAAAGTCTGGAATGAGCTCGCGATTTCGGTATGAAAGCTCCGCGTTTAATGCAATCTCCAGTAGAACGGCGAGCTCTACGTCTTCATCCACAACCACACGACGACGGGGGAGCGGCAGCATGAGGCCGAAGCTGCGCCGGACCCGCGAAGGAGATGTCAGATCCATTAAAAACTATTTTTGCAAATCTAGTTTTCGCTGCAAATGAGGCTACGTAATTTTGATACGGGCATTTGATTTTTCGCTACTTTTGAACGACGCCGAGCTACAGAAATCCCGTAGCAGAAATCCGGTATCTCACTACGTGATTTTGCTTTGTCGGGGTTTCTGAAGGGATCTATTGTCTAATCAGTAATTTCCCTTTCTGTTATACTTCTACAGCACGTGCGCAGAAGGCCATTAGTGAACCAAGCACATTTTTGCTGCGCACTCCTCTCCATAATAAACCATTGTTGTTACCCTCGACGCTGCTAGTGGCGCGTACGCCAAATCAAGGCAGTGTATCGCTGTGTTTCTTGACACTACCCCAGGTAGCATCCATCCACTTTCTGCCTTCGGTCGAATGGTTCAGGTTTCCAACCACGGTCCAATCAGTAGGGTGTATGTTCTGGTGATAACTAAAAACAAGTGATCATGAGTCATTGCGCCCACTACTTTCTGAATCCGCACGGGTAGTGTCTTGCAATCCGCGCCATAGTCATGTCATAAAGTGCTGGAGATCGGTACCTTGAAGTGCGAAAATGCCATCGTTCACATTCTGTTACTTCAACTTTAAAAAATTAAATTTCTCCATAGTATTGAAGCGAATGTGTACAGAACAAAAACTTAAGATGCACTGTTACACCAAACTTAGAGAGAAACTGCTGAGCCCCAAGTAGTTTCTCACGATCACAAAATGTGGGTCGATCTTCTAAATGAATGCCTCCAGCAACGCAGTTGCAAAAGAATAGACAAAATTGTCTACAGTTTATTTATGTACGAAACCCACAGTGACAGGAAGGTTTTTCTTCTGACCCTCCTTTCCAATCAGCGTCAAGCATATCCCATTGTAGGAAGGCTCTTTCATGTGAGTTCCGTCGCACTCCCAAACCGGTAGAAAACTGTCTTGGATGCTTACCACACTTCCAATCGACAGAAATGACCTATAGAACCGCCTGAGTGAATCTCTCTCTAATTGTTAACACACTCGAGACCCAGGATTTGTTTCTGCAAATTGAGTAAGAAAACTTGGTAATCGACCGTAATCCTCTCTTGGATCACTTTGTTTTTAGCGTCACTAATTGCTCGATAAACAGTTGCGGGTTGGTTCGATACGTCGACGCCGTCGACGGTTTTCATATTATGGATTACTCTTGCTTTGCCCTTCAAGAATTGCTGCCTTAAAACCAGGTAGATCTTTCAAATTTTCGATAGAGACTTTTGTTTAACTACAACAGAACTGAGCGTGCTCCAAACACAATTTTGAAATATACCAATAGTTAGCGCGAATTTCGATTTCCGTTTTTTTCTTACTGCTTGCTGACACTCATTTCTCCGACAACGAAATGAACCAATCTCATCCTTCACCAGCACAACGCCAAGGTTTTAGACAGCCTTAACCTTTGTCCCGCTCTATATGAAAGTTTTCATTAAAGGGGCATAGTCTTTTAAAAACCGCCCAGCCTCCCGTAAGTCAGGGAAAGGGATCTCACTTCTGGTACTTCGTAGCCATGCATTTGAGCCAAGTCAAGCTTGATTCTCGCCGTATGCGCCATATCCCGGGTTGTTGATCGTTTCGGGTTGTTGTTCGTTTCTCTTTGTTGGAAGTGCCACCACGTGTCTCACAAAATTGATGTTTGGAGTCACTATTTTGGGTCCACAACACATTTTTCACAATTTTAGGTAACCGTCCCTAAACGCTTCCTAATCGCCAACTAATTTATAGCCAATCAAGAGTGTTGTGGCCTTTTCTGAAAACAGTGTTGCTTATTGTGGTCTCTACCGATAAATATCCCCGTGGAATGGTCGAAGAAAAGAAACATTGCATTAAAAACATAGACGATCCTGGGAATAAGCAGTCCCATTTCCGAACAAACCGCCTTCACCGAGAAAATAATATCACTACCGCAATTACTACCTATTTATATTATATTGCGAATTATTGTTTTTCTGACAAAATAATATAGTGTGATATTGACGGAATAATACAAATATATTCAGAGACCCGACGCAGGCGAAAGTTGAGTCACCTCGGTGGCAAGATGGCTCGCGAAATGCGTTCACATACGTGCATACATATCCTTAGACAGTTGTTTCCTGTAACCACCCGTTCGCAGAAGAAATATTACCTCCCTTCGGCTTCGAGGACTTTGTTGGAGTTCATATCGCCGATATGAAATTCCCCGACTGGGCACAACAGCACATGATATGATAATCAGTTGGTGTACCGTACAATGTACGGGAACGGAGTTGAACTGGAGCACTTAAATAATTAGGCCTATATTTTTATCTTCTAAGAGTCTGAAGCGCTTACTAGGAGCACAGTTCCAATAGACGTCGTGAAACTACCTAGTGGCGGGGTGTTCCTTGTCCTTTCCATACGCACGTATAACGAGATTCTCAATTTGAGATGATACCTACGTCCGACGAAACACTGAAGGCTGACATGCGAACAGCATATGATTGGGAGGCAACAATACATTGTATATTGCGGTATTGCGGATTATTAGGGGGAGTCAAAGTTTGTGTTTTTGCCTGTCATATTTTGTCGTGTACTTATGTCATATGTTGTCACGATTTCTGTGATATTTTGGGGCAATGACCTGTCATTTCAAAAATCACCTACCACCAAAGGTGGGTGATTTGAAGGACCACATGTTATTTCTTAAAAATAGAAAAGTGATCCGACAATAGCGTGTTACCGTCAGTCTTCTATTTGCTCTTTGTACCCAACGGATCCGTCATCATAAGTTCCCCTCGGCCACACTCCACGTCGATCTCAACACACTAGTTACAGTACGTAAGCCGTACTGTGTCTTTCCATTACATGGATTCCTAACCAATCTGTTTTTGTTTTAAGTTAGGAATGACGCTTAACGATGAGAACGGCCCGTCCGCAAAAGTACATCTTTCTAGAGAGGACTACAGCCTGCTCGTTACCTGGATGGAGATGCCTGAGAATTTTGCTGCTGCTCATGGCTCAAGCACGACGACCATCGTTTCGGGAGGGCCTCAGAAGACAAGACACAGGCTTTCAATGAGCTAGCGGCGTATTTAAACACACACACTAAGACGCCTATCCTTCCTACGCTCACGAGAGCAGTAACACTCGCCATACACAGCGGGTTTTGCGATAACGGGATCGTAGTACCGTCAATAAACCCCACACAACCAGGAAAGCCTTCGGCTTCCATACGACGTGATATTTGCTTTCGGTTTGCTACACTCCGAACTCGTCACGTAGATCGTTAAGAGCAATAATGACTCGGGATGTGTAAAGAGCGACAGTTCCTTTTCCAAGCCCACAACTTGCTTGTGCGGCCGAGAGAGAGGCTCCATTCCCGTTAGTTTCTAGTCTGTCCAGTGCAATTGCGAGTTGTAGCCACACAGGAGCTTGAGAATTGTTGCTTAAGTTGCTAAAAATGCTGTGATTCTCAATCGCCGCAAGGATCTTTGAGAATGTGCTGCGCGTAGTTTTTGTCTGCTCTCCTCATCAGGAAGCCAATGGAAGACGTTGAACGCGAAATCAATGCTTAAGGGGAGTCGCTCTGGATGTACAAGGTATCGACGGCCAACGACTAGCTGAATCAATTCTACAAGACCTTCCTTTTGGAATCTCTTCAGGGATCTCCAACAAGCTGGTCTCCAGGGTGTCAAAGCCGAGGACTTCGTCGTCATCCTCTTCTAATATCAGGACTGCTTGGAGGTCGATGATCTTTATGATGTACTGCTCTCTCTCGCACGACCTTGGCATACTTGGCTAAGTGCCGCACTGGCAGTGCGGAATGGAGAGTGATGGTCTTCATGTTGCCTTTCTATCATTTCTGTCAAATGTTGAATGCGCCAACGTGTTGAACATGAGGGGGTTGCCAAAGTTAGGTGCGTGTTATCTTTTGGTGTGTACCCATGCTATATTTTGGAACGATTTCTGTCATTATTTGGTGCGCTGACCAGTCATATTTTGTCAGCCAAAATCCAGGTTTGACTCCCGTTATTTATTTATTTATCATTGGTGTGTGAGCACTGCTCACTGAGCAGCTTCCGTATCTTGACTATTGTATTTTAGGAGGCCTGACGTTCAGTTTTGGAAATAAGCAGACCATTTCTAAAACGTAATCGTGCCATTCCCAAAATCTCAGCACCGTTTAATGTAAGTTCGACTCCCTAATAAGTACTTTTTTTAAAAAAATGTTTTTATTACGAAAAAGTGTTTTATAATAGAATCACCTTCATTCTAGATCCTAAACTTTAGTGAGTTCAGATCCTGATTTGAAATTTCAGAAATTTACACTCTCAAGGTCGCGCAATGGGGAACACTGCGACCAAAGCGCGCGAGGCTCACGCTCAGGCCAAGAGCAAGCCCAAGAACAACCGCAGTGTACAGAAACAGAAGCTTAAGACTGCAGCAGTCACAGGCGTCCTCGCTTTACCCGCCAGCAAGCTGAAGCAGCTTCCGTCAGAGCTATTAGAGCTCTCGTCGTTGCGCACTCTGGACCTCACGGGCAATAAACTCAGTACTTTGCCTTCCCAGCTTAACAACCTCAAGGCCTTGAAGACGCTCAAGTTGTCCTCCAACGTCCTTGAATCATTGCCGGATTTGTCCGGTCTTACAGCTCTCACGACGCTCGTACTGGACGGAAACGTCCTTGAGGACATTCCGCAGCCGCTCCCGCCCAATTTACTCAAGCTTTCGCTCAAAGGCAATCGAATCAGTGCTTTACCGCGCAGTGTACTGAATCTAGCTCAATTACAGGAGCTGGACCTGTCGGAGAACGCCCTGGAGACTCTACCCTCGAACTTAGGCGAGCTGCAGGAGCTACAGGAGCTCAACTTGGACGACAACAAGCTCACAGAGCTTCCAGCTGCGCTGGGCAGATGTGGGAAGCTTAAAGTGCTTTCTGCGCGTCGGAACACATTGGTCGGACGTTCGGCGGGGGCTAAAGAGCAACCAATTGCTGCTGAGCTATTGGGAGAAAGCTCGACGGTGCAGGTGATGAACTTAGAGGGGAACCCCATGACGAAAGAGGATCTGCAGGCAATGGATGGCTTTGACGCGTTCCTTATTCGACGTACGAAGCTGAAGAACAAGGAGATTCACGGTGGGTTGAACTCGGATTTGAGTCTCTGTGGACTGGAGTAAGGTGTTGGTCGTGCACATAATGCTTTTTTGTATATATTTTTTTATGGTTCTTGACTTTGTACTGACGTCTCGGGCTGTGGTTGAAATGTTGAGCTGTAATTGTCGATTCGGATCGAGACGTGGCGTGAAAGTGATGTTCTCGTTGGTGCTTTGAGACGGGAGGGAGGTAATATCTGTGTGGTCTTTGTCCTTGCTTGTCGCTTTGCTTCTGTAGACACAGCGGTGACCGCAGCCTCCAAGTCCACTTCAGCTGAGCTCCACTCTTGTTCCAAAGCTGCTATGATCGAGTCCTCGTTGGTATTTTCCAGACTGACCTCTCGAGATCGGTGAGCAGTGATTCCACGCACTATATCGGTGAGATTCTGAGAGACAAGCGCAACCAGCGCTGGATCAATGTCTGTGGAAGGCTGCAAGCAGATATTACCGACGCTTTTGCCTGGATGGGTGGCAACATCATACAAATAGGCGCCGCCGTCACTGTATGCAGCGATTCGTGCCTCCTTTTCATGGTTAAGTTGCTGGTCCCGTCGATGGAGTCTTGCGTAGACGATGGACAAGTTCCGATGAGCTCGAGCACGCCCCAAACGGCAGTCAAGACCTTTAGACGAACACAAGTGGAGATCACGGTGATGGCAGCTCAGGGCGTGGCCGAAATTCAGCTGAGCCAGTGCCAAGTTGCCCAGATTCGCGTAAACGCGGGCTTCCAGCTCTCGATCCCTTTCTTCCAGCGCAATCTGCAGCGCTTCTTGTTGATGAGTGAGGGCTGGTCCGTATGCGTGCGCGTCCAGTAGCAATAAGCCTAACGCTTTCACTGCTCGAGCTTGAAGCCGAAGGTCTTTGGCTCGTTGCGCCAGTTCAAGTGCTCGTCTCTGAGCAGCAAAGGCTTGCTTGATACAAGTCGTAGCAGCGTTACTCGTTTCCTTGACGAGTGACGCGGATGCAACCACAAGTTCACGCAGGGCTACGCCTCGGTGGTGATGGACCAAAGAAGTTAATGCTAAGTTTGCTGAGGAAATCGTGTGCTTATGTGAGCGCTCGATGGATTTTAACGCTTCTGTGAAGTGTTGAATAGCTGCCACCAAGGCAGGCGGATTCCCATACAGCAAGAAGGATCCCAGTGTGACGTGCCTAGCCAAGACTTGCAATTTTGCTGCTGCTGCCGCACTAGCAGCACGTGCGGCTGCTTCCAACTCCGTCAAGAAGAAGTTCGTGCCGTCATCATCGTCAGAGTCGTCATCGGCTTCTAGACCGGGAAGAACAGCTTCAACCGTATTGACAACCGCTATCTGGACAGCTTGGCGACTAGGAGGTCGTTTCGTGTCTGCAGAGAACAAGCTCCCTGAAGAGCGGCTACTGATAAGTGACGATCCGTCCAGAGACTGACGTAATGGGGTTGGAGCTGTGGAGATCCGTGCTAGGGTTTTCGCTGATCCCTGTCGGTGTAATTCTCTTCTCGCGTACCGTGTACGAGGCCGAGCATTCATCACCAGATCCTGAAGAGATTCGCTCTCTGTGGTCGCTGTAGACTGCGGCAATGCGCGTGCACTTCCAGCTGACGATGAAAACCGTAGCGGTTGAAGCCGAGGCGATATCCTCACCGCGTTAGCAACACTGTTATCTTCCCATGCTGGTGACGTCAAGCTCAGCTCGCCACGAAGTGCGACCTGCCTGGAAGGTGGGCGAGAAGAAGGTATCGACTCTGGAGCTATGTCGCTGTTGCCGCTATCATGCTGGTTGGAGCCTTGTCTCGGCAAAACAAGGGGAGTTGCTGACTTCGACCGTCCCGTTGCTTCGGTTTGGTTACGATGAAGACGCTGCTTAAGCTGTGCAAGTCCAGTCCGTGATGGCGGTCGGGTCGTCGTCTCACACCTGTCTCTCCTACCGGAACCTTGTCGTCTTTTGGTAGGAACTGCCATTGTGCTGTTTTCCTGAACGTGGTGGTTGCGCTGCTCAGCGCAAAAGTTCGGGTACATGGTTTTCACATCCATTCGCGATGGTCTCCTTTCCTCCGTGGCCATGACAGCAAGTGCTCAAGGTTTTCCAAGACCGGGAATGTATTTCCACGCCATATTTTTAGGCTCCTGCGTGGTGAGGCGTGCTGCACTACCACGTGAAAACGACAATCGAGTGAAGGGCTTTGCGATGGGAGGTCAAGTATCGCTTCAACAGGCAGCAGCTGTGGGAAACGTGGCTAGTGTCAAAATCGCTCTGGAAAAAGGCAAAGAGGTTGATGCCAAAGACAAAAACGGGTGGACGCCACTCCTTGTTGCTGCACGCGAAGGTCATGAAGGTGTCGTTCGTCTCCTGCTTCACTACGACGCAATACCAGATCTACCAAGTAAAACGGGCTGGACACCGCTCATGTGGGCTGCTGAAGCTGGGCACGAGAATGTGTTGCAAGTTCTTCTGGATCGCAAAGCGAATGTCAATGCTTGCAACAGCGTCGGGGTCACTGCGCTTAGTCTTGCCGCTCAAAATGGGCATTTACAGAGCGTACGCGTGCTGTTGAACCATGGAGCGATTGTCGATATGGCCGATACGGATGGATGGACGCCGTTAATGAAGGCTGCTAAGATGGACCATAATGATATCGTTGTCCTGCTTCTCGAGTTCAAGGCAGATGTCTACGCCGTCAATGGACAAGGCAGAACTGCACAAGACTTAGCCACCGCTCAAGGCTCTACCGGCGTCAAGAAGATATTACAGGAATATAAAAGCCAGCCAGGAGAAAGCACGGGATCTTGGTCTGTTTTGAACGCTGTCCTGCACGGGGATATCGATAACCTCCGGTCAGCTTTGGAAGAAGGAGCGAGTTTGGAATGTCAAGACGATGACGGCAACACGCCACTGATACTCGCAGCCAATGACGGATACACATCAATCGTGTGCTTCTGCATCACACAAGGAACTAAAGTTAATGCCCAGAACTCGTGGAAACAAACAGCGCTTTGTGTGGCAGCTAAAGAGGGTCACCATGAAGTGATCGGTGCTTTACTTGACGCTGGCGCTAGTGTGGATCTTGCCGACCAAGATCATTGGACACCGTTGTATTATGCGGCTAGAAGTGGCCACATGGAAGCTGTTCGGTCTCTCATAGCGTACGGCGCTAATGTTAACGCTCGGGACCACGAAGGACGTTCAGCTTTAGGTGCTGCTGCAGCTGAGGGGGCCCTGGGAACTGCTGGTATCCTCCTTAATTGTGGGGCTCAGATCGACCTTGCCGACAATAACCAGTGGACACCTTTGCGCCAGGCAGTTCAATTCGGTCACGAGAACATTGTCCGTCTTCTGCTGGAGAACAAGGCGACGCTTGATATCCACGGCACAGATGGACTCACGCCGTTGCACGCTTCAGTGGTAAAAGGCAGCATTTCTCTCGTAATTCTCCTGCTGCACAATGGTGCTGCGATCGATTTATCTGGATGCGATGGGAAAACTGCTCTTATCTTTGCTGCTGCTGGGAATCAATTGGAAATCGTTCAACTGCTTTTGGAGCGTCATGCTGATGCCACTACACGCGATCGACATGGTCTGACAGCATTGGAGTACGCAGAACGTGAAGGCTACGCAGCGGTTGTCATGGTTCTCAAGGAATTCCGACACAAGGGTCCTAATGCGCTTGCAATTGCCTCCCGACAAGGAGATATCGAGAAACTCCACGTTGCACTGGATAACGATAAGGGTGTCAACGACCGAGACGAACACGGAAATACTCCACTACTGCTGGCAGTTATTGGTGGGCATTTCGACGTTGTAAGGCTCCTTCTCGACCACAAAGCGGATATCCGTGCTGCTACCAAGAGTGGTCGGACGGCGCTGATGCTTGCAGCTCAATACGGTTGGGTCGACATTGCCAGAGAGTTAATCTCTCGTGGAGTTAATATTGATGGGTTTGATTCCGATGGGGCATCTGCAATCTTGCTCGCTGCTGAAGCAGGATACGTGGGTTTGTTGCAGCTTCTACGAAAGCAAGGTGCTAATATGGACGAAAGGGATTGTCACGGGAGAACGGCGTTGATTCAATGTGTACTACGTCGCCAATTGGATACTGCTCGGATACTTCTTGACCACGGGGCGGAGTTGAATGTGGACGATGAGTCTGGAAGGACTGCATTGCTGCACGCTTGTTCGCTTGGGTTGTTTGATATGGTTTCGTTGCTTATTGGCCGCGGTGCAGACGTAGATGCTGCTGACCACAATGACGTGACTCCACTGATTGAATGCGCTGTCCAGGGGAACGATGCGATCACGCTTTTACTTCTAAGTCATAACGCAAGCATTTACAAGAAGGACAAGAACGGACGGACCGCGTTGATTGTTGCCTTGGAAGGGAAGCAGGTTGCTGTAATTAAGACATTACTGGATGCAGCTTCAGGACCGAAAGATGCTGCTTTATCAGAGCTCAGAAAGACGTTGGACATGCCTCTAAGTGCCAACACACAACCAGTGACGGGAAATGGCCGTCAGACTATGGTACAAATACCGAAAACTATGGATAATAAGGGTCCTTCGTTACTTGAAGTCGCTGCGAAGGGCAATGTGAATGACTTGAAAATGGCTGCAGCAAGAGTGAAAGACATTAACTTACGAGGCCATGAAGACTGTACGGCATTGATGGTGGCAGCCAAATTCAATAGTAACGTAGAGGTTCTTCGCTGTATCCTGGAGAGGAACGCTGACGTGAACGCCCACGATGTCTTCGGAGAGACAGCCCTCACTTACGCGGTGTCTTCAGATCGATTGGATACCTCTACCTTGCTGTTAGAGTACGGTGCTGAGATTGATTTGGTGGCCGGAGAAGGACGAACGCCACTAACTTGTGCTGTTTCCAGAGATTGTCAGGAACTGGTTCGTATTCTGCTCGATCACAAAGCGAATGTTGCAGCAGTGGATGGAGCTGGATGGGCTCCAATTCATCGAGCCGCTTTCCTAGGGAGTTGCGCGATAGCTTGTCTTCTTTTGGATCACGGAGCGGAGATTGAAGCTCTGAACCGAATCAACGAAGAAACTCCGCTAGCTCATGCGGCTGGCAACGGAAAAGAAGATTTGGTTCGTCTACTACTAGATCGTGGGGCCAACATCAACGCACGGAACAAATGGGGGGAGACGCCGCTCCGCCTTGCAGTGAATGAAGATCACTTTAGCGTGGCTGCTCTGCTTCTTCAACGCGGTGCGGCGGTGGACTTGGCAGATGATTACAAGTGTACGCCGCTCATCCAAGCGACTTTAATGGGGACGGAAGACATGATGCGTCTCCTGTTAAAGTGCATGGCGGGCGTCAACGCCCAGGATGATACGGGGAAAACCGCGTTGATTGCTGCGGCGGAATACGATTTATGCGGAGGGATTGAGTTGCTGCTTTCGAATGGAGCAGATATCAATTTAAGTGACGACGTGGGGAAAACTGCGCTCATGGTCGCTGTGTGTGAAGGCCATATTAACGCAGTGCATCTTCTGCTAGATCGGAATGCAGATATCCATCGAACGTGCAGTGCTGGGCTAACTGCACTCGAGTACGCCACCCAACACAACCAAAGCAGCATCGTCGACATTTTAGAGGACCACCAAAACCGTCGAATACCAACAAGAACCATACAACTTGCGAGTAGTGCGAATTGGACCAAGTTGCTGTTGTCCGGGAATGTTCTGAAGCGCGCACGGATTCATTTGCGGCAGAATTCGATAGACTAATGAAGATTTTGGCATGTACGTTGGAAATTACCACAATCAGTGCGCCGCGTCTCAAAGTAAACTGTAAAATAGATGATTGGTCAAAATGTTATTTTTTACTTACAATCTCTAGTCAACAGGTCTTGTAATAGGAGTACTTTTAACTAGTCCCGTCTCATGGCGAAGTCGTTCTTTTATTCAACCGCACCTTATTGGCTAAAATTCCTCAACCGCTAGTCTCCAGTAAAACGTGTAGCACATTCCAAGCGTCATGATCAGCAGCGAGTCGAGCGACGAGGAGCTCGCTACGCTGCACCAAGCAGCCGTCACTGCCGCGAAGCCTGTGCGGAAGATCAAGAAGGTCAAGGAACCTGCCACCGACGCTTCACCGTCGTCCACCGCCGATGTTACAGGCCAGAAACGCCCTGCGGAAGACTCTCCCGATGTCGAATTGGACCCTGAAGAGGCCCAAAGACTGAAACGCGAGGCCCGTAAGAAACGCAAAGCAGAGGAAAAAGCGGCTCGTGAAGCAGCCAAGAAACAGCAACAGCAGGAGCAATTGGCCACTGAGAGAGCCACCAAGGGACGTGCCTACACTTTGAGTATGGCCATTCCCGGTTCCATCCTGGACAATGCCCAAACGAAGGAACTGAAGACCTATTTGGCCGGTCAAGTGGCCAGAGCTGCAGTGATCTTCCAAGTGGACGAGATCGTCGTGTTTGATGATCAGTTGGGCAACAATGTGAGCACTGGCGCGCCTAAAAAGCGCGCACACGACTGTCACGTCTTCATGGCTCGGATTCTCCAGTATTTAGAGACCCCGCAATATCTGCGACGTGCTCTGTTCCCCATGCACCAGGACCTGAGCTGTGCTGGTCTGTTGAACCCGCTGGATTGCCCGCATCACCTGCGTGCCCAGGAGTGGAGTGTCTACCGTGAAGGAGTGGTGACGGACAGACCACTGAAGGAGAAGGAAGGCTCGCATGTGTACGTTGGTCTCCAAAGGGAAGTTGTCGTGGATAAAAGAATCCAACCAGGTATCCGAGTGACAGTGAAGATTGACGAAGCGTCCAAGGATTTCAAGAAGAAAAGTACGTACTTGTGGATAAATTGTCTGCTTTGTAAGCTAACAGCTTTTTTGGTTGTAGTGGTGGGTAAACTAGTTTCTTCAGCAGAGCCTCGTGAGCAGCTTGGAGTATATTGGGGCTATACGACTCGCTATGCGCCTTCACTGAGTAACGTGTGGACGGATTCCCCATTCCCTGGCGGCTACGACCTCAAAGTGGGCACGTCCGAGCGTGGTAACGTGTCAGTGGACGACCAGGACTTCTCGTTGCCTAAATTCCGCCATGCATTGATTGTTTTTGGTGGAGTCGCTGGTATTGAGGAGTGCGTAGATGCCGACGAGAAGGTTCCAGTGAGTGGCGAGGACTCGAACACGCTCTTTGACATGTGGGTTAACACTTGTCCCGAGCAGGGCAGTCGTACCATTCGTTCAGAGGAGGCGCTGCTCATTTCACTTGCTGCTCTCCGGCCGCACGTGACACGTAGCGGACGAGCGTAATAGAAGGCGAACCTCAAGGTTGATTAAATACAAGCACACTGCAGATCTACTGTCTGGTTATCCGGACGCCGGCCGCTTGGTCGACGGACACTTCTTGTAGCAGTGGAACTTGCGTGTGCAGTTCGTTGTCCGGTTCTTGCCACAGCAACACAACTCCTTGCACACTGGACACCCGTTCTCAAAGATTCGGTCACCATGTTCTTCGATCATCTTCTCGGCACACTTCGCGCAGAAAATGTGGGGACACACGGGGCAGCGGATGTTTTTCTTTCGCAAATTGCCACATCGATGACACGACGCTCGGTGCCGCATCAGCATATCCACGTAGTTCCCATTACTGTCCAGGCGTGGCTGCTGGAAGCCTGCGGCCGGTGTCATGGGACTATTTACTGGGTGTGTCGCTACTCCACCTAGGGATCCCAGTCCTTCCAAACCAAGGTTGTGTTGATTTGAAGTCGCCATAAAGCCTTCGCTCATTCCTCCTGACAAATAGCCGTACTCAGCGCCATATTCTGGTAAATTCTGGTTGGGTGAATGCTGTTGGAAGCTGGGATCACTGTTGGGATAAGGCTGGTTCTGCGTCGAGATGACGAGATGATCGGGCTGGTGGTGCTGATGCTGCTGCATTGGGTCGTAGTTTGACCACATTGGCGCTGACGAGCTGAAGTTGTTAGTGCTGGTGCTGTCGAAGCCAGTACTAGCAGATCCCCATGGGGAACTCACCGCGTCGGGGACTGACGCGGCCGAGTAAATGTACGTGGCCTCATTAGGCGAGATTGGAGGTAGTTTGCTGTCATTTCCCAAGCCTGAAGTCGGTTGTAAGTCATCCAGGTGGTGGGTCGGAAGGCAAGTGGCAGCAATGGCCTGCTCCAGACGACCCACAATTGCTTGAGCCTCCCTCTGGGAGCTCGGAGTCCACGTGATGCCATTCACTGACTTGAGTGACGCAGGGAGAGCACTCCACTCTCTTAAGCGAGGAAGTGCTCGTTGTAATGCGCGCCGATCCAAATCGCTCACTTGAGTGTTCATTCCATTGTTGGCCATGAGAAGTTGGCGAACGTAGTAGCAAACCGCTGTCCAAAGCTGCACATTTGCATCCACCGTAAGCCACCCAGACGACGTCTCCGCGAGTGCATCGTTCTGCATCTCAAGCAGCACCACTCCCAGTTGGCCTTCTATTGCTGATGTGCACGCGAAGAAGCCGTGAAAAACCGAACAACTCTGTACACCTCCAGCGTATCGCGCGAATGTCCATCCAGCCGGCACCAGCAGCGTACTACCAGCACTCACGACACACTTGATGCATTTTTCCACACGTTCTGCCAAAAACGCAGTGGCAAAGTCTGGATCACTTTTCCAATCTCGATAAGCATCAAAAGCAGCGGAGGTCGGAGGGATCAGATACACCCAGAGTTCACCTCCCGATACAGACAACCATGTGCATTGACCCCCAGGGGCTAGTGTGAAATCCAGGAATGCGTTCGATTCGAGAAATGAACCGAAAACGTTGCTGTTCGCTGTGTTTCTCGAATTCTCTTCACCATTGTTGGACTCCAACAAACAGTTCCAATTGACTTGTGTCACAGCTATGGGTGGTGCAACTTTCGACTGCATCGGCGTCTGTTGCAACTGGAACTCAGCATTGGCCAATAGTGCACTCTCCTCCTCTTCTTGCTTGTTGGACCCGGTTAACCAAGCTGGAGCTGTCAACTGTTGTCTCGTCTGTGTGGCAACGTCAACGGTTCGCACCTCTCGGTCTCCTGTCAATAACTCGGCGATGGTGGCAGCGTCGATCACCGGAAAAGCTTCTTCAAGGCCTGCAGCTCTGTGACTGTTACCTGCTATGAGCACAGGCTCCTCCAGTGCGTGACGTTGCAGAAATGAAGGCTGAACGTCATGAAACGGGACTAAATGCACCCCAGACCGAGCGTACACAGCAGCACCCAAAAGTCGTCGGAAACCTGATGAGTTTTTCTTGTGTCGGAGCTGAACTGGGCTTGAAGAAGATGCATATCCTCCTAAATGAACAGGTAGAGGCGAGAAGGTCATGGCGTTGGCGTCGAATGTCGTGTTATTAGGCTCTGAAAACGGTATTTGCAAGAAACATGAGTCTTTTGCAAAAGGAAATTGAAAAAAGTGTCTAAAGTGTCTAAACTTTTTTAACGTACCGTATTTGACACCTTCGTGACCGTGCTGTTGGCATTCGACACATGCGAATTTTGCAACAAGAAGCGCGTCCTGTTCGCTGATTTGGGCACAAGTGCCATGCAGCCAGCGACCACAAAAGTGGCATTCGATGAGGAAGGCGGCGCGCGGGTCCGTGTCGAGACCGCACACGACGCAGCTCAAGGGTGCGGGCGGGGGCGGGAGCATAGGTGGACTTGCGCGCGAGGCGGCGGATTGCAAACTAATTGGGTGACTGTAGCTTAACCCAGAGTGGAGCTCTGCAGAGAGGGAGGGCGCGAGAGACGATAGGTGTGTTACAGGCGTCGTTATGAACGACCGCGCAGATGTCGCTATGATGGCGCCGCGACTACAGGTGGCGGTAGTGTCTCGTTGCCGTGGCCCGCTCCTGTTTTACCAGTGCCATTTGCGCCGGGTTGACACCGGCGGATGTGTGTATTTAGGTGCTAGTGATGAGGATGTTAGAGGCGCGGCGAGGAGTTCTCGCTGCAGCTTTGCCACAGTTTTCGGCTTTTCAAATGGGGGCGATACAAAACGGGGTAGAAAGCGTGCGCAACGAAGTTGGGCTAGGGGATAAGTGGGTCCTCCATGCAAATCATTTTGGCAGCACGTGACGACGGAACAAAAGACTGCAACTTGCAAATGTGTAGAGAGACTCTGCGAATCTCTCTTCGTGCTTTCGCTGGTAAGTATGGAGGGGTTTATGAGTGCAAAGGCGTCGGCAATCATTAGCCACGGTGGCAGGCAATCAGGGTTTTCTTTCGTGAGCTGGCGACTGGGACACTTGTCATAGGGTTTCGCTGATCGACCGACTCATCACGGATTGCAGAGTTTTGCAGTCTTCAAAACGCTTCACCGAGAGAAAAGGATCACTTGGTTTCAGCACCAACCAGTCAGTTCTATCAGCATGTCAAGGGATCGACGTTTTGAACCTAAGTCACCGTGGCGACTGCACCCAAACTCTTGGTGACCTTGACAGATCGGACATCCTGCGTCACCCGTCCTCTCTTGTGGAGCAGCGGAGAACGGATGCTGTCACTATAATATTGAAGTAGGCATGACATGCATGTATCGACACCGAAACCACATTGGCAATCCCCCATTATGACTCACTTGCCTGTTACGGCACAATCAAATCAATTGCAGTGTCGATCTCAGCGATATGCATGTGCCCGCGATATAAGCTTACCATCATTCGTCACTAGTTGCACTTGCAAATTTCGGGCAGAATTCGTGATGGTGGCTGTCAGCCACTGGCTGACTGTCGTGCTGCGTCTTGCAACTGAAGCCAAAGTCGACGCAACTTGTTGCTCCGATGGTAGACTACTCCACGAAACACGCAAAAGTGACTGGAAGAAGTGGTCCCACCTTGGTGTCTGCACGCTCCGAGCAGATGGAGTCCATCTGGAGGGAGGGCGGACCGTTGCTTCGGTAGTCGAAAACGTGTGTCTCCAGCTGATCTTTTCCGAAAAGTTTCACTCATCTATTTGCAACCGATCTAATCCTGGCAACGTGTTGTGAAAGCGAAACCACTACCGGTAGACTTGCATTGTCCGTAGTTTTCCGGTCATTCTTCAACCAAAGCAGCACAACCAAAGCGAAATAGTAGTTCCATTATGATCGGTGGCGCTGGTAGCGGCCACCACCGGGTGTCGCCCGAGGTGACACTGAAAAACCCGAATCCCAACTCGACTTTAACGCCCAAAATCCCGACCAATGTAGGGCTCAGTAAGAAAGTGCCTTCGACCAACTCGTTGAACGGCTCCAACGTCCAAGTGCGTCGGTTCCCGTTTATTCTATGGCAGAAACAACTGACACCGCAACAAGCGGCAGTACGCGAAGCCCGCAAACGCGCAGTCTTAGGGCTATTGGACTCGAAAGGGTTCACCGTCATGATGCTCATCGTGACTGTGTACGCGTTGTTCGGAGACGACATCCGCTTATCGCTGTTCTCCCTTTCGGCAGACAACGGCTTCTACTCTTTAGCTACCATTTGCCTTGTGCTCTTCTCGTTCGAGTTCATTGCTTCGTGCTACGCTAAACCAGGCTACATCTTGAGCTTCTACTTCTTACTGGACCTCATTGCCACGTTCTCCGTTCTACCGGATATCGGTTGGATCTGGAGTCAGATCATCGGTACCAACACGAGCTCGTCCGCTATCAAAGCCAGCAAAGCGACCAGAGCCGGGAGTAAAGCTGGGCGAATTGTGCGGGTAGTACGAGCTGTGCGACTCTTTCGAGTCGTCAAGATCCTCAAGTGGAAGAACAGCGCAAAGGAGCCTACTGAAGAGCTTAAGGAGAGCAAAGTCGGTAGTAAAATGGGCGAAGTGACGGTACAACGCGTGGTGATCCTCGTACTCTTCCTCATCATGTTGCTACCGGTGTTCGATGGCGGATACGTACAGGTAGAATACCGTTATCAAGACTACGGGTTACGCATTATCCACATGCTCGTGAGTTCCGGAATGACCAAAGGTAGTGCGTCTGATTCTACCGAATATGAACGACTCCTGTTCGGTTACGTCCGCGACGCAGGACTGCTGGTCTACATCCAAATGACAAACGTCTCCAGTGACGTCTTGATGGCAGACATCTCGGCTTTTCGGTTCCAAGATTCCCCCGGTTCCGAGCACAATTTGACCGTGAATCCGTCCAACTCGTGGTCGGCGTCGAACTTGTTGCCGTCTTACACTGCTGTTACCGACAAATATCGAGACGTAGAGGTCAACATCGTCAAGACTTACGGTTGTTTCAACAAGGATTTCATCGCAATCGACTCTGCTGATAGTTCCAGTGGCTGTGTAAGTATCGCCATCTTCGATACGGCGTCATCGAGCTCTTCGTCCGCCTCTTACAACATCCTCAAGACGTTCTTCATCATCATCGTGCTGGTCGTTGCGTCCTCGTCGTTCATCCGTACTGCGCGAGTGCTGGTGCTCGACCCTATCGAACGGATGATGGACGTCGTTAAGAAATTGGCTGATAACCCTTTAGCCAGTGTCCAGACGTCGGGTGACGACGTGCAGATCCGTAAGAACGCAAAGGAGCAAGGCTTCGAGACGGCTCTACTAGAGCTCACACTGTCGAAAGTCGGTCGGCTCATGCAGGTTGGCTTTGGAGCAGCAGGAGCAGACATCATTGGCAAGAATATGGGCTCGGGAGACCTCGACCCGATGCTTCCGGGCAAGAAAATCACAGCTATCTACGGCTTTTGCGATATCCGCCAGTTCACAGATACGACCGAGTGTTTGCAAGAAGAAGTCATGGTGTACGTCAACAAATTGGGCGATATCATGCACACAGGCACGCATCACTACTACGGGATGGCCAACAAGAACGTCGGAGACGCTTTCCTCTTGTCGTGGAAAATCTGTGACGGTGAATTGGCTTGCTTCTCCCGGTTCACCGATTCCCCCACGGAAGAAGATCGCATCCAGGTGAACCAGTCCATCACTTGTCCACCCAACGCTGGTGCAGCCACGAAACTACGTCGTATCACCCCAACAGAGATGGCCGACAGTGCACTCACAGCTTTTATCAAGTGTATGATCGATTTGGATAACGCCAATACGGATGGACCACTGACGGAATATCTGACCAAGGACGTCGTTGTCAAGCGGTTTGGCCCCGCCTTCCGGATCAAAATGGGCTTCGGAATGCATGTGGGCTGGGCTGTTGAAGGTGCCATCGGTTCCCGCTTTAAAATCGACGCCACGTACATTTCCCCACACGTTGAAATGGCCGATCGCCTCGAAGCCGGTTCCAAGATCTTCATGACTCCTATCAACATTTCCCACTGGCTCGCAGCGTTGATTTCGCCCGCAGCGCGGCGGTTCTTGCGGAAAATGGATCGGATGAGCATCCGAGGAGTTGATACACCGCTCACAGTCTATACTTTCGACGTCACCGTCATGAAAGTTGGCTTTGGTACTCCGAAAATCGATGCGGCGACGGGGTTACAAACTCCGGTCGACTTTGAGAATGATCCGGAATATCTCGAAATCCGTGAAGGACTGGAACCAGCTTTCCTTGAGGCTGCTGGTAGTGCTGTGGAAGCGTACCTTAGCGGAGACTGGCCAAAGGCAAGACACTACCTTACTCATGCTCAACAGATTCGACCACAGGACGGACCTTGCAAATACCTCATGGGAGTACTCAAGTCGAACAATTTCGAGACGCCACGGGACTGGAAGGGATACCGCTTTGTTGCTGGGTACTAGAAAAAAAAGTATTAAAAAAAGCTTGATTGCCTGTTAGCGTCTACCTCTTCTATCTACAGTTGAGTCTCTGAAAAAAAACTGCTAACAAGTCCAAGCGTACATCCAGTAGAGTCCGCCAATCGCTTCTACCCTGCCACCAGGCGTCGGCAGATCGTTGGCCTCCAAACGTTCAATGAAATTCAGCAAGCAAAAGCGGCCTCCTCGCCCCGGTTAACGAGATGACTTGAGGATTGACAACTTACACAAACGGGTTGATGCCGAGGTTGTCGATCTCGAAGGGAGAGGCCGTATCGTCGGTAGGGGGCTGCGTTGTGTAGATAACTGGCGGCGGCGTAGTGTAGTCACCACCAACTACCGGAGGCTGCGTAGTTTCACCTTCATCCTCAACAACTGGAGGCTGCGTAGTTTCATCTCCCTCGACAACCGGAGGCTGGGTAGTCTCTTCGTCATCAGTAACCGGAGGCTGCGTAGTTTCATCTCCCTCGACAACCGGGGGCTGGGTAGTTTCGTCACCCTCGACAACTGGAGGCTGGGTAGTCTCTTCACTATCGGTAACCGGAGGCTGGGTAGTCTCTTCATCATCAGTAACGGGGGGTTGGGTAGTTTCGTCGCCCTCGACAACCGGGGGCTGGGAAGTTTCATCTCCCTCGACAACTGGAGGCTGGGTAGTCTCTTCATCATCCGTAACCGGAGGCTGGGTAGTTTCGTCACCCTCGACAACTGGAGGCTGCGTAGTTTCATCTCCCTCGACAACCGGAGGCTGGGTAGTCTCTTCGTCATCAGTAACTGGAGGCTGCGTAGTTTCATCTCCCTCGACAACCGGGGGCTGGGTAGTTTCGTCACCCTCGACAACCGGAGGCTGGGTAGTCTCTTCATCATCAGTCACGGGGGGCTGGGTAGTTTCGTCGCCCTCGACAACCGGAGGCTGGGTAGTTTCATCTCCCTCGACAACTGGAGGCTGTGTCGTGTAGTATGCCGGAGGCTGGGTAGTCTCCTCCTCATCGTCCACAACGGGAGGCTCGGTAGTGTAGTCCACTGGAGGTTGGGTAGTCTCATCCTCGGGATCCACAACAACCGGAGGCTCGGTAGTGTAGTCCACTGGAGGTTGGGTAGTCTCATCCTCGGGATCCACAACAACCGGAGGCTCGGTAGTGTAGTCCACTGGAGGTTGGGTAGTCTCATCCTCAGGATCTACAACAACCGGAGGCTCCGTAGTGTAGTCCACTGGAGGTTGGGTAGTCTCGTACTCAGGGTCCAAAACAACCGGAGGCTCGGTAGTGTAGTCTCCTCCGTTTGCCGGACCATCCGTTTCGGGGGCAGGCGTGTACGGGGTGGGGGCACTCGTGTAGTCTGGAGCAGAGGTAGTGTGGTCGTACTCTCCCTGGGGAGCATCGGTACTACCCTGGTACTCGTGGCTGCCCGCAACCGAGCCGCTCTTGTCACAGTCATCAGTCGATCCAGTGGTGCTGTCGACTACAGAGCCCTTGTACGAGTCCTTGGTAGAATATGCAGCCTTGCTGTTGGAGGAATACTCGGCCGCGTAGTCGTCAGTCTTGGTGTATTCGTCCTTGGAACTACCATAGCTGCTCCCGCGTAGGTACTTCGACGGGTATTTGTCCTTGCTGCTGGTGTCCTGGTACTGGTTGTGGTGGTAGTTTCCATCCGACGACTTGTCCGACGAGCACGGGGCGTCCACCGAGTAGCTGCCACTGCTGTGTTCGTAGCCGGGCTTGCTGTTGTGCTCGTACTTGTTCGAGCCGTCGTAGCTCGGCTTGCTGTGGTGATCGTACTCATTTGAGCCAGCGTAGCTCGGCTCGTAGCCAGGCTTGCTGTGGTGTTCGTACTCGTTCGATTCGTGGTGGTAGTCGTCATCCTTTGACGAAGAGCACGGAGTGTCTACCGAGCCGCTGGTGTAACTGGGCTTGCTGCCGTGGTTGCCTTCGTAGTCCGGGTTCCCACCGTGGTGGTAGTCTTCACCATTCTTTGAACCGTAGTGGGGCTGGTACTCTCCACCGTTCTTCGATCCGTAGTGCGGTTGGTATTCTCCACCGTTCTTCGATCCGTAGTGCGGTTGATACTCTCCACCGTTCTTCGATCCGTAGTGCGGTTGGTAGTCTCCACCGTTCTTCGATCCGTAGTGGGGTTGGTAGTCTCCACCGTTCTTCGATCCGTAGTGGGGTTGGTAGTCTCCACCGTTCTTCGATCCGTAGTGGGGCTGGTACTCTCCACCGTTCTTCGATCCATAGTGAGGTTGGTACTCCTCTCCCTTGTTGTAGTCACCGTTGTCGTTGTGCTGGTAGGTGTACGGCAGCGTCGGGCACGGGGTCTCCTCAACCGAGTAGTCACCGCTTCCAGCCTCATGGTGGTAAGGGGCATCCGTCTTGTAGCCCCCAGAAGGGTATGCCGGTGCCTCCGTGTAAGCACTTTCCACAGGGTAGTCGTTGTGCTTGACAGGGTATGACGTGGATTCCGGGTAAGCGTTGTCACCATGGTACTTGTCACCTTCAGTAGGGCACGGCGTCGTTGCAGGGTACGCGTCACCCTTGCTTTCGTACGGGAACGTCACCTCATCGTCCGCCGGGTACGTTTCATGTTGATCCGGGTAGGTCACTTCAACGTCACCGTAACCGGAAGCAGAAGACTCGTAGGTGGGCTTCTCAGTCGGGTAGGGCGTCTCTACGTACGTGGATGCGCTTTGATCCTCAGTCGGGTAAGACGTCTCGCCATAGCCAGAAGCACTCGGCTCCGTACCTTGGTAACTCGTTTCGTCCGGGTAGGCACAACCCCACGTAGATCCCGAGATAACGACGCAGTGTGCGTCCTTGGGGGCAACGCACTTGCCGTCCTTGTAGGAAGGGATCCCTTCATGGCAGTTGTCGGTGGCAACATCTCCCTTGAGTGGACAACCCGTTCCAGTCGGAGCAGCACCGTCACCAATGCAGACTCCACGGTACGATGGGATGGTGTAGGTGGCATCACCAACCACAGACACGCACGAGTCAGCGGCTGCAAGACCGATTGAAAGCACCGTCGCGAGGACTACACTGAAAGGCTGGAGAACGCGAACCATTGGTGAGGGCTTGAACTGGAGATAGAAGACTGCTGGTACTCAAGAACTTGAGTTCGAGGTGGCAAAAGTGAGAATGAAGTTGGGATGAATCGACCCCAGCGGCAAAAGCACGGAGTTTCCCGACGTCTTGAGCAACAACAAGCAACAACAAGACACTGTGACCCCTCATGAATCATGATATCATGACATGATATCCATGGATATCGCCTGTCCTCAACTTTCGATGTGACAAACAGGTGATCTCGGCCCACCGCAAGTTACGCTGCCCTCATTAGCGTCGGGTTCACATTTCAGATCGTTTCGAGATGACGAATATCTTGTTGCCAGTCCAAGATATCCGAGACAAAAGACTGAGATCCTTTTCTTGTGACAAAGCTTTCGTATCCGTGGGAAACACCTTAGAACCTGACCAGTCATTTATCATGGAGTTCATTGTCCTGAGTCGTGCAGTATTACATCCTTGACTGGGTCCACCCTCGTGCATTAATCCGACGCCCTTGAATCAACTTGATACATTTGCAATGGTCCGTCTTCGTTTGCGCTGTTCGTGGATCTATACAATGCCGTCGACTGTTGTGACTACGCGACAGCTGGAGATCATTTACGACGAGGCTTTCTCTAATTTTGCACTCACGTATATAACGCTACGGGCCGGATAGCGCCAGCTATAAAACGTTCGTTCACGTACGAACTTGGTACGATGAGTCACCCATTTTGAAGAAACCGTTATTTTAGGGTTGTCTGCCACATTTGTTATGTATCATACACCACATATTTTTTTCGTAGGTGATGGCAATGGAGGAGGAGACACTGCGTCTGCAGTTTGGCACGGCCTCCACGACCATCGGCACCCAGTGGTTGGCATTGCAACAAGCCAATGGAGTCATTGAGACCCCACACGTCGTAGCATTCGAAGCGAAGGGCCGAGTCAGAAGACAAATCCGAGCCACCCCCAGCCAACAACAAGACCCAACGACATGGTACCGGAATGTCCGCATTGACGTATTAAAACTGTGGTTAACTTGCGTTTTGCAATGTTATTTTTCGTTGCAGGGGAGGTGGTGTGCAGGTGTATGACCAATCGGGAGCTGAACCGGCGAGTGGGGCAGGTAACGACGGACTGTGGAGTTGGCACAGCCTGAAGGAGCACAACCTCGAGGAGGTGGATGAGTTCCGTCCACACATGCCGTTGCACAATTTCTACGAAGGTCACTCTGTTTCCAACGGTGGAAACATTGGTAACAGGACGTTGGAAGATGCAGAAGACAGAGTACGTGGGGTACTGGAGACTTGTGACCGGTTGAGGCTGGTTCAGGGCCTTGTTGACATGGACTCGTCGTGGGGAGGCCTGGCACATGAAATGCTGACGTATGTAACTGAGGAGTGTCCTGGTGCAGTGACCATGGTGGTGGGTAACGATTGGGCGTATCCCATGGCTACCGACGATGAAGACGCTGTGTTCCGTGTTCAAGAAAGCGTACAGGATCGCACGAAGGTTGAGGCGAGGAAGCGCGTCAACTTGGCCTCATCCATAGCGTTGCTTTCGGAGGTGTCGGATATTTTGGTACCTATTGCAATGTCTCCAAGTTCGCTGTTAAGCTCACAGTTCGCACAACTTGGATTTGACCGGTCGAACTGTGCTGCTGTTAGCACAATAGTTGCAACTGCTTTGGAACTCGCCATGTCGACCCACCGGGGTCAAACAGCGTATGGAATTATGGAGGGGATTCAGCCGAGCATGAAGATCGTGGAGCTGGCTGCTTCATTCCCGCACACAACGGACCCAGCGACTCTGTTGCAGTCAATCAACGAAAGTGTTGTCAATGAAGTTGGCCGTATCAACGCAGCAGAAAACCCGTTCCAGAACGCGTCCCTCCTCCCAGCATTCCAGCAACCAGTTGAAAACCTCCCCAGCAAAGTGTTTTATCGTCGTCTCCACTTCCGCGGATTTCGTTCGAACTCGAGGTTGCGCTCCCTGATCGACAGGTTTCCAGTGTCACCCCGTGATGTTGCGCTTCACTGGACCGACGCGAGTTCTCTCAAGTTACCCGAGACATATCGTCTTCAAATGTTGCAAAACTCGTCTGTGGATGGTATTTCTCAACTTTCATTGTCCAGTCAAATTGGTGACTACCTGTCCGCCACAGCGCAACGTGTGGCAAAGAGCGATAAACGCACAGTTTACGAGTTTACACGTGCTGGAATGAGTCCTGATGCAACTGAGGAGCTGGCATCAACGCTTTCTGCTATGAGTGATGCATATTTCTAAAGAAATGACAAATCATTTTTTGCAAGTTGAAGTAAAAGTTCAGCACCAGAATTGCAAATTCGCACTTAGTACGATTGACCTTATCAGAAAAATCAACCAACCCAAGCAGCCACTACTGAGGAAAAGAAACCGCCGCACGTTGGAAAAGAAAAAAGTGTCTAAAGCGACAGGGCCGCCACTTATTGCCAACTTTTGCAACAGGATGGAGCGGATGTCTAGTGGGGCTGTGCCTACGGACCTGATGCGGCGTGACGGCGCTCCGCCCTTCAGTAGTCGACGCAGTGTCGAAGAAGATTCGTGGACAGAAGTGGAGCGACAGGAGCTGGACCACGCCGTGAGTTGAGAAGAGATGACAACTTAATTTTTTGTGTGCTAAACTATTTTTGTCATTTCTGTAGACGTCGTTCGTATCGGACAGTATGTACTTGGTGATGGAAAACCCGACAGGGGCTCTCTATATGGGTGAGAACGTGTATTTCAAGGTGCATGCACAGTGTGACCAGTCAACAGTTGGGGGAGTGGCGGGAGTAACGGGCACGAAGAAAACGACAGCAGACGACGACGATGTGATGCACGGAACTTTGTTCCTTACCAACTATCGCCTGCTCTTTCGCTCTTTTCATGTGAGTGTATTTTTTTTCATTTTCGTTTTTGCAAAATGCCAAAAATATCCTTTTATTGACGGGTAATATATTATTTTTTCAGCATCAAGAAGAGGAGCTGGTCGAAGTTCACTTGAACAATATCGCAGAGCTGGCGGAATTCCGCGTGAATGGCAAAGCAGGACCCATGATCCAGTTAGAAGTTTCATGCAAAAACTTCGAAATGGTCAAGTTTAACTTCCCGGGGGAGGCGGTCTCGGGGGATGCATACGTGAAAATCAACCAATTGCTCCTGGATAAGCTGCAGCCGGCAGCTTATGCGTTCGCTCGTCAATTGGACACTCGTGGGTGGACAGCGTACGACCCGCAAACAGAATTCACCCGCCTTGGATTTAAAACGCCGAAATCTGGGGCACAGATTGGTGGGTACCGTATCACGTACGTGAACAGCAACTACAAGATGTCTCCGACCTACCCTGGCGCATTCATTGTTCCTGCTTCAGTATCTGATGGCGAACTACGGAAAATCAGTTTCTTTCGAGCCCGTGGACGGGTGCCGGCTGTGACTTACCGACACAAAAATGATGCAGTGGTCGCAAGGTGTGCGCAACCTCTTGTTGGGCTGCGAAGGAAAAGATGCACGTCTGATGAAGCCTACATGGTCGCTCTTCGGCGAGAGTGCAAAGGGAAGCTTCTTTTCATCGACTGCCGAAGCCAAACTAGCGCCTATGGCAACATTGCACTCGGTGGGGGGTTTGAAGTGTAAGTTTTGCGATACAGGTGGAAGTTTCTAATGTATGCTAACGAACACTTTATAACTGTTGACTGTCAGCCTCGACTACTACAAGGACACGAACATTATGTTCATGGGGATTGAGAATATCCACTCTATGCGAGATTCTATCCGCAAACTCTTCGACTTGATCAAGAATGAAATTAGGGGCAACGAGCGACCTAATTGGCTGTCCTATCTAGAGGTACTACACAAAGCTTTGTCTTGGATGTAATTGCAAAAGCTAACATGCCTTACTGTTGCTTGCTTTCATGTAAAGAGTACGCGCTGGTTAGAACACGTGCGGTCGATTCTAGCGTCTTGTTCCGTCTGCTTAGCAAAGCTCGTCGAAGGCACCAGTTTAATGATTCACTGCTCTGACGGATGGGATCGTACTGCCCAGATCACAGCGTTGGTAAAGTTGTGCGCAGATCCATTTTACCGTACCATGAAGGGATTCCAGGTATGTTTAGCACATCTTGTGGTATCATGGTATCTGACAGGAAGTTTTCTTCTTGGTAGATCTTGATCGAACAGGAGTGGTGTGCGTTTGGTCACCAGTTCCACTCGCGATCGGGGCATACGGATTCTCAAGCTGCTTATTGGGAAGACGACAACACGTCGCCTATTTTCATGCAGTTCGTGGATGCAGTGTGGCAATTAACTCGTCAATTTCCTTGTTCGTTCGAGTTCAGCGAGCGGTATCTCATTGCTTTGCTTGATGAAGTTTATGACAAGCGAAGTGGGACCTTCCTCCACGATTGCGAAGAGGCTCGAACAGTAAGCAACAATTTTGCGCGAATGTGTAGTGTACTAAACTTTTATTTCCATGGACAGGGATCCAAGACAGCAATTCGATGCACAAGTGCGTGGACGTTATTGGAGTCGCATCCTCAAGCTGCCGATTTCCGAAACCCGTTTTTCATGGTGCCTATGAGTAGTGAGAAATCAACGGACAAGTCGCCGACGATCCTGCAGTGCAAGTGGCATACGAGCTCTCTCGCGATCTGGTCGTCATTTTATCTGCGGTCACTGGAATCGAACGATTCACGGGTATGTTTGGCTCTATTGTTGCGAAACAATTGGCACTAATTCTTGTTGTTTGTCCACTTTAGGATGCGTGGGCGAAAGAACTGCAAGTCACGCAGCGCGAGTTGCAGGACCAGCTAAGCGCCGCACACCAACAGTTGCAGTCTCAAGTAGAGCAGAACTCGGATCTGCAGAGCGAACTGGAGCAGCTTCGACGAGAACGCGCACAGTTGGCTCGACTTTTGGAAGGAGAAGTGTACAGTGACACGTTGAATGGCTTGCTGTTGCACGAAGAAGATGACGACGAAGACGTTGTTGTGCTCAGCGTGACGCCAGTAGCCGAGAGCCGCACGACATTGGAGGTTGCCAGCAATGAGAGTGGTGCTACAACCCCTGGTTCAAGCGAGACCAAGATATTCTCAACCACTGGGGTGGGCTGTTTCCTCGGTGGCTCCATGAGTCAGGACTTTGAGATCCTGCAGTCGTATTTCGCCCCAACACGGCAGGAAATTGGAGTTATCAGCCCAACGACGACCAACGGGTGTGGTGAGTTGTTTACAAGAAGAATTACTGTTGAAGAAGTTGTGCGGTGAATCTTGTAGGGATCAGCATTGTATTGAAATAAGTTTCCTTTTTGCCAGTATTTCGCTGCTTTTTGCCACGTACCTTTTATATTTGTGTTCTGATTTTGTTTTGCTTGTAATTTTAGCCAATTGTAGACGCACAACACATCCCACTTTTGCCATAAGCATCGCAAATTTGCTGATGACAATAAGCCAGTCCCCACTTGCGAACGACGGCATCGGCAGTATGGGAGGGTGGGAAGGCAGCGAGGACGGCAACCCGAAGGAGTGTAAATTGCTAAGCGGCAACTTCGCGGCGCTTCTGCAGGTTCTTCTGGGAGTTATTGCCATTTCAGTGCTGGTGGTAAAGCGGCTTCGCGAAGTGCCTCGTCGCCCGCTAATGGTAACAACTCGAATTGCAAAAAGTGTTTAAAAGTGGTCTAAATGTTTACAATTTCGCTTGTTACATTTGCATGTAGGTATGGGCGTTTGATGCATCCAAGCAAATGGTTGGCGCAACTTTTGCACATGTGGTAAATTTGCTGATTGCCATCCTACTTTACTCGTACCAACAAAGGATGGAGGAGTCTGGCGACGAACCCGTGGATCAGGTACAGCAATGCTTTTTAACTCGTTTTGTTTATTTGCAATACTGATTAAAGTTGCGTATTTTTGCAGTGTGCATTGTACTTTGTCAACTTCACATTGGACACGTCATTTGGAGTTTTCCTCAACTACGTGTTGCTGTCAGCAGTGGTACTTTTGGCTCTTCGTTTCGACTGGGCATCATTGAAAGTCCCTGGAGACTATGGCACTCCTGTTCAGATCAGAGCGTGGATCTTGCAGGTGATTTCTTGGATCCTGGTGATTTCCACGTGCAAATTTATCATCGCGACGCTGATTGTGGCGTTCCAAAAGCCGTTGGGAGCTTTTGCTGTTTTTCTTTTCAAGCCACTCGAGAAACACCCTGAGGTGGAGTTGGCACTGGTCATGATTGCGTGTCCGTGTTTTATGAACATGATGCAGTTCTGGATCCAGGACAATTTCCTCAAGAAGGATGTTCGGGACGAAAGTTTCATTGTGGCACAATCGACTCAGTCTCCGACTGGAAGCTTAAATGGGGATGGCAAATTGCCAAGTTTAGGCACACCTACCGACGACGAGTGCAGCGAACCTGGTGAAGGAGACATCAAGTTAAGTGTTGTTGTCAATCAAGAACCAGAACGCAAGAAAAAATTACAACTTGATCTGTCGTCCGTGTGAATCTCCCAAGCCTTCAAGTGTAAAAGCAAACTTTTTCAAAAAGATAACAAACGTGGCGTTCTTCTTCTATACGTATCCGCATTGCTTTATTCAATCACAAGATGAAGAGTGGGGACAATCCCGCACCTTCATCGAAATCCTACAATCTCCTACCTTATTTGGGTGCGTCTACTTGCGCCGCATGAGCATAAGCGCCATGGCGCCTAGACCCACCACCAGAGTGGCAGCACCACCAGCAATGAGCTTTGTCTGGCTATTGAACGAGAAATTACGATCGCGTTTGCGACGAGACTTCTTGCTCTTCCGCCGCACGATCTCTTCATCACTGCTCTCATCACTGCTGCTCTCGGACGAAGACATCTCGTCCACCTTGGTGAGCAGCCGATTGCGCGGCTTGGGGCCGACAGCATTTGATCCACTCGGAGCTGCACTAGCTGCAGCGCTCGCAGCTCCACTCGCAGTTGAACTCGCCATGGACACAACACTGCCGTTGCCATCGTGTTGCGGGCGCTTCACCACGTCAACCACACAGACCAGGCGCTTCCACCCGGCGCGCTGGGCCATGTGAACAGCCTCCACGAGACTTTCATCTGACGTCAGCAGCGCCAGATCACCTTCATCGTCTTCGTACTTTAGGCGAAGCGCCTCGTTGTCATCGAGTCCCATTTTGAACCGAATCTGCTCCAGTAGCGGACCCATCGAGTTAAACCGGCACATGATGCGGTGGAAGTGGCCCTGGGCACCGTCGTTCACCTTGAACACGAACGTGTTCTCGTCCATATTCTTTTGCATCAGCACGCTCGTAGTTGTCGTGTTTGCGCCACTAACAACCGAGACACTCTCACCCAGCTCTGCATACGCACCGAGCGAGTTGGAATACCGACCAGCTCCATTGAGGCCCACGGCGCTGGCCGTCGGCGTCGAAACGCTACCGCCAGCATTGTACTCATCGCGCTCGAACTCCTCGATTGTGCCCACCGAACGAGCGTCGTCGTTCAAGCCGCCGTAAGCACCACCAGCAACTTCCTCCTGGAGGTTCATGGCCGTCTGCCAGAACTGCCGCCAGTCGCCGTTTGAAGTGCCACCAGATGTGGTCTGGAACTGGCCGTAGCTGAGGCAGATCACATCCGCCATGCCAAGAATCTCACCGTCGTCCGCCAACACAGGCATAAAAAGTTGGCCTGCATCGTGCAGAGAGCGCAAACCGTCCACAATGCTCATATCAGGGCCCATGAGATCCGGATCCATGGTCATCACTTCTTCCACGGTGGTCGTCTCGGCATAGAGACCCTTGGCCACCAGCTTCCGCAGCAAATCCTTGGTCGTCACCATACCACACAGCTCCTGCTCGTCACCCAGCACTATCGCAGCCTTCTTTGTGTTCGCCATCAGTTTCGCGGCACGGGCAGCCGTTGTGTGGATATTGATGACAGGCGGCATGATCTCGCCGTCGAGGGCGTCTCCAACCGTAGGCCGCACCATCTTCTCCATCATGGGGCCCAGCAACCGCTGCAAGTTTGATCCAGTGCCAAGATCGCGTGAAAACTCGGATGCCGCCGCCTCTGTCGACTGCTGCACCTTCTCCAAACACGTGATGGCATCGTAAAGACACTTGGAAATGTCCAGCATACCCTGGGGCGTACCGTCCGATCCGAGTACTGGCAAATGCTTGAACCGACCCTCAAGCATCTTGGTAATAGCTTCAATTGCCTGGTCCTCCATGTACACACACATAGGTTTGGTGGTCATAACAGACGCGACTGAGCAGCTCTCCGGGTCGACATCTTCAGCCAGTACACGACGCGTAATGTCCGTGTCAGTCAAGATTCCACGAAGCTCGCCCTCTTCTGTAGTAACGACAACTGCTTCCACCCGTGCTTGCCGCATACGCTTGGCCGCCTCCGCCACAGTAATGAATTCGTTAATGCGTGTCACCTCCTGTGGTCGCAACATCGATACAGGACGCATGGCGCCTTCAGGCTCGGGAATGTGGTCCATCATCGACGAGTGGTGGCTTTCTGTGTACTTGCCTGGGCGACGGCGGGAAACTCGTGAGCCGGTCACACTGGCAAGCTCACTGAAGTCGTCCTCGTCATTACCAAGCGCCAGGGACACATCCCAGAACGAGCGCCAGTCTGAATCTTCGTCTACCGGTTTACCACTTTCCGCAGCTGCACCGCTAGCAAAGGTGCCATAGCACAGGGACAACACGTCCAACATACCGACAATCGTGGCTGTCTCGTTGTTCACAATGGGCAAATGCAGGAAGTTGTGCTCGTACATGATGTGCAGGGCATCCACAAGCCTCGTGGTGGGGGGAGCAGTCTCCGGATCAGGAGTCATCACCTGGCCCACTGTCGTCTCAGCGGCGTCCAGACCAGCACCAGTCACACGCAGAAGCAAATCCTTGGGCGTGAACACACCTAACACCTTTCTAGTCAACGCCGAGGTGCCAATGTCGTAACCTCCTCCACTGATCGAAGATCGATGGCCTCCACTTACTGACGAGCTGTTGTCACCGTTCGGGTCCTCCACAATGAGCGCCGCCTTACGAGAAGCAGCCATCTGACGAGCCACTTCCATGACTGTATCGTGCTCACTCACAAGCGGCGGCAGCGTTTCGTCCTCCAGAATCGCGTCCACTGTAGGCGAAAGAAGCTTCTCCACCATAGGGGCCACTAGTTGCTTCAGTGCGCCTTGACCTGTACCGATTCCAGTGGCTTGCAGCTGCTTCTCCAAACGTTGTCGAAGTGATCCACTAGATGACTGCTGCACTTTTTCAATGCGGGTGATAGCGTCGTACAGACACTTCTGAATACGCAGCATACCAGCAACCATACCAGTCTCATCCACGACAGGCAAGTGTCGGAACTTGCCTTCAAGCATCATAAACATCGCGTCCATTGCACTGTCCCGTTCATCCACAAACTTGGGATCAGGGGTCATGGCATCTAGCACACTAACGTAGAACGGGTCGTTGCCCAGGGCTACCACTCGTCGAGTGACATCAGTGTCTGTTAGAATGCCAAGCAGCCCGCCGTCACGACCAATAATCAATGCAGCGTCTGTCTGGGCAGCACTCATCTCCTTCGCAGCGTCTGCAACGGAGAAAGTCTCTGAGATCGTGATGGCCTTTGACGGACGCAACTTGGACACTGGACGCACGTTTCCCGTAGCTAAAGTTGCTTGGCGGCCCTTTTGGCTCAAGCCACTGCTGCTTGGCGCGAGGTTGTGCGAGAAGCCACTACGGAAACTGTGCTGCGAGGACACGTCGTCGTCATCCGTAGCTTCAAACGAGGCATTCCAGAAAGACTTCCACTCACTCGGCTTGCCCTTCGCGAACGAACCGTAGCTCAAAGAGAGCACATCGATGAGGCCAATGGGCATCTTGCTCGTCTCCGTTTGCATCACGGCCAGGTACAACGTCTTCTGGTCGTGCATCGTGTGCATGGCATCAATCACCGACGTCGCTCCGTTGATGGTTACATCCTTCTCCAGCATAACTTCACATACAGGCGTTGTGTGGACGGGCAAGCCGCGTGCTAACACCTTCTCCAACATCTCCTTGGGGGTGAAAACACCGCAGTACTGTCCGCGGTTGTTCACTACCAGGGCGCCCTTCTTCGTAATAGCCATTTGCTTTGACACTTCAAACACAGACGTGTAGCGCTGCACACGCGGAGGATCGATCCCTTCTTCTTCGATCACAGTCTTAATGTCTGGCGAGAACATTTTGTTCACCATCGAGCCAAGAAGTTGCGAAACATTACCGGTACGAGTTCCACCATTGACCCGGCTCTTCATCTCCTTTTCCAATGTGTGACGCAGCGCAGCGGACGACTGCTCCGACTTCTCCATTTTCCTGATAGCGTCGTACAAGCACTTAGCAATGTTCAAGATACCCACAACGGGGCCGTTGCGTTCCACCACAGGAAGGTGACGGAACTTTCCTTCCAACATGCAAATCAGCGCGTCAATAGCAGGGTCGTCCGTCGACACAAACACGGGGTTCCGAGTCATGACGTCGCCAACGAGCGTCGAGTCCAACGGCCGGTTCTCCGAAACAACGCGGCGCGTCAGATCTGTGTCCGTGATGATACCGTTGAGCATTCCCTCCGCGGACACAACCAGTACGCAATCCATCTTGTTGCGTCCCATTGTCCGTGAAAGCTCCGCGACAGTCGTCGTCTCGGAGACGGTCAGCACCTTGGTCGGTCGCAATTTCGCCACTGTGCGGCTCTTCTCCTCGCGCTCGGCCCTTGACAAGAGCGTGGTGCGCTCGCGGTCGCCAGCCTCCGACGGGAGGGACGGTTGATCCAGCTGCAGCGTTGTGTTCCAGAACTCCTGCATCTGTTCGCGATTTTCACCATAGATAGCGTCAATTGTGCCGTAACTGAGATCAAGCACGTCCACCATCCCAACGAGCTCGTTGGAGTCGTCCTTCAGGACAGGCAAGTTCAGAACACGTGAGTCATGCATGATGTGCAAGCCGTCAAGCACAGACGTTGACGGGGTGGCGATTTCAGGGTCGTTCAGCATCACTTCCTCCACATAAGTGGCCGAAGGCTTCAGTCCCTTGGCAATCACGTTCAGCACCAGCTCATTCGGAGAGAAGACGCCCACCAGCTTGTCGAAGTTGATATCGTCCACAATCAACGCCGCCTTTTTGGTGTGCGCCATCGCCTTGGCCACATCACTAACAAGAGATGACTTTGGCAGACGCGGGGCTGGCGTCGATCCATTCTGAGACTCAGTTTCAATGATTGAACCCAGAGTGGGCGTCGAGAGCTTCTCCAACATCGGGGCAAGCAGTTGCTGAAGAGTCGACGACTTACCGCTCTTCTCCAACGAAGCCTTGAGCTGATCCGTCGACTGCATCGCGTGCTCCAGACGCTTCGATACGTCATAGATGCACTTGCCAATGTTCAGCACACCAGCAATACCGCCGCCGTCGACAACCGGTAGATGGCGGAAGTGTCCCTCCTGCATCGAAAGCAACGCGTCAATGGCGCTGTCGTTGGGGGACACGTACTTGATGTCTCTTGTCATCACGTTGCAAACAGGCACTTCTTCGGGGTTCAGGTTCAAAGCCAACACACGACGGCAGATATCTGTGTCTGTCAGAATACCATTCAAACCACCAGCTTCGTCCACCACGAGCAGAGCATCTGTGCGCTTCTGCTTCATCAACAGGGCAGCTTCAAACACAGAAGCGACCTCGTCAATGGTAATCGCAGGAAGAGGACGAAGACTTGAAACTGGACGGACATTGACACCTTTGTCACGGTCCTTCTGTTGTCGTGCCTTGCTAGCAACCGATACCTTGGACGTAGACGTACCCGACACGATTGAATTGGTCTCGTCGTCGTGGTAGTCGAAAGCAGCATTAAAGAACTTGCCAATGTCTCGCGACTCACCGAAAGATGCCAAACTAATGGATAGTACGTCTGCTACGCCCATGATCTCACCCGATTCAGGGGCCACAACGGGTAAATTTAAGAATTTGCCGTCGTGCATAATGTGGAAAGCATCCAGCACCGACGTCTCGGGCGCCGCCGACTCCGGGTTTGGCGTCATCACGTCGCTGACTATTGTTGTGTGAACATCCAGATCCTCTGCAATCACACGAAGCAGAACATCCTTCGGGGTGAAAATACCAACCAGATCTTGCGCTTCCGGGTTGGAAGACACCACGAGAGCTGGTCTCCTAGTCTCCGCCATGTACGTCGTCGCCTCATAAACCGTCATGTGTCCATACACAAGCGGCGGCATAACCTCGCCTGGCTTCGACAGCACATCCAAGAGCGACGGCGACAGCATCTTCTCCAGCATCCCACGCAGCATCACGTTGTTGTTGTTTGCGCCCAGTTCTTGTTGGAGAGAGGCTGACATGTTCTCAACTCGTCGGATGGCATCGTGAAGGCACTTGGCCACATTCAACACTCCAACAATGTTGCCACTGTTCGAACTCACCACTGGCAGATGACGGAACTTCCCGCTAAGCATCATATCCATTGCTTCCACTGCGCTGTCTTCCAGACTCACACAACTGGGATTCGGCGTCATCACCGACCCAATCGTGACTCTTGCAGGGTCCAAACCCTTCGATACCACACGCCGAGCCGAGTCTGTGTCCGAGAAGATGCCCGTCAAAGCGCCTTCCCAGTTAGTCACCAGCACAGCGGCAGAACGGTGAGACTTCATTAGCCTAGCAGCTTCCAGAACAGTCGATTCTTCGTTCACCGTGATCGCCTTGGCCGGGCGAAGGCGTGCAACAGTGCGCGATGGATCTGAGGTCGACGATTTCTTCGTCTTGGACGACGTAGACATCATAGACGAGTGCGATCTAGCAAACGAGTGGCCCGAAGTCGCCGAACTGTTCGACCCTGAACGCGCACGACGCTCGAAGGTTGTCGGCTTGATAGGAGGCATAGGAGTCATCGTACTCGACTCGTTCCACCGAACACTAGGAGAAGGGCCATTGTAAATAGCAGGAGGACGTCTCGGAGGAGCCGTAGGGAGTTCTTGAGGGGCAACGTAGTCCTTTACCGGTGCAGGAGCCGCCGGGGGTTCTTCAAATGTCTGTGCGGGTGGCAAAGCAACTGGGGAGGCTTGTGGTGCTGGGACTGGAGCTGGAACTGGCGCTAGAGAAGCTTCGCGCTTCTCACCCGGAAAAGCGGCAGGAGATGAGCTCGGTGCCAGAGCAATAGACTCACGCGCTGCAGGAATGCCACCACGATCCATGTTCGAAGGAGGAGCAGGCGTAGCAGGCTGCGGTTCCGGCTCCTCAGGTGGAGGCGTCTCCTTCTTTGGAGAAGGAGGTGGTGTTGGCTCTGCAGGTGGCTCGGGCTTTGGAGACGGTGGAGGAGTTGGCACTTTCTTAGCAGGAAACTTTGCCCGTTTTCTCTTTAGAACATCAATATCCTTCTGGAGCTGGGCGCACTTGTCGAACTGCTTCTTCTTCATCAAGTTGTCTAGTTCCTCGTTCAGCTTCTCGATCTCGGCATCCAATTCTTCAGGAGTCTGCTTTTTCTTGCGAGCAGACACAAGAGCGTCCAAGCTCACTTGCAGATCACCGCACTTACCGAAGTCACGTGCAGCCATCGCCTCAGCAATCGTAGTTTCCATGGCATGGATACGCTCGTCAAGTTCCTCCGGCTCCAGCTCATTGAGGTCTTCCTTTACATTCTTACGAGCTTCCTGGAGTACCTCGAGCTGTTTTTGGAGTTCTGCACACAAACCAAACTGCTTCGACATCGCTGCTGCCTCCATGTCCTCATTCAGCTTCTTGATTGCAGCGTCAATCTCCTTCGCAGTGCGAACCTTCTTTCGAGCCTCGACAATCTTCTCCAGCTCGAGCTGCAGGTTCGCACACAGCTCAAACTGCTTGCTCACCGCTGCATCTTCAATGGCCTTTTCCATCTCCGCAATCTTCGCATCCAGTTCCTTGGGGCCCATGTCGCCAAACGGATGCAGCAGATCCCGCCTACGCACCAAGTAGCCGCGTGCGATCTTTTGTACAACCACGGCCTTCTCATTCTGAAAACGGTATTCGGCACGCATCCGCTGGTACTTGCTCATCGCCACACGCATGCGAAGAATATACATCACTCGGTATGCACTGCGACGCAGACGCTGCAGGTGTCTCTTGGCCACAAACTGGCGAGCCTTCGTCTGGATCTTGACAGCAGCCTCAGCTCGAGCCATGTTTCGAACCCACTTCTGAATGGCACGAGCGGCCGACTTGCAGCGCAGCACCTCAAGCTTGCGCAGCTTGAACGCCATAGCCCGTTTCAGGAACACCTTGGTTTTACCCAACTGCCATTCCTCCTTGCCAGCCCCGAGGATGGACGAGATCTCTTCAACAAGCTCCTTGATGTTCTCCGCGTCAGGTGCGAGTGATTGGTAGTCGTAAAAGAATACGTCGTGATCCTCACGCAGAGCAAAGCCGCGCTGACGGATCTGAATTGCCTCCATCATGCCAGAGTATTTCAGCTGACGGGCACAGTCCATATCATTGAGCTCACTCGGGCGCTTGAATTCGTTGGGCTTAATACAACGCACGTAGCGAGGGTTTGCCAACGAAATCTTGTTCATAAGCTCCTGCAATTGATACCGGAACTGGGCGCTGACAGAAATTTCTCGGATGTTACGCGACTTGTTTCCCTGCATTCCCTTCTTCACCTCGTTCGGGCGTCGAGAGATCGAGTGCTGCTGTTGCGGCTTGTTGCCAGGAATGGCTTCAATCGACTGCATGTTGAGATCGAAGATCCCGCGCAGCCAGTCGCTCTTGGATTGCCGGATCAACTCCTTCATGTCGTCGTTCAACGTCTCGTTGTTCTTGTCATTAAAACCGCTTGCGTCGTAGATCACCTCGCCGGCGTAGTGCTTGATCCCGAAGTGCAAGTCTGCGTCCATCTTGGGGTGCACATAGAACTTGTTCTTGCTGCTCGAGTGGCCGCTCGACGTGCGGCCGAACGAGTTGTGCAGGTTGGAAACGAACTTCTTGTTGGCTTCCTCGCCCTTGAGTCGCCAGTTATCATCCAGCGAGATGAAGATGCCCGGCTTGCCGTTCACCTTGCTCTCAATGAGATCCAAACACTCCTGGTTGTCCTCGAAGTCAATGTGTTTCCAGTCAATCCCTTCCTTAGCGTAGTCGTTCTGCTCCACCTCCAACATGTGCTGGTTGAAGTGTCGCTGGAGCTTCTCGTTGGCGTAATTGATGCACAGCTGCTCGAACGTGTTCCACTCGAACTTCTCGAAACCATAGATATCCAGAACACCGATGAAGCCCCACTTGTCTTGGTTGCGTGAGATTGTGCGGTTGAGTTCCGACACGAGCCACAGGAACAGCGACGAGTAGATGCCCTTAGCAAGAGCGTCACGCTTGTCGCGCACTTGCTCTGAGTTCTGCTGCTGCACAATGACCTTGCCACCAACGTACAGTTGCCTTGTGAGCAGCGCCTTGGACAGCGCGTCCTCGCTCACCTTAAGCAAAGAAGCTACCAGCTTCATCCCATTGGCCGAGTCATCCCCCACGGTGACACACGTGTCGTTCTCCATAGCAAACTGCAAGTTGCCAAGCTGCAACACCGCCGCAAGCAGTTCAAACACCATTTCCTGTCGGTCTTCAGTGATGCCAATCGTTTCCATGCATCTCTTGGTCGTTGCGAACTCCTTGGCATCGTCGCACGAGTGGATACTGAAACACTCGCTCTTCCTCAGATACTCGTAGTCGTGGGGCGTCTGCAGCTGCAGTCGCTCTCGTAGAGCATTGTCCGCCCCGGCCAACAACTGGTAGAAGATATGGTAGTTTCTCTCTCCTAGACTCTGCGACACAATACGCGTCTTCTCTAACAGAAAGTTGAGGATCTGCGCTCCAACAATTTTGCCGTGATGATTGAATTGGATCTCGATAAACTTGCCAAATCGACTGGAATTGTCATTGCGCAACGTCTTGGCATTGCCAAAAGACTCGAGCAGTGGATTACTCTCCAGCACTCTCTCCTCCAGCTTGCCTAGAGCTCCAGACATGGCTCCATTGACAGCTTCCACGACAGGAGCTCCTTCTCCATCTGGTCCTTTTCTATAACTCGTGGCTCGAGCCAAATACTGCATAATGATCTTGGTCGTCTCAGTCTTCCCGGATCCGCTCTCTCCACTGATAATAATACTCTGATTGGCCGGATCCAACGCCCCTCCTTGGATTAACTGCGTGTAGGCGTGGTCTGCCAATGCAAACACGTGCGGAGGCAACATGCCCATGGCTTTGCCGTAATATTCCGTCATCTTGCGTTCACTATACGTGTCTAGCTGCTTGTAAGGGTTAATGGCGATGAGGATGGACCCCACGTACGTGTAGATGAGCTCATGCTCGTAACGTTTCCGTAAATTATCCAACAAAGACTGTTCGGATAAGTCCGACATTTGCAAAATGTCCTCGAACGTATTAACCCCCGCGCCATTGGCCGAATTGTCGTCGTCCTGCATCTTCTTCTTCATCTTGGCGCGCAGCAGTCGCTCCTTGCGCGTGCCTCCGCCGCGTCGCTGCATGGCCGCCGAGTCTCGATGAGCGCCCACTGCGCTATCACTTGCGCGATTGCCTGCCGATCTGCGTGTGGGGGCTGGCCACGAGAGACCGCAAAAGGAATAAAACCTCGGGGCGGGAAATAGAGGGACAGGAAGTTCCTGACTTTAGTGACGTAGTGGAGCTCCGGATAAGAACATGGTGTGATGGTGACAAATGGGTTCAACGTAGATTAGAGACATCAGGTGGAGGAGAGACACAGATGGGATGTAGATACGAGAAGTTGGTGGTTCTACTGGGTATACACTTCTGTTGGAGCTATTAGCAACAGAGGTAGTGATGGTTATGGTGGGAATGGTTGTGGCGCGGAGTGCAAGCTCTGAGTTGTTGTTGATTTGTAAAGTCACTAAAACAAGGTACAAACAACGGCAACTTGCGAGGTTTAATTGCCCTAACAGGAAATTGCTCTTAGCAAGTGTTGAAGACGTCTACGTATGTTAGTTTGCAATTTTGCAGAAGCGTGGGAGTAGTTTGCAATTTTGCAGAAGCGTGGGAGTAGTGGAAACTCGACGAGAAGTGCATGTACGCATTCGTGAATTCGTATTATACAACGGTTATCTGACGCAAAATGCTTCATGTACAGCATCTTATGTTAGAATTTTTTCGTTGAATCGAACGCGTCTCATTTTGCAATGCACCGAACTGTCGAGGAGTTGTTGTCTCTGCACTGCAATTTGTTCAGTGCAGCCGAAGCTGTTCACGAACTTATAACGGACACTGTATGCAGATAAGTTACAATAATTGGTTTGTCGCCCTTATCTTCAGCAAATGCCGAAGCGGCTCAAAAATAAGGAATGCTTTTTGGCGTCGTAGAAACGTACGACTGCAGAAAAACACGCCGTCAAGCAGTGTATCCATCATGTCGAGACCATGCAACTTGCCACCAGCACCACACGATATCCTAGTCGCGCAAAGAGGGACCGTCGAATTCCCAAACTGATACCATCGCAAATTTCATATTGGCGATAATACATACCCACGGAATTTCGCGAAAAGTTAAAATCAGGAAAAACGACAAGTGAGCTCTTGAGCTCTGATACAACGACAGGTCAGCACCTCGAAGGAAATGTGTATTGTTCTGTTTCCCTATTGATGCCAATAGGCTCGCGTGCAGGCGAACGGACGAGGAAATCAGGGATGTCAGGCGTTCCTACTTGCTCTAGTCGACCTTGATGGATGCGTAGATCTTGCGCGTGAACCACAGCGAGGCACCGACACCCACAGCGCCCGTCAACAGCGACAGCGCACCAGAGATGACAGCCATGTAGCCGAAGTAGAGCATGGCGCCGATGAAGTTGGCCACGTCCAGACGCGTCCAGTAGTAGTACGTGGAGTAGAGGAACACGTAGCCGCCGCAAGCGCCAGATACGAAGAACGACCGCCACCACCTGAGCACAGCCATAGCAAAGCGTCAGCGACTAAAGTAGTAGGGATCTCGCAGCTGAAACGTACCAGTTGTAGTCTTCAGAGCAGAGCTGGAAGTAGGTGAGCACGATGGTGATCTCAGCGCACGTGTTGATAAGGATAAGGAAAGCCAGCAGCAGGAAGCCGAACACGTAGTAGTACTTGTCCGTCCACAGCGCCGACAACACGAAGAAAAGTTCCACGAAGATCGCACCGAACGGCAGCACACCTCCCACAGCCGCAGCCGACATGTGGGTCATGTACCACGGCTGAGGAGGAACGGGGCGAGGGATGTTGCTCGTCGCCACAGGGAACGTAAGAGGCGCTTTCCTGTAAACAGTATAACCACAACGGTAAGCATTATTGTCACGCAAAAACGCAAAGTCAAGCCAAGCATAAGCGCACCTGAAGCCGAAGTAGGCACCAGCGAACACAAGCGGCACCGAAATGCCCGTCCAGAGAAAAAAGACCAGCAGAATCGAGCCGAACGGCACAGCAGCGTCCGAACCAGCGCCCCACACGAACAAGTTCAGGAAGAAGAAGAGCGAGAACATGATACCCGGGAAAAGCACAGCCGTGAGCACCGTACACATCTGCCAGCGCTTGCCCTTGAACATCTTGTACGTGCGAGCCGAAGTGAACCCGGCCAGCATACCCAACAGCACGAAGCACACCAGCAGCGCAATCACCAGCTTGCCACGGTTCGAAGGTGCCAGAACGCCCACAGCAGCGAAGAACAACGTCACGAACGCCATGCCCAGCAGCTGGCAGCCCGTGCCCACCATGACGCAGAACAGCATGGGGTTTTTCGACGGCGGACGGAATACGTCGGCGTGCACGAGCTTCCAGCCGGATTCCTCACGCTCTTCAGCACGTTCCTCCTCGGTAGGCACACGGTTGTAGCGGCTGATATCGCGATGAAGGCTACGCATGAGAATCATTCCGACCATACCGCTGAGGAACAGCACGATCACAAGAGCGTTGATAATGGAGAACCAGTGAACCTCGTCACCACCCGACCCGGCGTCGAAGTATACATCCCACCGCGTCCGCCAGTCATGTTCGTTGTCCAGCACCCACTCGACGCTGTAGGTCCAATACACGGGCATCTTGCCGTCCTTGTTCTTGCGCACATACAGTGGACGTTTGAGCTCACTGGAATGTTCACAGGCATCCATGCGGTTATTCTCTTCATCATATCCCCTGGCCGCGTACTCAAAGCTATACGGGATGACCTTGAAGTCGACAATACGTCCCTCATCTTCCGAAGACTCAGCTGTGCCTATAGGGTTGTTGTTGTAGCCAATCAAGATTTTGACGTGGTTGTTGAGCTGCGGTACCACTTCCACCTCAGGATTGAAGCTTCCCATTGGAAAACCAACAGTCATGCCTCCTTCCGCGGACACGGAAGTGGCCGGAAGGTTGTCCAGGATCCAATTGATGCGGTACGAGTCCTTGATTTTGTTCTCCCACACCTTGACATCGTTCTCCTCATACTCCTGCTTGCACAGTACAGTACACTGTTGTCCCTCGAGGAACTTGATCTCGTACGGGGAGTTCTGGATGCGGTTGGCCGTCAGATACTCGCCCAAGTTCTCCGACTTGTACTCAATTTTTTCAGGCTTTAGAAAAAAAAAACACAATAAGCGAAAAAAACAATTAATTACCTATACCTAATTGAATAAGACAAAAATATATCTTCTATTTACCTGGCAAAAGGGCAGCTTGTAGTAATCGAGAGGTAGCAGCGTCTCGGCTGACTTGAGACTGTTGACGAAGATAGGCAGCGTCTCTCCCTTCGTGTACGTCGTCATCTGTACTCCCGGCAGCGAGAAGCCCTCGACATGTGGGGAAGACAACGCGGCCGCAGCCAGCGCCATCACCAGCGACTTGCCCATACTTCTCCCTCTGGCTTTGGCTCCGTTGGAAAACTGGCCGCCCCTTCCAGCAACGGTACGGTATATCAAACCCTAATCGGAAATAACGGAATGCTTTTACGATGAAACGACAAAAACGATAAAACAAAAAAAAAGTTTCAAATCTGCCTTTTAAAGCGTTTCAAAGCTCGTCACCTTCCCATTCGTCACTGTCGAGCTCTTCCAGTCGACGAGTGTCCATCTCCTCACCTTCCCAGGCTTCACCTTCGTACACGTCCTTGTCCACAACGTAGTCACCTGCCAACTCGCAGCCAGTGTGAACGGCGGTGCCGGCTTCCAGGTATTGGACACCTTCGGGCGAGATGCCATTGATTAGCACGTCGCCCACCTTCGTAGCGCGCACAGGGTGTGTTGAGGCACACGAGCAGCCGTCTACGTCACAGTCACGGATCTCGTCTTCGTCCATGATCTCGTCGTTGAATAGTGCGAGCTGAAGCCGCACTTGACCGACAATTGTGTCGTCGGCTTCGATGGGGTAGCTCTTGTCCTCGAAGTTGCGGCCAATAAGCATCTCAACCTTTAAGCACAACTCTCCGATAAGCGTACTACGAACACAGATAATAATGTTAGACCACCAGTATACACTGAAGCGAGTACACACGGTCCAAGTCACTTACTCCTTCACAGTGTTGTCGTTCATTACACGAACCACAAGGTAATCATGCTCTATGCACCTCACACCAACCGTGATGCCCTCAATCCAACGCGGGTTCTTGCCTGCACTCAAAGCAACTTTTAATAATAATATCCAACCCTTCACCGGTGGCAGCATCTTACCTCCATTGTCATGGGTCTTCGTCCTGTACACCAGGTCTTTCGCCTCCGGTGTGCGCGAGCGTCCAATGTACACCTCACAGAACGGGTCTTGGGTGCCAAACGACTGGATGTCGCGCAGCTTGCTACCCGAAATGAGACCCAGGTAGAGTTTGGTCTTCCCAGGAATGAAGTGCTGCGGGTATTCACCAAACTTGGCACGAGGCTGCGACGTCGGATTTTCTATCCACAAAAACACATTATCACCACAATCATCACCTTAACAGTAGACTGAGCTTCAACGCACCATGACCTAGCGACAGATACATCAGCACCTTCAGAAATCCCTTGGGGGTCAATGCGAACTCCTTCTCCATGGACCGTCCACGAGACAAGTCCCGCATCGCTAGAGCGATCTCTCCGATCACCGTGCTGAACAAATAACCCACTTCAGTACTATTGCACCCACTGTCACTTCATACCGGTACTCACTTTTTCCCCCAGTTGTTATTCTTCACTCGGAAGCGTACGACGTCCGACGAGATGTCGGGGATCAAGATGTGGCCTTTAGCGTTCCACATGGGCTGAGTACCTGGCAACAAGGTCAACCTCATCAGTACCATCAATGAGCCATGGCTTTGTAATGCCTTTACCTCCATTATCGTGCGTGTCTGTCTTAAATGCCGCCTTCTCCTGCTCCTTCCCTCCGGTCGTAAGGTATACACTACAGTAGGGATCTTGTTCTCCTAGAGTCTGGACGTTCTTCAGCTCACGTGCCGACAGGATCGTCATGTACAGGATAGCGTCGTTACGCAGAGCTGTAGGCGCCGCTGCCACGCTGCTGCTGACGGAGGAGCGGTGGCTGATGGACGACCGACTGTAATGGCTCATTCTCTCTAGGTTTTGAGATGTGACCAGCTCAATTTGGTAGGATTGAACCCAAGTATGTGGTAGACATAAACCCTGTGGAAGACGATGCACACTGAAGCCAAGTGTTGACTGATTTGAGACCTCGATATCCAGCGGTAGGCAGAGGAGATTCTGGGCCGAATTTCTGCTGGTGTTCACGTGCCATGCAGTGAGTGACCAAGAAGATGATGACAATAGAAAGTAGGGGACACAGCACTAACTCGCACACTTCTTCACATGTGAAAAAGTAGTAGTAGTAAGACTAACTTGGTCTCCTCTGTCCCATTCAACAACATAAAAGGCAAAGACTGGAAACGAGAGAACAGAGCAAAAAGTTTATAAGGAAAGGCAAAAATGCATTAAGGACGAGACGTTTCTCTCTCAAAAAACATAATCAACGTCACCAGTAGCTACATGTACAAACTGGAGACGCACTGCTTCACCTTTCTGCAGGAGCATGGCAGTGAATGATAAATCCTAGTTCAGGAAGGCAACCGCGAAGGCCGACGCCACGAGGGCGATGGACGTGACAACCGATGATGCGTCGCTGCTGGACGAGTCGGTGCTTTTCTTCTTCTTGCCAGCGCCGCTGGAGCTCGAGTCAACCTTACGTGTGCACTGGTCACCAGCGTAACCGGACTCGCACTCGCACACATTGCCAGAACCAGAGGACGAGGCCATGCCCACAGTCTCCATTAGGAAGCGAGCAGAGGAGCCGTCAGAGCCAGCAGCGTTAACAGTACCAGCGTTGGCGGTGGATCCCGTAGACGAACCATCAGTGGTCGTGGAGGTCGAAGAGCCGGAAGTGGAGCTGGTGGCAGCAACGCACGTGCCGTGGCCGTTGCAAGCCTTGGACGAATTGGGGTCACAGAACGCGCACTGGTCGCCGGTGGTTCCCTCGTCACACTCGCACTCCTGGGTGGTGAGGTTGCACGTGCCGGCCTGGCATTGCGACTCGAGCGTGCACTTGTTGGACTCGACTTTCTGGCAGTAGGTACCGTTGTAGCCGACGTTGCACTCACATTGGTACTGCATCGTGCCCGACGAGGAAGGAGCGCACGTGCCACGGCCGGAGCACACGACGTCCGAGTCCTCGGCGTTGTTAGGGTTCACACAGCCTTCGTTGATGACAGCCGTGTAGTTCATCTGTCCCGACAGGTCCCAGTTGTCCGAGTCCTCTTCGAAAAGCAGGTTAGAACCGTCGAAATCGACGCAACCGTAGATGACACCCACACTCTCAGCAGTGGAGCCTGAGCCCTCGGTGATGTCCATGCAAGACACGTAACCACTGGTGTCCGAGCCCGAGAAAGAACCGTTGAGGCACTGGTCCGTTCCAGAGGGCAGCTGGTAGGCGCACACGCTGCTAATGGACTGGAAGGCCGTCTTCCACGTGGAGAAGGACGGGCACAGACCCGGGAAGGTGCCGGAGCACACGTCGCCCTCCTTCGTGTACGGCAGGCACTGCTTGACGTCCTCGATGCCCGAGCGCGTGGTCTGCACACTGATGCACACGTAGTTGTCCTCGCAGGACTTGTCGTCCTTGCAGTATCCAGGCTCACCCGAGCCGGACTCGGCCTTGACAGCCGCGAGCATGGCCGCGAAGGCCGCGATGTACGCCGCCGACTGCATCTTGGTCTTGAGAAGTACCTGAGCCTTGGGAAGAACCTGGGTCTCTTTGCAAGCAAAAGAGGGAATGGCGCACGGCAGCAAAGGCATCAGGAAGGGAGAGGAAGGGAAGCGTCGTCGCGTTGTGAGAAAGCGTCTTGACTGGTTCTTTGTAAGTGGGAGGAAATTTCAGAATTCCCTCCCGAAACAGCTGGCGTGCGAAAGGCGTATCATTGCGCCAAATGGGTCTATTTTGAAATCTGAGCTGCTTTAAATGGGCAATTGGTAGCTAATGAGTCGTGTTAGTGTAGCGCACGCTGTTTAGTAAATATGCAACCGATTGCATTTGGTGGAGATAGATTGGGAGATGTAGTAGATCAGTAACAAAGTAGCACTAGCATGTTCTTGTTTCAACATGGGTACGTTCTGGCTGCTAAAAAGGGAATTTCGTCTTTTTATATTCGAGGTACCCATTTGAGTTTGGTATCAGTGTCCCATTTGAGTTTGGTGTACCGACGATTCAAATGGGACACTGATACCAAACTACATGTATAGTACTTGTAACCGTCGCGAAAGGCGATATGGCTGACGTGGGTAGTTTTCCTCATTCGGAGCAAGGTGCGCATGCCTTTTAATGAGAGCCGACAGAGTTTGATAAGCAGGCTCTGATCAAAGCTTGATTCGCATGCCGCGCATGGACCGGACACGCCCAAGCATCAGGTCTCGCATTACTCTCGAGCATCAGGTCTCGCATTACTCACGATTTTTCTCGTTCTCTAAATTTCAGAAAAACAAATCCATAAGGTATATTGTGCCTTTCTGCCAAAATGCCCTCCGTTTTAGGGTCCTACGTAGGAGGAGTGGTCCTTCAAAAGGTCTCCTAAAAGACCAGCTGCTCCCCGCTAAAAATTACCCTAACCCGCGAAAAAAGGGCACTAGTTTTGTGTGGCGTACAAATATGTACGCCGCGACTGCAGTAGTGTATAATACCCGGACCTCTACCTTCTCCACTACTAGTATCTGATATCCTGTGCACAAATGGCGGAGAAGGTAGAGGTCTGGGGCAGTCGATGAATTGCGGAAAGAGTTTAGAGTGTCGTCAAGGACGACAGACGTCCAATGCCTAGTCGCTAAATATCACAATAGCAATTCAGACTTATAGTATTGGGTGTTTGCTCAGATGTACTACATTGCCTGCTGAAATTTTTAAAACTACAGCAACAACAGTCATTTCGGTAGTTTAAAATGATACCAGGCCATATGAATAACCCACTGACCGCTTGAACAACCCATTGATGTTCGGGTAGTGCTAGTGGCCTTACGTAAGTCTGAATGGCCGGAAATTTTTGGCCATTCGGACCTTATTCCTTTAAATGGTGGTCTCTAGACCAAATCGGACCCCTTCCGTAAGACCTCAGGACCAACGTTGATTGGGTGGTGCCGCATAAATAACCGTTGTTAATTGGATATAAATTTGTTTTTTCTATGGTTGTCGGCATAAATCGTCACTGCAAGAACAGCAAATCCTACCTATAGCCCCAACCCCTCCTTCTAAGGACATACCTTTTCAGGTCAGATTGGCCAAAAGTTCGGAAAGGCACAATACCTCAAGTTGAATTTGGCATCTCGCCTATATGGTACAGTACATGTAGTACCATTGGTACATGTTGTACCAATGGTACCGGTACTGTTCTGAACTCGTACCGGTACTGTTCTGAACTCGTAACACACCGTCCTTTCTACGGTGCCCAAAATCGGTACTAAAAAAGTACACTATTTTATTTGGGTACTTTTAAGCTTTACCTACAGCGCCCTTTCCCAGATCAGCACGACTCGTAACACTCTAGGTTGAATATTCTCTATATTTCAGAATCCATACCTCAAGTTGACCCAATTTTGTTTTGGGTACTTTGTAGCTCAACCTACAGCGTCCTCGTAAAACTCTAGGTTGAATATTTTCTATATTTCAGAATCCATACCTGGGTACATGTACTTTGTAGCTCAACCTACAGCGCCCTCAGTACAGACCGACGAAGCCATCGCGAAGGCTACAGTGGAGATGGCACCGCGACGAAAGCAGTCGCCGATGTCGACGCAGTAGCAGAGAAACCCCCAGAGCGAGATTCCACCCAGCTCCTCCCTCCCGAGCAACTGACGTACGAGATTTTGGGCGTCACTCTGAGTGACTCACTCGAGCCAACAACGTGATCATGTATCACATCTACACTATCAACAGCGTGACGGGCGAGCGGTTTATGTCGATCCTCAAGCGCTACTCGGAGTTTAAATTGTTGGACGAGCAACTCCGAGCTATGGACATACCAAGTGTCAAAAACCTCCCAGAGCTGCCAAAGCCCAGCGTAGGCACTTTCCTGCGAGGTTGTCGTAGTAAGAAGACCATTGAGAGGCGCGAGAAGGCGTTCGGAGACTCGTGATAGACTTGGACGAGCAAGTCTCCCTCGCCGCTCAGGTATTAATAGCGATACGTCTTGTGTGAACGTTCTTGTATCATTAAAGTCGTTTTATGCATCTACCAGTTCTTACCGATTGTCCTTCCCCACTCCGAAAGCTCCTAGCGATGCATACTGCCGTGTCTAATCGAGATCCCAACGGAAGGCATAAGACCACCCACTGGGAACAACGATCCCACCAGTTCAGAACTACATTTGCTGAATTGGACTTTGTGGCGTTCAAACCTCGTCCAGGTGATGCAAATGTTGTGCAAGTACAGTACCCACAATGTATAATGTTAGGCCGCCGCCGCGGGGTTCATGCATTTCTACGATAATCTTGTATGCACCGCTGCTGCAGTGCGTCATCTTAACCGGAACAAATTCAAATTCTAAGACTGTCCTTGGTTTTTCATTACCAGTAGTTGACCGCTCCAACTTGTACGAACGAGTAATTATAATTTTATTTTTTGCGGTTAACGCCGGTAGCACTCAGGGCGAACACTGTGTATTTTTCGTTTAGCCTACGTACGAAAAAGCTTTGTGCTACTACAGTACTATGAGATGGCTGGTTTCTCAAGTCAACACCTCTAAGCTGTATTGACAGATGAACGAAAATGTTGTACAAGTAAGTACCTTACTGCTGGCAGGGCTACCGAAAAACATTTCACACTTGCTGGTCCTCCTCCATGGTAACGTTCTTGATCCATTCGAGTGCAGTTGACACGCGCGAAAACACCGCGGGTGTTCCCATGGTGCCACAGCTCGATCCCAAGCCAACTAGACCGATGAGAACGTCATCTGCGTCTCCTTGTCCGTTCTCCTTGATCAGTGGACCGCCCTCGTCTCCATTGCACGAATCCTTGCCAGCAACAGCACCAGCACACACGGACGAGTTGTCCACCGTGTAGAACCCTGCGCAGTCTTTCACTTCCAATTCAACACTCTGGAGCTCGTTAGAACTGGCACCGTTATCATTGCTCTTGTCGCCCCAGCCCAAAACATTGGCCCAGACACCAGGAGCGATATCTGAGTCGTCCGCCTGAGGAAGCTTCACGGGGGTGATACTACTGGCGTTCAACAATGTCAGCAAGGCGAAATTGTACGAGGCGGTGCTCGAGTTGTAAAACGTGTGGTTCTGCGCATGGTGGACCTCGATCTGCTCGCCATCCGCCGAGCCGTTGTTAAAGTGCGAACCCACAGACACAAAACGAGTTTCCTGGATGTTGGTGCACGTAGCAGTGGTAAGTACAAGGGTGGGTGTGATGAGGACACCGCTACAGAAATTGGCGCCGTCGGGAGTAAGTCGAACGCCAGTTGTGTACGCCTTGGTGCCGATGGGGACCGCACCTCCGCTGGCAACGAACTGGCACTCAACAGAGCTGCCACTGACAGCTCCAAGCGTGATAGAGGCGACAGCGAGTGCGGAGATAGTCTTCATGATTTGTTTCGGTTGGAAGCGTAGTGTGCCGTAAGCGGTAGAAACTGGAATGACTGAACCACTGTGAGTATCAGATGAGCGAGCGCGTGCATGTGAAGTGAGCCAGTTGCGGCTATCCTTATGGCCTTTGGGTTGTTGCTCCAAGTTAGGGTGGAGTCACCATGTCGTTAATACGACAGACTCAAGTTTGTTGAATCATGATTTGAGACCTACTGGTATGGCAACGAACGGATCCATGAAGATTACGGCGACGGCAATACGCGAAGCTTGTAGTAATATCTCTTCCAGTGAAAGCGATTTACCCACGTAAATAGAAGATTGATCCTGGATTCAACTAACCTCTTAAGTTAGTCTTTCAGCATCGATGCCCCACCTTAGAACAATTCTCTCTTAACCGATTAATTTATTAATAAAAAAGATGCTGCCTCGTACCTAAACTGTTGTAGATCTGCAGATCTTGTTTTTCTCTGAAGAGCTTATCATAGGATCCTGGCTGTCTCTCGTTTTCGTGAATTGTGAAGCAATTTGTGGTATACATTCACGTAATCATTGATTGTATTACTGTACATGTTTTTCTGTACGTTACGCATCGCTGACCTAGAGGTTACCTACAGAGTGATGCCAACATGGAGTCGTAGAGTCCCTAACCAAAGCAACTTCTCAGCAACTTTATAGCAACTCAACAGCAACTTACACCCGAACCCTAAACCCCTGATTTGAGAGGCTAATTTCACTTACTTAGCACACCGCGCCAAGCAAAGCCTTCGCACGTCGATGCTAACTCGTTCTCGTTGGTCCGGGGAGATTGACCCTAGTCTTGCAGCGCTACGCGCTGCGCCCTGCCGAAGGCAGGCGACTTTTGGCGATTAGGTTTGACTGCCCGTTTTCTGCAATTTGGTTAGGGATTTTAGTAAGTTCCTAGAATTAAAGTCTTACTAAAAACTGCTTTTACTCTTAAGTTTGCCGTTCAGAATATTTACAACAACAAATATCTCTAACGATGCACTTTCTTTTCCGGAACAAACCACAAAAGATTGACAGTCATATAACTCAGACTCTTAATGAACCCCCGCTCAGATCGGTGTGAAATACAGTCCAGTTTCGAAGAAGTCACGCTAAATTCGACGAGTTACATTAGGCGATGCATATTCGAAGATTCAGCGAACCATATGTTGGTCAAGCCCAGGGAGTGGTAACTCCGTTTTCCAAGGATAAGCTCAGGGGGGGGGGGGGTGATGTGCTTCATTGACCGCCGACCAGCCCTGAGTAAGGGCGTGGTGAGCGACCCCAAGTTAATATGCTCACGGAGTATCTTGCGTGGGGGATTGTCAACTGTAGTTCCCTGTCATGCATCTGGCGTGTCGTCGTGGAGCTTGCAGCTTTCATGGGATACTACTCGAAGCAGTTTGACAGCCAGCGTCCGAGCAACTTAATGACGATACTGCTTGCCTGTCCTCTTAGAAGCGCTGTAGCTCCGCCAATGCGCACAGAGTGAGTCGAGTAATTGGCTGCCGGTACTCCTGTGACCTTCGCTGTTTCTTTAAGGGCTTTGGCCACGACTGCTGCATTCAGGCCAACCAGCACACAGGTATGAGCTGGTGGTCGAAGCAGCCCTTCTGGCCTTGTGGATTTGTTTCAGAGCGACGACTAGACAGATGATCGGGTCCCCGGATGAGCTATGCGCCGCGGCCAATTTGGTCGTTTTTCGCTCCTTCCAAGCGGATTGTAACTGATGTCGCACGTGCTGGTGGCACCGACCTACCCTCTGCACCGGAGAAGAAGACATTGCTGTAATTCAGAATTGGCGTGTTTTACCAATCCGCAGATGTTCCGATCTCCGGAGCAAAAAAACTAATGAGGACACTGCCCCGTAGAAGTCGGTGGTGTGGCTGCTGGAAGTCGAGTTGGCGGTACAGGAGGTGTAGAAATGTTGGAATTATTGGTTGAAGCTTGTGGACTGGAGGCGATAGACGTTTGATCCCTTGTAGAAGTAATGTGAAACCTGGAGAAGCAGTCACGTCAATTCCAAGCTATCGACGGTGGTACCATCAGATGCTTGCCAACTTCAGCTTGATTGTCCCGAACGTGTTGCCTCAATGAGCCTGGTTAAAGCCGTACTTCCAGCAGTATGCTGCGAACCATCATAGCGTTTTGTTTGCCGGTCGCCCTGGGTGAGAGAGCCAGCGAGACCAACCGATCCACATGCAGAACTTGCACCACTGAAGCCAAGATGAGCGGTATTTGTTGGAGGAGAAGTCAGCAACAGCGTGGCCTCGGAGAGCGTCTCCAAAGATTCGAGAGATCGTTGTACGGTGACTAAATCCGCACCTGTATTTAAGCAGAAGATAAGTTAGACCACACATAATAAAGAGGACGATCAGCAGTCCACGCTCTGGAACCAACATTAGCCATGATGTTTTGCTCCCCCGGTATGGACATCGAAACGAGTACTGGAACTCGGACAAGGAGATGAGGCGGTTGTAAGCCCGTGCCACAGGGTGACGGCTCGATCCTTAATTCAGCCAAGACACTGCGCTCGTTTATTGGAGGGGTTGGTGTGACGTCCTCCCCCGGAACGCGCTGCCATGATGTTGGCCACGCGCTTCTGGCAGGTGCTCTCGTGCGCCTGTAAATCCTTTGCGAGTCTCCACAGTCACCCCACCACAGTAGAAACCCATCTTCTTCCCGTCTCCGCTACCCGTTTACGTATAGGCTCGTTCAATGTTCAGACCCTAAGCTCCCACCGCCAGCACGACACGTTCCCACAGGACCTCCAACGCTACAAGATCGACATCCTTGGTTTTCAGGAGACCAGGCTAACCTCGCTGGCCAGGAACCTCATCGGAGAGTACACGGTCCTTACTCTTCACTATGTACTCATAAGGGGGCATTTGCACCCCCTTTATAAAATTATAACTAGAACCTCTCTAAGTGTGATAATATCACTTAGAATATTTTATCATTCCTATGGTTAAAATGTTAGTTACAGAACCTTTAACTATCTCTAATCAAAACAAGCCTTAAATGCATCTAATGTCACTAATTCATTCTCTAGAAGTCAATTCATGTCACGAAATTTCTTTATCATTCACAGGGTCTCTAAGATCCTCACATGCGAAGAAATGATTTACCACATACTTCAATAATGGGGCATTTGCACCCTTTCAACGAGAAGGAGTCTCACATACTATAGGAGAATTTTCAAAAAAATAGTATAACGCACCTTAAGCCAAAAGCTTATCTAATTCGCTCTTTAGTTTAGAGCATTTAGTTTGAACAAAATCGTTCTTACTCAACCATTCTAAATATCTAGTATCGATGGCTTGAATCTGTTTAAGAGTTTTATCTTTGTACTTGCCAAAGGTCATGAGGTAAGAACCATCGTCATTTTGGTACTTGCTTTTAAGAAATTTCCCGATATCACTGTCTTCACTAAACATTGTCTTTTGATTTGATAACCAGCGACAGTATCCGGGGTTAGAAGCAAATACTTCTTCAATAGTCTTACCTTTATGCTTGCCAAAGTTCAAAGTTGCCATTGTATCTATATACATAGCCCAGACATCTATTCAAAAATTTAATTAATTAATTACTCTGGTAGAGTCGCAAGACTCTGCCTACGTCTGAGCCTTGCTCAATACTCTGGTAGAGTCGCAAGACTCTGCCTACGTCTGAGCCTTGCTCAATAAATCAAAAGCCTATGCGGTTGTATAATCTAAAACCTCTCCGGTAAGTCTATTATAGGATAGCTCTTGCTCAGAAACAACAATGACAAGCATGTTTGTTCCCTGGCAACCTGCGTTTACACCTTGAATTTGAATAGCCTGAGGGACATCTCTCTCAGTGAGGCGTGATACATCGGCTACTAATACTCGATTCGTAGTTGACCAAGTACGGTAATCAAGGAGCCCGTTCACCAGCTCAGGTGTTAAATCACCATTAATTGCCGAGATCTTGCTGAGCTCGTTATGAAACTGATGAAAATCATAATCATTCGAGATATCGAATACCTGTTGAGAGCCAATACGGACGTTGAAATTGCGGATCGATGAGCCAGGATGAAGGGTCCAGGGAGAGGGGTCAAACGGACTCTGGAATTGCTGACAAGACGCTGTAGCGAAGTTACCTGTCTGTTCAGCGAATGGCATCAAGATTACATATTTAGCGTTTTTAACACTTGCTGAAAGTTGTAGATCAAACGCAGCATTAAATTGAGTAGATTGCTTGCCAATACCGGCGCGTTGGTAAAACCATTGGGCATAGCAGTCATTGTATCGAACCTTTTTGACGGGCTTGCTGATAAGCGCCTGGGGATTCTCTAAATGAACAAATGGGACATATAGACGAGATGTCGTGAATGACATGTACGTCCCATCGATTAAAGGCTCAAGAGAGTTCGTAACCGCTCCCCAAGCAACAGAAAATGTCGAAGATGAATTTAAAACAGAATTCAAAATATTACCAGCACCCGTGGATCCGATCATAATGGGACAGGTAGTACCCGAAGCGAGCGTAACATTACTTAGAGACAATTGTCTGGTCGAATCCAAAGCAATGTCGGCCTGACCTTGATTAACGCGGAAACGAAGTCGGATCTGAGGATTAGCCATGAGATCGAGTTCCTTGAAAATCGGATGAAGATCAACTAATCTAATCTTCAGCATGTGATTCCAAGTACCCATTACAGCGTTTGCAGCGGTCCCGCCGGCCACAAAGGCTCCACGTCCCATTTGGTTTGCAATAGTTGTACTAGCTGCCGTTCCGCCTAACGAAGGCCAAGATGTAGAATTATCAATTCCAGCTTGAGGAGGGTTTGACATAAGCCGAGCAATGAATCCCTCATTGCTTGCGGCAAGTCCTTGGGCATTGGTTACAGCCAGAGTCGATCTAGTTTGCGTCATGTTATTGTTATAACCATCGCCTCCAATGGACGGAGCAGACGAGTATCGCATACTCTCGACAGTGTCAGGGAATAAGAACGATTCAGCTCCATGCTTACTTACATACTGTTGGCTGTAACCTGTTTGAGCTCGGAAATTGTTCCAGAAGAGCTTATAATCAGCCATACTGATAATAGTTTTGCCGTTTAACTCTAAAGACATTGAATCGATTACATTCCACACTCCGCATTTCAAAGCGAGACAGAGACGATTAGCTGCGCTGTTCTGTGCCACAGAGCCGTTCTTCATGCTAACCTTGTACGGAAGCATGATGTACGCGTCACGAAGAGAAGCGAAGCCTTCTGATCCATTTAGCTGTGATGTCGCATCAATCGTAATCACACCGTTCTGATAAGATCCTTGGTTCAGGTCGATTACAAAAGGAACGCGCTTCCCCGCAGAAACCTTTACTTCGGGATCTGACGCAAGCGAGCTTTGATACAAATATTGATCGGCTAGTTGAGTTTCCGACATTGTTGTTCTATATCATATCTAATATAGCTTTTATCGAAAATTAATTAAATGGCTCATTTAATTAAAGGAATCACTTCTGACCATGATTTAATCGAACTAGCAAAAATAATTGGCGTCCATCTCGATAACATTTTTGAGTCGAGTGAAATCAACGCGCTCCGAAAAAGAGGCTCATATTTGGTCTTACTAAGAAATAATTCTGACGTAGGACATTGGGTTGCTATTCATAATGGAGAATACTTTGACAGCATGGGAGAAGGTCCTCCAACTAAGTTTAGAATCGATAAATATAATACGAAACAATATCAAAGTACTTACGGGCAGTATTGTGGCATATGGTGCATGTTATGGTTATACGCGAAGCAGCATCGCAAAATGGATATCCTCAAAAATATGAAGGATCTTAATTTAAGTATTCTTTATTAAGTTCTTTCAGGAAATATAGAGCATAGCTTAATATTAAGTAATATAAGTAAGACTTTAGACGTAGGCAAAGTCTTGCGCCTTTACCAGAGTAATGTATAAAGAACTACCAGTTTCATCTGAAATCCCCGAGTCAAAGCTCAAGCGAGCATTCAAGACTGGAATCCTATCGCTAAAAAAGGATGAGCTAGCCGGTTCAGGAGCAACGCTTCATCTCCATCCAGAATCGTATACTAAAGCTATTAAAGCCCGTAACGCAGGTAAAGGAACGCGCCTTTCCATCACAAAGAAGGAGATTAGTTATCCATTCAAGCATATGCAAGGTTCGGGCATGTATGGGGCTAGCATTTTTGGAAAAATTTGGGATGGAATCAAAAGCAGTTTCAAATTTGCTAAAGACACAGGATTGCTAAGTAAGGCTGTCGATGCAGCTGTTCCTGCCCTTAGCACAGCTTTAGGAGCTCCATCAGCTGCTGTTCCGGTTAGAGGAGCAATTAAATCCCTTACAGGTGTTGGCGTACAAGGTGGACGTATCTCGTTAGCTGATGTTAAAAGAACCGCTAAATCAGCTTTAAGTTATGCTAAGCGAAAAGGTGTTATTACAGATGCTCTTGACGAGGGAGAGCGTTATCTACTTACTAAAGCTACCAAACCAGAGCATGAGACTATGATCAAATCTGTACGTACTGGCATCAAGCAGAAATACGGTGTTGGAATTGCTAAGTCACCCAAATTCGTGAAAGGATCACCAGAAGCAAAAGCACATATGGCAAAACTTAGAGCTATGAAAAAGAAGCCTCTACAAGGGGCATCATTCAGATTGTAACCTCCCAATTCTGATAACTAAAGTTGTAGAGCTTAGAGGTAAAAAAACTACTCGTCTGAGCCTAGCTTATTTTTTTGGTCTTAATAATAGCATAATCGATACGCTCGTGTCTCTAAGTTTGATTCTAGTATCATTTTGATTAAATAAAGTTATGGTAATTGATACTCTAGATCCATTTTGGCAGTTCATCCAAGCATACTGACTAGGTCTATAAGCAATTAGTTGGCCACTTTGAGCATCACCTCTATCAAAAGCGCTTAAAATATCTCCACTAGCTACATAATCATTCTTGATCAAATCGCATCGAACGACGTAACTAGAGCTTGGATGAATCTGAGGAATAATATTACTTAGCTGTGCGCTAGCAGCTGTTGAAGATGAAGCTGGATAGGTACCAGCGATTAAGCCAACTACTTTGCCAAACTCTACGTTATCAATGATTACGCGAGGGACTCTGGTAGTTGTAGGTAGTCCAGATCCACCAGAGCTATATAGACCAGTTGCAGGGCGTGTGTAGCCTCCTGGCAAGCTAGTTGGGGTTGGACTAAAATCAAATTGAGCAGCGTAATAGACGCTATTTTCACTCAACTGAATGTAGAATACTTGATTCCCGCTTGCATTGATTAGATATGCTCCAGCATTGACTAACGCGATTTGAATGCTACGATTGATATCATTATAACTGTATAGACCATCTTGTAGCGTTACAGACACTGTTGATGTAGTACCAGCCGTCGGAACCTCAATTTTGAATGAATTATTTAGAAACTGACTCGAATCGATGTTATACTCGCTGTTGTACATACTAATGCTTTGGACGGCACATGTTACATCTTGAAAATCAGCGCTACTTCCTGGAAATGAGTATCTCCAAGAGCTATTATAACCGTCTTGGACTAGATTTGTTGAATCCAACTTAATAAAGGAAGCCATGTCTAAGTTCTCTTCATATATGAATTGGATTATAATTCGTTTGGGTCAATAACTCGATCAAAATTATATCTTAACTGAGATTTTACTCCATCAATGAAGAGGATTTGACCCTTTTGACGCGCTGTAGCTCTGTTGTATGCAATAAGCATCTCTCGCTCGCCTACACCTGGGATATTGAAATCTTTAACTACCATACTCAGATCTCGTCTGGAGTTAGCCTTTAGAATAGCTACATACTCTGAATTCAGACGTAACATCTTATCTATCGCAAAGTAGCTGTGGGCAATAAATATCGTACTTAGATAATGATGTCTACCTCGGATGAAATAATGAGAGAAAATGTTCTTTTGAAGATTTTTATCGCTCGAGTAATCATCGATGAGTACCAACTCGACTCGTTTGCTAGCTTTCGGGGTCTTTCGGATTTGATCAACACTAGGAGGCTCTTCGTAGAATGTGATGAATCCCTCCAGCTTTTCGCGTAAGTAATCGTATATCGGTTGATCAGGATTTCTAGCGATTACGTGAAGATGAGCAAATACATGGGGAGAATGCTTTAAGATGTACATAACGAGATTTGTCTTTCCTGAGTATGACGGCCCAAGGATTAACATTCTAAACAGGCTCTTGATATCTAATCCTTTGATTGATTTAACTGTTGTGCCTCGATACTTTGCCGGAATTGCATCGTCGAAATTAGGAATGATGCCCATAGTTTGAATGCTTCATATATAGAAAAGGTACAAAATATGTCTGGAGGCTTCACTTATCCAAATCCTATATTTATCAGTCCGATATATAACCCGTGGTTCTATCTCTCGCTTGATTCTAGTGGCTTTCTGACTTATACATACGCAAAAAGTATATTTGTTAGTAATAATGATTATCGCTTATCGTATTTAACAGGTTTGACCCCTGGAATTGCGTCTTCAGGAGGTGCACTGATAGCTGGCTCTAACAATGATATAAGTGGTTTAGGAGCGATTGGATGTAAAACAATCAATATTATTGATCATGACGGTTCAACTAAAGGATTATCCCTCGGGGGTACTCTAATTACTGCTAGCGCAACCGAACTTAATTATGTAGATACCTCTCCTGGTATCGCTACAGCTAGCAAAGCTCTAGTACTCGATTCATCATCTATCATTCGATTTCCTTCAGGATCAACTGGATCAAATTCAATTAAATTCTATGGAAACAATGCCAACAAAGAGCAATACTCTTTATTTCGTGATAGTGATGATAATGGCATCACACTAGGTTCAATTATCCCAACAATCGACAAGGCCTCATTTGGATTGAGAATCTTTAGCGGCTACTCTGCCCCTGGTACAGGTACTAGTAGTACTGGTAGCTGGGCTGGTTTAGTATTAACCAATAAGTTAGTCAATTTATCAACAACATATACTACATCTATTAACGAAGGATACCTTCTATCAACGCAATCCTGGGGAAGTGGAGATTATGCGCAAATCAGTACGAATCATACTGCTCTAAACCTCTGCTGCAATGATTCTTCTAGTACTTACGCTGTGAGTGGTAATAACATTCTTATTGATAATAACGGACGATATGCTTTCAACGATACTATCCCATCTGATACGTATCAATGCACTTTTAATGGTACATCGTCGTATAGTGGATTGGAGGTATATGGCAAAGGGACACTTCTCGAGCTAAATAACAATCTAGGTGCAGGATCAGATAAATGCAGCATTGTGATGCGCGGTGGTAATTTTTCTCAATGGGAAATAGCAATAGGTGGAAACTCGCATAGTACCGTAGCGAACAGCATGTTTTGGTATTCAGGAGGCTATCGCATGGTTTTAACATCAGCAGGACGTCTTGGGGTAGGCACAACCTCTCCTGCATGTCCTATGCACGTTGCAACCAATAATAGCTACACTTGGGGCGCTGGTACACTTAATACGATATATCGCCTTCGTACCGACTCTGGGGTCACCGAGAGCGCAACAGCTCCTATTACGTATACGAACCTATCAGCATACTTTAACGGTTACATTAATTGTGAGGCTATGGTTATGAATTCCGATAAACGTCTTAAGCAAGATATTGAACCAGTGCCGATTGGAAGAGTAAAAGGGTTATACGAAGAAATTGAAGTTAAACGATATCGATGGAAAAAAAGTCCAGAAAAGCTTCCAGAGCTTGGTTTGATATCTCAGGATTTGCTTGAATGCGGATTTATTGATCTCGTTGAACAAGTACCAAATTCCGACTTAAATCTTCAGGAATCGACGGATGACTTATACGAACCAAAAGGGGTACAGCTAAGCGTTAATTATTCAAAAATAGCCGTTTACAATATGCGAATGATTCAAGAGATGATTAGAGACATTGCTGATTTGAAAGAAGTCTTGCTTAGTACTGACTCTGCCTACGTCTGAGCCTTGCTCAGAGACTGAATGTCTTTACTTCTTCTTTTTTTCGTTTAGGCTGATAAGCCCATACACGTCCTCCTGACGTCTGAGTAGAAGCCTCAACTTTCTTAATTGATTTATCTAAATCTGTAGCCCATACTGCGGCTTGTGAGCTCTGTGGTCTATCACGGATGATTAGGTTCTTCATGATTGATTTCAACTCAGCCAGATTGAGATCGGCATTATCCCCGTACACCCCTCCTGAATGCTTGATGATTCTCGGATTAGTAAAAAACATTTACTTTACCTACGTCTAAGCTCTGCTCTATAATAAACGAACGATGATATCCTTGAATTCTTTATCACTAATTAATTGATTCGAATACATATCCACGGATAGACTCTTTAACTGCTTAATAATCGAAGGATTATCATTGCCAAGCTCCATTTCGCCTTTTAGTTTATCATACTCAGCTTTCAGCGCTTCTAAGGGATCAGTCAGTCGATCATAGAAATCGTATTGTAAATGAGTAATTGCGAGGATTTCCTTAAATAACTTTTTATCATCAATTGTTAGCTTATCATAGCGCTCTTGGTTTAATTCATGCTTGAATAGTAAATCTTTGATCATTTGCTGTAAAGCATCACTAATTTCAATCATTGGACCGCATTTGCGACGATTTGGTTGAACGAGACAGAGCTTTTTCGAATCTAAATCTGGCAAACGAATGTATTTGCTACCAATTTGCTTGTAGGTGTACGCAGAGGCTACGGCTTTTCCTTGAATGTCATTCAGATTGAACGGTTGATTCTTACGACGTTTCACACCTTCTAGTGCTTGATATCCTGCTCCAACCAATCCTCTTCCAGCTAAGGTAGGTGTTTGAGGCTCTATTAGCTTAATTCCGTGGTTTAGAAGGATATATCGTAGTAAAGCATCGGCGTTTCTGATTCCTTCTTTATCAGTAACTGATACCGAATCTGAATCAACCCATCCTTGAAGGTCCTCGATCGATCTAATTAGTCTTTGTAGCGTTTCTGACCAGTCGATATTATTAAATAGATGCTGCGTTTTTGAAGGACTATACACATCTCCTAGTCTACTAAAAGCTCTTAGACCTCCTTTCCCACTTCCTTTAGCAAACCATCCTATGTATCGTTGGCTGGGATCAGTTTTACCATTCCGCATAATTGGAATTAAATCGATTTTAAATACATTTCCCTCCGTCATCGATAGTTTGTAATAGTCAACTAAAATCTTCTTAGAATCAGTTGCGGTCATTGATTTGGGAGAATTATACATTGGTATATCATCTCCAGACGATTTGCCTTTATACCAAAAACCATTAGAAGCTGGCTTAAATCGAGATGGATCAGCAGAGATGTGTCTATCATTGTCAACAGGATCAAATTCTAGACCTAGTTCACGTTCTTCAATTTTGTGCATTAGATAGCCGAGCGTTAAAACCCATGAGATATCGCGCAGCTTACCTCTCAAAGGTCGATCAGTGTTCAAATTTTTAATCGATAATTCGTCATTGCGATCAATTACAACTCGAGCAAATTCTAGTTCTGATGAATCTTTAAGAAATGCTCTTGGAGTGATATTATTAGCTTTTAATGCTTCTCCATAGTTATGAAGAATGAAATGCAACGCTGCTTTAGCTCGGGTCTCATCGATTTTAGTATCACTTTCTGAATCCTTTTCTCTCAACGGAAACGCTTGAAATTTGGTTTCGCCATGAATTTGCTCATCAGCTACGCGTTTTCTTAATACATTTGCGTAAGTCCAAGCGTCAGAATCTTCTAGCTGCATTAGGCTAATTTCATCAATACTGTTGCTTTCAGCGTCATAATGGATATATTTGATCATATCTGACGTTTTAACCCAATCGATTAAGTTGGAAGTAGACTTTTTTATACCGTTTGGATATTTGTACAAATTCCCATATTTGCCGATATATCGCTTCTGATCGATAGCTCCGTCTAGCTTAATTGGATGAATTTTCATTGAGATCCAGTTTGGATTAGATCTGAATAATTGTTTAATCCATCTCTTTGATTCTCTTTCTCCACTCACGTCTTGTGTCTTAGGCTCTGCTTCCGTCTCTACGACTACGTCTGGCGACTTAGGTTCAACTGGTTCTTCTACTACTACATCTGGCGACTTTGTAAAAGTAGCTTTAGGTAATTTATGGGTATTTTCCATTTCTGTTTGAGTAGAAGTTGATACTCTGCCTAAGGTCGAGCTATGATCACTAACAGAATCAGATGCCCAAAGAGCTGTCGAAAACATATCACGTTTTACATCTCTCTGCTTAAGACGTCTTTGAGCTTTGCCTAGTAGTTCTAGACGTTTTTGTTCTCTTTGAGCTAAACTCGTGAAATTAGGAAACATATTACTCTGGTAAGCTCTGCTCTATATCAGCCTATTTAAATTTTGACCGATATTTTATCAAATCCGGTTTTTGTTGCCATAATCCCATTGTATACCTGTGGCAAATTTGGTTTCTTCGAATTAATAGACTTTCATAATATGGCATGATTTCGTCGAACGGCAAATCGAAAATCGATTCAAGCTTTTCTTTATGAACGATATTACCAATAGTGTATTTAAACGACCTATCGCTTGAGATATTACTTAGCTCTCGTTTGATGTAGTCTAAACGATCAATATCATGGATCATTGATTGATAATTCTTCAGATTTTCAGACAGTTTTCGCATCTTTTCGTGCATCCGTTTTAGCTCAGTTTTAAACATTTCGATTTTATAGTCTTTTTCGTGTTGCTTGCAATATCCGGTAGATATAGCCTCTCTAGAACACCTCTTATTCGTTTGCGTAATTGCTAAGCATGTCATGTTTTAAAAAAGTTATCTATGTATACTATAAGGTTCGAAAAGAAGTATGGACACAGAGTATCTCGATTTTGATTTTGATCCTATCCCCTACGACAATACTAGAATCGTTGAGGAAGCTGAGCAGTTAGAGAAAATGGAAAAAGAAAGATTGAAGAAAATTAACAGCATGAAGAAAGAAGTTGTTAGTAGAAAATCACATCAAGCATATCTACCTAGAGATTATTTAAATAAGCTTTCTCTAAATCAGAAATTTTAGTTTTATTCACAAGTCTAAGATGCTCTTGAGGCTCCCACGTAGGTTCTTCATAGTCTTTCCACTTGACAAGGTATTTATTCTTACCATTGCGCATTTTTTTATGATCCAATATTCTCTCTACTTCCCAGAATTGCATAGAGTGCTCGTTTGCGTTTGAGGTCTTAGATCTTACAATATTTAAGTCATTTGGAGATTTGAAAAGAATATTGTTGTTCTTTGATTTTATTTTAAGCTTTAGACCGTCTAGTCCTACGATTTCATAAATAGATTTAGAGAACTTAGCTCCTTCTTTGCTAAAGGTCTTAGATGACTTTAAGCGATACCTAACATTTGATCCTTTGGGAAAATCTTTTTGAACTTTCTTAACTAATCGCTTGTTGTGCTCAAGCTCGTTGAACATGACTCTCCCTTCCATTTGATTAGGCGCTGCTTTGATTGCTGAGTGATAAGACGAATTGTAATTTTCAATAGCTTCGTTAAGTAATTTCTGAGTTAGTTTCTTGAAACGAATGATATCTTTCATTCTAGTAAGTCTAGCTTTAATCGTTCTAATAAATCGATCAATCTTGCCGAGAACTGTGTGATCACCAACAAAAGCATTGGCGTGCGTTATTGAATTGCTTTCGAATAACTTTTCAACTTTTCCATTGATAAATTCACTCCCATTGTCGCTCATAACAGCTGTAACGTCATGCTGCGCGATGAATCCTTGGATAGCCTTATGGATTGTTTCAGATCGCTTATTTTGGAGTAATTTAGCAAAGCCAATTCGAGAATTGATGTTGACTCCGATTAGTATTGGCTGCATTTCCCAGAATGCTAAATCAATTTGCCATTCGTTAGGATTGTCTGAAGCTATTTTGAACTCTGAATAATGCTGATTCTTCGCTGAAAATTGCTGAGTGTGTTGATTTGCCTTATACCAATCATTGACTTTCTTCTTAGTTATGGTTGAATCAATAGCTTTTGCTTTACGATAGAGCTTATCAGCGCTCGTATAGCCTGTCTTTGGATCAAAATATAGCTTATCTAAAAGAGACATTGCGCTTGAATTCGCTTCTCTTAGAAACAATCTGGGTCTTGCTATTGATATTGATTGAACATATATCAGAGAGATCAAATTCTAGTCGTTCTCCATTAAATAGCCTTAAGTAAGTGTCATATGTGTCTACCTCTAGAAGCTTTCCAGGAATGCCTTTGCACCTGATATGCTTACCCTTCACATCGTTGCCATCGCAAGCTAATAGATCAAGATAGCTCTTTTTACCGAGGAATATCGATTCATAGGCAAATATTTCTCCACTCGATCCTGGGAGAGAGAAATCTACGTGAAATTGACCCATTTGCTTACCAATGAGTTCCTTTCCATATTTTTCTCTGTATTCGTCTGCAAGGCGAGGGACGGTGCTGTAGTCGATGTGTAGGCTATCGGTGTCCTGATACCATATATCAGCCGAGATGTCTTCTGCTAAGCACATAACGCGATTCATGATATGCTTACTAGAGTCGAGAATTTGAACTCCTAGATGAGCTGAGGAATAGTGAGAAGTCAAAGGTTTATGCTCTTCGAACAAAGCCATTCTATCGCTGATAGGCGTTCGTGAGATCATCTTGTGAATGTTCTTTTTTGTGTAATCTTCAATATTGTCAGGGTTGCGTCTACTATTACTGATGATTTTCTTGGCCTTCACAATCGGTTTCATAAGTAATTTACCGTAAGAGCTGTTCATCATCAGTTTGAGAACATTTTGAAGTGGATTGCCTTCTGCCTTGTATTTAAGACGAGCGTTGAACATCTTTGAAATAGTCGTGCAGATCTGGTCGTTATATCCTTGATCCCAGTAGCAGCCTTCAATAATAGTGCATTTAGCGTTTTGAAAATGAATTAAATCTTCTAGAGCTTGCTTGCCCATGATAATCGTTCTTCCTACGAGATCGTTACTGAAGTTTCGCGATCCGTTATCGAAATAGCTCTGAAGCGGGAAATGACGTTTGATTCCGATATAGTCGATACGAACTCTTGCAATGTAGAAATCAGCATCAGATGGAATTTCATCTTTAAATAGCTTTGGTTTACCTTTGATATAACCATTTAATTCTGACATAGCGCTTGGGTACAGTGATACAGCATCAAAATCGGCTAATTTATGCTTGATATGATGCTTCTGATTATCACGAGTCATCACACGTCCTCCGACAGTCGCTTGGCGAATGAAACCAAGTAGAATCGAATTGACTTCATAGCAACCATCGAAACAGCCTTCGTTGTGCTGATACGCCAGACTGAGCGATGAGATGCTTAAAAATCTGTATACATCAAGTTGGAATTCTTCGTATACGAGCCTACGGAAAGCTTCGAAGCAAGATTTTAGAACGTCTACATCGCGATTACAGTAATGAGTAGCATACATCTCGCAATTAAATCTACCATCTCTAATCGCGCCTATCTTTGCTGCATTAGCTAATAGCGTATCTTTGTCTTTAAAAGAGTTAAGATAATCAATTGGCCAGTAAGATTTGAAATTATCAGCATTAATGAGATTGTGAGGAAACGATTCTTTCTCCAATGAAATAGAATCAGTAGCTCCTTTGAACATTCTAGGGAGGTTGGATAATCCGCCAGCGAGAAAGCTCATAGCATCCTTGATAAGAATCTCACGGCTCTTGTAGAATCCCTCAAGCTGAATCACTTTACTGCCCGAATCAATCATATTCATATTTTTCGAACCAAATGACATGTGTTTCATCAAGAAACGGGAATCGAATCCAGCGTTGTAGGCCCACAGGAGATTGAAGCTCTTCGAAGGAAGACCGTCTAAGAAAAGCTGAGCGCAGTCAAATCCATAAATGCAAAGTGTTTCACTGAATGAAGTTTTAGCGAATCCTTCAGAGGTATCCACCTCGCCAATGCAATACGATAATGCGTACGGAACATGAATGCCATTTTTAACTAGAGTCTCGAAGTCAAAGTAAATGATATTATATTTTTTCACTTCGAAGTATGAATTCGTTTCTTTATCATACGAATTGAATGGCGAACGACCATCTTTAAAAATCATTTTTTCCTCATCATTACTCTTACGACCCATCTCCTTGAAATGAAAAGCGTTGAAATCATCTTTAGTTAGTTTACGAACCTCTTGATACTTGTTATTGAGTAGATATGGCATGTTTCTCTGAGTGATCGGCGTTAACAATTTTTCGCGATTATGATATAGATAACTAATGACCTCGTAGCTGTCTAACAATTTGATCCTATTGCTCTTAAACGAAGCTTTTCCATTCTTAACAATAAAGTCAGCTCGTTGATGTTTTTCAACTAACTCAGGATTATCCAAAGCAGCTTTAGTAACCTTTGTAGGCAAAATCGCAAAAAGATGCTCTCCAACTGACCCAAGCTCGATAGCTTCAGAATCCTTATTTCCATAAATGGTTGTGGTATTATCAGCGCGTCCAGTTTCCTTTTTAAGTTTGTATTGCTTAACACTGATAGTCAAACCGAAATTAAGTGCAGTCTTGCGAATAAAATCAACCGTTGCGCCAGAATTGAACATCAATTGAGAAATTTGCTTAACATAGTTTTCCGAGAGACCAGCTTTGTAGAGAGCGAATAGAAAACAAGGATAATTCAGTGCTTTCCAATCTTCATCTTTTTCAAAAGCAAATATATGGTCGATATAATCGTTCTCAACCCAAAAGTCAGTTGAATATACTTGAAAAGCATCAAGATTGTAGTAATCTGATTTCATTAAATATCTGAAGAAATTTTTACGCTCGCTTTTCGAGTGTTTTGGGTTTGGAAGCCATTCCAGTGCAACTTTAGAAGAAGGAATAATATTCAACTCGATATCGGCTCCGGAGCTATACTGGTTCTCCTCGTTGATGAAGAGATTGTCAATATTCATGATTCGGTCGTTGAGATGAAAAGTCTTAACAATCTTTTCATTTGAATCCTTGATATGGAGTAGAAGTTTTCTGTCTGCTGGTGAAACGATATCCTTACGAATACGCTTAAATCGACTGAGCGTTAGGTCAAACTTTCCTGAGGTCTGGTTGATTGCGTTAAGCAAAGTCTTGTCCTTGTTTGTCTTAGCTAGACGGAACGTCTTAGTGATTGTGCTGACTTTTGAATTTTTGAATTCAGCGATGGCTCTCTCCATTTGATGAGTAGATGATCTCCAATCAGCATTCTTAATACCATTACGCTTGATGAAAGCATATAATTCGCTACGCTTACTTATTGACTTCTTGAGATTCTTAGTGATCGGCATGACTATATTGACCTGGTGATAAAAATATTATATTATACTTAGTATATTATAATATATTATATCAGTATCAAAAATACTTGGTGTTTAATACTATATTATAATACCAAGTATCAATTTAGAAAAAAAATTAAAAAATATTTTTTAATCAAGAGCAATTGCTGCTGGAAGACTAGATTTCTTATTTATGGTGTATCGCTTGTGGCGTTCATTGATTTGTTCACGATGTTGATCATCGTACGCCTTTTGCTTAGCAAGAATCTTTTCACGATGGTTATAGTAATAACGCTTCTTGGTAGCTAGTAGACGTTCTTTATTCGCTTGGTATTTTTCCGGAGAGTAAGCCATGATGATTATATACTTAGTAGCGATAATGCTTAAGATAAAAAAAATATTTTGTAGGCTCACTTACATGAATAGCATCTGACTCACTTCTCTGAACTCATAACGAGTCTGAAACCAACTTTGTTTCATAAGCCATTTACAGTAGTCTACATCTTTGAGCATCGTTTGAAGATCATCATATTTTGATGAAAAACTTAGACGGATAGGCTTGTTGTAGTCAATGATATCGTCGTCAATCGATAGCTGATCGCAATAATCATAATTCGGTATAACTATGGGCTTCGCATGAATCTTATTATCATTATGATAAGTTTTATGAAGCTCACAGAACTTACGACACGAACCACATCGTCTTGTCCATTTTCTATTGTCTTCATAGCATTCGATACAGGTGCGATTCATTCTGTTGAAATGTTTGATACAAACAGATCCAACAAACTCGAGTTTTCCTGTTATCTTATGCATTATTAAATGATTCCACTTGATTGGTGTCCCGCAATGACACTCTTGTATCATTTCGGGGATTTCAGTCTTCTTGAATGAGTCATTCGTGTAAATCGGTTTTTTCCATTTATTTTCCGTTTTCCTATGAGAAACCGTTCCTGGACTAAAGTTAAATCGTAACCCAGTGTCGACATAGTCATCGATATTACCAAGGTATGCAACGAGGTTCTGATACTTATCCATCGTGTTAGTTATACTTAGTATTTTATCTTTCTAATTAGACTTACTTTTCATACAATAGTTTTTTGAAAATTCTCCTATAGTATGTGAGACTCCTTCTCGTTGAAAGGGTGCAAATGCCCCATTATTGAAGTATGTGGTAAATCATTTCTTCGCATGTGAGGATCTTAGAGACCCTGTGAATGATAAAGAAATTTCGTGACATGAATTGACTTCTAGAGAATGAATTAGTGACATTAGATGCATTTAAGGCTTGTTTTGATTAGAGATAGTTAAAGGTTCTGTAACTAACATTTTAACCATAGGAATGATAAAATATTCTAAGTGATATTATCACACTTAGAGAGGTTCTAGTTATAATTTTATAAAGGGGGTGCAAATGCCCCCTTATGAGTACATAGTCTCTTCCAGCCACCGAAGAAAAACATGGCGTCGGGTTCGCCGTCTCTCCTCGCCTACGGCCATACCTTTACAGGTACTGGGCACACAGCGACAGAATCGGGATTTTGCAACTCTTCATGCCACATGTCGGCCGAACCGTCATCTCTGTGTGCGCCCCTCACAGTGGTCACTGCCTCAAAGCCATCGACAAATTCTACGCTGAACTCGACAGTGCCCTCGACAAACTCGCCCGACGAGATGTCACTATCATCACTGGGGACTCCAACGCTAAACTCGGACGCCGCGCACCCGGCGGGCCCTTCATGGGCCCTCACGGACGTGGCTGTCGCAACCGCAACGACTACACCATCACTGACTTTTGTTATTCTCATCGTCTTTTTGCGACGAGCACAGGCTTCCAAAAACGCGCAAAGCACAGAACGACTTGGAGCGAACGCCGGACGACCTACAGCCTATTCAACCAAATCGACTACATCCTCTGTCCGCAATCCTGTCGGAAATTTTGCATGGACGCACGATCATGGGGAGGTGCCATCACGACGTCTGATCACAAGCTCGTCACTGCGGTCTTCATCTTTGAATACGTGCACCAGGACACCACCAAGACCAATGTCACAGCTTACACTCGCCCGTGACCGCCTCGTCCACGACGACGAGATCCAATTTGAGTACATCCAGACGCTTCACAATGCAGTTGCTGGTCCTAGCACTGCTGCCGCCAGACCTATTGAGAAGTGGACCTCACTGTTCGACCGTATCAAAGAAACTGCGGAAGCTACCATTGGCTACCGCACTTTATCACCACGGCAAATGCGCTACAAGGATCCAGTTTTAGAAGACCTTTCGTCACGCCAACGCGACCTCCAAATACGGATCTACAATGATGTCAAGGCGAATACCTACACACTACGACGCGAAAGCAACGCGATCCTCCAGCAAATTCAATTTCGATACCGGGACCTTGCAACCAAGGTTATCGACGAAAAGATCAAGCGGATTGAAGACTTAAGCCCTACGGCCCAAGTTCACGAAGCTGTACGTGATGTGACCCGAACAGATACTGTTACGCGACACCAACGGTAAGTACACCCTGGACCGGCAAACTATTAACTCCCTTATCTGTGACCACTTTCGAAAGCAATTTTTCATTGACACGCGGTCTTCCATCGACACGGACAAGACTGCGAGACCCTTGGACACCCCGATCACGGCAGATAAATCTCTATTCGCGCTAAAACGTCTCCCTAACGGTCGAGCATCAGAGCCGAACGAGACCCCAGCAGAACTGCTCAAATATGGCGCAGAAGTTCTCGCTCAGAAACTAGCAACACTCGTTAACGCTTTACACAGGGCGAACCTCTCGAGATCGGTGAAGGCATCCTGCTATGCCTACCCAAACCGAACAAACCACGAGGGGAATGCTCAAGCCTACGACCAATTGTTCTTCTCAACAGCATCCGGAAAGCCATCTCGCTCATCGTACTTGAGCGCATCACTCCAGCAGTCAACAACTTTCTATCTCCACACCAATTTGGATTTCGGAAACATCGGAGTACTGCTGATGCAGTATGGACTCATCGATGGTTGAGCGCCCGAGTACAAAAATTCCGTGAACGCATTCAAGTTCTCGGTATAGACCTGCCCAGGACGTTTGATACTATCGACCGACAGAAACTGCTCGACGTTCTTCACAGCCTTCTACCCGATGATGAAGTCCGGCTGATACGATTACTGCTGCACAAGACCACGCTCTCTCTTCGATCAGGATACCCTCAAGCCGTTTGACAGTAACACGGGTACACCTCAAGGCGACTCACTTTCATCTGTTTTGTTTGTGGTTTACTTAGAAGCAGCATTAAGAGAAGTAGCTAGCGAACTCGACGTACCTCACGACCTACTGGAGCAAATGGTTGTCTACGCGGACGATGCCGACTTCATCTGCAGAGTCCCCACGGCCGTTACAACAATCCTAGAACAAGCCCCTGGAATCATATACAAGACGAAAATCACCTTACTGCAACGCCATATACGACCATCCGGGGCAAACCGACTTTCTCGAGCTGCTGAGGAAAAGTAGCGCTCAACCCGGAAACTTGGTTCTCTACTTGGAGACACAGAAGACCTTACCCGGCGCAAAATACTTGCTGCGGCGGCACTACGTCGTCTTTGGGTCGTTTGGCTCCGTCCACACTACTTGACCGACAAGACACGCATCCGACTCTACAACTGCTAAACGCCCTCCCGATCCTGCTCAACAACTGTGGTACATGGGCGCTGACCTACAACGCCTGGAAAGTTTTCATCGCCGCCAACTCCGTAGTGTTATCAATATTCGCTACCCACGCCGCATTTCTAATGCAGATCTTTACGAAATTTGCGAGGAACGCCCACTACGACTCCGGATCACGGCAGCCCGCTGGGGACTGCTCGGTCACATTCTTCGGCGACCAGACATCCCGGCATATCTCCAGATGAAAGCGTACTTCGCTCCTAGCGACGCAGGCAAGTGGCGCGGCAAGCCCCGCACTACACTTCCCGTTATCCTTGACGCAGATCTCGCTTCCAGTGGCGCCGGATTCCGCCTAAGGACTGAACAAGACCTCTACGAACTTCAACGGCTCGCTGATAACCGCGGCAGCTGGAAGGAACTCTCAACTACAATATGTAACTCTTTGCCCATGACAGGAGGCTCGACGTATGTGGACACCACTCTATGCCACCGACTAGCAAAATTGAGCCTAGCGCAGGTGTAATTTGGCTACGCGAACACGTAACAGCTTACCTTACCATACTGCGCTCGCGTTGCCAATCCACATGCGTAGGTAGGTCTGGTTCCTGTCTGTGGCCGTCCAAGCTGGCCCCAGTGCAGAGCGGCTTGGGCAGCATTCATTAACTCTCGTACGTTAATTAAGTTCGTCGCTTTGGATGTTGCAAATGGTTGGCGGAGAGATGCGTCGAATGCCAGGCGGATGTACCGTTTCAACTGTGGTTCCAGGGCACAAAGACCAGCGTCTGACGCGTCCATCATGACGTTACGCGTTGGTTGCTGGAGTTGAGCAAAATGCTCCACAGGGCTTGATTTGAATTAATGTTGCAGCCCCAGCACAGCCATGAATCACCTCCGGTCATCTCACACGTCTTGATAAATAGCACGGCGAGTGTGTTGGTGCATGAATGTTCCTGCGAACACTTGAACGTTTTGATAAAACGATCGAGCAGCTGGAAAGCAGGTTGAGATGTAGCACAGACGGCCGAGAAGCTTGTTGATGATAGGCCCAGTCCAGCTCGTACTGGGTAGCACCCAGCGACCTGATCGCTTGATTTCGATAGTTTTTTTCTCCGGTACGGACACGGTTCCTGTCGTGGTATGCCAGACGAGCCCCAGTGTTTTCGTAGACGTTGACCACTCGGTAAATTTGTCGTTGTTAATGGCGTTGGATCCTAGCACCACGGCCATGGCATTTCGCAGTGCAAAGTTTACCTCCATACAGCGCGTTCCGGTGTCGAGCTCGACATATATATGATCGCCACACCAAACATTCCCTACTAGTGGGCTGGAATCAAGAGGAGCAAGGGAGCGATAAGGACACTGCTGTTGGTACAGAAAAATTTATGAGAGATCCTGCTAACGAATAGTATGCTGGTGAACCGCACCATCCGAAACCGCATGAGAGATCGATGACGAGGAAACTTTTGAAGCGGAACGCGAACTTGTGGACGTGCTGGGCGCTAACCGGGATGTACCGAAAGGCGCCGGATACATCGCCAAGCATCATCAGGACCGGGCGACCTACGGGTACGCAGCTCGAAAATTCGACGCGCGATGTCTTCGTCCTCGTCGCTGCTCTCACAGCTAACATCGTTCTCCAACCAACGTCCTCACTGTCCGAATCTGAGAGCCAGAAGATTAATCGTACTGGGTAGCACCCAGCGACCTGATCGCTTGATTTCGATAGTTTTTTCTCCGGTACGGACACGGTTCCTGTCGTGGTATGCCAGACGAGCCCCAGTGTTTTCGTAGACGTTGACCACTCGGTAAATTTGGCGTTGTTAATGGCGTTGGATCCTAGCACCACGGCCATGGCATTTCGCAGTGCAAAGTTTACCTCCATACAGCGCGTTCCGGTGTCGAGCTCGACATATATATGATCGCCACACCAAACATTCCCTACTAGTGGGCTGGAATCAAGAGGAGCAAGGGAGCGATAAGGACACTGCTGTTGGTACAGAAAAATTTATGAGAGATCCTGCTAACGAATAGTATGCTGGTGAACCGCACCATCCGAAACCGCATGAGAGATCGATGACGAGGAAACTTTTGAAGCGGAACGCGAACTTGTGGACGTGCTGGGCGCTAACCGGGATGTACCGAAAGGCGCCGGATACATCGCCAAGCATCATCAGGACCGGGCGACCTACGGGTACGCAGCTCGAAAATTCGACGCGCGATGTCTTCGTCCTCGTCGCTGCTCTCACAGCTAACATCGTTCTCCAACCAACGTCCTCACTGTCCGAATCTGAGAGCCAGAAGATTAATCGTACTGGGTAGCACCCAGCGACCTGATCGCTTGATTTCGATAGTTTTTTCTCCGGTACGGACACGGTTCCTGTCGTGGTATGCCAGACGAGCCCCAGTGTTTTCGTAGACGTTGACCACTCGGTAAATTTGTCGTTGTTAATGGCGTTGGATCCTAGCACCACGGCCATGGCATTTCGCAGTGCAAAGTTTACCTCCATACAGCGCGTTCCGGTGTCGAGCTCGACATATATATGATCGCCACACCAAACATTCCCTACTAGTGGGCTGGAATCAAGAGGAGCAAGGGAGCGATAAGGACACTGCTGTTGGTACAGAAAAATTTATGAGAGATCCTGCTAACGAATAGTATGCTGGTGAACCGCACCATCCGAAACCGCATGAGAGATCGATGACGAGGAAACTTTTGAAGCGGAACGCGAACTTGTGGACGTGCTGGGCGCTAACCGGGATGTACCGAAAGGCGCCGGATACATCGCCAAGCATCATCAGGACCGGGCGACCTACGGGTACGCAGCTCGAAAATTCGACGCGCGATGTCTTCGTCCTCGTCGCTGCTCTCGCAGCTAACATCGTTCTCCAACCAACGTCCTCACTGTCCGAATCTGAGAGCCAGAAGATTCACTGGCTCTGGGGACCGAGCTCATCAGTGCCATTATGCTCATCAGGTTGATTCTGGTTCTTTGAGTGGTTGTTTTCCCTTTGCCCCGCTTCCCGCGTCGTCGAGTGTTTGCGTTGACCTTGTTCCCTGGCTTCCTGCGCCAACACGCAATATCAGCTAGTTTGGCGACGTAGTCCTGGGAATCTTTTTTATTTTGGAGACAAACGTGACTATGTTGGGGAGTGGGGAGAAAGCGCCATTCAGCTCTCTGTGAAAACGCTCCAAGGGGTTGTTTGCCCTCGTTATTATCTCACCTGGAACCGTGAATACATTCCATTCGTCAATCTTGTAGTGATCCAGCCACGTCGTCCAGAAGTATGCCCAAAAGACTTTTCACTTGCGATGTGAGTACGATTCACAACGCTTCCTGATCTCTCTTCACCCACTTAATACCCCTTCCAGACGCTAGTTTCGGATCAACGTTGGTTAGCAGGTCTAAGACGCCTCTAGTCATGGCAAGTTTGATCTCAGCTTCTAGAATGTGAGGGACCTTCTTCATGCGACGACGCATTGCTTGTTTCCAGTGAAAGAAGCACCCAACTAGGGTAGATTTCTCGAATTGTTTGGACCGCGTCAAGCAGTGCTATTTCGAAGTCGCACACAACTTTGCCAGGTTCTAGTTTTTCAAACGTATCTCGAAAAATAATTTCCATAATGTCGAAGTACATGTCTTTCGTTTATCCAGTGCACAACACAAAGTAGACTGGTACGAACAGCTCACTTGCTCTGTCGTGGACCATGACTATAATGCATTGCTTGAAATTAATCGGAACGCATCTAAATGTTCCATCGACGAAGATGGATACACCATGGTACATGAGGAGTTGCCGTAGTACTGGGTGAGCCCACCCAATGATCCGTTGGGGCTTAGCTGTAGGATCGGTGCTTCGGCGATATAAATGGAGCTGAAAGAAGTTTAAAGGTTTGCTCTCAACCATTGAAAGCGGCGGAACCTCAACCATCCCTTACAGGTGCGACCCGTATTGCTTTCGGCGAATTCGATAGACGACTAGTTACTTGTTCCTCCATCAACCCTTTTTCGTATGGCACCGCCTACAGGCAAGAGCTTTGCTTTCGCGACTTTCCAAATGGCACGAACGGGCTTGGACAGGTCCATGATGCAGAGCGTGTCAACCATTTTCTTCATACGAGTAGTCATGTTGATGATATGAGCCACTTCAGATTGAGTAGGGAGACAAGCGTGATCTCCAGTTACTGTACGCCCACCAGCTGAGTACAAGCGAAGAAGTGGTTTGCATCCTGTGTTTCGGTACCCGCTGCAACGGAAAGTAATTTTGCGCATCGACATTCAACCTTTGGTGTACTTGATTCCGTTGTGATAGATGGTGGTGTCTCCAGACCGGCTCCGTGGCTTTGGAGAGGCTCTGGTCGATGAAGCAACTGGGCGATGAGGACTTGTAGTGGATTTGAGAGTCAAACTCGTGTATACTTTCGTATTACGGCCAATGCTGAGGGAAGAGGTCTTAAGGAGCTCCTGCTCCGAGAGCCTGTACTCCCAGCATTAAATCTGTTGTTTCTGACGGCGTTGGCCCTCGGACATCCGGTGTAGGCGCCGTTGACACCGACTGTGACGTCTGTACCCAGCGTCACAGGTCTTGGAACTTCTGCGCTAGACCGATGAAGTTTTATCAATGAAAGCCTTGGCATCCGCAGGGATAGCGAATGGTTTGAAGTGAGCTCTTCTTGGATCAAGCCATTGACCCGAAGCTGGCCCACTGCAGCCTTTCTTGGACAGATACTGCATGCACAGGGCCTTGTTGCCCTGTTTGGGCAACATGGCGAGAAGCTCTCGGGGAACAGTGGACGGTTTAGGTGCTCGATGTTCGCGAGACAGCGTTAGTCGGGTCCCCGCTGGAGCTCAAGCTACCTTGGCTACCACCAGTGCCGTGAGTTGTCGCTTGTGATGAGCCTGAACACGCTCCATAAGGCGGTCGTCATTCCGAGTAAATTCCTTCGCTATGAGCGCTGCCGTCTGAAGGTTGGATGCTATGACTTCGCCTCGAAACTTGCCGAGCTTGAAGTATATCCAAGAGGCCAATGAGTTGCAGATAGCGGTATTGGGTCGCGACAACAGCGCCAATTGCTCCGTGAATGATACGCCGGCTTTGATGAACTTGCTCACCGTGCTATTGTAAAAACCGTCTAGTACCGGGATATCGTCGTCGTCGGGAAACAGGATGTCGTGATCCGACTCAGCATCGCGGTTTCGCTTGCGGAGAGGGCGATTTTGTAGCCGAACGAGGTCGATGTCGGCCTGCTGTGTAGGTGGTACATCTGTCTTCGTTTCATCATCTGAATCACTAAATACTAAATCAAGGGTGCTAGTCTCTGGTGCATTAGCGCTAGCGTTAGTTGGCACATATGAAGTCGCTGAAGTCTCTGGCTGGGCAAGTTGAGGGTCAGTGAAAACGTCCGTCGCGCTGCTACTCCTTCGACCAAGTTCACAGCCCACGACGTGCTGGCGCCGGACGAACTTGATCTCGAGTGTACCTAGGGATTGAGGGAACACTAAGCATCGTGGATAGTATCGAAGATGGAAGGCCGGATCTACTCCTTCCACACGCGACGATGGTCTCGTTCTGTCGGTCCAGTAGCTCGAACGCGTTTAACACCATCGTGTTTACCATAGCGCCCATTTGAAGAGCGTAATTTAATCTCTCAACGACGATCAGACTCTGTGGGTTTGTAAGAGGGATACGTTGAGTTTGTTTGTCAATGTGACCATGGAGAATCGCCGTATTATCTTGCATACTGTAGCCGGACACTGAGACCATAGTCCCAACGGACGCTGGTCGGACTGAACAAATGCAATGGGATGTCCGACGTACGAACCTGGCGACAACTCTGTTTCGTTTGTATCCACTATGCGATGGCGCAGAATAGACGCCTTAACTCGAACTCGGAGTTTTCCTCGTTGTCGTCGGGACCTGTTTTTCGGACAGTGGCTGAACCTTCTTGAACCTCAGTAACACGAACGTACGTGAAGCCATCATGCGAAGGCACTTGCGAAGGACCGAGGAAGGCGATGGCATCATCTGAAACCGACGTAGTACTCATGATAGGGCCGAGTGGACTTGGAAAGTTGGCTAGTAGTTTTGTGCCTTATCAGGACGACAACAACTCGAGAATGACCTCTGTTCTGTTCTGGTTGCGGGCTCGCGTCCTCGATGCTCACCGCAAAAAAAACCCCAGCATGATACGAAACTCCTTTCGCCCTTCCGGAAACCTGAGTATCCTCCGGATACTCACCACCGCCTTTTGACCTCCCTTCGTTCACTACGATGAACCCCATTACAATCAGAAACGCCACCTTACATTCCATCGGGAAAGCGACCTGCTCCACAGGAAGCACCTCAAGGCGGTGCGCCTTAAAACATAGAAATAGCTCATATGAACACGCTGGGCGACAATATCCAGATATTCCAGAGTGCGGTTCACTTTCAGCATTTCCAACAGCGCAATATAGAACTATGATAAAGGGTCTTTGATCCAACCGAACGCGCATGCGTCGCGCACATTTGGTAAATGGTTTTTTAGGAACGGCCATAAAATTGAGGAATGGTTACTGAAATCTGGGGAAGGACAGAAAAATGAGTAAAACAATGAATTTGATATCCCATCTGGTCTGGAGTAATAGATACTGTTTTTTTAGTAAAGTGATTTCGAGCAGAAACCTAAGTATGTAGTAAATTCGAGCTTACAGTATCTTGGAGGCCATTTTTTCTCTTATTTCCGCAGGACCTCCCATACAGACCTATCTATCCTACTTTGGCTTACATGTGGATTGTTGTTCTTACGTTGAATCCGAGTATATAAGCTTTACGCTCTCGGCGAGCTCCTCGCACTCAATCTTCACTGATTCGCCGTTTGATAGCTTAACCACATGAAGAATCCATCTCTCTCAGTCCTTGTCATGACGACCCCAGCACGTGTCTCGGGCTCCCCAACTTCGGTTTGGTTTGAGAACGTTCCTGTTGATGTAATGGTTTGAGTAGAGTCGTTAGAGCAGTACAGAATAGAGTGAGGACACAGGTAGAGAGGTTTAGGCGGCGATAATAGAGAGGAAGCCTTGAATGTAGGAGAAGAAGACGCTTGTGTAGTGAAGATGATAAAAGAAGAAGGTTTTGAAGGGGACTTGGTAACAGCAGAAGTGATGAATTATTAAAAGAGAGTCTGGTGTCCTGAAAGGGAATTGTTCTCCACCAACCAATCCGGTTGTATGCTAAATCTCTATTTGTCATATAGTATTTATAATAGCACGGGTATATTCCCCTATATAGTCATCATCACATCGGAAATGGTTACTTCAACAGTTCCAATGCAACGGCCGTGCTGGAAACGTTAAGAAGGGACTAACCAAGATCTCAACCGAGAAAGTTCGCAACCGAGAAGGATGCTTACAAACTGCGATCTTCGCACAAGGAACCCCTGTTCTTCTTCTGACATCCTAACTAATTGACGAACCGTGTTTACTCAGAATTCAGACTGCTCAAAAACGCTGCGGTTGATAATTAGAGAATTACTCATAAAGTAGAATTTTACTCAGAAATAAAAATAATGGTAAATAAGGCATTACTGAAAAGTCAGAATATATAAATCACAATTAAGCGGCACCCGTTTTTTTAGGGTCACACAGTGCGTCGGCGATGCCCCCAAAAACGTATGAGATGAATAATCCAATACCAGTTCTCGAACGTTGTTGTCCCGGAGGCTGAAACGCATCTCTACCATGCACGTGCTCACAGTCAGTTCGATCAGGTTTGGGCAGCATGCCACGATGCCTTCCAAGTCCATTGTATTAAAGTTTTCGAAAGTGAAAGAAAGGTGCGTAAGTGAAGCTCCCACAATGAGAAACAGTCCCTGAACGTAACGGGGTTGCACGGGTTTGCACCTGGTGTGTTTCACACATGAATACACTTTTGTGTAAGGTACATATTTGATGTTAGGACACTCGAGGGAGTGTGTGTGGCTGAAAGCCACACGTTATGCATTTGAAGTAGGATTATACTTGGTTTTACTATGTTAGATAGTTAAACACATACATTTACCCCTAGGCGGCTAGCCGCAATAAAAGATAAATAAACAGTTTGGATTTGGAACACAAAGTGAAAAGTCATTTTATTAAGGTCGCAAGGGAAATGGCCGCCGACCAGTTAAGGGCTGAACCAAAGTTTCGACCAATAAAACTTGCTATACGCAAATGAGAGTCTGTGAGTGGTCGAAATACGCTAATTACGAAACCTTCATACATTGATAGACGAATGGCGGGAAATAATTGCCTTGGGTCTCCTGCAGACCGCCACCAGATCCTGCGTAAGTCCCAGGAGGTGGCACTCCTTGTCTGTGACCGCTCTGTTGGGGATGGCTGGTACCGGCGATTTATGGAGCGCCACCCAACACTGGCAAGTCGCACGGCTCAGAAGCTCACGCTGAAGCGGAATAATGTTGACGCTACGAATCTGACTACGTTGTTTAACACGCTAGCCCAGCTATTTATTGAGCTGAAGCTGGATACGTCGCGCGTATTCAACATGGATGAAACGGCCTTTCAAACACGAAACAAGAGCAAAGAGTGGTGGCGGTGCGCGGATTCTCTAACGTGTGGAGCATGGATCCTGTTATTAATTTTCAACTGACTATTGTGGCATGTGGGAGCGGTGCTGGCTTTGTCGTGCCACCCGCCTTCGTCCTACCGGGACAGACGGTTGAATGGAATATACTGAAGAACTGTGATATACCTGGGGCTTCAATTACTACGTCTAGCTCAGGTTTTATCAATACGTTCTTGTTTGAGAAGCGGTTGCAATTCTTCGCAAAATCTGTGCCAAGTTCCATGATGTGGCCAATGCTGCTTTTACTAGACGGTTGCAGCTCCCATTACTCCGCGGGCATGGTCGACAAGGCCTCAGATTTGGACATCATGCTCGTTTTGCTACCGCCAAATGGGCCCTCAATAAGCTAGCCGCCTTAACGACTGAGCTGACAGCACTAATTGAGAAATGCGAAAATCACTTTGACAAGTTGGTGTACCCTCGCTATTTAATATACTGTTAATTTTAATATCTTCTTTCCCCGATAAGAAGATACAGTAACCCGATCCCTATATTATGCGAATTTTGTGGTCGTCACTCTGTACACAACCTTTACTTTATTTAAGTCAGAATCCGGCCCATAATTGGCAATCGGCTCAAAATCAAGAGCAAATTTCACAGAACCATTATGTCATCAATTTGATTGGTCGGGCAGCACAAAAAATATCAAGGATCAGAAGAAATGGCGGGCTTTCCAACCCTGCAAGATTTTTTCTCTTCCGATAACGCGAACCTGAGTTATGAGAACTCGAAAACGGCCCCAAACTGGCCATTTCCCTTAGTTAGTAGGTGCCTTCGGATATTAAGGCATATTAACCCTTAATAAGGTGTGTGTTAATCCTTGACTCGTTGGGTTAATCGTCTTTCTCTGACGTTAAGCTACGGCAGCCCCGCTGCACTTGGTAGCACTTGTAATCAATCCTGCGACTGAGGCTTTTGACTGATCCCTCTGAGAGGATGGAACACGCTGTGCTCGCGAGCTTGCCTCCTGACCAGCAAGAGACGCTTAAAAAGCTTATGTCTCTGTTGGGCCCCAAGGGCATTGCTCATCTTGCTTCGCAAGGGCCAGAGGCGGTGTCCGCCAGACTGGAGGTTTTTGCAAGCTACGAGAAGGTGCGCTTAGAGCATGTTCAAGAGCGCGTGAGCGCAACGGCGCCCGCCGCATCGTCCGCGGTAGCGTCGTCGACGCACGAGTGGTCTAATTGACCGAAGCCGCTCATGTTGAGCGTAGTGACCTTCGAAGGGAAGGAAGGGGAGAATCTTCTTCTCTGGACCCGAGAGGTCGAGATGGCCATGGGACCGGCCTTGCTCCAGACTGAGCATCAGCGCGTAGCGCTGGCGATCTCGAAGCTCGGTGGCCGAGCTAGAGAATGGGCACTAACGTGCGGCACGTCTGTGGACGTTGCTTTCCCGACTTGGGATCAGCTGAAACAGCAACTAGTGCGCGTATTCGCGCCGCCTAACCAGGCGTACCGTATACGGTCAAAGTTCTTTGCTACCCGCCAGGGTAAAAAGGAGTTATTGGACTATGTCCAGGAGTTAAGAGCTCTGATCGCCGGTATGGCGTCGAGCCCTCTCCCCGAGGTGGTCGCTGTGACCGTGTTTATGGAGGGCCTGCGCACGGGCGCTGCCCGAACGGAAGTTTTCCGTGTTCACCCTGCTGTGGTGAAGCGCGAGGGAGAAAAATCGCTGGATGATGTGGATTGACCGATTGTGATCAAGGTGGGCAAGTGATTTGATCTGCCGAGCGCCTCAGATCTGATTCGGTCTGGGCCTGATTCTGATGGAGTACCAAATTTTGGGTACTGATCGATGGATCGAAGTGGATTCTGAAAGTGTACCGAAATTCGGGTACTGATCAAGGTGGATCGAAGGGTGCAAACATTTCGATACACGGGCCTGATCGTGATCGAGAAGTGGATCGACATGGTGCGATCATTCCAGTACGCAGCCTGATCAAGAGTCGCATGTACCGATCTAGGGGTACATCGGTTGAAGTTCAAGGTAGCCAGTCAGCTGCGAAGGGGATGGGCAGAGGATGGGAGGAAAGGGAAAGGATAGGAAGGATTTAAGATGGTTAACAGAGAGAGAGATTTTCCTTGTAGCACGCAAGTGGTGTTCCGCAGAATTCCAAGGCTGGGAAGTATATTGGCCCCCCTTGACGAAGGACCCCAAGACGCTCAAGAAGAATAGACGCACCAACACCTGGGAAGCTTGGCCAGGTCAACGCTTCTCTCTCCACCCCCTCAACTCCACCGCTAACAGTAGGCGGCCCAAGCATCAACATTGGAACACATTGGCCCCCTTTGGAACAACACCAGCCCGAAGGACAACACAGAGTGATCAAGTTTATTCAAGCTCTGATCTACTCTACCCCACGGACGATCAAGTGAAGAAGTATCCACAAGATCGCCAACCGATAACCCCTGAGTGCCGTCCACACTCCAGCCCAGCCAAGAACAAACAACCTCTTGATCTCTCTAGGTCACCCACGAAGAGCGCTAACCCCGCCAGGTCAACGGGTACACAAGGTGAGAAGATCTTCAGACCCCACGGTCGATCGGAGTACCCCCTCCGTTAGTTGGCAGTCCGGCCCCTCTGTGTGTGAGTGCCCCTCGCGTCGAAAATCTTCGCGGACCACTACACCACAATGGTGCGCGTGCCCGGATCTTCTGGTGACCTTGGATATCACCGTGAGTCCAGTCAAGAAGAGGCCAAGATCAAGGTTGAGCCAGGAAGTATCGGCGCGTCGACGGAAGGTGTATCGCCGTCGTCGCATCTGAAGAGTGAAGAGTACACCGAACGTCAGAGCCCTGGGAGGAGCTCTGGCGGGGTCAAGGAGGAAGGTTCAGCGATGGACCTTGAAGAAAAACCTCACCCTCCTCCCTTGGGCCCTTCGGGGCCCCCCGCGGACCGCGACGCGAGTCGTAATCCGCCGGATGAAGATCCATCCGTGAAAACGGAAGGACCTTCATCCAAAACCACCACCCCCACTCCGCACCCCTCCTCGAAGAAGTCGAAGAAGGCGACGCCGAAGCCGGCGAAGATGAAGCTGAAGGCACCCGACGCGGACGAGAGTGGTGATGCCAAGACTTGGACAGAAGACGAGCTGCGTGTCGTCCTCTACCGGAAGAAACGTCGCGCGTTCTTGATCGACGACCCGGTCATGAAGATGATGAAGCCGAAGTTGATCGGCGATCTTCAAGGCCCGGTGATCAAGCCAGCCAAGCCGGTAGATCAAGCGGCGGCGATCAGCGCCCTGATGCGCATGCTGAAGGAAGCGGGGATCGTGGCCGGCAGCTTCAACGCTGAGGAACTGCTCGAGCTTGATCTTCCCATACTGGAAGGATCCACCAAGCACTTGGTGAAGCTGCTCACACCGCTGGTAGGCGCCGTCATCTCGACCGCTGATCAGGGACTGACAACGACGTACTCAAGTCAGTCCGGATCACCTCACTCCTCGTTCGCGTCTGCGAAGACATCTGCGAGGGTGTCGGAGGCGGGATCCGATAGCTCGATCGAGCTGAACAGGATGACGCTTGGACCGGCTGGAGCAGCCATGCTGGAAGCCAGGAAGAAAGAGTCGAGCCTGGCGCCGGTGTCAACCGTAGCGTCCAGTGGTAGCCTTCAATCGTTCTTCAATGCCGCGATGGACCGCTACCAGAAGGAGCAAGAAGCTGTCGTCGCTCGGACGCCGCGCATGCCTGATCTCCCGAAGAATGTCGGCACTCAAGACGTCGACATGGAGTCGGTCGGACCACATCATGATCATCCAGAAGAGTATGACCCAGATGACTTGAGCATCGAGGTTCCACGCGTCAACGCTGTGTCGTCCGCCGAAGCCTCGTCGTCAGCGGGTACATCTTCAGTCCCTCGAGTCAGGATCTCCGCGATCTCCGAGCTGAAGGAGTTCTCCGGCAAAGACTTCGACGAAGAGAAGGCCAGAAGCTGGTTGAGCAAGGTGAAGTCCGCGTTCGCCCGTGATCAAGCGACCGACAGCGAGAAGTGCATTGTCTTCAGCAACCTTCTAGTTGGTCCGGCACGAAACTGGTACCAGCAGCTGGGGAGAACCACCCGTAGCAAGTGGAATGACTTGCTAGGCGACTTCCGAGTCGAATATTGTGGGCTGGGCGTGTCACTCGCGAGGCAGTATTACCACGCGAGGAAGCGATCGGACGAGAAGCCTCTTGGGTACCTTCACCGGCTCGCCGTGTTGGGTCTGCGTGCGAAGCTGGAGATCAAGACGGGTCCGGCGTCCGTGAAGCGTGAGCATGTCGAGCACTTCATTGAGACCCTCGATGATCGCGAGTTGGCTGATCAGCTAACTCTGCTACGCATCACCGACGGGGACTCCCTCGCCGAGATTCTTCGTGCACGTCAGCGTGCCAAGGCCCGTCAGAGCAAAGCCGCCGCCGGGTCGAGCAAGTTCCGCCAGAAGGCACCAAGTGGTCCACCGCAAGCCGCCTCGAAACCCACCCGCGCCGTTCGCGCAATCCGCGCCTCATATGACAGCGCTGGATCGGGATCCGAACTGGATTCAAGTGGGTCGGAAGATGATCGAGCTCCGTCGCAGGTCTACCTTGCCGCTGCAGCTGATCACCGGAAGCAGGAGGCTCAACGCTCGAGTCGTTGGGAGGACAGCAAGTCGCCCGCCCGCGCTGATCGTGAAGAGGGGCAGCGTGTGGATGATCGCCCACCACCGTGCTCGCACTGTGGGTCTACGAAACACTCCGATCTTGGATGCTGGAAACGCCTGACCTGCGATAAGTGTGGTCGCCGTGGTCACCCTGCTGATCACTGCCTGTACGTGTGCCGCGCCTGCGGCAAGCTCCACGAAGACGGCAAATGTCCGATGGAAGAGTTTTACAACTTGATCCGCCAGTGGTACAACCCGACGCGACACGCCGGAATGCTGCCATCCAACGCGGAGAAGATGTTAAACTAGGACGCTCGCCAGGTTTGAATCTGGTACGAGCCGAGCGTTCTAAGTTCTGTATTTTTGCATACGTTGAAAGGCAGCCGAAGGCAAGAGTCAGTGAGACGACAACCCCGATCAACAATATACGTGGAATTCATGGAAGACGTACCGCAGCAATAGCGAGCTTGCGGAATGATGAGTTCTCCCGATCGGATGTTGTGATGGAACTTGATTTAGCTGACGGCGAATTGCGTGGATACTGGAAGGATCATCTGCCTGATGTGGAGCACGGAAGACCAGCGTTAGTCAGCAATACCAAGATGTCACCATCTGATTCAGCTGGGGATCTCTTACCTGGCGAGTCGCGCGGTTACTGGAAGTATCACGCTCCTGGCAAGTGGTTCAAGCAGGCCAAGGCCACCGGCAAGATCAACAACTCCAGAGCAACCCTGCTTCTGGATTCCGGCGCTGAAGTCTCAATCGTTAGCACCGCCTTTGCTCGTAAGGTTGGCTGCATCATTGACGAGAGTCAGAGACAAGATTGCATCGGGATCGGAGAGAACGTGTACTCCACATTGGGACGTACCACGATCAAGATCACACTGGCTGGTTCCTTGGTATATTTCTTCGACGCGTGGGTTGGCGACATGACTGGGCAGGATGCGATCTTAGGAATGGACTTCAGGATTCCAGCCGGTATCCGTCTTGATCTGGCCGACGGGACTATATGCCTTCCGAACAAGGTGTGTGTACAGTTGAAGGGTCGGCGCCCTCTATATGGTCGCAGCAGCCACGACGTAATCCTCGACGAAACCGTTCACGTGGGGATCAGCAAATATGTGGAAATTCCTATACGCAGACCCTGAACGTTAAGGCGAGAGAAATTGTGGATTCTACGTGGCGAAGGGTGGGTACCTACCGTGGTGAATGGCATTGGTCGGACGCAGTACTTGAAGATCACGAACATCAGTGACTCGAAGCTGGTGTTGCAGAGGCTCACGCGATTGGGACTGTGGTTGGCTGGAGATCTCGTACCGCGAATCCCAGGGCTGATCTCGATCGGATCACGTCGCTATGCTGAGTGGCAGAACCTTGCATACGAGGCCACCACCGAGCGGCAGGAAGATGCGGAACCTAGGACGGAGGACACAAATTCGTTCGTTGATCGACCCAAGTCCGACATACCGAAAGGCATCCCGAAGCGCGAAGGAGTTGTTCCATACTCAGGTATAGCTAATGTTGCTGTGAAATGGGCTGGACTGACAGAGCTCAAGCCGAAGCCGGGTAGTGGTCAAGAACCCAAGAACGTAGAGGAGGAGTCGATCGATGCTTCTGCGAGCAAAGGTCTAATCTTGACATCAGACCGGGGGTGGACCGTGATCTGTGAAGACCCAACCTTGGCCGTCGGCCAGATGCGTGGTGACATCGACTGCAAGGTGCCCAAGGTGCAGCTGCTGAGGAAGCAAACGATGGGCCAACGGAAGTTGAGGTCCAAGCGCGAGTTCATACCGTCCGCGCTCAATACGGCTCATGATCGCACTCGTGGAGACACCCCGTTCTATCTTGCGCATGATTGGGATCCTCGATCAGCGCTGGAAGTCGCCTTGCCGATTGGTGTCACTGGTCACCGTGATCGGAACGCTGGTCGCTGGAGAAATCACATTCAGGATCACTATCAGCGCGCACGTGAACACGTGAACGAGCGCCTCCGCGATGCCATCCGGAACAGGGCTGATCGCCACAACGAAGAAGTGCGTCCGCACCAGATCGATACTGGATCGCAAGTGTGGTTGTACCTTGACCGCGTGAAGGCCGGCTACGCGAAGAAGCTGGCGCATATGTGGCACGGGCCATTCCGCGTCGCTGAGCTGATCGGCAACCACGCTGCTCGCCTTGAGATCACTGGGTCGGATTACAACGTCTTCCCGATCGTGCACTTGTCCAAGCTGAAGCTGATCAGGAACTTCCCTGATCGACCGAAGACACGACTTGTTGATCCTGATGCTGATCGTTTCGACTTTGACGAGGCACTCTTGCCGGAGGATAGCTGGGAGATGAGGCTTGAAGACGACGAGTACGAGGTGGAGCGGATCGCCGATGTGAGGTCAGGCCGGAGGACGCGTTATGGCCGTGTGCACCATGAGTTCCTGGTACACTGGAAGGGCTACGATGAGCCTTCGTGGGTGGATGAAGCCGACTTGAACTGCGGCGCCTTGCTACGTGAGTTCGAGAGGAAGAGGGCGAACCGCCATCGCTTTAATGTGATGCAGTCGCACGAAGAAGATGAGGGAGACCCTTCGCAGTAGTGTGATGCTGCGAGAGGGAGAATGTGGAATGGAAGGTGTGTGGGAACGTCACACACCAGATGGATGGTGGATATTTGTGAAAAAGACAAGTGTCGTCAAATCGAAGGGGCCATCCCCGGCGATGGAGCCCAGAGGGGTCCCTACATGTATATAAGGAAGACACTCGAAGGTCAACTGTCAAGAGATTCTGTGCTACCGACTTAGTTCTGATCTTCTTCGCTGTCGCTGGAAGCTACCACGCGCCTGAACTTACCGTCAAGCCGCGCAACCCGCAGCCCTGGATGATCTTGTGGATTCGAACGGAACTGGTTGCGCCACGGCTCAGAGACGTCGACGAGGGCGAGGGCAGCGAGCAGATCCGTTGGTGCGTTGCGTGCTCCGAGACCAGGGTACCAGGTGCCCTGCTCACTCTTGCGCGGGAAATGCAAAATAAACGGGTCCAGAAACAGATCGATGTCGCAGTGGCCTCTAACAATCCCGCGGAGGATAATCGCCAAGATCTTCTTCCACTTAGGGCCGGCACGTGAACGTCGCTGTTTACGGTCTATGCAGAGCTGGTCAAGATAGGAGCTGTGCTGACGCATCTGAGACGTGATGGTGAAGTGGTGTGTTGATTCCCAGAAAGTTTGGAGCTCTTCCTCCTCGAAGGCGCTGTACTGCCGTATGAAGTGGTTAAACCACCCCTTGGGATCGAAAGAGCGAGGAATAACCGACACCCGTAGCGCTGTCCAAGGTTGAGCATCGTACAAGTGTCTAACGTTGGCTTCCGTAACGAGACCGGGACTCCACATTGATCGGTTCGGTGCTCCGCGCCTCGCAGGGAATACCCAATACTCGGGACAACTCCAATCGTGAAACAGATCGTCGACAGTGAGATGGTGTACGTCGATCTGCCGGACAGGTGTTACCGGCCAGGGATCCACGTCTCGCCGACCGAAGTGTCGAGCAGACTGGTACCCGGGGATCCACTGGTTGCGCCCGATCGAAGCCTGTGGCAGCTTGCCTAGGGCGTTGTCGGACAGGAACCCGTCGGAGCTGGAGCTGTAGCCGCTGTCGGACTCGCCATCCGAGCTGTTAGAACGGGTACTGGGTGGACTATCAGGACCACCGGCTCCTGAATTGCCTGGGGTCTGGCTGTGCTGACCGATCGATCTATCACTGTCGTCAGAGTTCACGTCTTCTTCCTTGTCCTCCTCGTCCCCAGAATCAACCCGGATGGGCTGTGAGGAGGAACCGCTCAAGGACCGTCGTTTCTTGGACTGGGACGGCGTCTCCTCCGAAGTAGAACGAGTGCGCTTGCGGGACGAAGAGCTGGGAGGTGTTGGAACACGTAAGACCACTGGTGAAGGCTGACTGAGTGCTGAGATCGCTCCTGAGTTTCCACCAGAAGGAACTTGTATCAGTTGCGATATGCTGGCGAGTTGTTGGCTCATTGTGTTGCGTTCAAGCAGTAGTCGATCACGTTCTGCCTCCATGGCGGCCCGCTCCCGCTGCTCAGCTTCAAGATCGGTCTGCAAGGTGGCGTTAACTCCACGTAATCGCTTCAGTTCATCAGCGGTTGTCTGCAAATCAGCCACTTGCTTCTCCAGGCGCGCGACAGATTGGCGGGCGGAGTCGACGTGTACACCTACAAGAACTGGGTTAGTATCGATTGGAAGACCACGAAGCCATTGACCAGAGACACCTACTGTGGGCTTGCAACTCAGCGCGGGCCTTATCCCGTTCATTTCGAGCCCTTTGGAGTTTCGTATCTCGATCACGAAGCCTCGCCACCGCCTGGTCGCGCTCGTCTCTCGCTTGATCTCGATAGGTAATCGCCAAGTTCACGTTGGCATCAGCACTTGATCGTACCTGCTGAAGTCGCTGTTCGACGGAACCGATCTGACGTTTCAGCAGTTTCGCAGCATCTCCCAGAGCTTTATTCGAAGCCTCTAACGATCGGCCCAGATCTTGAGCCTCCAGTAATGCCTGCTGAGTCTGTGCGTGGTTGCCGGTCTCGGTGATGAGTCGGGCCTGTAGCTGATCACGGGTATGTATCGCCTGATCCAGATCCGCTAGAACCTCGGCATTCGCAGCAGTGGCCGAATCCAGATCAGATTGTAGTCGACGGAGCTCTTGGTCACTCGCGGGCGAAACGGTTTGTGCGGCAGTCTGCAGCAGGGCGGCAGCTAGCCGGACTGATAGATCGTCAACCGTCTGGTTGAGATCGTTGATCGTCTGGTTGAAATTGGCGATAATGACTGCGTGCTGGTGCTGCATGTCCCCAAGTTGGCGTTCCAAGCCAGCGATCCGGTTGGTGTCCCCTGCACGACTCTCCAAGGCTTCGACGACTTCGTTATACTGTTGCCGAGCCTGTTGTAAGTCGTGGTGGACTGTACTATATCGCTGTTGGCAATACTGCACGAACGGTGAAGCTAATGGAGCCGCTTGATCGAACTGGGTCTCCAGATCTGCGATCCGGCCTTCTGCAACACTCAATTGTCGCTGGAGAATTCCATAGTCGTGTTGGAGTTGCTGAAACTGGACTTCTCGCTCAAGAGCGTTCTCGATGACCGATATGCTGGACCTGAGGAGAGGTGCATCAAGCGGAAGCGGTGTAATGTTGGAACTAGCCAGGAATCCTTCATTCTGCGCGGTGCGGATGTATCGCGAGTGGGGTCGTTGGCCTGGATCACCTGTGAACGGATACGTCGGATGTCAGGGACACAAGACCACTATGCGACTGTACAACTGAAGATCATACCGTCGGTTCCACTAGTGACAGGCTGCGAAGGCGACTCGGTGCGAACTGGAGCTGGATTGTTTCGAAGTGGCATATTGTGATCTACAATAGTGCAATATTGCACAATAAGTGGGCAAATGGCCTAATTGGAGCTCTTCAATATGGCATACGTGCCAAGTGGAGCTGTGGAATTGTGTGGATCGTCAAGAACATTGTCCTGATGGTCAGCAGCAGCAACGGGAGGTGCAGCGACATCGGGAGGACCTGGCACAGCAACGTCAGCGGGTGCTACATGAGCGGAAGGTGTCAGTGATGCTGGAGAAGGCGCAAGACTTGATGAAGACGTACCAGTGAGCTCGGGACTACGTCCGCGAGATGCATCGTTCATATCAGCAGGTGGAGAGCTTGGTGAAGACATACGAAGCCGAGATGTGGTAAAGGAGCCGACGATTGCAGAGTGCGCGCTTGTGTCCGCGCCTCAGCCACTGTGTCGCGTCGCCACGGACAGGGGGCGATTGTGGTGAAGCGCGAGGGAGAAAAATCGCTGGATGATGTGGATTGACCGATTGTGATCAAGGTGGGCAAGTGATTTGATCTGCCGAGCGCCTCAGATCTGATTCGGTCTGGGCCTGATTCTGATGGAGTACCAAATTTTGGGTACTGATCGATGGATCGAAGTGGATTCTGAAAGTGTACCGAAATTCGGGTACTGATCAAGGTGGATCGAAGGGTGCAAACATTTCGATACACGGGCCTGATCGTGATCGAGAAGTGGATCGACATGGTGCGATCATTCCAGTACGCAGCCTGATCAAGAGTCGCATGTACCGATCTAGGGGTACATCGGTTGAAGTTCAAGGTAGCCAGTCAGCTGCGAAGGGGATGGGCAGAGGATGGGAGGAAAGGGAAAGGATAGGAAGGATTTAAGATGGTTAACAGAGAGAGAGATTTTCCTTGTAGCACGCAAGTGGTGTTCCGCAGAATTCCAAGGCTGGGAAGTATATTGGCCCCCCTTGACGAAGGACCCCAAGACGCTCAAGAAGAATAGATGCACCAACACCTGGGAAGCTTGGCCAGGTCAACGCTTCTCTCTCCACCCCCTCAACTCCACCGCTAACAGTAGGCGGCCCAAGCATCAACATTGGAACACATTGGCCCCCTTTGGAACAACACCAGCCCGAAGGACATCACAGAGTGATCAAGTTTATTCAAGCTCTGATCTACTCTACCCCACGGACGATCAAGTGAAGAAGTATCCACAAGATCGCCAACCGATAACCCCTGAGTGCCGTCCACACTCCAGCCCAGCCAAGAACAAACAACCTCTTGATCTCTCTAGGTCACCCACGAAGAGCGCTAACCCCGCCAGGTCAACGGGTACACAAGGTGAGAAGATCTTCAGACCCCACGGTCGATCGGAGTACCCCCTCCGTTAGTTGGCAGTCCGGCCCCTCTGTGTGTGAGTGCCCCTCGCGTCGAAAATCTTCGCGGACCACTACACCACACTGCCTCATTTGAGGAGGCGCTGTCCTTGAGGACACGAAGCGAGAGCTAAGCGTTAGGAGTGGATCTTCGATCCTCAAGGATCCATCGAACCCGTTTTTTTCCTTTAATTAAGGGATACCATGATGTGGTGTCGAAGGACCCGCCGTCAGGGTTGCCTCCGGACCGAGGTGTACGTCATAAGATTGACTTGGTTCCTGGAACCAAATACTGCGTAACACGGCAGTGGCCCTTACTAAAAGAGCAATGTGACGTCATCGACGCGTTCGTCCATGCAAAGCACGAAGCCGGCTTGGTGCGTGAGAGCAAGTCTCCGCATTCGACACCCACATTCTGTGTCAGAAAGCCTAATGGCAAGTGCCGCATAGTGCATGCTTTCAATAAGCTGAATGCAGCCACCATTCCGGCGCAGACGCAGATTCCTCGAAAGGATGTTCTGCAGAACAACATGGTGGGGTGTACGTTGTACAGTGCACTCGACTTGGTCGACGGGTATTATCAGTTGCTCAAGAGAGCTAGCGATATACCCCTCACGGCAGTGAGTACTCAGAGCGGTATGCTCTGGGATTGGTTGGTGATGCCCCAATGGCTGTTGAACGCGCCTGCGACGTTCAATCGTCTAGTGGCGCAGTTGTTCCGGCCCCATCGGGCGTACGCCCAGACGTACTTCGACGACATCTTCGTCCATAGTCGTGCGGAGCACGGGAGGTCTGACGTGGAGAACCACCTTGACCATTTGCGAGCGGTGCTCGAGTGCATTGCCACGAATAAGTTGTATGCCAACTTGGATAAATGCGTCATTGGCGCGGAGGAAATTCCTTTCCTCGGATGCTTCATTGAGAAGCGGGGCCTTAGGGCAGATCCTGCCAAGGTTAAGGCCATTGTGGACTGGCTGGTTCCATCGAACCCGAAGGATTTGCGTAAGTGGCTTGGCTTAGCCAGTTACTTGCACAAGTGCAGCGAGAATTACGCTGATATGGCTCGGCCATTGTCCAATCTCCTTAAGAAGGATGTACCTTGGTGCTGGGACGTCGTTCACGACGAAGCCTTCAAGGCTGTTAAGGAGATTCTCCTTCATGCGCCCATCTTAGCGCTTCCGTACCCGGATAGTCCGTTTAGCGTCGTCTGCGACGCCTCCGATTTTGCAATCCGTTGTGCTTTACTACAAGCAGGCTCCGAAGGGCGTGAACGCGTTATTGCGTTTGAGTCTCGCCAGCTTAAAGCTGCTGAGAAGAACTATCCAGTTCATAACAAAGAGCTACTTGCTATGACGCATGCTCTAGTCAAAATTTAGAGTACATTTACTCGACTCTAAGCCCTTTGTGATCTATACAGATCGTGCGTCTTACGCACAGCGACTCAGTCGCCTCACCTCTCACAGAGAATGACAAGATGGCTTTCATCCTTTGCCGAGTACAACTTCGAGGTGAAGTATAAGCCGGGATGGCTAAACGTAGTGGCCCATGCGCTATCGCGCAGCCCGGACTACGGGTTGACTCATGTCACTACAGTGACGTCGTCGGTCCCTGATTTTATACGCAGGGCATACGCCCATGACGACACATGTGTAGCCCTGCTACGCGCTCTTTGGAGCGACGAGTTTAAGGACTCTGACAAGGATTATCACCGCGCTTACACGGGAGGCTGCAGCGTTATACGCTTGATCATGGCCTGCTGTACTACAGCACTGACCCTGAGGACACTTCTCGAGTGTTCGTCCCTTATGATGAGGATCTTAAGTATCGCATCCTCTATGAGGTGCATGATACGCCTGTCGGTGGACATCTTGGCCGTGAAAAGACCTATGGCTCGGTGAGCATGATCTATTGGTGGCCCAAGATGTACAAGTGGGCAAGCCCCTATGTGCGTACATGCGAGACATGTCAACGGACCAAGTCCGTGCCGCATGCGGCTGCGCCGTTGGCGACTTTGCCAGTCCCTTCGGGATGTTGGCAGTCCATTAGTATGGACTTTGTGTTTGGCCTTCCTAAGGATAAGGCGGGCAACACGGGTGTCGTGGTCTTTGCCGACCGACTGAGCAAGATGGCTCATCTTTCGGCTGTGCCGGACACCGTTGACGGTGAGGATACAGCTAAGCTGTTGTTAGACAGAGTCTTTCGCCAACATGGCTTGCCTGAGACAATTGTCTCTGACAGAGACCCTCGCATTACAGCAAAGTTCTGGACGTCCTTGTTCAGGGTACTCGGCACCAAGTTGGACATGTCCACGGCGGACATCCGCAGACCGATGGTCAAACTGAATGCGTGAATCGCGTTGTGGAGGATATCCTCCGAAGCGTCTGCGCTGAAGCGCCACGACGCTGGAGCGAGCCGTCGGGATAGCTTCACCCAGTTCTGAAACTGCGCTTAGTAAGCGGGCATAGTTTCCCCCTCTGAGAGGACCACCGGCACCGTCCGCATGGCCGGCACGGCCTCGCTGTGGAGCTGCTGACGCAGGCGCTCCTGGTACTCCGAAGGAGTCGTGACTTGGGGTGTCAAGAAGCGCTTGCGGAGCGATTGTCGCTGGGCGACTTCGTCAGTCGTCCCGGGCGCGGGCCCACACGTATACGTGTGCAGGGGCTGCATCGCAGCGCGTCGAACGACCTCTGCAGGAGAGAGACGGTCATAACCGTAATTGCGACACGACGTGCCCACGATGGGGTAATGGCCTGTGCTCTGTGGTGACCGTGGGCTGTCGCGCCCCGACATGTGTCCACTAGATGAAGGTGAAAAAGGTGGCGAAAGACAAAGCATTTTCAATGCAGTTTCGATAATGGGCTCTGGGAGCCGAAGTTCTTTGACCTTGTGGTGAGGTAAAGTGACCTCTAACGTCTTGAGAAGAAAGACCCCACTGAGAAAGTGTCGTGGACACGGGTGTCCACATCTTGGTGGGGGAGGGGGTGTAACGGGTTACACGGGTTTACATCTGGTGTGTTCCACACATAAATGCACTTTGTGTAAGGTACATATTTAATGTTAGGACACTCAAGGGAGTGTGTGTGGCTGAGAGCCACACGTTATGCATTTGAAGTAGGATTATACTTGGTTTTACTATGTTAGATAGTTAAACACATACATTTACCCCTAGGCGGCTAGCCGCAATAAAAGATAAATAAACAGTTTGGATTTAGAACACAAAGTGAAAAGTCCTTGTATTAAGGTCGCAGTTAGTAGGTGCCTTCGGATATTAAGGCCTATTAACCCTTAATAAGGTGTGTGTTAATCCTTAACTCGTTGAGTTAATCGTCTTTCTCTGACGCTAAGCTACGGTAGTCCCGCTGCAATCTCGGTCCGTTGCTGTTGAAGTTGGGCTTCGCATTCTTGACCTCTTCATACTAAAGCATAATATTCAAGTCGGAGCGAAGTCGGCCGCAATCCTTCATTTGGTCACGCCGATATCGCCACGATAGCCAAATCAACAGTGATAAGTCGACATTGTCTTCCCGACACTGCGCTTGGCGGGTTCGTGTCAAACCTCCTTTCAAAGCCGCTGTTATCGCCAAAATACTGGTCGAGACGACGCAAAACTTCCCATTTACAAAGTGGCAAACTCTGTTTGGTAGTGTTTGAGTAGATCCCAATAAGGTGGAAGCTCAGTTAAATCAAAACGGCAGCACCGCTACCGCATTAAGGAGCTTCTTCTTATACACTACACTGGACGCACGAGGGTCAGCCGGATGGAATTCCTCCAGTCGTTGAGCTTCTCTGTGTACGAGGCGGACACTGGGTTCTCATCGGATGAGTATGAGCTGTTACAGCAGCTCCGCAGAGAACATAGAAAAGCTGGTCTGAGTTGGTCTACATCTCCACTTGTGAAGACGATAATGTACAATATCGTTGCTGCTTCTAACACGAACCATCATTTAAATATCTGAAGGCGAAACTACACCACAGTTTCCCAGCAATTTGCCGCTCTTCCATCAGTAGTCTCTACCGATTCGCAGTCATCTTCGAGATGTAGAAGCAATCTTCGAGGCATCAATTTCTTTTCGTTCGCTAGTGAAGCTGCTGAAGACCGAGAAGCAACTCACCACGAACAGGCCTTTCAACTTGAGTTGTTTTACGCGTTAAGGTCCACTCGAGAACTCACCAAGATCAATGTGGTGTACTCATTTGCTAGTGCTCTGTGCGAAGGTTTCTTTCCAAAATCGGACGTAGTACTTATCGCGCGATGGGCGGCAATAAAAAAGGCAGCTAACCGCCAGGCCAGCACGAAAACCAAGTTCAAACTTTCTGCTGCGTTCCGTGCCAGTCTCGGACCCCAGAGGACGCTGGGTAATGTGTCTGCACTAAACGGCTTACCCAATTCCAACCCACCTATGCCAAATCGCGGATCTACCACAGACTATCTGATGAGCATCGAAGACTTTACCACCGATGTTCCAATTGATTCCAGGCCTGAGCCCGTTTTGGCTGTGAATGTCGATGTTTTGAGCTGCAATACCCGTTCGATAATGACCACCACCAGTACCATTGGATCACGCTCACAGCAGCTTTCACAAGCGGAAATGACCAGTGGTTCTGTGATACCAGCCTCGGACGATCGAATCATCAACTCTCTTTCTCCATCACTAAGCGAAATCCAGCCCATCTTACAAGGGCCCAACTCGATGTGCTGTTTGATAGATTTCTATAGCCCTTAAATATTTCAGAGGACCACATCACCCACTTGCGATCTCTCGCTGCGTCGATTGCCTAGGGCACGCGGCAAATGGGACTGCGTTCCAACGATCTTCAAGCAATACTACCCGAATGCCACGATATCAAACGAAGAACTGCGCAGCCGTCTACGCGATAGCAACCCAGTTAAAAAGACTTCAAACCATGTGAGTACTTCAACTCTGCCAGTACTTCAGTCATCCAAAAAGCACAAGAGCTCTTCATGTGAAAGCTGCCAACGCAAGAAAAAAAATGGTGATCGCCGTTTAAATCCCCACTGCACGCGCGACACGAGCCAGCACACGAATACGTTAGACAGCTTCATTATATAGCCATTCATACTTACATATCGAGCGCGGCTTCCGATCGTGTATCACAGTAATACTTACTCTCGCTCATGGCGGTCATAACGTGGCAGCTCGCCCTAATTATCATCCAAACACTCCTGTCTCTAGAGTAGTGACGATATACCTCTACCAACAAGACATGTTAGCATGTGGGCGCATGCGCAAACGTATTGGAAGCGGCTTTCACACCAACTCACCTTCTTAGATCTTTGTAGTTACTTGTTTTGGAGATTCGGGTTTGTTTTGTGGCTCTCTATTTCGGATTTATATTCAATTGTGTGCATTTTGTTCATTCCGGGGGAAGAAGGGATCATTTAGCGGGACGCAAGTCGGTAGTGAACGGTAAACTCAGTGAAACTCGGTGGCTGACGGTGCCGGGACATCCCCCAGTAAAAGCCATAATCCAAACGACTGGTGTTCAGAAATGTCAGCAAGGCGAATTCGTACGAGACAGTGCTCTTGTACATGTAGAACGTGTGGCTGCGGGATGGTCGTCGAGCTGCTCGCCAACCGTCGAGCCATTGCTGAAGGGCGAACTCACAGACTGAAAGAGCTTCCTGGATGCCAGTGCACGCAGCAGTGACGAGGATACCGCCACAGAAATTGGCACCCTCGGGAGTAAAGTTAACCGTTGGATACGCCTTGGTACGGGGATGTTAATTCAAAGCTGGATATTAAAAGTAATCTAACGATAAAATAAGTCAACCAACTAAAGGGAACACCGACACTAATTCATCTCTCACTACCAAGGATCCCGATTCCATGTAATGTCTGTATTAAATTGTCACTTTAGCACTGGAGCTTTGTACCATCGCACACGTCGAAGTTAATCTTTGTGATTTGAGTACCCGGCCCACTGCCTTCCAAAAATAGACAAATCACCCGACATACCTGCAGCAGAAACGGCGGGGTATATCGCTGATTAAAATCCGTCAGGCGTAAAAATCGTATCGATAACCTGCCCTATCTCTAGCTTTAAACTCTGGGCCATCTTAAGAATAGAACTTGGAATTTGTATTGAATATGGTTTTCATCGCTCCGGGCGAATCTAAAATCATATATCTCGCATATCTCATTTTTGCGCCCTAGTTGAAGAAGCCGTCACTTTCGAAAATTGATCGCTGAGAGCAAAGCGCAGCCGCTGCAAAAAGGTACGTCCTTACGGACTTTGAGAAAGGATGCTTGATAATGATCTTTGTACTTACAGGCCATTGTTCACTCGGCCTCGTACTGGAGGGAACGGTGTATTGCAGACTCCTCGACTGAAGAAGAAGAGAACATGCCGCCGAACCTGCAGAGAGCTGACACTGTCGACGGGCATGATGGCTACACCTCTACTGGGACTGTATCTCTAGAGGTATCACCACAGCGTGGACAGCAAAAGCTGAAGGCCGAAGAGGCTCCACTGATACCAGAAGACGTGGGGACACCAACAAATCCTCCGTACGCGCGCCCACCGCGCAGTCCTACGGCTTCTTCTCCTGTACTACTGGAAACACCTCCGATGCTGCTTCCTTGCCACCGACTAAGAACTCCGCTGCGTGAACACCGTTCTTCGCTGAAAGAAAATCGAACTGCTGTCCACCCATACCGCAAACGTCACGGTCGCCGTTGTGAACCAGTCTCACCGGTGAACCCACGAGGGCTTATGAGAACGAGTCTGACCACGTCCAAAACGTCCAGCAATATTGTCATCCGCTCTCGTGATCGGTGTTTACCGGCCGATTTGCCGTATCGAGTGGTCAGCCTGCGCTAACAGTTCAACCCGACCGGACTGGTGTTCCCGACAGTTCCCCACTTCGGGTGGTGCGGGTGCTCGATGCCATGTCGCGTGGGGACCTACCGGATCTCATTAATGCAACTGTTCTGCACTCCGGCTGCTGCCCTTACGATGTCAAGTGTGACAACGGCTTGAGGGAGTCGTCTTCAATTTACTTGGGCAGAAACGACCGCACACGGCAGCTGGCGGTTGTTGCTGCGAAGGATATTCGTGCTGGTACGGTGCTGGGCGAGTACTTGGGCGAGTTGGAGCACGTGAGTGTGAGACAAGCGGGTCGACCTCGGAACGAAGGCTACCACCTTCTCATGACCAGAAAGGCCAAGCCATCCGATCCGTGTCGCCATTAACGCTGCTGAGATGGGGGACTAATGCGTTTTGTGAACCACTCGTGTGCGCCTGTGGCCCATTTCATTGAGGTTGCGAATGGCTGCCGGACCACCGTGGTGGTCGCCACTACGCAGAAGATTCGTGAAGGGGAGGTCACTGTCGGCTACGGCAGGGATCTCTGGTTTGTGTGCAGGTGTGGCCTCGAGACCTGCCGCCATCGCGAGATCTAGAACCAGAAGGTCGAGATGCTGATGTGATGAATGTAGGAGAGGAGTCGATACTAACATCATGTTAACATATGTGTAGTGAAGTGCTTTCTAAGAAAGGCGCGATTGCTGTAGATGGAATCCAATCTCAGCCGGCTGTCGTACGAGGAATACAATAATCTGAGTCGATGTGAGCCGGTTACCGTACGAGAATCCAATCTGAGTCGGTTGCCGTAAGCAGTTACCTATGGTTGAAGTGGGCCGGTGGACGTGAGACCGGGCGGGACTAGAATTGATGACCACAGATCCCGAAGATCGGAATCTGGATCCACAGGAAGACGAAGAACCAGATCCCTGAGAGGGCGAAGATCCACATCCGGCTGAAGGTGAAGTTCTGAAAGCCCTGTGAGGATTCGGGACCCAAGATCCCCATGAAGATCCAAGATCCTAACGAAGCGCCGAGATCCGAGAGCCCGGTGAAGACCCGAGATCCGAGATCCGGATCCAGCGGAAGGCTAAGATCCGGAATCCCCAAGATCCCCATGAAGATCCGGATCCAGCTGAAGGCTAACATCCGGGATCCCCAAGATCCCAACGAAGATCCGGACGCACCTTTTACACCGATGGCCACTCGGATCTTGGTGGCCTGGACCTTAGTCAGGAACCCGGATCTTAGCCTTCTCAGGGATCTTGGCCTTCGTGTGGATCCTGAGGATCCCGGATCTCCACCTTCTGCTGGATCCGGATCTTCATGGGGATCATGGGGATCCCGGATCTTAGCCTTCCGCTGGAGGGATCCAGATGGTACATAGGGTGAGGATCCGGATGATAAGTCTTAGGATGGGATTGGTATAATTGTAAATCAGACTCGAATTTGCCTTGATCTACGCAAGTGCTTTAGCTACACCAGGATACGGGAACGTATATTGGTGTGGTGTAGCGGGATCGGCCAAAATGTGATTAAGGCCAGATCCTGATACCACTTGCGCCCAGACACCGACTAACGGAGGGGGTGCTCCGATGATCCGTGATCTTGTGCTGAGTGTGTTCACCTTGTGTACCCGTCGGTGGGCGGGATCTGCTCTTCCAGGTAACTTCGAAGAGGTCTTGGCGTGAAGGGAGACTGTCTTGGTGAGACGTGGGGTTGTGGGGTAGCGTGGAAGTCTTCACTCTACCGCCGGGTAGTAGATCTAGATCTAGAGCGACTTGGTCGAGCTCAGATCTAGCAGCCGGATCTGGATCCGGGCTGGTAGGTTTGCCTAGTGGCGGGGTGTTCCTTGTCCTTTCCGTTGCTTGCCGCGTCCGATAGCGGGGGTCTTGAGAGTTGAGAGTCGATAGATCTTCGGGCCAAGCAATAAAGTCCCTTAGATCCGTTATGCACTTACGGTAGATCACTAGTGTAGGCTAAGCTGGCCAATATATTATCCAGTCTTATACCTTACAGCTAGATCAACTACACTTAGCTTCCTGACACCTTTGAGGGCCAATATACGTTCCCGTTTCCTGGTGTAGCTAAGGCACTTGCGTAGATCAAGGCAAATTCGAGTCTGATTTACAATTATACCAATCCCATCCTAAGACCTATCATCTGGATCCTCGCCCTATGCAACATCTGGATTCTGCATCTTTTACACCGATAGTCATCACATGTTGTGTCCTCGCCTAGATCTTGGATCTTGGTAACTTGAATCCTAGCCGGGATCCTAGATCTTGGCCTTCAGCTGGATCCGGATCTCCATGAAGTCTTGGATCTTAATCTGGAGGATCTGGGATCTTAGGATCTGGATCAGGAGGATCTTGGGATCTCGGATCTTGGGGATCTGGATCTTGGATCTTGGGGATCTTGGATCTGGATCTGGAGGATCTGGGATCTTGGGATCTTGGATCTAGAGGATCCGGATCTGGATCTGGGATCTTGGAATCTCGGGATCTCGGATCTTGGGGATCTGGGTCTGGATCTTGGGGATCTTGGATCTCGGGATCTCGGATCTTGGGGACCTGGATCCGGATCTGGAGGATCTGGGATCTTGGGATCTTGGGATCTCGGATCTTGAAGATCTGGATCTTGGATCATGGGGATCTGGGATCTTGGGATCTCGGATCTTGGGGATCTGGATCCGGATCTTGGGGATCTCGGATCTCGGGATCTCGGATCTTGGGGATCTGGATCTTGGGGATCTTGGACCTCGGGATCTCGGATCTTGGGGATCTGGATCTTGGGGATCTGGATCTGGATCTGGAGGATCTGGGATCTTGGGATCTCGGATCTTGGGGATCTGGATCTGGATCTTGGGGATCTCGGATCTCGGGATCTCGGATCTTGGGGATCCGGATCTTGGGGATCTTGGATCTCGGGATCTCGGATCTGGGGGATCTGGATCTTTGGGATCTGAATCTCGGGATCTCGGATCTTGGGGATCTGGATCTTGGGGATCTTGGACCTCGGGATCTCGGATCTTGGGGATCTGGATCTTGGGGTCTCGGATCTTGGGGATCTGGATCTGGATCTTGGGGATCTCGGATCTCGGGATCTCGGATCTTGGGGATCCGGATCTTGGGGATCTTGGATCTCGGGATCTCGGAGCTGGGGGATCTGGATCTTGGGGATCTGGATCTCGGGATGTCGGATCTTGGGGATCTGGATCTTGGGGATCTGGATCTGGATCTGGAGGATCTGGGATCTTGGGATCTCGGATCTTGGGGATCTGGATCTGGATCTTGGGGATCTCGGATCTCGGGATCTCGGATCTTGGGGATCCGGATCTTGGGGATCTTGGATCTCGGGATCTCGGATCTGGGGGATCTGGATCTTGGGGATCTGGATCTCGGGATGTCGGATCTTGGGGATCTGGATCTGGATCTGGAGGATCTGGGATCTTGGGATCTTGGGATCTTGGGATCTCGGATCTTGGATAATAGTCCCAGCCTGATCCGGATCTTCGGGACCCATAATCACCGCACCGAGACTGGTCTCGTCCCGTCCCGTGTACACCGGCCTTCTTCAACCATATGGAATCCGCGCACGGCAGCCGACTCAGATCTGACCCTGCAACCGACTCAGATCGGATTCCTCGTACGGCAACCGACTCAGATCGGATTCCTCATACGGCAACCAGCTCAGATCGGATTCCATCTACGGCAACCGTGCCTTTCTTGGAAAGCACTTCACCACAGCCGCCTCCTGCACGCAGTTGTTGCCGCCCAACGGCATCACTTCGTGCACAGTCAACGACCTTTTTACCTCATCACTTCCGCCCCATTCGCCCCCATGCTTCCCAGTCATACTGGATCTCCACGACAGGACAGCCTCGCCGGATCTCTACCGGGATCCTTACCGGGATCCTCTCCCCGATCTCCGCAGGGCGATACGAGCTCGGCTGGCGGGTCAGCCCACGACCTTCGGCGCCGCATCCGCGACCTAGAGGGTCAGCTTGCGCAGACCACCGCCAACATGCATGTCGCCGAGGGAGGACGTGACGTCGCCACTCGCGGACAGAACGACCTGGCCAAGACCGTACGGCGCTTGACAAGGGATCTGCGAGATCTGGAGCGTCAGGTGGGCGAGCTCCAGGCCGAGCGTAGCCGGCTTCAGGCCGAAGTCGCGTCTCTCCTGCAAGATCCCGAGACTACGCAGGCCCACGCGGCCCAAATCGCCGCCTTACAAGATCGTGTGGGGCGTCGAGATATGGAGATCGCGGATATGGCACGCGCGGAGGACGTTCTGCGCCGAGATCTCGGCGTTCTGGTCGCCGAGCGTGAAGATCTGGCTGCCCAGGTTTCTATTGCCAATGACGAAGTCGATCGTCTGCAGGCCGAGGTTGGCGCGGCGAAGATCGAGATCGAGGAGCTACAATACACTCTCCGTCTCACCGAGGGTAGTCTGGCCTACGCACAGCGCTCCGCAGATCCTGGGCAGTCCGGATCCGCCACCGCTGGGCCTCAGCCCGACACCAGTCTTCTGGATCAAGTTCGTGCGGAACGGGAGTCTGCTCGATCTGAGCGTGACGAGGCGCGTGAGGCACTGGACAAGTCTTCCTACGAGCTGGCCGCGCTCCGATCAGAGCTGGACGCAGTTCGGGCGGAGCATGCTAAGGTTTTACAAGAACTCACAACTGCTCGCTCAGATCATGACTCCATTCTTCGCCAGCGGGATACCGCCATTGAAGATCTGGATCGCGTCGCGCAGGGTCTGACCCTCGCTGAGACTGAGAACCGCGATCTCAGTACGTACTATTCTCCGCTGTCAGGTGCTTGGGCGGCTGATCTTACGCCTGTCGTTTTCGCAGGGGCTAAGCTAGGAGACGCTGAGCGTGCCGTCGCCGGTCTTCAAGACCAAGCTTCGGAGCTAAATCGCCGCCAGGATGACCTAGTTCGAGATCTGGCCTCTACCGTGCGTGCTCGCGACGAGGTACGCGTAGAGCGCGACGATGCACTCGGCCGACTGGCGGTCATCGCCGCCGCTATGCAAGGATCCGTGGCGGGATTCAAGCCCCTACTTCTACCGGCTCCGATCCCCGCTCCAAACCCGGCTTCGATCCCCACGCCCACTCCGGCTAACACGGTGGATCTGACTGCGGAATCCTCCGCTGCAGCAGCGTCGGGGCCTAAGAGATCGCGGGATCCGTCGCCGAACTCCGATCCGCCATCGGATCCGGCCAGTAAACGGCCCCGCCAAGATCCTCCCGTCGTGGTCCCTGCCAAGCCCGCTGGCAATACACCTCCCCCAAGTCCGGGATCTGGTCATGGTGACACTCCTCCACCTAGTCCTGACTCCGACCATGGATCCCCGATCCGGCCGAAACGCCGCCGGCAGCAAACAGGTCTTACGGACAGCGAGGCCGAGTCGAGTGAGGATCCTGAGGACGCGGAGATCAACGACGATGCCCTGGGGCAGGACACTCTCCGGGCTTTGTCCATGTCCCGAGCAGCTGATCGGCGTCGCCGCCACGCATCGCCCACTCGAGTTCCCGCGGTTTCCGTCGGATCTGGATCGACCGCCGGATCTGCCTCTGGTCCGGCACCTCCGTCTCCTCCTAAGCCCGCGACTCCCCAGACGGCCAAGCCCAACTCTGGATCCTCGACGCAATCTGGTCGCTCCAACTCCTCCGGTGGAACCAAGGATCCCAAGTCCGGACCTGGGTCTGTGTCTAAGGCGGGACCTGAAGATCCCGTGTCGAAATCTGGATCGGCGAAAGTGTCTGGGTCCGCCTCCAAGTCGGGATCCAAGGATTCCAAAACTGGATCGGCGAAGCCACTTGGGCCTGTCCCCAAATCTGGATCCCCGGCCAAGGCTGGATCTTCGTCCAAGGCGGGGTCTGGATCTGCGAAATCGGCTGGATCCGCCTCCAAGTCAGGACCCAAAGATCTCAAAACTGGATCCGGATCTTCGAAGCGTCCCAGTGGTTCACAGTCTGGTTCCGGATCCAAGGCCAGATCTAAGGATCCCGAATCGGGATCTGGACCCTCAAAGAAGGTTGACAGCTCGAAATCGAAGGTCAAGGGGGGGGTCTAAAGATCCCAAATCTGGCTCTGGAACTTCGAAGCCGTCTGGATCCGCCTCCAAGTCGGGATCTGGATCGACGAAGTCGTCCGCCGGATCTGCTTCCAAGCCGGGATCCTCTGCCAAGGCTAAATCTGGATCCAAGACGGAATCCGGGTCGTCGAAACTGTCTGGATCTACCTCCAAGTCGGGATCTTCGGCCAAGAGCGGACCTTCGTCCAAAGATCCCAAACCTGGATCTGGATCTGCAAAGTCGTCTGGATCCTCTTCTAAGTCAGGATCTGCGGTCAAGCCTGGACCCTCTTCTGATTCTCAGCAAGATCTCCTTTCCCCGGCCGCGCCTTTTGCGCCTGATGACGGCTTTATTCCGGGCCGTTTCCGCATCCGTACTCTTGGATCGGCAGAGGTGGAACCCTGGATCGTCACGAAGATGAATAATGTAAGCATCGCAAGCCTGGTGATCGGGGATCTCTTCCCGATATTCCCGACTCAACCTGGATGGATGTTTCCCTGTTCCGGCAAGGCGCCAGATCCTTCGGAATATTGCCGGGATCTCATGACCGCCGAGAACGTTAAAGCGTTGTTGGACACCCATCCTTGGGAAGTCCTGCAGATCGGGGTTCCTCCACTCAGCTTCGATCCCCAGATCGGCGGGGGCCTTGGACACTTCCTGGATCTGTATCTCGCGCACGAGAACAGACACCTTCAGGCATATTGGGAGGCCACCCACAGCCTCCCCATCGAGGGTTCTCAGGATCTGGAGCTCCTAGCTTATAGGAAGCAGCGAGCCAACCGGCGTAGCCACGCTGGTAATAGCTGGAAGCAAGTATTAATGGCGCTGATCCCCGAGATGTTGAACGGATGGTGCGATCTGGATCTCCTGCTGGATCTGCCCTTCCTTCACTTCCCCAAGCGGAGCGATAAAGTCGCTTGGTACCCTGGCTTCGAGGCTCGCAAAGCTCGGCAGGCAGATCCTAATTTGGATCGCCCGGATCCCACGGATCTACTGGAAGCCCTCGATGAATGTAACGCCGACGATCCGTGGCGCAATCATTTCCGCGATTCCATCTCCGACCATCCCGCTCACCGGATCCCGCGTTTGTCCGAGAAGTTCCTCCACGTGAAGGCGAGATCTTCCGGGAAATTGACCAAGTCGGAGCAGACGGTCACTTTGTGATCTGGATCTCCAATGGTCGCGTCCGTAGTCGCCAGATCCAAGCCTGCTCGTTCATTTTTGATTTACTCGTAGCTAATCCAATCCAGCCTCATTCTTTCCACTTGACATCCTTATGATTTTCTTCGTCGTTTTCACTCCGTGTTTGTCAATTGTCAGATCGCCACCCTCCGGATCAGGATCTCGGCTCCGAAGATCTGATCATCCTCAATCGGGATCTGCATGCTCCAGAGCTGGGATTCTTGGGTCGAGATCTGCACTTCCCATATCGTCCGGTTAGGATCGGGATGATCGCCCACCCCGGAACTTCACCTTGTCATATTTGTAGATATGCAAATGAATATAACCTCTTCTTCCGATCCACGACTTCTCGTAGATCTGCTCCTCCTGTTACATTGCTCGTCCGCAACAACAGGCTCATCGTCCCTACTCCTCGTGGGACTGCATCACGTTGAATCGGTTGCGATCCACATGATTCCGCAAGAACTCATGTAGTATTGCTCCGCAGTTAAGGTCCGACTCGTCCACCCAGGTAGGATCTTCGTACCCCTTCCAGTGCACGAGAAACTCGCGGAAGATCCGCCCATATCGTGTCCTTCGGCCAGATCGCATGTCTGAGACCCTCTCCACTTCATACTCATCCAGATCTAGATCGGGGACCCAGCTATCCTCCGGGAGGAGTTCTTCCTCGAAGTCTACGCGATCCTGATCTGCATCGGCCAGTTGGATCTGGGGTCGATCGGGGAAGTGCTTCACCAACTTCAGCTTGGAGACGTGCACCACCGGAAACAACCGGTAGCCCGTCCCATCTGTCTCCAATCTCACTGCATATTCGCCGATCTTCTCGGCCACTCGAAAAGGACCATGCCACAGATGGGCCAGCTTACGGGCGTACCCTTCTTTCACTCGATCCAGGTATAGCCACACTTGGGATCCGGGTTCGATCTGATGTGGATGCAGCTCTTCGTTATGTCGCGCGGCACGATCCGCGATCGCTTCCCGTAATCGGTCGTTCACCTGCTCTCGGGCCTGCTGGTAATAGCGTTGGATCTGGTTTCTCCACCGACGCGGATCGCGATCTTGACGTCGGGTGCTACCGATTGGTATCGTTGCTTCCAATGTAGATCTCGGATCCCAGCCATGCACCAAGAAAAAGGGAGTATCCCCCCGGATCCTATCGTGGGCCGTGTTGATCGCAAAGGTCAGTCGCTCCGCATACTCATCCCAATCTCGCTGATCCAGATCTTCCACGTACATCTTTAACGCCCTGGTGGCAGTCTGTACCATCCGCTCAGCAGTACCGTTAGCCTGTGGTCTGTATGCCATCGTCGCCGATTGTCGCTGTCCGACGATCCTATTGAAGGCTCGAAAGAAGTCCGACATGAATCCGGGCTCGCGGTCGTGGCGGATCACTTCACTGGCTCCGAACCGCCTAAACACACACTCTTCGTAGGATTCAGCGATCGTCTGAGCGGTTCTGGACGCGCTTGCCTTCGCGATCACGAATCCGGTGAAGAGATCCACCCAGATCAGCAGCTCCGTATTCCCTTTGTAGGACTTCGGAAGTGACGGTATATGGTCCATCGCAATGATCTGGAACGGATATGTGGCTTGAATGTTTCCTGGCGACTCCCCTTGGATCGTGGGCCTCCCTTTACCGGTCTCGCAATCTACGCATTCCCCAACATACCGCTGGACACTACGGAACATGCCTCTCCAGTGGAAATGCCTCCGGATCCGATCGTACGTGCGCCCGATCCCCTGATGTCCTCCTTCCAAGCTCTTGTGATAGTGGTGCAGGACATCCTGCTGCAGGGCTTCGGGGATCACTAGCCTCATCAGTTGATCGCGATCCGCCTCGGATCCCTTGGAAGGCGGGCAGTAGAAGAGAAGATCTTGATCGTCGGTCTCGTAATTCATCGCGATCTTACCGTAAGATCTGGCCTCTTCTCGATCTAGATTCTCCACTTGCCCGACTAAATATTTCTTCAATCCAACGATCCACGCCTCTTCGTCCTGAGCCTTGCGAATCCGATCGACCCTCATCTCCCTGACGACTTCCTCCAGCATCACGATCGGGTCAGATCTGCGTCTGACACCTGATCTGGTCGCCACTGCAGCGACCCGGATCTTCGCGTCCTCGGATCCGGCCACCAGAATCTCGTCTAAGCGGTTCAGAGTAACTAGATCCTGGAGATCCGATTCCGCGGTCACGTCCACGCCTCCTTGTCTTTGAAGCGCCGCACTTGCCAGGCTGTCCGCGCTTCCATTCCAGTCACGCTTCACATGCACCAGATCGTGATCCGGCCAGGACCGCAGGCGATCCAAAGTCCTCTGTTTCAATAGGGTCAATCCCGGCGCCTTGCAGTCGATTTCTCCTCTGACCCGCCGGATCACGAGATTCGAATCTCCACAGATCACGACACGGGCGGGATCTAAGCCCTCTAACAGATCTAACCCCAATAGCAAACCATTATACTCCGCTTCGTTGACAGTCATGCCTTCTGCGTAGCTGGATCTGGCTTTTATCACTCTCCATCCTGGCAGCTTCCATACGATCGCGCTGAACGCGCCTCCACCACGCTTGACTCGTGCAGATCCGTCAAAGCTCACCACCCATAGATCTTCATCCTCGCGTACGGTGGGTACAGGCGTCTGGATCCGACGTCGGGGCTCCTTTCGAGGCGCAATCGCTATCAGGGCTTCGTCTACTTGAGATCTTGGCGTAATGCTGGCTGCCAACGCCCCCAGGATCTCGTCTTCTCCGCGAGTACACTTGACAATCTCCAGATCCCAAGGCGAGAGGAGAGCAGCCCACTGTCCAAGGCGGCCTTGAAGACCGGGTGACTTGAATAGCCACGCGAGGGTGGAGTGTCTCGTCAGGATCTGGATCTTGCGCCCAACTAGCAGATTATAATAAAGATCCAAGATCCGGAGCAATGCCAACACTTCCTTTTCCACCACGTTGTAATTCAACTCATTCGGCTTCAGCGTCCTGCTGGCGAAAGCCACTGGATAGTAGATCCCATCGTGGTCTTGCACCAACGAGGCGGATATCGCCCACTCGCTCGCATAGACAATCACAACCGGCAACCGGGTGGGATCAAAGTGGCGCAGGATCGGCGTCGAGCTGATCTTCTTCTTCAACTGCGCGAACGCTCGATGGGCCCGGATCCACCTTTCGTCTACGGGACCGTCCTCGCTTGGCTTCAGCGTATTCAACTCGGCTAGACCTGGTGGATCTGGGGCCCGGATCTCCTTTGGATCCCGGGTACCCAAATCAAGTCGGTCCAGCACACGACGGAGATCCGGGCATTTCTTCAACTCAGCAAACTCGACCTCCCGTAGTTCGTATAAGACAGCAGCGTAGATCGCGTAATCTTCGATAAATCGACTATAATAATTCAAGCTTCCGAGGAAAGACTGCATGGATCTTAGGGATCCCGGGAATGGCAGGTCGGCCAGAGCAGTCAGATCTTTGGGGTTTGCCTCTAGTCCGTCATTAGACACCCGATGACCTAAGTAATCCACCTTGCGTAGTCCCCAAAAGCTTTTTGCCACACTGATCGACAAATTCCATTCGTCGCACACGTCCAATAGATCTTGAACCCGGTCGCATAACTGATCCCAGGATCCGGCCGTCACCAGAATATCATCGATATAAGATCTGCGACCCAACACCGATTGGGAGCCCGGATCCGCTGGGTCCCCGGTCTCGAATAGATCCGCAGAACCTCCAGACCCGTCGTCTGGATCTTCGGAGGTCGTCTGATCCTTGGGCCCGCTGGATCCGGAGATCTTCAGGAATCCATACAATGCATTATCAATTAGGCGTTGGTAGATCTGGGGAGCGTTCTTGAGTCCAAACGGCATACGATTCCACTCGAACAGACCGAAAGGGGTGATAAACGCCGATATCGCGCGAGCCCGATCCGTCATGGAGACAACCCAAAATCCGCTAGCCATATCCAACGAACAATACCAGAGAACCCGGTCTAGATCTTCGAGGAGATCGTTGATCAGCGGCATCGGATAGATCATGAGGCGAGTAAGCCCGTTCACTAGGCGGTAATCAATACAGAGTCGAATGTCTACTCCGTTTTTCTTAATGATCACTACGATCGGAGAGGCCCATGGGGAAGTTGAATGCCTGATGATCTTGGCCGATAGCAGTCCCTTGATCAGATCGGACACCTTCTCCCTGAACTGAGGTGCCACCTTCCGTACGCGCTGCGCGATCGGCTTCGCATCCCCCACATCAATATCACACACGACTCCTCGAGCTGCTGGCGGTAGGGCGTTACCCTTACCAATCAGTAGATGCCGCCTCTTCCAGATGATCTGCCGGAGTCTATCGATCTCTTCCGGGGTAGTGGATCCCGGATCTCCGACTTGGATATCTTCAATTTTCACCTCGTCGGTCGTTGAGATCTGGATCTCAGGCACCACTGCAAGGTTACCGTCGAGATCTTCGGCCGCGAGATCCCCATTCGTGTGGTGATACCCGAGGCTGTCTAGATCAGCGCCATCCCGGAGTTCCCGTACATGATCTGGCTTCTCCTCCTTCAAGTCGGTTGAATTTGAATTTCGCACGCCTTTACTCATATCATGTTGACGTAACAAGTCGCTTGAGGTACCACGGATGTCACTTAGCCCATCTCCGTTTACGCGATCCTTGGTCATATCGTGATGCATCCCATCACCATCCGGAGAATCAGCCGGATCCGGATCTTCGCCATCGGGATCTAGGCGATGCAGATCGGGATCCGCCAGATCTGGATCCTGAGAGTCTGGATCCGGGGGTCTTAGATCGGGATCCGGCAGATCGGGATCCGCCAGATCTGGATCCTGAGAGTCTGGATCCAGGGATCTTAGATCGGGATCCGGCAGATCGGGATCCGCCAGATCTGGATCCTGAGAGTCTGGATCCGGGGATCTTAGATCGGGATCCGCCAGATCTGGATCCTGAGAGTCTGGATCCGGGGATCTTAGATCGGGATCCGGCAGATCGGGATCCGCCAGATCTGGATCCTGAGAGTCTGGATCCGGGGATCTTAGATCGGGATCCGGCAGATCGGGATCCGCCAGATCTGGATCCTGAGAGTCTGGATCCAGGGAACTTAGATCGGGATCCGGGCTGCCTGGGTGGTGCGCATCCCTCCTTGCATCCTGATCATATGTCCCATCCCCCTTGGCTATACTGGATACCTTGAGTCCTTGCCACACATCACTGATTACGTCCGTGTCGCCTGTGCCGTCATCATCTGTCGCACTGGATATTCTGGCTTCCGTCCACACATCATTGATGACGGGATCGTCTGTGGCCGTCCACACATCATTGATGACGGGATCGTCTGTGGCTACACTCGCGCTGGCGTCAACCTCCTTGCCTTGGGTCTCGCTGATTTGGGCCTCGGACTGGTTGACCTCGTATGCCTCGGCACCGTTCCGGGTTGTCTGATCCGGGGTTGGGGCCACTTGAGTCGAAGCCAGACCCTCCTGATCCGTAGCGGCCGCACTCCGCTGCGTGGTAGATAGGCTCGGGGCTTCCTCGATTGCGTTCCCAGCATTCGTTATAAGCGCAACGCTCGACTGGGTGAATGAGGAGTCTCCACGGCCTTCGTGGTGTTGGGGCCGCCGATCGTTGTGCCCATCATCATGCCCATCTTCCATATCAGTTCTCGAAAAACATATGGTGGATACATGCCTCCCATCTCGGTCTTGGGGGTCCGGATCAGGGCGATCCGAATCGGATTCCGATGCAGTTGAAGGGCAGGCTCCAAGCTCCGAGCTGCGCCGGGAGTTCAGGCCTGTGCTCCCGTCGAAAGTCACTGGTTGGCCAGGTTCCGGTCGATCGTCACACTGCCGACTCTGGTCTCTTTTCAAAATCGCACGTGGGGTGACATACTCCGGACGATCTACCGCCGGCTCGGCCGGGCCATCAAGGATCTCGGGGCCGGACGACTGGATCTCCACCGTGGCTTCCAGGGCGAGATTTTGCCACTCCATGTATCTCCGGGATCCTACCGATACATATCCGGGGATCCGGGGCACCTTGTCGTCTTCCAACACCATGCCGATCTGGGACCTCCGGTTTAGCCTCAAGATCTTATCGCTGAGGTTGGTGATCTTCAGATACCGGATTCTGCCCGGTCCATTGACAACCGTTGGCACCCAACGCTCACCCCGCGTGACCCACAGCTTTTCAGTGTGGGAGATCTTCAAACGCTGCTCGGCTTCAACAGATTCACCGATCGGCACTTCCAGATCATCGTCTAGGGTGACGGATCGGACCCTTTCGCCATATAGGCGCTTCCGGCCGTGCAGCCGGATCCCGATCTCGTTCGGCAAGCACATCGACCCTCCTGCCAGATCCATTCGGACGCCGGCCGGGATCATGAAGTCCATGCCGAGGATCGCCTCCTGTCCAGATAGATCCCCAATCCAGATCTCGAAGAAATATACCAAGTATCCTGCCAACGTGATCTTGATCTTCGCTCTTCCCTCCGTCGTATATACATTGTCTCCGATCCCAACACACTCTTGCCTTTGACTTGTGTCGATCTGGCACCCTACCTTACGAGCAAAGGTAGTGTCCAAGATTGACACTTCGGCACCGGTGTCCAAGAGCAAGATCGCCTTCTCGTGATTGATCTTGCCTGAGATCTTAGCTTGACGGAACCATTTCCCCGGAGCGTGATATTTCCAGTAGCCTCGGGATTCTCCACGACGGAGTTCCAACGCGACTTCAGATCTAGATCTGCTGTATTCGTCGATCTTGGGAAGACTCGAGATCTTAGCGGTATATGTATGCAATTCACATGTATTACCGCGTAGATCCGATCTTCTGTTATCTTGATCTACCGACTTGTTGTTCACATATGCATAGATGCAATACCTAGAACGCTCGGCTCGTACCGGATTCCAACCCGGCGAGCGTCCTAGTTTAACATCTTCTCGGCGATCTCTGGGAGCATGCCGGCGTGTCGGGTGGGATCATACCACTTCCGGATCTGGTTGTAGAACTCCTCCATCGGGCACTCGCCGGCGTCATGCAGTTCTCCGCACCCTCGACAAACGAACAGGCAGCGATCAGCCGGGTGGCCTCGCTTCCCGCACTTCTCGCAGGTCAGGCGTCTCCAGCAGCCAAGATCGGTGTGCCTCCGGGATCCGCAGTGCGAACATCGGCTACGATCTTGATCGTCGTAGCGATTCGTGGATCTACGATCCGGGATCCGATCTCTATCTTGTGAGTCCGCATTGTGCCTCACCTGATCTGAAGCCTGGGGTCGGGGTTTGCTCGGGTCGCCGCCTTTAGAGGTCTCCTCCGATGAGGCGAGATAGATCTTACGCAGGTCTCCTTCCGAATCGGATCCGTCCGATCCGGATCCTACTTCAGACTCTGAACTGTGATCTTGGATCTGGATCGCCCGTACCGCTCGCTTGGTCGGGGCCGCTGGGGCTGCCGCAGGTGCCTTCTGACGATACTTCGAACCGAACGCAGATCTTTTCTGCCGACTCTTCGCGCGTTCTTGAGCACGGAGAACCTCCTCCAGATCTTCACTGTCCATGAGCCGTAGCAGCGTCAGTCGGTCGGCTAGCTCTGGGTCTCCTAGAGTCTCGATGAAGTGGTCAACATGTTCCCGGCGAGTCTTAGCATCTCCATCCTTGATCTTGAGCTTGGCTCGCAGAGCGGCCACGTTCAACCGGTAGAGATATTCCAGGGGCGACTCTTCGGACCTTTTTCGAGCGTGATAATACTGCCACGCAACCGACACTCCCAATCCACAGTACTGCGTCTGGAAGCTCTTGAGCAGATCATCCCACTTGTTTCGAGTGGATCGGGCTAGCTGTCGGTGCCAATTTTTGGCAGGTCCGACAAGCAGATCCGCAAAGGTGAGGCATTTCTCTTCGTCCGTTGCTTGATCCCGTTGGAAGGCTGACTTCACCTTGCTGATCCAGGACCTCGCTCGATCCTCGTCTAGGTCCTTGCCTGAAAACTCCTTCAGATCCGAAATTGCGGAGATCCGTACTCGCTGGATCAACGATGTTCCTCCTTGACCAGCGGCAGCGGTGGCTACTATTGCTCTGCCGGAGCTCGGGATCTCCAGATCATCGGGATCATACTCCCAATGACGGTCCGGCTCTCCCACAGACTCCATATCCACGTCTTGGGATCCCCGATATGCCGCCGTGCTGATGGCTTGGGGCACTGCGGTCACCTGTTGTTCCTTCAAGAATCTGTTCATGGCAGCTTGGAAGTACGTCTCCAGTTTGTTGGCCGACTCCGTAGGCGCGGGTGTGACCGTTGCTGTCTTCGTCACAGGATCTCGTTCTACAGGACGCTTGGGTGTAGATCTAGATCTACGCTCAGGCTGTGGGTCTGGATCCGGGATCTTCACTTGGGATCTGAGGTATCTAGCCCCACCGGGTCCTAACGACATCCGTCGAGGTCCGCGGGAGCTGTCCGAGTCGGGTTCCGAGGTAGCGGACGCGTAGTGCGAGGATCCCGTCTGATAATCGAGATCCCGCGGCCGATCCCGCTCCCCGACCAAGATCCTCAGGGTCTTGAAGAGATCCTGAGTTACTACCTGGATCGCGCTCAGGCCCAGATCGAACAGAGTGCCTGCATCGAAGGCTCCGGCAACAAGTCCGGCTTCATGCAGCAGATCCAGCAAAGCCTGGACGGCGCCCAGGCGGTCAGTCACGACCGGGGGGCTGGTTACTGGCCCCTTTAGATCTCCGATCTGGCGGACTTGGAGGATCGCCAGTACCGGATCTTGGGTCAGGATCTCACTGAGCACCTTCTGGTGGTACGCCAGCTCCAGGGTGCTCCTAGTTTGGGTAGATCTAGATTTGCCTAAATCATCCCCATCTGACTCAGGTGCTTTCAATTTTGTCCGCGTGGTCTTGGTTTTCTTCTTCTTCGTGGATTTTGGGACCGCAGCGGACTTTGTGAGCGATTGAGGCTTAGGCTTCGCCTTCGCCTTATCGCTCGGCGGATCTCGATTCTCATCAAGATCCGCACTGGTCCCCGAAGGGACCGCCGGAGGGATTTGAGGTTTCTCTTCCAGATCTAGATCTGGGTCCACCTCCTGTCTTTCAGCAGAGTTCCTCCCAAAGCTCTGCTGATCTGTGGATCTTGCTGTTTTCAGCGGCGTCTTCGTCGATCCAACATCCGAAGGCGCTTGTTCCCCGGGTTCTTCCTTCACTTTGACATCTTCTTGGGACTCACGGTGATATCCGAAGTCACCAGAAGATCCGGGCACGCGCACCATTGTGGTGTAGCGGGATCGGCCAAAATGTGATTAAGGCCAGATCCTGATACCACTTGCGCCCAGACACCGACTAACGGAGGGGGTGCTCCGATGATCCGTGATCTTGTGCTGAGTGTGTTCACCTTGTGTACCCGTCGGTGGGCGGGATCTGCTCTTCCAGGTAACTTCGAAGAGGTCTTGGTGTGAAGGGAGACTGTCTTGGTGAGACGTGGGGTTGTGGGGTAGCGTGGAAGTCTTCACTCTACCGCCGGGTAGTAGATCTAGATCTAGAGCGACTTGGTCGAGCTCAGATCTAGCAGCCGGATCTGGATCCGGGCTGGTAGGTTTGCCTAGTGGCGGGGTGTTCCTTGTCCTTTCCGTTGCTTGCCGCGTCCGATAGCGGGGGTCTTGAGAGTTGAGAGTCGATAGATCTTCGGGCCAAGCAATAAAGTCCCTTAGATCCGTTATGCACTTACGGTAGATCACTAGTGTAGGCTAAGCTGGCCAATATATTATCCAGTCTTATACCTTACAGCTAGATCAACTACACTTAGCTTCCTGACACCTTTGAGGGCCAATATACGTTCCCGTTTCCTGGTGTAGCTAAGGCACTTGCGTAGATCAAGGCAAATTCGAGTCTGATTTACAATTATACCAATCCCATCCTAAGACCTATCATCTGGATCCTCGCCCTATGCAACATCTGGATTCTGCACCTTTTACACCGATAGTCATCACATGTTGTGTCCTCGCCTAGATCTTGGATCTTGGTAACTTGAATCCTAGCCGGGATCCTAGATCTTGGCCTTCAGCTGGATCCGGATCTCCATGAAGTCTTGGATCTTAATCTGGAGGATCTGGGATCTTAGGATCTGGATCAGGAGGATCTTGGGATCTCGGATCTTGGGGATCTGGATCTTGGATCTTGGGGATCTTGGATCTGGATCTGGAGGATCTGGGATCTTGGGATCTTGGATCTAGAGGATCCGGATCTGGATCTGGGATCTTGGAATCTCGGGATCTCGGATCTTGGGGATCTGGGTCTGGATCTTGGGGATCTTGGATCTCGGGATCTCGGATCTTGGGGACCTGGATCCGGATCTGGAGGATCTGGGATCTTGGGATCTTGGGATCTCGGATCTTGAAGATCTGGATCTTGGATCATGGGGATCTGGGATCTTGGGATCTCGGATCTTGGGGATCTGGATCCGGATCTTGGGGATCTCGGATCTCGGGATCTCGGATCTTGGGGATCTGGATCTTGGGGATCTTGGACCTCGGGATCTCGGATCTTGGGGATCTGGATCTTGGGGATCTGGATCTGGATCTGGAGGATCTGGGATCTTGGGATCTCGGATCTTGGGGATCTGGATCTGGATCTTGGGGATCTCGGATCTCGGGATCTCGGATCTTGGGGATCCGGATCTTGGGGATCTTGGATCTCGGGATCTCGGATCTGGGGGATCTGGATCTTGGGGATCTGGATCTCGGGATCTCGGATCTTGGGGATCTGGATCTAGGGGATCTTGGACCTCGGGATCTCGGATCTTGGGGATCTGGATCTTGGGGTCCCGGATCTTGGGGATCTGGATCTGGATCTTGGGGATCTGGATCTCGGGATCTCGGATCTTGGGGATCCGGATCTTGGGGATCTTGGATCTCGGGATCTCGGATCTGGGGGATCTGGATCTTGGGGATCTGGATCTCGGGATCTCGGATCTTGGGGATCTGGATCTTGGGGATCTTGGACCTCGGGATCTCGGATCTTGGGGATCTGGATCTTGGGGTCTCGGATCTTGGGGATCTGGATCTGGATCTTGGGGATCTCGGATCTCGGGATCTCGGATCTTGGGGATCCGGATCTTGGGGATCTTGGATCTCGGGATCTCGGATCTGGGGGATCTGGATCTTGGGGATCTGGATCTCGGGATGTCGGATCTTGGGGATCTGGATCTTGGGGATCTGGATCTGGATCTGGAGGATCTGGGATCTTGGGATCTCGGATCTTGGGGATCTGGATCTGGATCTGGAGGATCTCGGATCTCGGGATCTCGGATCTTGGGGATCCGGATCTTGGGGATCTTGGATCTCGGGATCTCGGATCTGGGGGATCTGGATCTTGGGGATCTGGATCTCGGGATGTCGGATCTTGGGGATCTGGATCTGGATCTGGAGGATCTGGGATCTTGGGATCTTGGGATCTTGGGATCTTGGGATCTCGGATCTTGGATAATAGTCCCAGCCTGATCCGGATCTTCGGGACCCATAATCACCGCACCGAGACTGGTCTCGTCCCGTCCCGTGTACACCGGCCTTCTTCAACCATATGGAATCCGCGCACGGCAGCCGACTCAGATCTGACCCTGCAACCGACTCAGATCGGATTCCTCGTACGGCAACCGACTCAGATCGGATTCCTCATACGGCAACCAGCTCAGATCGGATTCCATCTACGGCAACCGTGCCTTTCTTGGAAAGCACTTCACCACATTGGCCCTCAAAGGTGTTAGGAAGCTAAGTATAGTTGATCTAGCTGTAAGGTATAAGACTGGATAATATATTGGCCAACTTAGCCTACACTAGTGATCTACCGTAATTGCATATCGGATCTAAGGGACTTTATTGCTTGGCCGAAGATCTATCGACTCTCAACTCTCAAGCCCCCGCTATCGGACGCGGCGAGAAACGGAAAGGACAAGGAACACCCCGCCACTAGGCAAACCTACCAGCCCGGATCCAGATCCGGCTGCTAGATCTGAGCTCGACCAAGTCGCTCTAGATCTAGATCTACTACCCGGCGGTAGAGTGAAGGCTTCCACGCTACCTCACAAACCCACGTCTTGCCAAGACAGTCACCCTTCACACCAAGACCTCTTCGGAGTTACCTGGAAGAGCAGATCCCGCCCACCGACGGGTACACAAGGTAAACACTCAGCACAAGATCACGGATCATTGGAGTACCCCCTCCGTTAGTTGGTATCCGAATCTAACCTTAATCACATTTTGGTTGATCACGCTATACCACATATGTATCCATCTTTAAAACGCTACTTTGATGTTAAAGTGAGGCTGTTCTTCTCTATATTTCGAAGCTTTCCGTCTGTGTTAAAACTCCGAGAACAGGTTTCGCGCCAAAACTAAGAGATACCGTCTCATAGTGAAAGGTAAGTAAAAAATTTGATCTTTGTTGGCGCTCGCTTCCTTGGGTGCGAACCTGTCTTGAAGCTAGCTACTGACGAGTGTTATTGGTGGAGAGCGGACAGTCGTGGCCACGGGCGTGCTGCTGCGGCGCGTCCTCGGAAAGCCAAGGGAAAGACCTCCCGGAGCTTTCATATTTGGTTTTACCAACTCCCGAGCAAGTCCATGCCCCGTTCCCGAGCAAGCCCTCGCACATAACCGCCATCTTCCGTTCTCAGCGCTGTTTTAGTCACCAGTACGTTGTCAAGAGATACCTACGTCGCCATCTACGCTTAATAACGTCCGGTTAACTACTATGCTCGTGTTAATGTCGACTTAGATGGCTAAACTAACTGGAGGTACAAACTACAAGCTCTCAGAAGTGAAACGCCTGCTAAATCGCATCGCTAAGTCCCTACCGCTAGACAAAAATGAATGGGAACGTCTCGCAACTTCCTACAACTCAAACCGAGGGCGCGGCGTAGTGGAGCGATACTGTGATAGTCTCCAGCGCAAGTTCAAGATGCTGTACAGCGCTCGTAAGTCGACGGGTGTGGCTGACATGCCACCGCACGTCAAAGAGGTCAAACGTCTCAAGAAAGACATCGACGACAAGGCATGCGTCGAAGAGATGGATGATGGGCCCGACGCCGACTGCCAAGAAGATGAAGAAGACAAGCAATCTGACGTCAGCTTCGAGTGCGAAGGCGACGACGGCATCTGCAACACCTCGGGCTCTATGGGTAGCACCGCTAGCACCGCATTTCGCCTACGCTACCGACAATTACCATCCCAACGGCTTCGACGATGTGGCTACCACCCCGATTGGGAGCATTGACGAGCTGCTCGGATCGACTGATGTGCGTGAAGGGCTCAAGGCGTTTGACGCCATCCCGAGACCGTCACCAATCCCAAGCTGCTCCACCCAACGTCAGCTCCGTTCGGCAGGACTGCCAAAGCCGAACCCGCCAACGACCACCGGGCCAAGTGCAAACATGTCGGAGAAACCACCCGCAGCTCGCGCTCGGGTGCCAGAAGAGTCGAAGAAATACGTGAACATTTCTAACCGCATCGGTGGCGGCAACCTGGCCGAGTTTCGAACCTCCATTGGGCGCAAACGTGGAGCTGAAGACGAGGACGACCTCGCCGAGGCCAGCTACGCTAAGGTGAACAGAGTAAAGGCCACCAAGTTGGTCACGCAGCTGAAAAAGTGCTTGAGTGATCGTCTGGCAGCATAGGCAGCATTGCCGCACTGATGATCCTCACGCGCGAGGACAACAAGCGTAGAGGTGAAGTTTGACACGCCGAAGAAGAGCAACGTCGTCGCGACGGAGTTGCGGTCCGTGAAGCGCGCTACTACGCCGAACAAAATGAAGCTGAAGAAGGAGAAGCTGGAGATAGAGGAGCGAGCTCGGCGCGATAAGGATGAGGCTCGCGCGCGCTCTCAGGAGCTGATGCTTTTCATCGGTGCTCTCGGGAAGAAGGCGTGAAGGCCACGTCGGATGCAGACCTCGTGCACTTGAGGTCCTAATCGTTACACCGGCCCACAAAGGGAGGAAGTACATGTTGTAGCGTTGCATCTCAGGAACACCCTTCTGTAGCGAGCCACACAACCGCAAACGTGGTCCATATTGTTCGCCAACTTCACTTGTATTCAAATTATCCATACAAACGAACACGATCATTGTTAGAGGCTTTCAGAAGCACCGTTATTTGAGTAGAACGGTACATAAAAATATATGGTGTGGTCCACTTTGAGGTTTTGGCCGCAACGTACGTGATTTCAGCTTCCGTCGATTCGTAACTGAGGGCTAGCTTACCGACCTCGAAATTTCAAAGCAACGCAAACGACCAAAGTGCAATTCCTGTCGATGAGAGGCAAATGCTCGTTCTCAGACCGCGATTTCACGGAGGCGGACGATGTAGACGCGACCAAGTGTTCGTCCTGTTCCAAGATGGTCCATCACATATGCTCTAACGCCGTCTACGAAGGAGAACTATCTGTCCGAGTGTGTTCGCAGACCTGCTGTGTTGCCCTTTGATTGAAGAAGCAGTAGAATGCCTTGGGAGCTTCGACTAGACCTCCAACGGGTAGTAGCCGCCACACAGACGGCGCAGAAGTTCGAGATAGAGCCGCACGAAAGCGTAGCCAGGCCAAGAACAAGCTCAGCAACGACAACAACAAGTCCAATCAAGTAAAAGCTGATGATAACAAGAAACAAGGTCAACGAAGTGGAAGAGGCGTCAAATTCAGCGCTAGTACTACTGCCAAGAAGGTTAACCCCGGTAAGAAGTCGTCTGGTGGCAAGCCCTCGTCGATGACAGCCCGCGCGGGACAGCACAACCCCTGCCAAACACTTCACCACCGACTTGGAGGTGATGTCACGCCGCGATGAGCTACAGAAGGACACACATGACGGAGGAAGCTATATCTCGCCGCGTAATTGGTGATACAGCGCTTGTGAATGAAGATGATAGCGCTTTAGTGCGGTGTCAATGTTGAAGTTACGAGTTGAACATTCACTCTAGCTAGTACGTGAGTTTCTACGTGTTTTACTTGAACGGTAGTTCTGAAGCGCCACGGCAAATTTAAAACACGTATATAAAGCCGGTATCGATGATACGTGTTTCCAACTACGGGATTTCGTTGATCGGTGCTTCTGAAAGCCTCTAATACACATCAAAAGAGTGTTGGTCCATACTTGCGCAACATTTGCTGGGTACTCTAGTGCTTTGGATACATCCCAAGTGCGATAAATAATACTAAATACTACTCCTATTCCAGAATCATGCGTGTCATGCCTAGCAGCTATGAAGAACATTTAAGAGAAGGAGAAGCGAAAACAATTTCTCTCTGCCGCAATTATCTATCGACCAAAGAAAACGATTTTTTATAGATTTATCCAGACTTGAAGAAAACGGATATTTCATAGATTTATCTAGACTTATTAAAACTCGTAAGAAAAATAAGTAAAAATGAAGAGTCACTTCGCACCTCTATTTTGCAACAACTTTAATTTACCTCAGTTTCAGTATCCATACGACACAAGCACGACTCGAAGTTGTTCGTCAACTGCTGACCAGTGGTGCTTCACCAACGAAAAACAATGCTTTGGAAGAGACACCATTATCAAGAGCAGTTGATGGAGGTCACGTTGAAGTTGCAGCCATACTGCGAGGATGTCGACAAATTTCGAGGTTCAGGGACCCTGAATCAGGGTTGAAGACACATTCTTAGGGAAATTGTGATAAATTTACATAAAAATGTACATTTGTTTATAGTACTTATTTTAAGGTGTATACAAGCTTAGTGCATATTTAAGAAAAAAGCTCCAAGTAGATCGAACTCGATCGAATGGAGAGGAATATCTGCGAGCGCAACTGGGACTTCCTGGTGCCTTGGTGTCAAGCTTTGTACTGCTTGCGGTATGACGTGGGGCCCGGTGACGTACCCAGCCAGCGCTTTCGCGGGATTGGAGTGGAACTTCCAAGTTTCCGTCGTTGGAGAGACGAAAAAGTCGAGAAATCCCCGTGTCAAGATTTGAGAGAGGCATTGGGTTATTAGCTGCTGTGGCTCGTGTTGACAATGCTGCGTGGAAGAAACTGCTGCTGGAACAGGTGAAACTCAGTGTGAATAGTCAAGAGGAGCAGCTTGAAGGGAACTTCATGCCTCGATTCCAATTGTTACTAGTGGATGACGAAATGAAGAGCGAGGAGGATGTATTGAAAAGTATCAGGGAGTTCTGTGGGACAGAGCAATACACTACACAAAGTGTGGAGTACAAGCGAGCATTGTCGAAAATTGCAGCGATGAACTATGGGAAGAAGTGGACGGGCTCAACGGAGATCGAGATCCCACTTACGATACACTTGGGGCCGTGGCTGACACATAGCACTGAAGAAATGCTAGCATATCTTCGTAATATCCAAGCGACTGTCAGAGAAATGCGAGCGCAGTGTCAACAATACGTTGATCAAGAGACGAAGCCACTGAGTGTAGTGTTCGTACTGGAGTCTTTGGTGGTGGATATACGAGACCTTAAAATCAACACAGAGTTAGCAGAGCTGATGGAAAGTTTGGCTCGAGATGGCATTCGCATGTCAGGACTGGCGTTGAGACAGGAGCTTTGGCATCATGTAGAGGATTCGCGACAAAACGTGGGAAAGTTGATGTTTGCTTTGTTTGGAGGCGCGAAGAAGGCTGCAGCAACTGACTGGGGTGGTTTCGACTTTGCAGTGACTAGTATGACTGGTCCTCTTACGGCGGAGTATGGACACGGAAGCCAGCTTGCCCTCAATTCAGTACACTTTGAGTGTGAAGCGATGCAGAACTGGGTCTTTGAACGGATGTGTTCGGCAGTGGCAGTAAGTCAGACAACGAAGCAGCTATCCCTGGAATGGGAACTGAACAGTGGCAGTGATGCCGACGGCTACGAAGACAGGGAACTTTGTCGCTGGAGGTGGCAGTGGATTGCTTTCGCTTGCTTCTCGGAGAAGGCTCGACTCCATTCGCGCCTTGAAAGCCTTATTCTGCGCAACGCTGTACTTACAACGGATGCAGTGGAAGCTATGGCTGAGGTGTTGGGATCGGATACACCGGAGGAAGACTTACTAGGTTGCTCTTGCAGTCCGTCTGAAGCTTTGATCGACGTTTGCATCAAGCCAAACTCTTCGATTAGGCTGTTGTCCATGCACCGTGATGATGGTGCAGACAATAGTCCTTCGTTCAAGGTGGAGAGGGAGATTACCGGAGCAAAAATCCTTAGTGAGGGTGAAAGTGACTGGGTGGATGTTTTGATTCCTGGCTTTGGAAGATGCCAAGTGCAGCGCAAGTGTCTGGAACTTAGACAACTTACGCTCACCACCAACGGACTTGCAGGCGTGACGTCGTTGGATATCAACTTTGAAGAAGATCCAGATCGAGAAGTTCTTCAGGGACTGCTTCTCCTTGTGGGAGCTTCACTTACGCACCTTTCTTTCACTTTCGAAAATTTTCAGACAATGGACCTGGAAGGCATCGTGGCAAGCTGTCCGAATCTGATCGAACTGGCTGTGAGCACGTACATGGTTGAGATGCGTTTCAGCCTCCGGGACAACAACTTCCGAGACCTGGCATTGGATTCTTCTTCACATATTTCTTTTTGGGATGTAAAAGGCGCTGCCGACACACTGTGCGATCCTGAAAACCCGTTAACTAAATGCGTGCGACGCATGCGCGTTCGGTTGGACCAAAGAGCCCTTTATCACCCGTATGACGAGTTCTATACTGCGCTGTTAAAAATGCTGAAAGTGAACCGTACTCTGGAATATCTGGATATTGTTGCCCAGCGCGCTCACATGAACTACTTCAACGCTTTCAAGGCACATCACCTTGAGGTGCTTCCTGTGGAGCAGATCGCTTTCTCGATGGAATGTAAGGTGGCGTTTCTGAGCGTAATGGGGGCTCATCGTAGTGAACGAGGGGAAGTCAAAAGACGGAGGCAGTTACCACTCCCTGTGCTCGACCAGCATGTGGTTCGCTGCATCTTCGAATACGCATCGTCTAACGTCATTCGTCGAGTTTACTTTCGCGAGCGCGACTTCTTTGAAACCGGACGTTATTTCGTACCGATCTGAGCGAGATCAGTACTGGAGTCCATTAAGAGTCTGCGTTTTTTGGCAATCAATTTGTTCAGGAAAGGAAGTGCATCGTTAGAGATACGTATGTTCATGTATTCCTAACGGCGAACTTTTTAGTACATATCTAACGGCAGAATAATACTCAGCGATGCATAACGTTACAGAAAACCATCCTGTACGTACATGCACACAATCGTTGGAGCGCTGATAAGTAAAAGCGCTTCGTCGTTTCCTTATCCCAGAATAAACATACAATAAACATACAATTTACAACATTTCGAAGTGCACGTACTACATGGTACTGTATAATCTGTACGTGATGTACTACGTGTATAATACAAATCAATGAATATATCACGCCACAAATTACGTAATGATTATGTGTGAGCACGCCACAAATTGCCAACATAGTTCGCGAAAGTGAGAGCCAGAAACCAAGATCTTTTTGATAAATCCTTTGCAGAAAAACAAGGTCTGTCTACTGCAGTACACGTAGTACACGTAGTACGTGTACTGCAGTAGATCTACAGGCGTACAACATGTCATGTACCGTGGTCAATTCTTAGGACCCTTATGCGATATGTTTGGCAGACATTGTTTGGCCCGGGCTCCGGTCCGGAGCGTATGATCGCCAATGATCTTAGGTAAGATCTGAAAAAGCCGTGGTGCATTTGTTTGGCTCTCGTTAAGGTCTATAGTCAAGTTAAGTGAGAATTGTACTATAGGCAATAGTACTATTCTCACTTTGCTTGGGTTAGCTGAATCGTGCCGAGACTTCGTCATTCCGCGTTTTGCGCCAAACTACTAGCGTTCCCAACATTCAAGGCCAACCAGTCAGCCATGCGTCTGAACCTCGTCGTCCTGGCCGCTGTGATCACCCTCGTTTCTCGATGCACTGCTGTCTCGGCCGCCTCCTCTACCAACCAAATCAATCTCTCCAACTTGAATCAAGCGCTTAATACCATGCAGAATCACGCTGGCGACGGCAACCGGTTCCTTCGAAGTGCCAAGATTGTCAACGACGATATCGACAGCGACGACGACATCGATCGGGACGAGGAAGAAAGGGGAGGAAAAACTTGGGCTGAAAAATTTGCCAAGTGGCACGCGCGCGGAGAGAGTGCAGACGACGTCTACGCGAGGTTCGCACTCGAACCTGTCGTGCGCCAAGCGTACAAATATGGCCAGATCGGACGGCTTGATGACAACGAGTATTATCGCAAGTGGGCCGCTTACTCGGCCTACCTCAAGGATAAGGGTCTCAACTGAGAGTGTGTTGGGCTGGGGTGTCTTAATGGTCGATAAATACACTAGGTCACCAAAAGGATTATACTATACATGAGCTTATATCTTTTCTGTCGAAGCGTGGCTTCCTATTTATTCAATACCACGCTTATCATTTGCATGCGTCTACGTGTACTCCAGAGTGAACGAGACGACATTTCTTATTAAATTAATTGGTGAAGAGAATAGATTCAAGGCGAGGCATCGATGCTGAAAGGATTACCTTCAAAGGTTAATTGAATCCAGGATCAATATTCTACTTACGTGTACTGGTAAATCCTTTGTGGACGCACCGAATCGAACTCGTGGATACACTGCGTTGTCCACTGCTGCCATGTATGGACGTATTGAGGTTGTACAGTTGTTGCTAAGCCACGGTGCAAGCGTCAACGTTCAAAGTTCCATCCGGGACTCGCCACTCCTTCTCGCAGCGACACAGGGACGACTCGAAACTGTTCGTCAAATGCTGACCAGTGGTGCCTCACCAACGAAAAACAATGCTATGGGAGAGACACCGGTGTCATCCCTCCAGTGTCGACTGAATCCATATTCGCCCCAGCACTGAGGAGCATTCGCACGATCGCCACTTGACCACACTGCACTACAATACTCAGAGCTGTGTTACCCCGTGGGTTCCGCGTATTTAGTGACCCGCACCTAGTCAGCAAGAGCTTCACAATCGCTGGATGTCCCTCTCTAGTGGCCAACATCAACGGTGTCCAGCGGTTCCTATCAAGTTTGTTCACTGCAGCTCCAGCATTCAACAGCAGCTAACAGCTTCAAACCGTCCGACAGTAGCGGCTACATGCAGATCAGTACTCCTCTCGAAATTGACAGCGTCAACACTAACCCCTCGATCCAACAGACATCGAATGTTACCCAAGTGGGCCCTTCCGGCAGCTAGAACCAGCGCGGCAGCATACGTTTTCGAGTCCTGTGTATCGATGGCCACCGGTCTTTATTATTATTGTATATTATACGCTTACACATGCCTTTTTCTGTCATTTTCGGTACTTCCTTACAGCGAAAGCAACTCGGTAGCAATATCTCCTTCAGTGAAAGCGATTTACCAGTACACGTAAGTAGAATATTGATCCTGGATTCAATTAACCTTTGAAGGTAATCCTTGCAGCATCGATGCCTCGCCTTGAATCTATTCTCTTCACCAATTAATTTAATAAGAAATGTCGTCTCGTTCACTCTGGAGTACACGTAGACGCATGCAAATGATAAGCGTGGTATTGAATAAATAGGAAGCCACGCTTCGACAGAAAAGATATAAGCTCATGTATAGTATAAGGCTTTTGGTGACCTAGTGTATTTTTCGAGCATTAACACACCCCAGTCCAACACACTCTCAGTTGAGACCCTTATCCTTGAGGTAGGCCGAGTAGGCGGCCCACTTGCGATAATACTCGTTGTCATCAAGCCGTCCGATCTGGCCATATTTGTACGCTTGGCGCACGACAGGTTCGAGTGCGAACCTCGCGTAGACGTCGTCTGCACTCTCTCCGCGCGCGTGCCACTTGGCAAATTTTTCAGCCCAAGTTTTTCCTCCCCTTTCTTCCTCGTCCCGATCCACATCGTCGTCGCTGTCGATATCGTCGTTGACAATCTCGGCACTTCGAAGGAACCGGTTGCCGTCACCAGCGTGATTCGGCATGGTCTCAAGCGCTTGATTCAAGTTGGAGAGATTGATTTGGTTGGCAGTGGAGGCGGCCGAGACAGCAGTGCATCGAGAAACGAGGGCGATCACAGCGGCCAGGACGGCGAGGTTCGGGCGCATGACTGAGTGGTTGGTCTTAGAGTGTTAGGGACGCTAGTAGTTTGGCGCAAAACGCGGAATGACGAAGTCTCGGCACGATTCAGCTAACCCAAGTAGAGTGAGAATTGTACTATAGCCTATACTGTAGTACAATTCTCACTTAACTTGACTAAAGACCTTAACGAGAGCCAAACAAATGCACCACGGCTTTTTCAGATCTTACCTAAGATCATTGGCGATCATACGCTCCGGACCGGAGCCCGGGTCAAACAATGTCTGCCAAACATATCGCATAAGGGTCCTAAGAATTGACCACAGTACTGTACATGACATGTTGTACGTGTACTGCAGTAGATCTACAGATCTTGTTTTTCTGCGAAGGATTTACCAAAAGGATCTTGGTTTCTGGCTCTCACTTTCGCGGCAATTTGTGACGTGCTCCCATAATCCTTGGGTTGTATTACTGTTCGTAATTTGTGGTAATCTTTATTTGTATTATTACTGTATACTATGTTGGATGTTTGATGTACAGTACATATACAGTAATACAAATCAAAGATTATGTTCGCGCCACAAATTACGTGCAGTAAAACAAATCAAGGATTATGGGAGCACGTCACAAATTGCCAACATAGTTCGCGCCAACCAAGATCCTTTTGGTAAAGGCTCGTGTTAGAGTACCTAACTAAAGCAACTTTATAGCAACTCAACAGCAACTTACACCCGAACCCTAAACATGCCAACCCCGATTTGAGGGGTTAAGGTTACTTACTTAGCACACCGCGCGAAGGCTTCGCTTCGCACGTCGATGCTAACTCGTTCTCGTTGGTCCGGGGGGACTAGTCTTGCAGCGCTACGCGCTGCGCTTGGTCTCGGCAGGCGACTTTTGGCGATTAAGTGTTTTCTGCAATTTGGTTAGGGACTTTACTAAAGTCACTTTTAGTAAGTTCCTTTTGGTAAATCCTTCGCAGAAAAACAAGATCTGTAGATCTACTGCAGTACACGTACAACATGTCATGTACAGTACTGTGGTCAATTCTTAGGACCCTTATGCGATATGTTTGGCAGACATTGTTTGGCCCGGGCTCCGGTCCGGAGCGTATGATCGCCATGATCTTAGGTAAGATCTGAAAAAGCCGTGGTGCATTTGTTTGACACCTTACATTCCATTAAAAAAGAGATCTGTTCCACAGAAAGCACCTCAAGGTGATGTGCCTTGAAAGCGTTGAAGTAGTTCATGTGAACACGCTGGGCGACAATATCCAGATATTCCAGAGTACGGTTCACTTTCAGCATTTTTAACAGCGCAGTATAGAACTCATCATACGGGTGATAAAGGGCCCTTTGGTCCAACCGAACGCGCATGCGTCGCATGCATTTAGTTAACGGGTTTTCAGGATCGCACAGTGTGTCGGCAGTGCCTTTTACATCCCAAAAAGAAATATGTGATGAAGAATCCAATGCCAGGTCTCGGAAGTTGTTGTCCCGGAGGCTGAAACGCATCTCTACCATGTACGTGCTCACAGCCAGTTCGATCAGGTCTGGACAGCATGTCACGATGCCTTCCAGGTCCATTGTATGAAAGTTTTCGAAAGTGAAAGAAAGGTGCGTAAGTGAAGCTCCCACAAGGAGAAGCAGTCCCTGAAGAACTTCTCGATCTGGATCTTCGTCAAAGCTGATATCCAACGACGTCACGCCTGCAAGTCCGTTGGTGGTGAGCGTAAGTTGTCTAAGTTCCAGACACTTGCGCTGCACTTGGCATCTTCCAAAGCCAGGAATCAAAACATCCACCCAGTCACTTTCACCCTCACTAAGGATTTTTGCTCCGGTAATCTCCCTCTCCACCTTGAACGAAGGACTATTGTCTGCACCATCATCACGGTGCATGGACAACAGCCTAACAGAAGAATTTGGTTTGATGCAAACGTCGATCAAAGCTTCAGACGGACTGCAAAAAAAAGCAACCTAGTAAGTCTTCTTCCGGTGTATCCGATCCCAACACCTCAGCCATAGCTTCCACTGCATCCGTTGTAAGTACAGTGTTGCGCAGAATAAGGCTCTCAAGGCGTGAATGGAGTCGAGCCTTCTCCGAGAAGCAAGCAAAAGCAATCCACTGCCACCTCCAGCGACAAAGTTCCCTGTCTTCGTAGCCGTCGGCATCACTGCCACTGTTCAGTTCCAATTCCAGGGATAGCTGCTTTGTTGTCTGACTTACTGCCACTGCCGAACACATCCGTTCAAAGACCCAGTTCTGCACCGCTTCACACTCAAAGTGTACTGAATTGAGGGCAAGCTGGCTTCCGTGTCCATACTCCGTCGTAAGAGGACCAGTCATACTAGTCACTGCAAAGTCGAAACCACCCCAGTCAGTCGCTGCAGCCTTCTTCGCGCCTCCAAACAAAGCAAACATCAACTTTCCCACGTTTTGTCGCGAATCCTCTACATGATGCCAAAGCTCCTGTCTCAACGCCAGTCCTGACATGCGAATGCCATCTCGAGCCAAACTTTCCATCAGCTCTGCTAACTCTGCGTTGATTTTAAGGTCTCGTATATCCACCATCAAAGACTCCAGTACGAACACTACACTCAGTGGCTTCGTCTCTTGATCAACGTATTGTTGCCACTGCGCTCGCATTTCTCTGACAGTCGCTTGGATGTTACGAAGATATGCTAGCATTTCTTCAGTGCTATGTATCAGCCACGGCCCCAAGTGTATAGTAAGTGGGATCTCGATCTCCGTTGAGCCCGTCCACTTCTTCCCATAGTTCATCGCTGCAATTTTAGACAATGCTCGCTTGTACTGCACACTTTGTGTAGTGTATTGCTCTGTCCCACAGAACTCCCTCATACTTTTCAATACATCCTCCTCGCTCTTAATTTCGTCATCCACTAGTAACAATTGGAATCGAGGCATGAAGTTCCCTTCAAGCTGCTCCTCTTGACTATTCACGCTGAGTTTCACCTGTTCCAGCAGCAGTTTCTTCCACGCAGCATTGTCAATATGAGCCACAGCAGCTAATAACCCCAATGCCTCTCTCAAATCTTGACACAGGGGTTTCTCGACTTTTTCGTCATACCAACGACGGAAACTTGGAAGTTCCACTCCAATCCCGCGAAAGCGCTGGCTGGGTACGTTACCGGACCCCACGTCATACCGCAAGCAGTGCAAAGCTTGACACCAAGGCACCAGGAAGTCCCAGTTGCGCTCGCAGATATCCCTCTCCATTCGATCGAGATGTTGTTTATTCGATCTACATGTAGCTTTTTTTTTAAATATGTACTACAAGCTTGTATACGCTTTCATTTTTTAAATAAGTACTATACACAAATGTACATTTTATGTATACTTATCACAATTTCCCTAAGAATGTGTCTTCAACCCTGATTCAGGGTCCCTGAACCTCGAAATTTGTCGACATCCTCGCAGCATGGCTGCAACTTCAACGTGACCTCCATCAACTGCTCTTGACAACGGTGTCTCCCCCATAGCATTACTTTTCGTTGGTGAAGCACCACTAGTCAGCAGTTGACGAACAACTTCGAGTCGTGCCTGTGTCGCTGCGAGAAGGAGTGGCGAGTCCCCGGTGGAACTATGAACATTGACGCTTGCACCGTGGCTTAACAACAACTGTACAACCTCAATACGTCCATACAAGGCAGCAGTGGACAATGCAGTGTATCCACGAGTTCGATTCGGCGCGTCCACAAAGGCCCCAGCTTTTAATAACGTTCGGACAACTGCAGCTTGACCACTTCGAGCTGCAATCTCCAATGCGCGATTGCCATCACCATTTACAGCTTCGACGGTAGCTCCACGACTCAGCAACAACTGGACAATGTCCAGGAATCCCCACTTAGCAGCAGTCATTAAAGGCGTATATCCTCTCGAGTCTGCAGCATCGACAGCAGCTCCACCTCCATCTAGCAACAACTCACACATAGCTTTATGACGTTTCGACACTGCCAAGTGCAGCGCGGTGTATCCTTTCATGCTCTTGATCTCGACGGCATCTTTTCCCCTCTGCGGCGATACTGACAGGAGCTCTTTCACGATGTAAACGTGGCCATGCACTGCTGCATACATGAGTGGTGTCAAACCCTCTCGATCGTATGCCATTAAATCCGCTCCAGAGCTCAGAAGCTCCCGTACAACCTCAAGTCGTCCATTCCCTGCGGCAATATGAAGTGCTGTATGGCCAGACTTGTTGTGTATATCCATATTCGCTGCTCTGGCGATAAGGAGCTCCACTGACGCTAGTTGGCCATTCCTTGAGGCAAACATAAGTGGTGTCATCCCTCCAGTGTCGACTGAATCCACATTCGCCCCAGCACTGAGGAGCATCCGCACGATCGCCACTTGACCACACTGCACTGCAATACTCAGAGCTGTGTCACCCCCTGGGTTCTGCGTATTTAGCGACGCGCACCTAGTCAACAAGAGCTTCACGATCGCTAGATGTCCCTCTCTAGTGGCCAACATCAACGGTGCCCAGCGGTTCCTATCAAGTTTGTTCACTGCAGCTCCAGCATTCAACAGCAGCTCAACAGCTTCAAACCGTCCGACAGTAGCGGCTGCATGCAGAGCAGTACTCCTCTCAAAATTGACAGCGTCGACACTAACCCCTCGATCCAGTAGACATCGAATGTTACCCAAGTGGGCCCTTCCGGCCGCTAGAACCAGCGCGGCGACGTACGTTTTCGAGTCCTGTGTATCGATCACCACCGGTCTTTCCTCTTTCAGTACACGAAGCACATCCGTTTGACTACGCGCCGCGGCGAGAGAGCTGCCGCTCTGGCCTGGTGGTGACTTTGGTGCTATACAGGCTGTGGGTTGCTTGGAGAATCACAAAACGATGAGTGACATAAGATCTCATGATCCTGGATTCAATTAACCTTTGAAGGTAATCCTTTCAGCATCGATGCCCCGCCTTGAATATATTCTCTTCACCAATTCATTTATTAAGAAATGTCGTCTCGTTCACTCTGGAGTACATGTAAGACGCCTGCAAATGATAAGCGTGGTATTGAAAAAATAGGAAGCCACGCTTCGACAGAAAAGATATAAGCTCATGTATAGTATAAGGCTTTTGGTGACCTCGTGTATTTATCGAACATCAAGACACCACAGTCCAACACACTCTCAGTTGAGACCCTTATCCTTGAGGTAGGCCGAGTAGGCGGCCCACTTGCGATAATACTCGTTGTCATCAAGCCGTCCGATCTGGCCATATTTGTACGCTTGGCGCACGACAGGTTCGAGTGCGAACCTCGCGTAGACGTCGTCTGCACTCTCTCCGCGCGCGTGCCACTTGGCAAATTTTTCAGCCCAAGTTTTTCCTCCCCTTTCTTCCTCGTCCCGATCCACATCGTCGTCGCTGTCGATATCGTCGTTGACAATCTCGGCACTTCGAAGGAACCGGTTGCCGTCACCAGCGTGATTCGGCATGGTCTCAAGCGCTTGATTCAAGTTGGAGAGATTGATTTGGTTGGCAGTGGAGGCGGCCGAGACAGCAGTGCATCGAGAAACGAGGGCGATCACAGCGGCCAGGACGGCGAGGTTCGGGCGCATGACTGAGTGGTTGGTCTTAGAGTGTTAGGGACGCTAGTAGTTTGGCGCAAAACGCGGAATGACGAAGTCTCGGCACGATTCAGCTAACCCAAGTAGAGTGAGAATTGTACTATAGCCTATACTGTAGTACAATTCTCACTTAACTTGACTAAAGACCTTAACGAGAGCCAAACAAATGCACCACGGCTTTTTCAGATCTTACCTAAGATCATTGGCGATCATACGCTCCGGACCGGAGCCCGGGTCAAACAATGTCTGCCAAACATATCGCATAAGGGTCCTAAGAATTGACCACAGTACTGTACATGACATGTTGTACGTGTACTGCAGTAGATCTACAGATCTTGTTTTTCTGCGAAGGATTTACCAAAAGGATCTTGGTTTCTGGCTCTCACTTTCGCGGCAATTTGTGACGTGCTCCCATAATCCTTGGGTTGTATTACTGTTCGTAATTTGTGGTAATCTTTATTTGTATTATTACTGTATACTATGTTGGATGTTTGATGTACAGTACATATACAGTAATACAAATCAAAGATTATGTTCGCGCCACAAATTACGTGCAGTAAAACAAATCAAGGATTATGGGAGCACGTCACAAATTGCCAACATAGTTCGCGCCAACCAAGATCCTTTTGGTAAAGGCTCGTGTTAGAGTACCTAACCAAAGCAACTTTATAGCAACTCAACAGCAACTTACACCCGAACCCTAAACATGCCAACCCCGATTTGAGGGGTTAAGGTTACTTACTTAGCACACCGCGCGAAGGCTTCGCTTCGCACGTCGATGCTAACTCGTTCTCGTTGGTCCGGGGGACTAGTCTTGCAGCGCTACGCGCTGCGCTTGGTCTCGGCAGGCGACTTTTGGCGATTAAGTGTTTTCTGCAATTTGGTTAGGGACTTTACTAAAGTCACTTTTAGTAAGTTCCTTTTGGTAAATCCTTCGCAGAAAAACAAGATCTGTAGATCTACTGCAGTACACGTACAACATGCCATGTACAGTACTGTGGTCAATTCTTAGGACCCTTATGCGATATGTTTGGCAGACATTGTTTGGCCCGGGCTCCGGTCCGGAGCGTATGATCGCCATGATCTTAGGTAAGATCTGAAAAAGCCGTGGTGCATTTGTTTGACACCTTACATTCCATTAAAAAAGAGATCTGTTCCACAGAAAGCACCTCAAGGTGATGTGCCTTGAAAGCGTTGAAGTAGTTCATGTGAACACGCTGGGCGACAATATCCAGATATTCCAGAGTACGGTTCACTTTCAGCATTTTTAACAGCGCAGTATAGAACTCATCATACGGGTGATAAAGGGCCCTTTGGTCCAACCGAACGCGCATGCGTCGCATGCATTTAGTTAACGGGTTTTCAGGATCGCACAGTGTGTCGGCAGTGCCTTTTACATCCCAAAAAGAAATATGTGATGAAGAATCCAATGCCAGGTCTCGGAAGTTGTTGTCCCGGAGGCTGAAACGCATCTCTACCATGTACGTGCTCACAGCCAGTTCGATCAGGTCTGGACAGCATGTCACGATGCCTTCCAGGTCCATTGTATGAAAGTTTTCGAAAGTGAAAGAAAGGTGCGTAAGTGAAGCTCCCACAAGGAGAAGCAGTCCCTGAAGAACTTCTCGATCTGGATCTTCGTCAAAGCTGATATCCAACGACGTCACGCCTGCAAGTCCGTTGGTGGTGAGCGTAAGTTGTCTAAGTTCCAGACACTTGCGCTGCACTTGGCATCTTCCAAAGCCAGGAATCAAAACATCCACCCAGTCACTTTCACCCTCACTAAGGATTTTTGCTCCGGTAATCTCCCTCTCCACCTTGAACGAAGGACTATTGTCTGCACCATCATCACGGTGCATGGACAACAGCCTAACAGAAGAATTTGGTTTGATGCAAACGTCGATCAAAGCTTCAGACGGACTGCAAGAGCAACCTAGTAAGTCTTCTTCCGGTGTATCCGATCACAACACCTCAGCCATAGCTTCCACTGCATCCGTTGTAAGCACAGCGTTACGAAGAATAAGGCTCTCAAGGCGTGAATGGAGTCGAGCCTTCTCCGAGAAGCAAGCAAAAACAATCCACTGCCACCTCCAGCGACAAAGTTCCCTGTCTTCGTAGCCGTCGGCATCACTGCCACTGTTCAGTTCCAATTCCAGGGATAGCTGCTTTGTTGTCTGACTTACTGCCACTGCCGAACACATCCGTTCAAAGACCCAGTTCTGCACCGCTTCACACTCAAAGTGTACTGAATTGAGGGCAAGCTGGCTTCCGTGTCCATACTCCGCCGTAAGAGGACCAGTCATACTAGTCACTGCAAAGTCGAAACCACCCCAGTCAGTCGCTGCAGCTTTCTTCGCGCCTCCAAACAAAGCAAACATCAACTTTCCCACGTTTTGTCGCGAATCCTCTACATGATGCCAAAGCTCCTGTCTCAACGCCAGTCCTGACATGCGAATGCCATCTCGAGCCAAACTTTCCATCAGCTCTGCTAACTCTGTGTTGATCTTAAGGTCTCGTATATCCACCATCAAAGACTCCAGTACGAACACTACACTCAGTGGCTTCGTCTCTTGATCGACGCATTGTTGCCACTGCCCTCGCATTTCTCTTACAGTCGCTTGGATGTGACGAAGATATGCTAGCATTTCTTCAGTGCTATGTGTCAGCCACGGCCCCAAGTGTATCGTAAGTGGGATCTCGATCTCCGTTGAGCCCGTCCACTTCTTCCCATAGTTCATCGCTGCAATTTTAGACAATGCTCGCTTGTACTGCACACTTTGTGTAGTGTATTGCTCTGTCCCACAGAACTCCCTCATACTTTTCAATACATCCTCCTCGCTCTTAATTTCGTCATCCACTAGTAACAATTGGAATCGAGGCATCAAGTTCCCTTCAAGCTGCTCCTCTTGACTATTCACGCTGAGTTTCACCTGTTCCAGCAGCAGTTTCTTCCACGCAGCATTGTCAACATGAGCCACAGCAGCTAATAACCCCAACGCCTCTCTCAAATCTTGACACGGGGATTTCTCGACTTTTTCGTCACTCCAACGACGGAAACTTGGAAGTTCCACTCCAATCCCGCGAAAGCGCTGGCTGGGTACGTTACCGGACCCCACGTCATACCGCAAGCAGTGCAAAGCTTGACACCAAGGCACCAGGAAGTCCCAGTTGCGCTCGCAGATATCCCTCTCCATTCGATCTAGATGTTGTTTATTCGATCTACATGTAGCTTTTTTTTAAGGGAACCGTTGGAGGCCAGGATTATAATAGTGGAAACGCACATGATCTCAGTCCTGGTTCATTCCAGGATTGTAAGATAAATTTCCATACCTTCTCTACTATTTCCGATCATCTATGCTATTTCCGATCAAGATAAATTACGAAATCCTCTTTCATTTTGGTTTCTATCTGAGAAGTCGAGGACGAAGCAGGAAACATGCGCCCGAGAAACAGTTCTCCCCGCCGTCGTAGAGGCCCCGGCCTGTCTGATGTCACGCGAGCCGATGACACGAAGCCACCAAGCGCTGAGCAAGAGTCAGCTGGACAGGGACGTGAAGAATCTGGCGCTGGAAGTGGCGATGAAGGTCTTGATGATTCTGATGTGGAGAACGATGACGAGGACGTGGATGTGGAGAATAATGACGATGATATGGATGTGGAGAATGATGGCGAGGACGTGGAGAATGATGGCGGAGATATGGATGTGGAGAACGAAGCAGAATTATCAGATATTGACGATGAAAATGACGATGGCGAAGTTTCCGTGACTGTGGAGGCGCCGTCAACGTGGCATGCCGATTGGGATGCGTGGCAAGCTTACTTCTCTCTATACTGCAAGAGAACGATGCAGGTGCTCCCCGTAAAAGAGACCATGTCACGTGCAGAGAGAAACAAGCGGCTGTTAAAGACGAAGAAAGGGTTAAATTCTTCTCAGCTGGTTCCTGAGGCTATGGATCCATATCAGCGGACGTACATCTGTACGCACGGCTGGAAGAAACGCAAGTCGCGCAGCGAAGGGAGCCGGCCTCGCCAGCACATTCGGTTGACAGATTGTCCCTTTCGCTTTGTTATCCAGTGGAATGTGGAGAAGGGTGAGCTGATGGTGAAGAATGGCTGTTTCACTCATAACCATCCTGTTTCAACAGCGGCGTTTGCGACATACCCTACGTCTCGTGGCCTTTCAGACCCGATGGTGACCGCCCGTGTGGATGGGATGTTGGCGGTTGGTGCCAAACGGTCCCGCATTTACGATTATCTGCTGGAGCACGACCAGAACGTCATTCAAGTGGACGTCGACAACCTGGTTCGAAACCACGCGGCATCCAGCAGTAGTGCGGACGATAACGATGAAACAGCTCGGGAAATCGCTGCGTTCGCTGCTGCGGACCCCGAAAACGTCTCGACAGTAGCTGAGACTGAAGCAGGTGAAACCGGTGTGATTTCTCTAGCGACGGCCCATATGCGTCGCATATACGGAAGGTTTAGCGAGGTTCATTTGGTCGACTGCAGCCACAAGACCAACAGGTAGCTCGTATTGTATTATACAGGATTAATCCTGGACATTAACATGATTTTTCCATGATTATGTTTGTTATGTCTGTAGGTACAATTATCAACTGCTTACTTTCATGGGAATGAATTAATTTGGGGAGGGTGCTGTGGTGCAACAGTCGCTCATAGAAGCCAACGGCGACTGGCACATGGAGAGAGCAATTGCTCACTTCAAGCGCTCACATCCAACTCGCATTGAAAAGTTGAGAGTTATCGTTGTCGACAAGGATCTCAACGAGATCCGTGTTCTAGAGGAGCATTTCCCTCAGGCCCGTGTCATTATCTGCCATTTTCACGTCATCAAGTACCTAAAGGAAAAGCGATCGAAGCCGGAGTTTGGTAAGATTTCATCCGAAGATGCTTCACATATCGATGCTGCGATACACAAGATGGTTTACGCGCAGTCTGAAGACCAGTACAACGAGGCAAACGAGTCGCTACGTGGAATTTGCGTTCGGACGGGGATGGATGCTTTCTTCGAGTACTTTCAGAAGAACTGGGATGCCTCTCAAGATCGGTGGGTATCATATTTACGCTCTAAACTCCCGCACTTCAAGAACCACACCAACAACCGGTTGGAGAGCTTCTTCGGGAAGTTAAAGGATGCGGTAGATGGATCTATGAGCATGGCACTGTGTATCAAAGCCATTGTTGCTTATGATCGCCGTATGCAAAACGAGTACGAGTATCGTTTGTCTCGAATTGGAAGATTCGTTAACAGCAATTACGATGAGGAGATGACCAATGTGCTTCGATTCACGACACACTACGTGGCTCAGCAAATTGAGCAGCAATATGCGGCAGCCGTGATGAAATCTAGTTCTTACAACTACTGTGACTCCGAAGTTGATGGTGTTGTTTTGGTTAGTGGAAAGTTTTCGGAGCATCGATTGCAGATTACTGACTGGAAATGTGACTGCGAGTTTTCTATTTCGATGAGTCTACCCTGCCGACATGCAATTGCGTACAGGAAGCACAACAGTGTGTCTGGACCGATCATACCTTGGAGTAGCATCGACGGAAGGTAAGAATCCTGTTTCGTCCAGTATTTTAATCCTGGGTCCTGTACAGTACTAATCCTGTATTTATCCATGATTAAATCCTGAATTTTTCCATGATTCATTAGATGGACAACTCCAAATCGCCCGCTTAAGCAAGTCAAGCAGTTTGCGTACGAGAAGTTCTCTAGTACCGGCCCGGGTTCGTCGCGGAAGAAGATGAGGACGCAGTCTGAGCGATACCGCGAAGCCGTTAGAGCCACACACCTAATTGCGAGTGAAATGGCGGATATCCAAGACGAGGATGAGTTTGATGAGATGCTGAGGTTTGTGCTTACGCAGTGGAGAAATGTTCGACAGCGCAAGAAGGAGGAGATTAATCCAAGTGCAGGTGAGGCAGCCGAGAACAAAAGAGACGACGACCAAATGGTCCTCGAAGAAGCTGCGAAGCAAGAATTTGATATCAGTTCGAGCGACAGCGATGAACATGGTGTTACTATCCGATTGAACCCCAAGGCCAAGAAAGTCGGCGCTCCAAGAAAGCTGAAGAAGAATACTGTTGCTGGAGAAAAAGAAGGACGACAATGGTATGAGGCTGCCGAATCTGGACGCAAACTCGCTGGCGAGGACAATCTGGAAGCCTTGCTGCAAACTTTGGATCGAGACAAACCCGGACTCTTGGAAACGCAGAGGCGCCTCTCGGGAATCATTACCAGACACAGTGAAGCTGATAACAAGAAGCCGAAATTGAAGATTTGTAAAAATCCTGTACTTGTCCAGGATCCATTTTATCTGCTCCCGACGAAGCTTCTCGATGCATGTGTGAAGATCCTGCCGCTCTCGAACACAAATACGACGCCTATTACAGTGGACGGGTCGCAGTCAAGTCAGTCGCAATGCGTTGAAGCTAAGGCAATTCCGCAAACTGTTGAAACGGTCCAAGTTAAGGATGTGGGCCAATTCTCAAGAAAGCAGATTGAGACCTTCAAGCGCGTCCGGAATCTGAAGGACGTCGTCGAATCGGGGCTGGATACTTACAAATGGATGGTGGAGGTTGGAATCCTAGCCCTACCTGCAGAGCATCACGCATTAGCAAAGGAGATCGCAGAAGAAGTGAAGAACACGTACCCCTATCGACAGATCCAGGGACTCCCATGTGTCGCTGAGTTTCAATATGGTATGCTCTATCGTGTTACACCGCCAGCATGGATCTCGGACGCCTCCATCCGTGCGCTGTGTCTCCGGCTATGTCAGGATTTCCCGGAGTGCCGATTCGCTGGTTTTCAAGCTGCTGTCGTTAAAACGACACGCACACGCAAAACGGAGAAGACTGCGTTGAGCCAAGATGTCCGTGATTGTGTGCTAAGGCAAGCTCAAGAACAAGGGGTCGAGTCGGTGTTTATTCCGCTCAACTTCGGGAATCTGCATTGGTGCTGTGTGGTTGTCAAAGTTGCAGCGAAGAGGATCTGCTACTACGATCCGCTGAACCAGCCAGGCTATATGAACACAGCGAAGGAAGTTGCCGTTAGTCTCAAGATCGCGGGCCTAAACGACTTTGATGTGATTTCACAGAACAATCCCATCCAGTTCGACGGCTTTAGCTGCGGCGTTTTCGTTTGCTGGATGTTTATCCGCCAGATAAACTGCGTGCCCCCTCAAGATATGAGCGACTCTTCGCTTCCAAGGCGCCGGTTCGAGCTTTTGTGTTACCTACTTACAGGTCGTCTACTTCCAGCGGAGTCTGCTTTGTTGGAGGAAAAGGCTCCAGTGCCAGGGACTCCGGGCAATGATATGGATGAGGAAGATGTGGCTCCAACCCAAGTTGCTGACAAGTGAGTCTCCTATGGTTCAATTCCGTTCTTACATTAATACATGTAGCTTTGCATTAGGATTTGTGCTTAAGTCTTTCATACAGGATTTTTACATGGAAGAAACCAGGCTAAATCCTGGATAATGGTACCATTATTTACCAACAATATTTCTATCCAGGACTAAATCATGGCCATCAGCAGGATTAATGCTGCAAGGTTGATAGCCGCACGTTACGTATCTTTCCGCGTCCTCGACGAATCTTCTCAAATCTTTCGCGTCCTCGACGAATCTTCTCGAATCTTCCCCATATGGCTACTCACTTAAAATGCGATTTGACATACAGGATTAATCCTGGCAGAAATCATGTGCGTTTCCACTATTATAATCCTGGCCTCCAACAGCCGCCTTTTTTTAATATGTACTACAAACTTGTATACGCTTTAATTAAATAAGTACATACACAAAGGTACATTTTATGTATATTTATCACAATTTCCCTAAGAATGTGTTTTCAACCCTGATTCAGGGTCCCTGAACCTCGAAATTTGTCGACTGCTCGTGCAAAATTACTAGAAAAATAAAGGAGTTTGCCACGAATTCCGGTGTTGCAACGTCTCCCTGTGAGGGCTATTCTTGTAATATAAGCAAAGTTGTCAACTTATCAATTATTCCACTAACAAATTTAAATATTGTTAGAAATGTTGTATCATCAATCACCATTACTTTACATTTTTAATTAAATACCATTTGACCAAAGCACCATATTACTTTTAATGGCAAAACTAATGGCAATCTAAATTTGTAATTTGTAAGTTGTAACTTTAAATTTCATTGTATGTAACTTAGGATAGGATAGAAGGCTTCCGCCATAACATCGACAGAAGCGTTCGTGGCGGCTTCGCTAAGGCCGGTGTAACCTCACATGCAACATTCCCACACCATCCGCTTCATTCACAGCCATCCAAACCATTCATCGAATCCTCTGGACTGTTGTCCATTGACATCGCGCCATCTTTTCATCGTTGTCTCCACGACTCTATGAATCCATACACCCAACACTACTACACTACTAGTGCAGCCCTCACATTTGGATTTGCTAGTTCGCATTAATGCCCGTTCCTGACACCCGGACGTCCGTGGATATCGGCGATGGCTGGACTCCGCTGTCCATGAACGTTACGTTGAAGTACACAAAGCTGAGCTGTGGGATAGCACCAAAATCACCACCAGGCCAGAGCGGCAGCTCTCTTGCCGCGGCGCGTAGTCAAATGGATGTGCTTCGTGTACTGAAAGAGGAAAGACCGGTGGTCATCGATACACAGGACTCGAAAACATACGCCGCCGCGCTGGTTCTAGCGGCCGGAAGGGCCCACTTGGGTAACATTCGATGTCTGTTGGATCGAGGGGTTAGTGTTGACGCTGTCAATTTCGAGAGGAGTACTGCTCTGCATGCAGCTGCTACTGTCGGACGGTTTGAAGCTGTTTAGCAGATATTTAGCGTTTCGTACTCGCAACAGGTCTACGTCCTCTAGCAGCGGTCTCCAGAAGTAGTAGAGTGAAGGTGAGGCAAGTGGTTTCGTTGTTGGTGGTAAATTCCGAAGTGATTCATTGTTTCCTTATCTAACCACCCTTCTCGTATGTACTACTTCACCGCAGTACCAGGAGGAAAGCCCCAGGCGTAAAACCCCCTTCGACTCGCATAAATCCATCCATCAGGACGACTGCAAGCCCTCCCAGCCATTCCTTTGAGGGAACTGACGGGCTTTGACACGAGCGAGAGTTTCCAGTTACTAGAGCCGAAAGCTCATACTCCCCCTGAACCTCTCGCCTCCGTGTCGTCTCCATCGGTGCCTATTCAGTATCCTCACCAATGATCCTTCCGTCATCTTCGACTTCGCATCGAAATTCCGTTGACGTTTTGTGCCGCTTGACAACGACCTTTTTGTTTAGACGCTTGACCACGCCTTTCACTTCCTCAACCCCGAGTTGTGTACGCAACTTCTCAAAGCGCTGTGGGCCCAGTGCTTTTGTAAACATGTCTGCTACATTGTCTTCAGTTGGCACGTACTCAATGCTGATCTTGTTCTTTTCAACCAATTCAGCCATCTTCCGGCTTTTCTTGGCGTAGCGCTTGACTCCATCGAAATTACCAGCGTCTGTGCATACTTTGATCGTACTCTGATTGTCCACGAAGAGCTTGCCTACTTGCTGGTTGAATCCGAGTTCCTTCAGCATTTTCCTCGCCCAGAGTAGATCCTCTACACACGCACTCGCTGCTACCAACTCCGATTTGCATGTGTCATCAGTCACAGATGACTGCATTTTACTCTTAAACCCCACACTGTGACCATTCACCTGAATCACATGTCCTGACACCGACCTCGAAGAATCTGGACAATTAGCGTGATCAGAATCGCTGTAGGCACTCACTTGTATTTCCTGTTTCTGGTCAGCCTCTTGTCGACAGTACACTAATCCATGCGTTCTTGTTCCTTGCAAGTACCGCAGTACCCTCTTTGCAGCAGTATAATTCTCCTTTGTATAACTTCCAGCGTACCGGCTTAAGTTTCGCACTGCATTGGAAATGTCAGGCCGAGTGCAAGTCACGAGGTATTGAAGTGACCCAATCAGCTCCTGGTATTTGAGCGACTTATCGTTTACTTTGTTTGCGTCCTTTTCAATTGGCGACACTTTCTCATTCTGCATCTGTGGTGATCGAACCGCCTTGGCGTCCTCCATCTGAAATCTGCGCAAGACCGCGTCAATGTATGCTGTCTGCGATAAGCATAGCAGCACCCCCGGTTCGTAGTGAATTTCCATCCCCAACAGATAACGTACTTTCCCCAAGTCTTTGATCTTGAATTTGAGCTGTAGATCCTTCTTAACTTGATCAATTTCATCGCGTTCACCAATAATCATAACGTCATCGACGTACACAGTCATCATCACAAGTCTCCCGTTGACACGTTTGTAGTACAGGCCCAGGTCGAATACACTCCGTTTAAATCCAAGCTCCACGAGATGGGCATGCAGCGTTTGATTCCAGAGTCTTGCTGACTGTTTCAATCCGTAGATACCTTTGAGAAGCAGACAAACGTCATCTGAGCCGTCCTCGAAGTATTCCGGTTGCTCCATGTACACTGTAGCTCCATCCATGTCACTGTTGAGGAAAGCGGTGTCAAAGTCAACTTGATCAACTTCCAACAACAGGATGAGAGCAATCACTAAGACAATGAGCATTGTAATCATGCGAACTACTGGCGAATAAGTCTTCCAGTATTCACGTCCGAAACGCTGTTTAAATCCGTGAGCAACAAGTCTCGCTTTGAACCGTTTGAGTGCCCCGTGCTCATCTCGCTTGACTCGTAGAATCCATCGAGTAGTGAGTACTTTCACCGGACTTCCATCCGATGCTGTTGGTCTTCTGACCATCTTCCAAGCACCGTTTTTCTACAGCGAGTCAAACTCTTCTTGGAGAGCCAATTTCCATTCTTCCCACTGCGGTGAAGCCATTGCTTCTTGCACTGTAACTGGGTCTTTGACATCTCCCCCAACCATTAACTGATAATAGCCCTGTAGCCTGACATTTGTTCTTCTCGCCCGTACTGAGCGTCGAATTTGTTGTTGTGGAACTTGCTGATTTCTTTGTTGCCCTGGTGCTGGGCGCCGAGCTTGTTCACCAGCTCGATCTTCTGCTTCGTCATTGACTTGGGACTCGTCATCACTTGACAAACTCTCTCCCCCTGAACTCTGCGTTTCATCAATTTCCGTCGGCTCCTTGCGGCATACAGTCACTTTCTCCGGTAGACTGTTCACTACCGTGCGTGCTGCACCATCATGCACGCCTTCCTCAGCAACGTACTCCACTGGTAAAGGCACAAACGGAATTTGTTCAATTGACTTGTGTTTTCCTACTAGAAGCGCGTTCAGATACTTCTTTCCCACTGTCACATCCTCACGAAATTGAACGTCACGAGACTCCACGATCTTTCCAGTTCGTAAGTGTAGCAGTCTATATCCTGGAGATGTTCGCGCAAATCCCAGTAGCAACGCCGGTTCCGCTCTAGGACTCAACTTGTCTTTCCTCTTTATCTCGTAGACAAAGCCAATTGCACCACAGGCCCGAATCTTGGCCAAGTCTGGTTTCTTTCCGTGCAATTTTTCCCAAGGCGTCTTTCCGTTGAGTGCCCGGGTCGCGCTCATGTTATCGATGTCCATAATGTAGCTCAACACTTCGGGCCACAACTTGCTTGGCATATTCGCAGCTTGCATCGCGGTCCTCACTTTGTTGACAAGAACGCCATTGAGTTTTTCAACTAGAGCGTTCTCTTCCGGAGTGTATGGATGCGTCGACACAAAGCCGATTCCATGTCGATTTAAGAAAAGTTTCAGCTCATCGTTTACGAATTCTCCACCTCCATCGCTCACAAACGTCATGACTTGATGTCCTTTGGCAATCAACTTGTGTAGTAATCCCATCGTGTTTGAATTAGAGTCACTCTTCTTCTTCAGAGGGAAACACCACTTGTACCTAGATCCCTCATCTTGTATTAACTGAAAGTAGCGATACTTCCCAGTACCAAGTATGAATCTCCCCATCTCACACGTGTCCGACATCAACCGTTCAAAGTTAACCTTCGTACGCTTCTCCTTCGCGGTCTTTTTGTATGACATCCGTCGTCTCTTAGCAGACATACAAGTCAAACACTTAAACTTCTTCTTGAAGAGTTCCGCAGGAATTTCCATACCACTCACCACGTTGTGATCCAACATGTGCTTGATGGTCGACACGTTCAGGTGACCAAGTCGCTCATGCCACCGCATTAACGGACTGGCGTCAGCATTGAGCGTCACCATGGCAACACCCTCCGTATAATTCTCTGCAATAGTATCCAACCAGTAGTGACCGTTGCGCTTCACGAACTCAAGCCGTCCGTCTTTGGAATCCAGCCAGAATCTGCGAGGTGTCTCCTCCGCAGGACCAAATGATGGTATCCACCCGTCACTTTCAAGTTTTCCCAGGCTCATCAAGTTCACAGTCCCAACAGGAGAAAATTCCACGTCTTTGAGCTCCACACTAGTAATCTTTCCTCCCCTGCTGAAATCCAACGCGTTAATCATTACTGACCCGCTCATCACTCCTTTTGTTGTTTCCCCAGTCGACACCTTGAAGGTGGATTTTGATTTCTTTATACTGGAGAATTTGTCTCGGTTGATACACACATGTGTTGAACTTCCAGTATCCAACATCCATGAGCTCTGCGCGATCGCAAAATCTGACTTCAGTACCATCCCGACCATTGGAGCGTCTTCGTCCTCGTCCTCGTCTTCACTGCTACTGCTGCTTGCGTATTTATGCTTGATCTTCAGTACGTTGGTGTCCAAGCACAGCATTTGGTGGCCGGAACCAGCTTCTTTTTCCTTTTTGTCCTTCTTCTTGTCCTTCGACTTGTTTTCATTCTCTTTCTTCTTTGTCGCTTTCTGATTCTCTTTCACCTTCTTGTCCTTATTGATGAAGTGCCAGCAATCTCGCTTGAAATGACCGGGTTTACCGCAATAGAAGCATTTCCGCTTCTTCTGACCATTGCCAGGGTTACCGCTCTGTTGGCAGGCTTTTGCGGTGTAGTCCCAGTTAAACTCATCACAACAGCACCTCCATTAACCTCAACGCTGCTACCTCCCACTGTTTCAGCCATTCTGTTCCTTTCGTCCTTTGAGCGTAACGCGTTTGTCACTTGCTGCAGCGTAGGTGGTGTCCCTTGTCTGGTTGGCAGATCGAACTGTTCTACTAGCTCTGGATGCGTCAGCGATACTCCCATCAGCAGCAATCGTGACATTTCCTCGTCCGTGATCGTGTGCTCAGGTCCAATATTCCGAAGTTGCTGCCGTATCCGCGTCATCGACGCGATGAACTGCCCCATCGGCTGTCCTTTAGCGTGCGTTTGGTGGTACAAATGTCGTCTCAGTAGTACCGCGTAAGAAAAGTCACGTTGCGTTTTGTCTGCAACTACCGAATCCCACATTTCCTTAGCTGTAGCCATACTGCACACTTTGTCAGCCATATCATCTTGGCACCCGCGCAAGCCGCGCAGGATCGTAGATTTCCCCAGTCGGTTCTTCCTGTCGAACAGCGCCTGCAGATCTGCGTCGTTATTGTCACGAACTTCTGCCCCAGTCACCACGTCCCAAGCTTCTCGGTCTTCAAGGTACAACTGGATTTCAGCTTGAAATACCTCAAATGAGCCCTCGAACTTTGGTGCCTTCGTGCTTCCACGGCTCACATGTCTATCTCGAGCTTGATTAGCGTTGGCTCTTCCACCCCCACCTCCGGCAGCATTATTCCCTCCACTGAATTGAGAATAGCGAACGAAGCTTGGTAGTGTAGTGAGTGTTGGAATGGAAATCCGAAAGTGAGATTGATTTAGTTATCTGTTCTTGCTTCCTACACATGCACTGCTCCTCCTACCTTCGCTACAGAGCATTTGAAAAACGTATGCAAATCATACATATCCTGTCAATTTGTAACGGGAACGCGATTTGTAACGGGAACGCTAATTGTAACGGGAACGCTTCCCGATCTCATGATCACCGCCTCAGCCAATCATATCGCCCCATTCGACCCACTTCAAGATATAACCTTTCAAGGCACACGCTTGCCACGCACCAACCACGTGCTCCAGGCGCGTGCCCAAAGGTAGGAACCCAGACGAAGTGACGGCGAAGTGCAATCACAACATTCGACGTCTCGAGATTGGGTATGACGTTGCTGGCCATCATAAGGTAGCGTAGAGTCTTTGACGACAGTCCTTTAGTGAGGTAGTCCGCGAGCTGGTTCTTGGTTTCAACGTACTCCAGCTCGACTTCACCACGCACAACCTTCTCACGAATGAAGTGGTAGCGAATGTCGATGTGCTTGGTCCGAGCTTGATAACCGACGTTCTTCGCCAACGCCATGGCACCTTGGTTGTCCTCGTAGATCACCGTAGCCCCCACTTGCTCTGCACCAATGTCCTTGAGAAGTAGTCGCAGCCACACCACTTCCTTGATGCAGTCACTCAGAGCCATGTACTCTGCCTCAGTCGAGCTTAGGGCGACAGTCTTCTGAAACGTAGAGCGCCAAACCACAGGTGCCCCACACATCATGAGCATTGTCCCGCTAACCGAGCGTCTGTCGTCGCGGTTGCCAGCCCAGTCTGCATCCGAGTAGGCAACGAGCTCTGTCCCTTGTGATCCATCGTACAAGATGCCCACGTCCTTGGTCGTCAACAGATAGCGCACCACCTTGATTCCAGCATCCCAGTGTTTCTCACCAGGGTTTTCCAGGAAGCGACTCAACTTGGCCACTGCAACCGAGATGTCAGGTCGCGTTCCACACGCCAGGTACATGAGGCTACCGATGAGCGATCGGTACGGCTTCGACTTCATCTTGGCCTTGTCCTCATCAGCCTGCGGTCCATCCTCCTAGTCAAGTGAAGACTCGGGTCCAGTGGCATCAGGCTTGACTTTGCGTTCTCTTGACCAAACTTCTTGATGATCGACTCAATGTAGGCTCGCTGGCAGATACCCAACGTTCTGCGCTCCATGTTGTAGTCGATCTCGATGCCAAGAATGAAGCGTGCTCGTCCGAGGTCCTTGATCCGGAACTTCTCAGCAATACCAGCCTTCACCGACGCGATGATGACCTTGTCCCGTGACGCAATCAGCATGTCGTCTACGTAAAGACATACGATACACTCGTCCTCTCCTTCACCTCTTGTGTAGATGCACGGGTCAGCATCAGCAGCCTTGAACCCCATGGTCTTGAGATGGTTGTCGATTGTCTCGTTCCAGACACGAGACGCCTGCTTGAGTCCGTACAAACTTCGAAGTAGCATGCAGACGACGTCATCTTCACCTTGAGCCTCTGCCAGTGCTAGTAGTTCCCGTAGACCTTCTGGCAACTCCATGTAGATCTCTTCTTCGAGCTTGCCGTACAGGAACGCTGTATCCACGTCGCACTGCTCGATCTTGTATCCTTCAGCACAACACTTGGCCAGCCCTGCTCGGATCGAATTCAGGTAAGCCACAGGCGCGTACGTCTCTTCATAGTCAATGCCGTGTCGTTGTGAATACCCCTTGGCTACGAGACGAGCCTTGTGTCGAATCACTTGCCCCTTCTCGTTGCGCTTCAACGCGAACACCCAGCGGCAACCGATCGGGCGCTGGTGCGTTGGTCTTGGCACCAACTTCCAGGTACCGTTGTCCGTTAGCGAGTTGAGTTCACTTGCAATCGCTTCCTTCCAGTTGTCTTGGTCCGCGCTTGTAGTCGCCTCAGCGTACGTCTTCGGGACCTCCTCTGTGGCAGCCATCAGCTGTCCACTTTCAACAATGGCGAGTTCGTTACCACTTTGCTTCGGTCGCTCTTGAGTCATCTTTTGACGCTTTGTTCCACTCGACGATGGAGCATCGATGACTTGCTTCTTCCTCGCGCTTGCCTCTTCAGGATCCGTTGTCTCGTCAATGTGCCGAACGCGTGAACGAGTAATCATAGGATGTGTCGAATCGTATGGCACCATTGCAGTATCCACACTCACGTCACGTTGAAGTGGGATCACGTCAGCAACTTCAACATCAGTAGGGACGATTTGTGTGGAGTCACTCAACGACATTTGCTCCATGGTTGGCGCTAATGCGTCTGCATCATCGTCGCCATCCACACGAGTCATGATGCGTGCAGAGTTGGTCGTCTCGATGAACTTGACGGTGCGCACGATTTGCACCTTTCCAGTTGACAAATCCAGTACACGATACCCCTTGACTCCATCCTCGTATCCCATGAACCGACATTTAAATGCCTTTGCATCCAGCTTGCGACGCTTCTCGTTGGGAATGTGAGCGTACCCCAGTGCACCGAACACCTTCACGTTCTTGAGTTGTGGCTTGGAATGACTCACAATCTCGTAGGGTGTCTTCACATTGACCGAGTTGGGGATCCGGTTGATGATCCAGGCCGCAGTGTTAACCGCTTCAGCCCACCACTTTCTGTCAACACTCTCATGATAGAGCATGCAGCGAGCCATCTCCACGAGGTTCCGGTTCATCCGTTCAGCCAGTCCATTCTGCTGAGGTGTGTACGGCACCGTCTTCTCATGTTTGATGCCACAGTGGTTGAGGTAGTTCTTGAACTGGCGACCCGTGTACTCACCGCCGTTGTCCGAACGCAGGCGCTTGATTGTCTTGCCTGTCGCGTTTTCAATTCCGGCCTTGTACGTCTTGAACTTCGACAGTACTTCCGATTTGGCCTTCATGAAGTAGACCGTAACGTGGCGTGAGTAGTCGTCGATGAAGGTCACCACGAATCTACAGCCACCAGGTGTCTTGGTTTGCATCGGACCCATTACGTCCGAGTGCACCAGGTCAAGCACACCAACACTCTTGACGAGCTTCTCCGGATGTCTCGGATAGTCGTCAGCTTTCATCTTGCCCATGCAGCAGCCTGTGCATACGTCGTCCCCGTGGACTTCTCCTGTGATGCGAGGCACTCCTTCTGCCATGGTCAGTAGTTTCTCATAGCGCTTGTACGGGATGTGGCCGAGGCGGGCGTGCACAACAGCCCATGGCTCCTTACGAGTGGTCGTTGCAGAATGACACACCTCGTCCCCCACTGTCTTCAACTTGTAGATGTTTCCACAGCGCTTCGCCTCCATGACGGTAGCACCACCAAAGCTAAAGACACACTTGTCCTTGCTGAACTGCGCGGTGACGTCCTTCTCGGCCAGCTTCGACACCGAGATGAGGCTTCCTTCAACTTCAGGGATGTAAAGGACATCCGACAGCGTGACAGACGTTCCGTCCATCAGCTTCATACCGACGGTGCCCTTCGCAACTGCGTCGATCTTCGTGCCATCCGCGATCGTGATGCGGACTGGCGTCTTCAGCTCCTTCAAGGACACGAACTTGTCCCGGACACTGGTCATGTGCGAGCTTGCACCTGAGTCGACGAGCCATTCACTCTTGGTCATCGCACCCGTCGCCATGAACGAGAAGTCGGACGCTTCCTCTCGCGCCGCTTGCCCTCGTTCCTCATCTGCCTTCTTCTTCCGGCACTCGAACTCTCGGTGCCCTTGCTTCTTGCAGTAGAAGCACTTGCCCTTGAAACGTTGCTTGCCACCGAAGTCCTTCTTCTTCGTAGCGAAAGCCTTCTCTTGAGCCGATGACGATTCATCCGAGGCTTGAACACCAGAGAGGGCTTGGATCGCGTAGGCCAACGTCACGTTGGGCGTGTTCTCGAGGACAGTACTGATCATCTTGTACTCGTCCGTCAGACTGCCAAGGAGCAACACGAGCTGGCGAGTCTCGTCCAGAGTCTCACCGATTGTCTCCATCTGGAGGACGATCTCCTTGAACTGATCGACGTGGGAAGCGAACTTGGTACCGGGCTCCATCTTGAAGTTGTTCAACTTCTTGGTGACGAGAAGCCGGTTCTTGAGCGTCTTCTTGTTGAAGTGCTCTTCGAGCATCGTCCACGCCTCAGCGGCAGTCAGTGCTCCACGGACGTAAACTTGGTACGTGAGACTCACGTCTCCAGCGATAGCCCCAAGTGCCTTCAGATCGTTGGTCTTCCATTCCGCCGTGGAGCGATCACTCACTTGGTCGAACTCGGGCTTGATGATCTGCGGGAGCAGACCCTTCCGAGCGAGCTTCATCCGCATGTTGAACTCCCAGTGGAAGTAGTTGTCTTCCACGAGCTTGTCGATGTTGTCGGCGTAGCTTGGGCTCATAACCAATTGAGAATTGCGAACGAAGCTTGGTAGTGTAGTGAGTGTTGGAATGGAAATCCGAAAGTGAGATTGATTTAGTTATCTGTTCTTGCTTCCTACACATGCATTGCTCCTCCTACCTTCGCTACAGAGCATTTGAAAAACGTATGCAAATCATACATATCCTGTCAATTTGTAACGGGAACGCGATTTGTAACGGGAACGCTAATTGTAACGGGAACGCTTCCCGATCTCATGATCACCGCCTCAGCCAATCATATCGCCCCATTCGACCCACTTCAAGATATAACCTTTCAAGGCACACGCTTGCCACGCACCAACCACGTGCTCCAGGCGCGTGCCCAAAGGTAGGAACCCAGACGAAGTGACGGCGAAGTGCAATCACAACGCACTGGAGGCTCCAGCACTTCCAGCTCCACTCATCGCGTTCAGTTGTAGTCGTGTCTTCCGTCAGCTAGAGTCTTGGGCTCAGAACCTAGCAGATATTTAGCGTTTCGTACTCGCAACAGGTATACGTCCTCTAGCAGCGGTCTCCAGAAGTAGTAGAGTGAAGGTTAGGCAAGTGGTTTCGTTGTTGGTGGTAAATTCCGAAGTGATTCATTGTTTCCTTATCTAACCACCCTTCTCGTATGTACTACTTCACCGCAGTACCAGGAGGAAAGCCCCAGGCGTAAAACTCCCTTCGACTCGCATAAATCCATCCATCAAGACGACTGCAAGCCCTCCCAGCCATTCCTTTGAGAGAACTGACGGGCTTTGACACGAGCGAGAGTTTCCAGTTACTAGAGCCGAAAGCTCATACTGTTGAGCTGCTGTTGAATGCTGGAGCTGCAGTGAACAAACTTGATAGGAACCGCTGGACACCGTTGATGTTGGCCACTAGAGAAGGGCATCCAGCGATCGTGAAGCTCTTGCTGACTAGGTGCGCGTCGCTAAATACGCAGAACCCACGGGGTGACACAGCTTTGAGTATTGCAGTGCAGTGTGGTCAAGTGGCGATCGTGCGGATGCTCCTCAGTGCTGGGGCGAATGTGGATTCAGACGACACTGGAGGGATGACACCACTTATGTTTGCCTCAAGGAATGGCCAACTAGCGTCAGTGGAGCTCCTTATCGCCAGAGCAGCGAATATGGATATACACAACAAGTCTGGCCATACAGCACTTCATATTGCCGCTGGGAATGGACGACTTGAGGTTGTACGGGAGCTTCTGAGCTCTGGAGCGGATTTAATGGCATACGATCGAGAGGGTTTGACTCCACTCATGTATGCAACCGTGCATGGCCACGTTTACATTGTGAAAGAGCTCCTGTCAGTATCGCCGCAGAGGGGAAAAGATGCCGTCGAGATCAAGAGCATGAAAGGATACACCGCGCTGCACTTGGCAGCGTCGAAACGTCATAAAGCTATGTGTGAGTTGTTGCTAGATGGAGGTGGGGCTGCTGTCGATGCTGCAGACTCGAGAGGATATACGCCTCTAATGACTGCTGCTAAGTGGGGATTCCTGGACATTGTCCAGTTGTTGCTGAGCCGTGGAGCTACCATCGAAGCTGTAAATGGTGATGGCAATCGCGCATTGGAGATTGCAGCTCGAAGTGGTCCAGCTGCGGTTGTCCGAACGTTATTGGAAGCTGGGGCCTTTGTGGACGCGCCGAATCGAACTCGTGGATACACTGCGTTGTCCACTGCTGCCTTGTATGGACGTATTGAGGTTGTACAGTTGTTGTTAAGCCACGGTGCAAGCGTCAACGTTCAAAGTTCCATCGGGGACTCGCCACTCCTTCTCGCAGCGACACAGGGACGACTCGAAGCTGTTCGTCAACTGCTGACCAGTGGTGCTTCACCAACGAAAAGTAACGCTATGGGGAGACACCGTTATCAAGATCAGTTGATGGAGGTCACGTTGAAGTTGCAGCCATACTGCGGATTGCTGCAAGGTCCCGATGTCGACAAATTCTTTCAGCTTACAGCTGAAAGCTGACAGCACATACGGGGTGTATTTTCCAAAAAAATGGCAGTATGAATGATATTTAGGAAAAGCTGAAGTATTATTAGAGAGCAATGACTTGCTATTTGTATGTGACTAGGCTTACATGGGACGCACCTCGGGTTTATGAATGTGATCAAATTTCAACTCAGGCCACTTGATTAATTCCTCATTTTGAACCCACTAAACTTTTCAGGGAATTACGGTACTGTGCTTGTTTAAGTTTATGTTCATATACAGCAACTATGACCCTCGTTTTAGAAATGTAAATATGTGGCAAGGAAGTGTGCAACGAACCGTCTCGAAGTATTCGCTGTGTGCTTATTTAAGTTGCCAATCGTCCTGTTTTGGACGGAAGCTAAATATGGGAAGTTGAAGGCAAGGCGACCCTTGGGATGCTCAGTACACTTTGAATGGTTAGACCAGTACTATTTTTTCAACTTGAACCTCAAGCGTTCAAGTGCAACCGAAACGTTTCTAACGGTTAGAAATGATTTCTACGGAAGTTAATGAGTACCGATTGGCTATTAATAAGTTTATTGATGAGCTTGATTATTAGCAGTACGCCTGTGGCAGCTATCAACTGTTAATTCTACAGCATTAGTACTGAGGTCGAAGGTCTGCCAGTGTGGCGTTCACCGTGATAGTCCGAATTGTATGTTGTGATGGATCAAGCTGGTGGTTACCAGGGATAGTTGTCACTGACAATAGAGCGGTTAAGAGACCTTTGAGGCTTGCAGTTTGCAGACACTTTGCATCGAACCTACCGCAAGTTTCTGCATGTACTGACCTCACAAAGTTCGCGGGCAAACTGCACTGCAAAGTGAAAACGTGTTAAGAGCGATTGTACTTTGTATTCTGCACCTGAGAGTGCGTTTTGAGTGCGGAATCGGGGATCAAGACACGATGCGGGATCTCATCGTGAACGACATCGACGTGGATGACGTACCTGAAGAGAGAGAACTGTATGCAGCACGAGTCATGCGTCGTCTTCTTCGGCGCTACTCGCCGCTTGAAACCATCGTGATAGCCTTACAGCAGCAGTGTCGTCGCTGTGGTCTTTGCTGTCCTCCTCTGAAGACGACCAGTTGTTGCGCACAAGTAACAAGTAAAGCAACCACGCTATCCTTCGCTTCCGACATCGTTTTTGCGAGATGTAAGGGCTTGGGGAGCCAGCAGGCTCGACCGAGCTGTCGTTGTCATTGTCCTGCATGGAGAGGAAGAACACCTAGGAGCTCCGGAGTAGCAAGGCAGAAGGCCTTACAGGGACTTGAGGGGCTTGGCTTTGCAGTGGCAAATGTGGAAGTGAGTCACGCAGGACCCAAGTGCGCGCAGCGCACTCCGCCGAAGCCGCACCCTCGCAACCCGTACGTGTATATTAGCCACAGCTATTATTGTGCTGATCTTGTGCTTGACGTTGAGTGTGCGCAGCACAGCTCCAGGGTCTTACCCGCGGGGCAATCTCGGCAACAGGCAGCGCCTGTGCAACGTCAGCAACGGCAGGAGTTCCGTCCGCAGGACGACTTCAGCCAGCAGGAGTTCCGTCCGCAGGACGACTTTAGCAGCAGGAGTTCCGTCCGCAGGACAGCTTCAACAGTAGGCAGTGCCTGCATGACTTGCAACAAGCTGGACAGCGCAGCGTCCTGTTCCAGCGCAGCGTGCGCTGCTGCGCAGCGCTCAACGGGGATCTTCAGTGCCTGAGGATGAGTTCCAGCAGCGCCTGCGGCGCTGCAGCTTTGGCCTCTGTGCAGCATACCCAGCGTGGTATCTCACAGTGTTAGCCTTGAAAAAGAATGAGGCGTCTAGCGGTAGGAATGATGGTCGATTGGTTGAAGTGGGAGTGAAGGTCTTAGGTAATTAGGTGACTGCAAAGTGCTCCAAATTGTATGCAGCGGAAAGGACGGTTTGACTGCAACAAACACGAGGTTTGCGGCAGCGAACTGATCTTCGCATCTTCATCACCGACCAGTAAGTTCGCAGTACGTTTTATGTTGCATTTTTGGCTGCAAAGTACAAAGTGCAAAGTTCTCTTAACTGCCCCAATGGATGGCTACCCTGACAACTTGTCAGGGTAGCCATCCATGTAAGTGTTCCAGTTCATTTTCCGTATTAATCTTCATTTTAATCAACCTCGTTTTACGTCTATAGTAGAAGCTGAAAGATCCCATCTCGCGAAGAGGCCTCGACAGAGGAATCGCGCGCGGTACAGTACTTGTGTTGAGATTCAGGGACCCTGAATCAGGGTTGAAGACACATTCTTAGGGAAACTGTGATAAATATACATAAAATGTACATTTGTGTATAGTACTTATTTAAAAAATGAAAGCGTATACAAGCTTGTAGTACATATTTAAAAAAAATCTACATGTAGATCGAATGGAGAGGGATATCTGCGAGCGCAACTGGGACTTCCTGGTGCCTTGGTGTCGTCAAGCTTTGCGTTGCTTGCGGTATGACGTGGGGTCCGGTGACGTACCCAGCCAGCGCTTTCGCGGGATTGGAGTGGAACTTCCAAGTTTCCGTCGTTGGTATGACGAAAAAGTCGAGAAACCCCTGTGTCAAGATTTGAGAGAGGCATTGGGGTTATTAGCTGCTGTGGCTCATGTTGACAATGCTGCGTGGAAGAAACTGCTGCTGGAACAGGTGAAACTCAGCGTGAATAGTCAAGAGGAGCAGCTTGAAGGGAACTTCATGCCTCGATTCCAATTGTTACTAGTGGATGACGAAATTAAGAGCGAGGAGGATGTATTGAGAAGTATCAGGGAGTTCTGTGGGACAGAGCAATACACTACACAAAGTATGGAGTACAAGCGAGCATTGTCGAAAATTGCAGCGATGAACTATGGGAAGAAGTGGACGGGCTCAACGGAGATCGAGATCCCACTTACGATACACTTGGGGCCGTGGCTGACACATAGCACTGAAGAGATGCTAACATATCTTCGTAACATCCAAGCGACTGTCAGAGAAATGCGAGCGCAGTGGCAACAATACGTCGATCAAGAGACGAAGCCACTGAGTGTAGTGTTCGTACTGGAGTCTTTGCTGGTCGACATACGAGACCTTAAAATCAACGCAGAGTTAGCAGAGCTGATGGAAAGTTTGGCTCAAGATGGCATTCGCATGTCAGGACTGGCGTTGAGACAGGAGCTTTGGCATCATGTAGAGGATTCGCGACAAAACGTGGGAAAGTTGATGTTTGCTTTGTTTGGAGGCGCGAAGAAGGCTGCAGCGACTGACTGGGGTGGTTTCGACTTTGCAGTGACTAGTATGACTGGTCCTCTTACGGCGGAGTATGGACACGGAAGCCAGCTTGCCCTCAATTCAGTACACTTTGAGTGTGAAGCGGTGCAGAACTGGGTCTTTGAACGGATGTGTTCGGCAGTGGCAGTAAGTCAGACGACGAAGCAGCTATCCCTGGAATTGGAACTGAACAGTGGCAGTGATGCCGACGGCTACGAAGACAGGGAACTTTGTCGCTGGAGGTGGCAGTGGATTGCTTTCGCTTGCTTCTCGGAGAAGGCTCGACCCCATTCACGCCTTGAGAGCCTTATTCTTCGTAACGCTGTGCTTACAACGGATGCAGTGGAAGCTATGGCTGAGCTGTTGTGATCGGATACACCGGAAGAAGACTTACTAGGTTGCTCTTGCAGTCCGTCTGAAGCTTTGATCGACGTTTGCATCAAACCAAATTCTTCTGTTAGGCTGTTGTCCATGCACCGTGATGATGGTGCAGACAATAGTCCCTCGTTCAAGGTGGAGAGGGAGATTACCGGAGTAACACTCCTTAGTAAGGGTGAAAGTGACTGGGTGGATGTTTTGATTCCTGGCTTTGGAAGATGCCAAGTGCAGCGCAAGTGTCTGGAACTTAGACAACTTACGCTCACCACCAACGGACTTGCAGGCGTGACGTCGTTGGATATCAGCTTTGAAGAAGATCCAGATCGAGAAGTTCTTCAGGGACTGCTTCTCCTTGTGGGGGCTTCACTTACGCACCTTTCTTTCACTTTTGAGAACTTCCATACAATGGACCTGGAAGGCATCGTGGCATGCTGCCCAAACCTGATCGAACTGGCTGTGAGCACGTACATGGTAGAGATGCGTTTCAGCCTCCGGGACAACAACTTCCGAGACCTCTCATTGGATTCTTCTATTTCTTTTTGGGATGTAAAAGGCATCGCCGACACACTGTGCGATCCTGAAAACCCGTTAACTAAATGCGTGCGACGCATGCGCGTTCGGTTGGATCAAAGAGCCCTTTATCACCCGTATGATGAGTTCTATATTGCGCTGTTAAAAATGCTGAAAGTGAACCGTACTCTGGAATATCTGGATATTGTCGCCCAGCGTGTTCACATGAACTACTTCAACGCTTTCAAGGCACATCACCTTGAGGTGCTTCCTGTGGAGCAGATCGCTTTCTCGATGGAATGTAAGGTGGCGTTTCTGAGCGTAATGGGGGCTCATCGTAGTGAACGAGGGGACGTCAAAAGACGGAGGCAGTTACCACTCCCTGTGCTCAACCAGCATGTGGTTCGCTGCATCTTCGAATACGCATCGTCTAACGTCATTCGTCGAGTTTACTTTCGCGAGCGCGACTTCTTTGAAACCGGACGTTATTTCGTACCGATTTGAGTGAGATCAGTACTGGAGTTCGCGGTGTTAAAGAGGTCATGTACTTACGTTAGATGGCTAACTATACAATCCTGAAATCGCTGAGGGTTTTACATCCCGAGTACTGGAGTTCATTAAGAGTCTGCGTTTTTTGGCAATCAATTTGTTCAGGAAAGGAAGTGCATCGTTAGAGATACGTAAGTTCAGGTATTCCTAAGTTAGGACCTAACGGCGAACTTTTTAGTATCTAACGGCAGAATACCTCAGCGATGCATAACGTTACAGTAGGGTATTTGCTTAACTTCGCCGCCGAAGATAAAATTTTACATTAGTGCAACATTAGTGTAACATTCGTGTTGGAGCTAAACCATATTTTTAGAAATTGTAGAAGAAGATCAGAGAAACAGGGAAAGTAAAATGGAGGATGCCGCTAGCGCTGATATCGACACGATAGTGGATTTAATGGAGAGCGAGCTTAGTTCTTCTTCCAGAAAGCAAGACGTATCCGCCAGGGCCAAATTCAATGCTTTTCTCAGAAAACATGTCGGAAAAACTTTAACCTTCGCCGATCTGGAAGCTAAAGACGTGTCGAAAGAGATGGTTGGAAAGTTGCTGTCCTACTTATTTCAGGATCCTGACATTCATTGGCAAACCTCTATGAGCTACCTGAGCTCCATCAAGCGACAGCTCGAAGAAACCACAGGAACTGACCTGTTTCGCTCTGAGGCAGAGTGGTATCGTCGCTGCCGGCGCCACTTGCAAAAGCAATATCTCATGGTGGCTATTACTACCGGAAAAAAACTTAAAGAACAGGCACCACCAATGACTATGGACGACTTGCGCTTTATTTCAACTATTCTCTTTCTACGAAACGACATTAAAGCTCTTTTGGACCGTACTCTGCTGAACAAACAGTGGCTCTCTATAGGGCGAAGCTCGGACATTGGAATGATTCATTTTTCTGATTTACACTGGCAAGGAAACTATTTTCTTATTGATATGACTCGGTATGTGAGCTCTCTACTTTCTGGATCATGTTTAGCAAAATTTACTAATCTAGTTTTCTACAGCATCAAAGTCCGCCAACAACAGTCTATCTCGATATTTTGCTCGCCGATAGGCTGGAGTGTGGACCCATTTCATGCATTGGCGTCCCAGTTAGTCGTTGACCCGTATAACGCCTCACCGAGAGTTTTTTCACAAGTCACAGAAACCAGTACGGAGGCCCACGTCGCAGCATACATCAACCGCCTGCTTAAATCGTTGTACGAGTACGATAAAAATGCCAATCTTACGAAAAACTTACAGTCGCACTCGGCCAGGCGTGGTGGCGCGGCTTATGCTAGCTCCAACCCAAGTGTGAATCTCTCCGACTTAGCACACCGCGGTCTCTGGTCCATGGACGGATTTGCGACATTGCTGGAGTACATATCGCCCACTTCTGCGAGCGACCAAAACGTTGCAAAAGTACTGGGTGGATGGACTGATACAAAGCAAGCTGGCTTTCCACCAACGCTAGACTGTTTTGACAAGGAACCCCACCAAACCTTTGTCCGAGTTAGTGAATTTGCACAGCGTCTTCGCCTACTACATTTTGCCAAAATTGGCCCAAAAGGCTTTGCAGATTGCCTTACCTCCACACTGCTGATGTATTACCGTGACACGCTCGAAATTGAGCCCCAACATATAGTGTATCAAGAGCTTCAGCGTGTACATGGCGCGCTCCCACCGCTATTCCAGTGTCAAGAGGAATTGCTCGCATGGGGAAGTATAATCCGCAAGCGGTTTGTCACTGACAATATCCTTTCGCTTCCCCTTCAACATGTTAAAAACATTCTCTCAGACGAGGAACAATCAGAACAATTCGTTGGGATTCATACCTTTAGCGGCACACTTGAGCGTATTCTCACTGGCCATCAACAGCTCATGGCAGCGAACGAGGAGATGAAGAAGATGCTCTACCGAATTATTGATCGTGTCAAACGCCCACGTGAAGCTTCGCCTGCGTTGTGTAGCGCTTGCAGTTCCATCATTTCAGAGAACATCGCCATTACCAGCGTTCACACAGAGGCAGTCCCACCACTTTCGTTACGGTCACCATCGACTAGCAAAGTTTGGCCGAAGAGCCTCAACTCCTTAAAAGGCAAACGCCTCTCAGATTTCATTGTGCAGTTCGTCATGGAGGACCTCGGAACTGTACAAAAGACCCCAGGGAATCGAGCGCAGAAAGACTGCACTCGTGCAGTAGAAATCGTGTCTTATGTCGCCGACTTGAGCAGCATCCCGCCAATTCCACAGTCATCTCAAGGATCAGACAGGTTGACTTGGGTCTGTGCTCTAAAAGGCATGGCAAACAAATGCGAGGAAGTCTTAGTAAACAGGTTATCCAAAGCCACAACAGGGTCCCAACGCAAACGTCGCCGAACCGGAAAACTTACCGGTATTGTCAAGGCTTGGGGCGAATTAACTGATCAACAGCGAGCGGCATTTCGTTTACCACAGCGCATCCGGTTTTCCAATGGATGTGAACACGATGGGCACTGAACGTGAAAAATAAAAATCACAGGAGTTAACGTCCTTGCAGTTGTGAACATTACCGAAATTCAATTGTAAATCGCACCACAACTTACTAGATTGGCGTACAATCCTTAAGTAGCACCGCACTGCGTCTACACCACACAAACTTCCACATCAAGCCCAAAACACGTCACACGTGCCTCCAGTAAAGTCCAGCAGTGCTCGCTCCGCCAGACAGCCCATCAGTTGTCCACAGTCTGCCCCACTTCACTTCCATATACTGTAGTTCATCACCTTGTACTCCAACATAGACATCACCTCACAATTCGTCTCATCAATCCGCGACACGTGTGTCACAGTGGATTCCGCGCGTGTAGTACCTTACAAACACCATACATTCCACAAGCAGTCCGTCGAACCCACGGAACGGAACAAATATGTGAAGTTGTGAAGATAGAGGCTTCTAATTTAAAATGGATGCCGATCACTCATATTTAATGCCTCACGCCCTGGTCAAATGTGTAAGAAAAAAATGGTTAATATACTTCCTGTGTGGTCATGACACCATATCGTATTATATCGTACCATACCTCGCTAGTAAGCCACAACATCCACAAGCACTCCGTCCCCAAGCGCGCAGATCATCATGGCATAGGCCCCAACACAGGCCAAGGATTCAGCCTCCAAAAAGTTCATCATTACTCTGCCGCCACGTATACAGCACCCACATACGCGCGAAGAGCGGCTCCACACAGTCCATCCGCAGGTCGATAAGTTCCTTCATCACTCAACACACCAGCACGCCACATAGTCAGCCTCCACACCGCCAGCTCAGCAGCCAAACACCCACAGTCGCACAGCCAGCCGCCACGCGCCCAGAGAACTGCCACGCACTCCACGGGAAGGACGACACGTCGGCAGAAGCAAAGTACATCACCACCGCAACTCACGACAATAGAATCCACCAACACGTAACAGTTCACCAGCATGCCTCCGGTCTACAGCACACCGTTCACTCGCACGACACTCATGTCCACTCCAGTGCTTGACCCCGAGAAAACGCCTTTGGAAATGTTCCATCCAATCGCACATTTGTAGCCAATCACACCAGAGGAACGAAGTTACGCGTGTACCACTATTCTGGTCTAATGAAGCCAAGTGTATACGGTTGTTCAAAATTATTCGTTAACTTCGGCCAAATTCTGATAACATCCAATGGACGAAGATAAGCCGAAGTTAAACATTACAGAAAAACATCCTGTACGTACATGCACACAATCGTTGGAGCGCTGCTCGTTTCCCCTACTGTATCCCAGAATAAACATACAATAAACATACAATTTACAACATTTCGAAGTGCACGTACTACATGGTACTGTATAATCTGTACGTGATGTACTACGTGTATAATACAAATCAATGAATATATCACGCCACAAATTACGTAATGATTATGTGGGAGCACGCCACAAATTGCCAACATAGTTCGCGAAAGTGAGAGCCAGAAGCCAAGATCCTTTTGATAAATCCTTCGCAGAAAAACAAGATCTGTCTACTGCAGTACACGTAGTACACGTAGTACGTGTACTGCAGTAGATCTACAGGCGTACAACATGTCATGTACCGTGGTCAATTCTTAGGACCCTTATGCGATATGTTTGGCAGACATTGTTTGGCCCGGGCTCCGGTCCGGAGCGTATGATCGCCAATGATCTTAAATAAGATCTGAAAAAGCCGTGGTGCATTTGTTTGGCTCTCGTTAAGGTCTATAGTCAAGTTAAGTGAGAATTGTACTAAAGGCAATAGTACAATTCTCACTTAACTTAGGTTAGCTGAATCGTGCCGAGACTTCGTCATTCCGCGTTTTGCGCCAAACTACTAGCGTCCCTAACACTCTAAGACCAACCACTCAGTCATGCGCCTGAACCTCGCCGTCCTGGCCGCTGTGATCGCCCTCGTTTCTCGATGCACTGCTGTCTCGGCCGCCTCCTCTACCAACCAAATCAATCTCTCCAACTTGAATCAAGCGCTTAATACCATGCCGAATCACGCGGGTGACGGCAACCGGCTCCTTCGAACTGCCAAGATTGTCGACGACAGTGAGGACGATATCGACAGCGACGACGATATCGATCGGGACGAGGAAGAAAGGGGAGGAAAAACATGGGCTGAAAAGTTTGCCAAGTGGCACGCGCGCGGAGAGAGTGCAGACGACGTCTACCAGAGGTTCGCACTCGAACCTGTCGTGCGTCAAGCGTACAAATATGGCCAGATCGGACGGCTTGATGACAACGAGTATTATCGCAAGTGGGCCGCTTACTCGGCCTACCTCAAGGATAAGGGTCTCAACTGAGAGTGTGTTGGGCTGGGGTGTGTTAATGGTCGATAAATACACTAGGTCACCAAAAGCCTTATACTATACATGAGCTTATATCTTTTCTGTCGAAGCGTGGCTTCCTATTTATTCAATACCACGCTTATCATTTGCATGCGTCTACGTGTACTCCAGAGTGAACGAGACGACATTTCTTATTAAATTAATTGGTGAAGAGAATAGATTCAAGGCGAGGCATCGATGCTGAAAGGATTACCTTCAAAGGTTAATTGAATCCAGGATCAATATTTTACTTACGTGTACTGGTAAATCCTTTGTGGACGCACCGAATCGAACTCGTGGATACACTGCGTTGTCCACTGCTGCCATGTATGGACGTATTGAGGTTGTACAGTTGTTGCTAAGCCACGGTGCAAGCGTCAACGTTCAAAGTTCCATCCGGGACTCGCCACTCCTTCTCGCAGCGACACAGGGACGACTCGAAACTGTTCGTCAAATGCTGACCAGTGGTGCCTCACCAACGAAAAACAATGCTATGGGAGAGACACCGGTGTCATCCCTCCAGTGTCGACTGAATCCATATTCGCCCCAGCACTGAGGAGCATTCGCACGATCGCCACTTGACCACACTGCACTACAATACTCAGAGCTGTGTTACCCCGTGGGTTCCGCGTATTTAGTGACCCGCACCTAGTCAGCAAGAGCTTCACAATCGCTGGATGTCCCTCTCTAGTGGCCAACATCAACGGTGTCCAGCGGTTCCTATCAAGTTTGTTCACTGCAGCTCCAGCATTCAACAGCAGCTCAACAGCTTCAAACCGTCCGACAGTAGCGGCTACATGCAGATCAGTACTCCTCTCGAAATTGACAGCGTCAACACTAACCCCTCGATCCAACAGACATCGAATGTTACCCAAGTGGGCCCTTCCGGCAGCTAGAACCAGCGCGGCAGCATACGTTTTCGAGTCCTGTGTATCGATGGCCACCGGTCTTTATTATTATTGTATATTACTAGCCAAGCGCCGCCGCTACGCGGCGGTGGGGTTGTATGTTTTGTCGCAGTGGGAGGGCCACCCGCCGAAGCGTAGCGAAGGCGGGTAAAATCGATTCTTTACGTCTATTGAAGAGTTTAAACTTTTGAAACAGATTTTAAACCACCAAACACTGTAAAGGATAAAAAATGACACTAACCAAAAATTACTAACGTTTTGGATTTATCCTCTTTGAAACTTGCACGCCTTGCTAGCTATCCTTCTCACATGCACATCCTCCAATGTTCAATATAAAGGATTACTCACGCTTCCCCGTGTAGGTTGTGCATCATTTTTGTATACACCCCATCAGGAGCTTCCAACTCCGGGTAGTCTACCAGCACCTTAACTTTATCCTCACTGTAAGTATGGAAAGTGCCACGTACAATTGGCCGTCCTCCTCCGAATCCACAGATAGAAATTTGCAGGAAATCGTGAAAACTTCGTGACAAAAGCATCATAGATACGTCATCGTTCCGTGTCGCTATCTAGTATTACATTCATCTCTAGCTATACATGTTTCATGCTAAAGATACTCATCGGTGTGTTTATCGCTTTTCCAGCTCGCACATTGCTCTCTATTGCCGTGTGTCTTTCTGTATTTTACTTCACTACCACGCAGAGCATCCTCAGCTGCGCTCCAATAACTAACCAATCCCCTGACCATATCAATGTCATCGTGGCACTCGTGTTCACATTCAGTACTGTACCTTGTTTACTTGTTCTCTTCACCTTAGGTGATGCTATGCCGCGCGTGTCGTTACTACCCATTCCGGTTGCGTAGTGTATCCCTAATTATGTCATTCATACCATGACAATTTACTTTGGTGTGTTATGTAATCATATTCCTGTTAAAGCAGTGCTTTTACTATGCTCTCCATACTAAACCTTCCGGAATAAGCTGATCGTTTAATTTTTTCGCCACTGTTATTTATCTGCTGATGGGTCATGGACACACGCAGCATTTGTTGTCCACGTTGCCCCACCGCCGCTTTGAAAACAACGCCTACGTGGGTTCTGTATGTGCCTAATGTTGTCCACATAATATATGTAAATCACAATACTTCGTTTGAGTCATTCAAATCATGAAAAAGTGACTTAAATTATCAAAACACCAATAGTGACCAAAATTACTATTTCAACCAATCAAAGAACTGTATTTGAGCCTATTCTTCGTCTCTTTTGGTGCGCTTGGCACGGTAACGTGGGTTCAAGCCGCGGCGACGACGACGACGCTTCTTCTCACGGTCCTCGCGCAGGGGGAGTACTGGCTGTGGAGGTGGGCCCATCGCCATGGCGACATGGGCAGCACTCTCAGCCCGTCGCTGCAGCTTCGTCAGCGGAGGCGAAGGCGGTTGTTGAGGAGGTGGCACAAAAGGCGCGAGAGTCCGACCCACAGGCGCACTTTAGGCACCGCCTGGCGCCCGATAGGGCCCCTTCTTTTGCGAAGCTGGTCCACGGCAGGCCCACCTTGCAACAGGCACAGGTGCCAAGTTGTTGCCCGCCGTTAAGGGCCATCGGTGGCGGCACGATGTGCGCCCCACACGTCGGGCAGTCGTAGGGTCCTGGTAGGTTCATTGAAAAGGTTGAAATGCAATTATTTACTATCTAGCCAATTAAAATCAAGTCAATTAATATTTAAATTTATAGTTTTGTCGGTTTAAATATTTAAAAAATAAAATTCAGTATAGTATGCGTACTGTTACATAATGATGCATTTTTATCTAGTAGGAGGTGAATGCAATACCACGGACGTAAATACCTTCACTGCGCACCGGTAGCGGGGGTGGGGGGCCGCCTTCGCTTCGCTCGGCAGCAAAGAATTATGCAGTGGCTAATGTATACCACTTAATTTAGGTAAACCACAAAAAAACATTTCAGCCAATCAAATCGCGTACAGCGATCACCGTTTTGCGTGACGGACGGACAGCATGCTCGTCTAGTACTTGTTGTAGGATACGCTTACACATGCCTTTTTCTGTCATTTTCGGTACTTCCTTACAGCGAAAGCAACTCGGTAGCAATATCTCCTTCAGTGAAAGCGATTTACCAGTACACGTAAGTAGAATTTTGATCCTGGATTCAATTAACCTTTGAAGGTAATCCTTGCAGCATCGATGCCTCGCCTTGAATCTATTCTCTTCACCAATTAATTTAATAAGAAATGTCGTCTCGTTCACTCTGGAGTACACGTAGACGCATGCAAATGATAAGCGTGGTATTGAATAAATAGGAAGCCACGCTTCGACAGAAAAGATATAAGCTCATGTATAGTATAAGGCTTTTGGTGACCTAGTGTATTTTTCGAGCATTAACACACCCCAGTCCAACACACTCTCAGTTGAGACCCTTATCCTTGAGGTAGGCCGAGTAGGCGGCCCACTTGCGATAATACTCGTTGTCATCAAGCCGTCCGATCTGGCCATATTTGTACGCTTGACGCACGACAGGTTCGAGTGCGAACCTCTGGTAGACGTCGTCTGCACTCTCTCCGCGCGCGTGCCACTTGGCAAACTTTTCAGCCCATGTTTTTCCTCCCCTTTCTTCCTCGTCCCGATCGATATCGTCGTCGCTGTCGATATCGTCCTCACTGTCGTCGACAATCTTGGCAGTTCGAAGGAGCCGGTTGCCGTCACCCGCGTGATTCGGCATGGTATTAAGCGCTTGATTCAAGTTGGAGAGATTGATTTGGTTGGTAGAGGAGGCGGCCGAGACAGCAGTGCATCGAGAAACGAGGGCGATCACAGCGGCCAGGACGGCGAGGTTCAGGCGCATGACTGAGTGGTTGGTCTTAGAGTGTTAGGGACGCTAGTAGTTTGGCGCAAAACGCGGAATGACGAAGTCTCGGCACGATTCAGCTAACCTAAGTTAAGTGAGAATTGTACTATTGCCTATTACAATTCTCACTTAACTTGACTATAGACCTTAACGAGAGCCAAACAAATGCACCACGGCGTTTTCAGATCTTATTTAAGATCATTGGCGATCATACGCTCCGGACCGGAGCCCGGGCCAAACAATGTCTGCCAAATTGAGAGTAGCGAACGAAGCTTGGTAGTGTAGTGAGTGTTGGAATGTAAATCCGAAAGTGAGATTGATTTAGTTATCTGTTCTTGCTTCCTACACATGCATTGCTCCTCCTACCTTCCCTACAGAGCATCTGAAAAAATATGCAAATCATACATATCCTGTCAATTTGAAACGGGAACGTTTGTTGCAACGGGAACGTTTGCAACGGGGTACGCTTCTTGCAACGGGAACGTTTGCCGATCTCATGATCACCGTCTCAGCCAATCATATCGCCCCATTCGACCCACTTCAAGGTATAACCCTTCAAGGCACACGCTTGCCACACATCAACCGCGTGCTCCAGGTGCGTGCCTAGAGGTAGGAACCCAGCCGAGGTAGACGGCGAAGTGCAACCACAACACCCCCACTCAATTCGACGTCTCGAGCTTGGGGATAACGTTGCTGCGCGTCATCAAGTAGCGTAGCGTCTTGGACGACAGACCCTTCGTCAGGTAGTCGGCGAGCTGGTTCTTGGTCTCCATGTACTTCCAGCTCAACTTCACCACTTGCAACCTTCTCACGAATGAAGTGATAGCGAATGTCGATGTGCTTGGTCCGTGATTGGTATCCGACGTTCTTCGCCAGCGCCATTGCACCTTGGTTGTCTTCGTTGATCACCGTGGCCCCCACTTGCTCGGCACCGATGTCCTTGAGCAGTAGTCGCATCCACACCACTTCCTTGATGCAGTCGCTCAGTGCCATGTACTCTGCCTCGGTCGAGCTCAGAGCCACAGTCTTCTGGAATGTAGAGCGCCAAACCACAGGTGCCCCACACACCATGAGCATTGTCCCGCTGACCGAACGTCTGTCGTCGCGGTTGCCTGCCCAGTCAGCATCCGAGTAAGCGACAAGCTCTGTTCCTTGTGAGCCGTCGTAAACGATGCCAACGTCCTTGGTCTTCAAGAGATATCGCACCACCTTGATCCCAGCATCCCAGTGCTTTTCACCAGGGTTCTCCAGGAAGCGACTCAACTTGGCTACGGCAACCGAGATGTCGGGTCGCGTTCCACACGCCAGATACATGAGACTTCCAACGAGTGACCGATAAGGCTTCGACTTCATCTTGGCCTTGATTTCTTCGGTCTGTGCTTCATCGGCCTTGGTCAGGTGAACTCCTGGCTCCAGTGGTGTCGAACACGACTTCGCGGTCTCTTGACCAAACTTCTTGATGATCGACTCGGTGTAAGCACGTTGACAGATGCCCAACGTCTTGTGTTCCATGTCGTAGTCGATCTCGATGCCGAGAATGAAGCGTGCACGTCCGAGGTCCTTGATCCGGAACTTCTCTGCAATCCCAGCCTTCACCGACGCGATGACGGCCTTGTCTCGTGACGCAATCAGCATGTCGTCCACGTAGAGACACGCAATGCACTCGTCAACTCCGTCACCTCTTGTGTAGATGCACGGATCGGCATCAGCAGCCTTGAACCCCATGCGCTTGAGGTGGTTGTCGATGGTCTCGTTCCACACACGAGATGCCTGCTTCAGTCCATACAGACTTCGCAGCAGCATACAGACGACGTCATTTGCACCTTGAGTCTCAGCTAGAGTCAGGAGTTCCCGCAGACCTTCTGGTAGCTCCATGTAGATCTCCTCTTCGAGCTTGCCGTACAGGAACGCCGTGTCCACGTCGCACTGCTCAATCTCGAATCCTTCAGCACAACACTTGGCCAGCACTGCTTGGATCGAGTTCAGGTAAGCCACAGGCGCGTACGTCTCTTCGTAGTCGATGCCCTGGCGTTGTGAATACCCCTTGGCAACGAGACGAGCCTTGTGTCGAATCACTTGTCCGTTCTCGTTGCGCTTCAGCGCGAACACCCAACGGCAACCAATCGGGCGCTGGTGCGTTGGTCTTGGCACTAACTTCCAGGTACCGTTGTCCGTTAGCGACTTGAGTTCACTTGCAATCGCTTCCTTCCAGTTGTCTTGGTCCGCACTTGTAGTCGCCTCATCGTACGTCTTCGGGACCTCCTCTGTAGCAGCCATCAGCTGTCCACTTTCAACAATAGCCAGCTCATTACCACTTGGCCTCGGTCGCTCTTGAGTCATCTTCTGACGCTTTGTCCCACTCGACGATGGAGCATCGATGACTTGCTTCTTCCTGGTACTTGCCTCTTCAGGATTCGTCGTCTCGTCAATGTGCCGAACTCGTGAACGAGTGATCATTGAATGTGTCGAACCGTATGGCACCATTGCAGTATCCACGCTCACGTCACGTTGAAGTGGGATCACGTCAGCAACTTCAACATCAGCGGGGACGATTTGCGTGGAGTCACTCAACGACATTTGCTCCATGGTTGGCGCTAATGCGTCTGCATCATCGTCGCCATCCACACGAGGCATGATGTGCGCAGGGTTGGTCGTCTCGATGAACTTGACGGTGCGCACGATTTGCACCTTTCCAGTTGACAAATCCAGTACACGATACCCCTTGACTCCATCCTCGTATCCCATGAACCGACATTTGAATGCCTTTGCATCCAGCTTGCGACGCTTCTCGTTGGGGATGTGAGCATATCCCAGTGCACCGAACACCTTCACGTTCTTGAGTTGTGGCTTGGAATGACTCACAATCTCGTAGGGTGTCTTCACATTCACCGAGTTGGGGATCCGATTGATGATCCAGGCCGCAGTGTTAACCGCTTCAGCCCACCATTTTCTGTCAACACTCTCGTGATAGAGCATGCAGCGAGCCATCTCCACGAGGCTTCGGTTCATCCGTTCAGCCAGTCCATTCTGCTGAGGTGTGTACGGCACCGTCTTCTCATGTTTGATGCCACAGTGGTTGAGGTAGTTCTTGAACTGGCGACCCGTGTACTCACCGCCGTTGTCCGAGCGCAGGCGCTTGATTGTCTTGCCTGTCGCGTTCTCAATTCCGGCCTTGTACGTCTTGAACTTCGACAGTACTTCCGATTTAGCCTTCATGAAGTAGACCGTAACGTGGCGTGAGTAGTCGTCGATGAAGGTCACCACGAACCTACAGCCACCAGGTGTCTTGGTTTGCATCGGGCCCATTACGTCCGTATGCACCAGGTCAAGCACACCACCACTCTTGACGAGCTTCTCCGGATGTCTCGGGTAGTCGTCAGCTTTCATCTTGCCCATGCAGCAGCCTGCGCACACGTCGTCCCCGTGGACTTCTCCCGTGATGCGGGGCACTCCTTCTGCCATGGTCAGTAGTTTCTCATAGCGCTTGTACGGGATGTGGCCGAGTCGGGCGTGCACAACAGCCCATGGCTCCTTACGAGTGGTCGTTGCAGAATGACACACCTCATCCCCCACTGTCTTCAACTTGTAGATGTTTCCACAGCGCTTCGCCTCCATGACGGTAGCACCACCAAAGCTAAAGACACACTTGTCCTTGCTGAACTGCGCGGTGACGTCCTTCTCGGCCAGCTTCGACACCGAGATGAGGCTTCCTTCAACTTCAGGGATGTACAGGACATCCGACAGCTTGACAGACGTTCCGTCCATCAGCTTCATACCGACGGTGCCCTTCGCAACGGCGTCGATCTTCGTGCCATCCGCGATCGTGATGCGGACTGGCGTCTTCAGTTCCTTCAAGGACACGAACTTGTCCCGGACACTGGTCATGTGCGAACTTGCACCTGAGTCGACGAGCCATTCACTCTTGGTCATCGCACCCGTTGCCATGAACGAGAAGTCGGACGCTTCCTCTCGCGCCGCTTGCCCTCGTTCCTCATCTGCCTTCTTCTTCCGGCACTCGAACTCTCGGTGCCCTTGCTTCTTGCAGTAGAAGCACTTGCCCTTGAAACGTTGCTTGCCACCGAAGTCCTTCTTCTTCGTAGCGAAAGCCTTCTCTTGAGCCGATGACGATTCATCCGAGGCTTGAACACCAGAGAGGGCTTGGATCGCGTAGGCCAACGTCACGTTGGGCGTGTTCTCGAGGACAGTACTGATCATCTTGTACTCGTCTGTCAGACTGCCAAGGAGCAACACGAGCTGGCGAGTCTCGTCCAGAGTCTCACCGATCGTCTCCATCTGGAGGACGATCTCCTTGAACTGATCGACGTGGGAAGCGAACTTGGTACCGGGCTCCATCTTGAAGTTGTTCAACTTCTTGGTGACGAGAAGCCGGTTCTTGAGCGTCTTCTTGTTGAAGTGCTCTTCGAGCATCGTCCACGCCTCAGCGGCAGTTAGTGCTCCACGGACGTAAACTTGGTACGTGAGACTCACGTCTCCAGCGATAACCCCAAGTGCCTTCAGATCGTTGGTCTTCCATTCCGCCGTGGAGCGATCACTCACTTGGTCGAACTCGGGCTTGATGATCTGCGGGAGCAGACCCTTCCGAGCGAGCTTCATCCGCATGTTGAACTCCCAGTGGAAGTAGTTATCTTCCACGAGCTTGTCGATGTTGTCGGCGTAGCTTGGGCTCATAACCAATTGAGAGTAGCGAACGAAGCTTGGTAGTGTAGTGAGTGTTGGAATGTAAATCCGAAAGTGAGATTGATTTAGTTATCTGTTCTTGCTTCCTACACATGCATTGCTCCTCCTACCTTCCCTACAGAGCATCTGAAAAAATATGCAAATCATACATATCCTGTCAATTTGAAACGGGAACGCTTGTTGCAACGGGAACGTTTGTTGCAACGGGAACGTTTGCAACGGGGTACGCTTCTTGCAACGGGAACGTTTGCCGATCTCATGATCACCGTCTCAGTCAATCATATCGCCCCATTCGACCCACTTCAAGGTATAACCCTTCAAGGCACACGCTTGCCACACATCAACCGCGTGCTCCAGGTGCGTGCCTAGAGGTAGGAACCCAGCCGAGGTAGACGGCGAAGTGCAACCACAACATGCCAAACATATCGCATAAGGGTCCTAAGAATTGACCACGGTACATGACATGTTGTACGTCTGTAGATCTACTGCAGTACACGTAGTACACGTAGTACGTGTACTGTAGTAGATCTACAGATCGTGTTTTTCTGCGAAGGATTTATCAAAAGGATCTTGGTTTCTGGCTCTCACTTTCGCTTGGCAATTTGTGGCGTGCTCCCCACATAATCATTACGTAATTTGTGCGTGATATATTCATTGATTTGTATTACCTTTTTGGTATACACGTAGTACATCACGTACAGATTATACAGTACCATGTAGTACGTGCACTTCGAAATGTTGTAAATTGTATGTTTATTGTATGTTTATTCTGGGATAGGGAAACGACGAAGCGCTTATACTTATCAGCGTTCCAACGATTGTGTGCATATAGGTACAGGATGTTTTTCTGTAACGTTATGCATCGCTGAGGTATTCTGCCGTTAGATACTAAAAAGTTCGCCGTTAGGAATACATGAACTTACGTATCTCTAACGATGCACTTCCTTTCCTGAACAAATTGATTGCCAAAAAACGCAGACTCTTAATAACTCCAGTACTGATCTCACTCAAATCGGTACGAAATAGCGTCCGGTTTCAAAGAAGTCGCGCTCGCGAAAGTAAACTCGACGAGTGACGTTAGGCAATGCATATTCGAAGATGCAGCGAGCCACATGCTGGTCGAGCACAGGGAGGGGTAACTGCCTCCGTCTTTTGACGTCCCCTCGTTCACTACGATGAGCCCCCATTACGCTCAGAAACGCCACCTTACATTCCATCGAGAAAGCGATCTGCTCCACAGGAAGCACCTCAAGGTGATGTGCCTTGAAAGCGTTGAAGTAGTTCATGTGAACACGCTGGGCGACAATATCCAGATATTCCAGAGTACGGTTCACTTTCAGCATTTTTAACAGCGCAATATAGAACTCATCTACGGGTGATAAAGGGCCCTTTGATCCAACCGAACGCGCATGCGTCGCGCGCATTTAGTTAACGGGTGTTCAGGATCGCACGCAAACGGACTGATCCCGAGTACAGGAAGCTGAATCCCGAGTACAGCTATTTGATTAGACAGGATTTAGACAAACGGCTGAACGCCGAGTACATTTCGTAGAGAAACGGCAGAACTTCGAGTACGCTGTGCACACCGGTAAATCCACTCGGTATCAACGAAGATCGCGCAGACGATGACTACGCTTTTCGTCCATTATCTACTTTCTGTAGCTGGGTTTGTTAAACTTCACCGTTTCGATTTTGCCTTATAAAATCACTACGATGACGGGAGTAAAATAAGTATGCAGTAGCTAGGTTTCCTAACTCTAGCCTGTTTCTTCTGCGTTCCCATTGCTTGTCACGTCCAGCCCAATCTTCCGTGACGCCACACTAATCTCAGCCATGTCTTGGCACTTCATCGCCATCGTCACACTTCACACGCCATTGTTAGATGTCGTTTTCTGAATGGCCCGATAAACTCTAGTCTCAACTCCGTCCTCTTCGAAGATAAAGTCCTTGCATACCTGCCAGTTGTGAACATACATTAGCTCTCGCTGTAAGTGCTTTATGAGATTAGTAACTGAAAATGATCGTGCACCAGTGCTGTCCCTGATCAGAGCTCCTGGGACCTTTCGCTGCCCCTCCCCCCCCCCCTCCCCCACTTAGCTTCTTCGCCGGAAGCCGAGTTGCCGCCAAGTCTAAATCGAACTGTGTACCGATTAGATTGCAATTCGTATCGAAAGCTACCAAAATCCAGAGTCCTGTAGCGTGTGTGTGTGTGTGAGAGAAGCACTGAAACAGATTCATCAACATCATCCGTACCTTAATACAGCTTGTAGGTGCCGTCAGCAGCGGCAAACACTCCATCATTCTGCTGTCCCTCAACGGCGTACAGACGTTGCGGAATACGCGGCGTGTAGTCATGATCAGACCGAACGAATTCTTGGAAATGCCCTTTCACCTCCAACACGAACGACATAATCGCTGACTCGGTTGCTCTTGTCCTTCGTACGCGATAGAAACGGCCACATTTATCATGTTCTGCACACTTGTACGTCACCGCCTTCCCCCGTTTGCTGTCGTTGTGGCTATGGATGTAGCTATGAGCGTCGTATAGCTCCATTGCTGTCAGCGCACTAGCCTTTGTCTCGTGGTAAGATACCACAGTGAACGCTGGCAGACGTTCAATAGGCGAGATGCGTGCCATGTCCTACGTAGCGAGGCAGGGTGACAAGTATAAGATAGGGTGAAAGCGTAGGAAGAGCTAGACGGAGAGTACGTACTTGTGCTTGGCAGTCAGTCTGGGGAGAGAAGCAGCTACGCGCTCTTTGCTGTAGTGCTGTAGCAAGAACTTGCTTTGGCGCGCAAAGTGGGTAACCCTATGGGTCCCTGAGCCACCAGAGTTGCCGAGGACATGGTCTCAGGATCTTCAAGGTTTCCCCAGCTGTTCGAAAGTGTACATGTACTCGGCAATCTGCCGGATTTACTGGTATGTACTCGGTTTTCATCCGGTTTTCTGAAAAAAAAATTTGGAAAATTTCTCTGTACTCGGGTTTCCTCCACCTGTACTCGGGTTCCATCTCTTTTCGGATCGCACAGTGTGTCGGCAGTGCCTTTTACACCCCAAAAAGAAATAGAAGAATCCAATGAGAGGTCTCGGAAGTTGTTGTCCCGGAGGCTGAAACGCATCTCTACCATGTACGTGCTCACAGCCAGTTCGATCAGGTTTGGGCAGCATGCCACGATGCCTTCCAGGTCCATTGTATGGAAGTTCTCAAAAGTGAAAGAAAGGTGCGTAAGTGAAGCCCCCACAAGGAGAAGCAGTCCCTGAAGAACTTCTCGATCTGGATCTTCTTCAAAGCTGATATCCAACGACGTCACGCCTGCAAGTCCGTTGGTGGTGAGCGTAAGTTGTCTAAGTTCCAGACACTTGCGCTGCACTTGGCATCTTCCAAAGCCAGGAATCAAAACATCCACCCAGTTACTTTCACCCTCACTAAGGATTTTTGCTCCGGTAATCTCCCTCTCCACCTTGAACGAAGGACTATTGTCTGCACCATCATCACGGTGCATGGACAACAGCCTAACAGAAGATTTTGGCTTGATGCAAACGTCGATCAAAGCTTCAGACGGACTGCAAGAGCAACCTAGTAAGTCTTCTTCCGGTGTATCCGATCCCAACACCTCAGCCATAGCTTCGACTGCATCCGTTGTAAGTACAGCGTTGCGCAGAATAAGGCTTTCAAGGCGCGAATGGAGTCGAGCCTTCTCCGAGAAGCAAGCGAAAGCACCTCCAGCGACAAAGTTCCCTCTCTTCGTAGCCGTCGGCATCACTGCCACTGTTCAGTTCCCATTCCAGGGATAGCTGCTTCGTTGTCTGACTTAGTGCCACTGCCGAACACATCCGTTCAAAGACCCAGTTCTGCATCGCTTCACACTCAAAGTGTACTGAATTGAGGGCAAGCTGGCTTCCGTGTCCATACTCCGCCGTAAGAGGACCAGTCATACTAGTCACTGCAAAGTCGAAACCACCCCAGTCAGTCGCTGCAGCCTTCTTTGCGCCCCCAAACAAAGCAAACATCAACTTTCCCACGCTTTGTTGCAAATCCTCTACGTGATGCCAAAGCTCCTGTCTCAACGCCAGTCCTGACATGCGAATGCCATCTCGAGCCAAACTTTCCATCAGCTCTGCTAACTCTGCGTTGATTTTAAGGTCTCGTATATCCACCATCAACGACTCCAGTACGAACACTACACTCAGTGGCTTCGTCTCTTGATCAACGTATTGTTGCCACTGCGCTCGCATTTCTCTGACAGCCGTTTGGATATTACGAAGATATGCTAGCATTTCTTCAGTGCTATGTGTCAGCCACGGCCCCAAGTGTATCGTAAGTGGGATCTCGATCTCCGTTGAGCCCGTCCACTTCTTCCCATAGTTCATTGCTGCAATTTTCGACAATGCTCGCTTGTAGTGCACACTTTGTGTAGTGTATTGCTCTGTCCCACAGAACTCCCTGATGCTTTTCAATACATCCTCCTCGCTCTTCATTTCGTCATCCACTAGTAACAATTGGAATCGAGGCATGAAGTTCCCTTCAAGCTGCTCCTCTTGACTATTCACCCTGAGTTTCACCTGTTCCAGCAGCAGTTTCTTCCACGCAGCATTGTCAACATGAGCCACAGCAGCTAATAACCCCAATGCCTCTCTCAAATATTGACACGGGGATCTCTCGCCTTTTTCGTCACTCCAACGACTTGGAAGTTCCACTCCAATCCCGCGAAAGCGCTGGCTGGGTACGTCACCGGGCCCCACGTCATACCGCAAGCAGTGCAAAGCTTGACACCAAGGCACCAGGAAGTCCCAGTTGCGCTCGCAGATATCCCTCTCCATTCGATCGAGATGTTGTTTATTCGATCTACATGTAGCTTTTTTACTGGGAGGACAGCTTTAGCTGGCTGAACAGCCTAACCCAAATTAATTGCCGGGTGGCCCCCCCATACGTTTAATGGCGAAATGTTGCCTGAGTCGATAGTCCACAGATTTTAGCTAATGACACATAATATTTGTTGTTAATGTGGTGGCTGGTGGTTTCCAGAATGTCGTTTGTTACGTAAACCACATATATTTCTTTTGTGCTGTCTTCGCAACTTGAAGTACATGTACTTTCGCAACTTGCACTGCAAGTTGCCTTGACAAACTAACGGTTTTCCCCATGTACGAAATTCCATTTAATAACATTGGCGAACTTTTCTTCCATTTTGTGTCTTTTTAGATTTGAATAGTAGTTAGAGCTGACATGTACACTCTCATTTTACCATTGCAGTAGCAGTAGGAATAGTAGCTTCCGAAAAAATAAGTATTTATGTAAGTTTGCCTACCTTGTCGTTGGAAATAAAAATACCATGTGAGACCGTGGGAAAGCACAGAAAGAATTGAATCTACTGTGGGTTCCCTCATTTTCCATTTTCCACAATGGGGGCAGATAATCCGTCGGCTGCGCGTGAGCACCAGGTTGCTATTAAGGATTTATCGCCAACCCTAGCGCCGGGTTGGTACGTCGTTGCTCGCGTCGTCAACGTAGCTCCCATTCGCACATGGGAAAACTCGAGAGGAACCGGTAAGCTTCTGGTGATGGAGCTTCAGGGCTCTTCAGGTGCACGGGTGCACGCAAAGGCGTTTAACGACTGCGCAACTCATCTCGAGGACGTGGTAAAATTTGACCGTGTATTTGCAATTCATGGCGTATCTCTGCGCAAAGCCAATCCAGACTACACGAATGCAGTCCACCCCTATGAGCTTTTGTTGTCCCAAGATACTCGTATGGAAGTAATGCTAGACGATGGCTCCATCCAACACGCTGAAACGACATTCGTAACTATTGGAGATTTGGTGAAGCACCCATTAGGCTCGTATGTTGACATTCTGGCCATTGTTGTTGAAATTGGAGATTTGGATTGTGTGCTAGGCAAAAATGGCAAAGTTCAGATGAAACGAGATATTCTCCTAGTTGATACGTCGAACGTCCAAGTAATGTGCACCCTGTGGAATGAGTTTTCTAGTTTACCAGTCGATGGGTGGCTTCGTAACGCAATTGCTATTCGTTACGGACGTTTAACGAATTTCCGGGGACGCTCGATTGGAACGACTGCGAAAACCACGATCATTGCCAAGCCACCTTATCCTGAAAAATGTGCCTCGTTGGAGCAGTGGTTTCATGATGGCTACGGCGACCAGCCAGTTCCCATACATTTACTGGTATGCACGTTTACACCAATCGACAAAATACGCCAAGTTGAGTCAGACACTGTCGTGGATGTGATTGCCGTGGTCACTTCAGTCGCTACAGTCCGAGATATCGTGACTATGGATGGGCGAACGCTTCATAAGCGTGAAATTGCGCTAGTCGACCCGAGTGGTATAAGTATCAGCTGTTCACTGTGGGGTTTAAATGCAGACCGTGTAGATGACACGTGGAATGGGCGGGTAGTTGCTATTACAAGTGCTCGCGTCAGTGACTTCAACGGTCGATCCATCAGTACTCGCTCGGCTTCGTCTGTTCTTTTGGACCCTCCGATTGAGCAAGCTCAGCGTCTTTCAATATGGCACCATAACCTACAGGGGGCTATGAACGACTCACCCTCTGAACCTGGTGAGCCACGGCTTCCATTCGAGCTGGAAACCATGTCTTTTGATGGGCAGACCAGAGATAGTCGTGGCATACCAGATCCTACTAGCTCTACGGGCCAACAAAAGAAAAGCGCACGCCGCGGGAAGGACGGCAATTTCAACACCACGACGACGAAGCGCCGCCGAAGCTGATAAGCTTCACTCGTTAGTCCGCGCAGTCGTTAATCGACTGACAGTCGTCGAATCCTATGGGTATCTGCACGGACTTCGCGCCTCGTAATTACTATGTAAGCTCGGTGGCTTGACAGCAAAGCAGTTCAAAGTTTAACCCCCAAACAATGTACACCTGAGCAAAGTTTTTCCCTTATATTTCCTATCACAGTTTCTCAATTTATTGCCGGTGAAGGAATCCAGAAGCCATCTTCATTAATGCTCATCAGCCACTTCACCGTGTAGATGTTCGGTCTCAATTGTCTCACTGCACTTCGCCTGAACGCCATAGATAACGGGAAGCACCGCAGTTTACTCGCACTTCGTACACGTGAAAGGGCGACATATAAATGCTCGTATTCCCATGAACACTTGTTTGTAGCACTTTCAAGAAGTAGTAGAACACGGCTCATTGTAGCGCCTTGCGCTTTCCAAATTGTCATGACGAGCGACATTTCCACTGCATGCTGCTCGTAGTACACGGCAAATTGCTTCTGGTCCGAAGCATTTCCCACGCGAACTTTGTAAGATTTTGCGTTAGCTTTTACGAGACCAATTGGAATTATAATGTTCTGCTTGTGGACGTGATTTCCATGTTCGTCTTCCACCCATCGCTCATCCAAATTCAACTCAACGGGCCAGCGATCTCCGATAAGCGGATCATAGTTTGAGTCCACCAACACTACATTAATGTAATCCGGTGGCACTGAGAGATCCACAATACGATCATTATTTCGTAAAGCACGCCGAACCTTCTGTTGAACTTCCGCTGTAACGTCTTCATCCTCCCATGCCATTGAATGCAACCGGCACGGGCTGCCATTAGCAACACCCCAGGCCAGATTGCCATTGCTGTTGTCTAGAACCTGAGCAGGGGCCCCTTTAACAAAATACCCATACATGTACGGATGTGAACTTTCGTCGTACAGCATAGTTTTGATACCAGGGGGGACATCCGTATGCAATTTTCGAGGCCACTTGAACAGTAGTTCGTCAGCACTATTGGCAAGCATTAATGCGGCACATGGCGTTAAAGCTGCTCTATCCAAATTTGTTGTGACAAGAATTCGCAATCCATCACCCAGCCATTCTGGATCTTCAAGCAAATCTTGCTGTGTTAATGGCTTGGTGACTGCTTCCAACACTCTCCGGGAAATAGGATGATACTCAGAGTGATCACGATTCCAACGAGCTCCTTCAGGAACGACAGACGGAAGCGCAATACAGTCGTTGAGGACTTCTTGGTGTTGAGAACATCCTTCGGCCCTTAGCTGCCTTTTCAACTGAAACACACGAAATCGTCGAAACAAGTCTCTTGCATGAGCACTGCCATCTTTGTCATCAGTCGTGTACAAGTTCTTGCACAGCGAAACGCCTTGAACTGCGCTAAGCTGCAAAAAATCTCCAACCTGTAGTGTAAAAATGTCAGCATTGTCTTAATTATTCGAACATAGTACTTACCAGTAAAATGGATAAACCACCAAATATTTTGCTTGGGTCGTAGAGTGCTCTCAGGCGCTGATCCATCAAAACCAGCAATTCCATGTCTAGCATCGAAACTTCATCAATAATCACCATCCCGACATGCTCATGAAAATACAGTCTTAGCAGCTCCAACTTATTTGGAGGTAAACGTTTACAACGCGTACGTCCAACTTTGAAAGCGGAATGAAACGTTCGGCCGTGCGGAAGGTGGCTGGCCCCAATTCCAGTTGGACACGTTACCACAACAGCAACACCACGAGCTTCAAGTTCTTTAACTACTGCCCGGATTACCACAGACTTTCCCGTCCCTGCCGCCCCGTGCAACAGACTCAGTGTTTGATTGCCACGACAACCTCCATGGCGACCCGTATTTTGCACTATATAGTTAACAATGTTGCGCTGTTCCTGTGTAAGTGTCGCCAGCGTATCATCTTTGCTGTTTGCAGATTCCGAATTGCTTTCACCAGCAACTGGTCGGCTTTCTTCATCCTCATGTGTATCTGCAATCATTCGTTGAATAGCATTGGCAATCTCACCAAGAGATCGCGTGTTATTCTGGTTAGTAAAGTCGCTTTTCTGGAAGATACTAGCTGCCATTGCATCGTTGAATCCATCGCTACTGCACAACCTGCTGGTACCCAGGTTTTGACTCGAATATTCAGGCGGCATGAGGGACCAAAAGCGCTTCCTCACTTCTCCAACCACTGCACTTGTACTTTTAGCCTCCAAAATATTTTTTCTGGCTAGCTGAAACAGCACTTCTGTAGCTGGCAAACTCCCGATTAGTTCTGTATCACACTCGGATCGATCACCAGACGGTCCCGGCGAATTATCGTTCCGGCTTTGGCTTCTGCCAACCCACCAATCTGCATTCCTAGCACGCCAATGCATGTACGTATCGCCGGCAGCACTGCTTCGATCACCACGGTGTAAAACGTTGGAAATCCAGCGATATCGCTGCCGCTCAACCAGTGAAGCTTCAGAACAGTCCCATTGTCGGCAGAGCTCTTGTAAACCAGTATAATTTAATTTGAATCGTGGCTTGCCTGTATCCAGTTCCCAAGGTACAAACGCGCTGAGCAAGTATCTACATCAACAATAATAATAATTAGTTTTAGAAAAGCATTATTGATATACGTACGTACTTCGCCAATTGATCACGGAGATGCGGTTTCTGAAGGGCGACTTTATAAGCCGGAGGTGGAGCTCCTCCAAGCATGACAGTCTTGAACTTTGCTCGAATACAACCCTCATAGTGACGATAGAGAGGATGTGTAACTGCGAATGGAAATCCAGTACGCCGCTTTCGACCACATACATGTGTGCCATCAGAATCAGTGCCACGTTTAACAGGGCGGATGTCTACAATGCTCTCAAACTCTGCTGGTGAATAGTCGGCAAAATGCGCACCTCGGTGAGCGTAACACTGAGCCTGACTCAAAAAATATGTTTTTCCTTCCACTTTGAAAACACGAGTCCCACCAGATTTACCCGTGTCAGTATTGCCACCACAATTATCAGCAAAAGAATTTTCGCGATTGATATCCGCCAACGTCCGCTGCACAACTTGACTCTCTTCTTCGACGGTGTTTATAATGTCATCAAGTTGTAATGCTACGAGAGGATCTATGCTGCCGTCTTCAATCCGGTTTTCACATCCACCCTCCTCACAATAATCATCGCACTGCTCTTCGCTCGCTCCATCACCAAAATCATTGTCCAAGTAACGCACTAAGTGCCACGGGAAAATGTACCAGTACACATCAGATGATATAAACGAATGGTTACCCTGCAGTGCATACACCATTACGCTGAGCGGCCATTCATGAGCACCCGCAAAGGCATTAACGGTTCGACATGCCAAATGTTTTGCCTGCCTCAGGGGTGAGTCTTTGTCATCAGCGGAACTCGGATATTTTTGTACCTCATTTACCGCAGCAATAAAAATCGAAACTGTGTTTTTAAGCCCTCCGCTTTCCTTCGTCATGTAATTTCGCTGGTACTCTTGCACACAGTCACCTGCATCTTCACAGGAAATAATAGAAGCGTTCGTATGGCTCTGAGATAATAAAGAAAGCGACAAATTCGTCTCCACCACCATACTGTCTCGCAAAGGGCGGTGCTGTTCCCAAACCACTGGATGTATGGTATGACTTCGCAATAAGGAACCGTCAATATCGGGATCATATCCTTTGTCAATAATACGTTTAGTGCCTTGTGTTACCTGTTGTGCCTCAACTTGTCCACGTTCACCCTTCCAAAGAGAACCATTTTGCAAAATCACCAACTCAATGGGGCTCGTATCGTCTTCAAATGCCCCTGCTGGTCTATTTAATCGACACATATACCGCCCACGTCGTCCTTTGGTGCAAGTACAACTGTGGCGATGTATGTTCGTACCAAACAAGCACTTTTCCGCAACAGCCTGGAACTCACTGTAGTTTGAGATTGCGTCCGGAATCACAAGTTCACTTGGACGCGGGATTTGAGTTACCGCTCCTTCCTTTGCGTTTTCTCGTATCCGACAATACCATTCCCAAGCCTCGTCGGATAAAAAAGTTTGTGACACACTGTCTATCCACTCCTTCGCTAGCTGTTGTAGTTCAGAGTTACAAACAGATCGCACGAGTAATTGCGGTGTCCACGTAGATCCGTACACAGTCATGTGAGTGTGCAACCTCCCACATTTCTGTGGCTCTACAACAGCAGTAAATCCAGCCACTGTAGAAAGAATACCCCGCTCACGTTCAGCAAAGTCACGACTTTTTTTTACATTTTGGCTCGCACAACAACGGATTAGATCGGTTGTCACAACATCAAATGCTTCTTGAAAAGCACGAACCGCCAGAGCTGGATAGCGATGAGAGACGGCAAGCCTCGCCTTAGGGCTAGTCCGTAACGGTTCCGGTAGATCACCCCAAGAAAACTTCGCTTGCGTGTAAGACAATGTACGATCGTTCCACCTACGCGAAGAACGTAGTAACGCGACACGATGTAATGCTAAATCATCGTGTTCTGGAGGAGCAACCGTCACCCAGTGTGTAGCCAAATCGTAGCGTACTCGCATTGCATCAATCTTAGGCTTTGCACTCGCCAGCTCAAAAGGTGAGAATGGTACGCGATTGCCTACTACACACAGTATCCGTAACAATTTTGCATTTAAGCACCTCGCCAACTTCGATTCTGGATGAGCTCGCGCAATCTCCAATTGTTCCCGAAAAGCATAATTGTTAGCAAGAGCAGTCAATTTTATCAATGCCTCTCCGTCGGAGATACTAGCCCGTGCCGCTTTTTGGATTGCGGAGTGACGCTGCAATTGATTAAACAATGTCGCAATCAACGTTGCGCTTTGCTCGAATCGACCGTCGTAATAGCGAAGTAAATGGACCACTAACCCATTTGGCAACGACCCTTTTGGAAGCATTGCACCTCCTGTCATGAACAGTGTCGGGAACGCTCCCGCCAGCATTTCACCATTCGAGTTCCATTCCGTAATTGGTGTATCGGCCCTCTCAACTGCTATAACGCACTGCTCATCATCTTCATATGTGTTAGAGGGACCTACAGTAGAGACATTCATAAGCGCACGTTAGTAAAAAAAAACAACCGTCTTAAAGAAATAAAACTAACCGTAACCCGAAAAAGGAAGGCTACTAATAGTCTCAAGAAAACCATCCACAATCGCATTGTTATGGCCTTGGTTGCTTGACGAAGCCATAACATCCACACCCTCCTTCAAAACGGCAGATTTCCGCGTAATTACGCAATCATCACTGCCTAAATCCATATCTGCATAAACTTCACGCAATTCGCCATCTGAAAGATCGCCACTTGTACTCGATGCTGACGCGTCAACTCGGGCCTCTACTGAGGAAACAAAATCTCGAAGCTGGTTTTGACGGGATAAAGATTTATCTATAACGATGCATTCATCGCGCCAATATGAATGTATCTCTGACAACACTTCCAACCATGCGTACACTCCATCCACTGGAACTTCGTACAAATGCCGAAATGTTTTTGCCTTTATTCGCCATTGGTCACGCGGCCCAATGAAAGACACATGAGGTTGGCAATCTTCGTCGACGTGAGGTAACACCCTCGAGCACTTGATCGGGCCATCCGATGGGAAGCAGATACTATGCCCATGAGCAAAACGCCCTGACAGAGAAATATCAATGCCGAATAATCGAACTGGACAAATGCAGTTGGTGGCAACATCATTCAATTCGGGAAGTGCTCCGCGTCGTCCATAATCGTGCCCTGAAGCTATGCTGAATTTATTTTTCCTTGGGTTTCTAGAGCACGCTTTACAAAGTACAACTTGGTCTTCTTTCACCCTATCGGCATCCTTTTCCTCTTCTTCCGACAAATTAACAGACACAAGCTCTGGGTTCAAAAAATACCACGTCTCACCCCTTTCCACCACTTGCAAATGCGATCGTCGAACTTCTGAAGAAATACCTCCAAAACGCTGATATTTTTCATCCCTAGTTACTTTAAATGTGTCAGGCAGCTCGCTTATACCCAGGTGAACCACATTTTCCTCACCAAACAGGATTTCACAACAGGAACTGCACGCCCAAACACTTTTGTTCCTAGAAACCCGGTTTGCAACATCATTCTGGCATATCGACACCTCGTTTCCACTTATACCTCGATCAACAACCGATTTTAGACGTTCAACGGCGTCACCCCTCAGTAAGTGCTCATTATTGTAAACGAAAGCGTCTGGGTGACATCCACAGCAATGAAAATAAGCTAGGGCAAGTTTTGGGTCCGTCGTAAAATTATCACCAGATCTCAACGCGAGAATCTCATCACCACTTAGCTTGTTCATCTCCAAAACATGTCCTTTAAGATGACTTAACAAAAGGTCCCATTGACCACGTCTAGCTCTTTTACAAGAGGGTTCATCGAAGGCACTAGTATGTGGGCGCTTCTCCACACGATGTGCATGTAGCAATCGACGCCTCTCGGATGTAATCTTCTCCATTTCCCGAAGAATGTGAATGAAAGAAATTACTTCGTATTTAATACTGTACCCCGTGTCCCAACCTTCAAAAACATTTTCATGTCAAGACAGAAAATACAGAACAACAAAAATCTACAAATCGACCAATAAGTATCAACTTGATGCCTGACTACCGGTAGTATCATTCACTGTATCGTCCTCCCAGCCTCCTGCATCGCCTCTAGTTTAAATATGTACTACAAGCTTGTATACGCTTTTATTAAATAAGTATTATACACAAAGGTACATTTTATGTATATTTATCACAATTTCCCTAAGAATGTGATTTAACCCTGATTCAGGGTCACTGAACCTCGAAATTTGTCGACATCCGCAGTATGGCTGCAACTTCAACGTGACCTCCATCAACTGCTCTTGATAATGGTGTCTCCCCCATAGCATTACTTTTCGTTGGAGAAGCACCACTGGCCAGCAGTTGACGAACAACTTCGAGTCGTGCCTGTGTCGCTGCGAGAAGGAGTGGTGAGTCCCCGGTGCAACTACGAACATAGACGCTTGCACCGTGGCTTAACAACAACTGTACAACCTCAATACGTCCATACAAGGCAGCAGTGGACAACGCAGTGTATCCACGAGTTCGATTCGGTGCGTCCACAAAGGCCCCAGCTTCCAATAACGTTCGGACAACCGCAGCTTGACCACTTCGAGCTGCAATCTCCAATGCGCGATTGCCATCATCATTTACAGCTTCGACGGTAGCTCCACGGCTCAGCAACAACTGGACAATGTCCAGGAATCCCCACTTAGCAGCAGTCATTAGAGGCGTATATCCTCTCGAGTCTGCAGCATCGACAGCAGCCCCACCTCCATCTAGCAACAACTCACACATAGCTTTATGACGTTTCGACGCTGCCAAGTGCAGCGCGGTGTATCCTTTCATGCTCTTGATCTCGACGGCATCTTTTCCCCTCTGCGGCGATACTGACAGGAGCTCTTTCACAATGTAAACGTGGCCATGCACTGCTGCATACATGAGTGGTGTCAAACCCTCTCGATCGTATGCCATTAAATCCGCTCCAGAGCTCAGAAGCTCCCGTACAACCTCAAGTCGTCCATTCCCAGCGGCAATATGAAGTGCTGTATGGCCAGACTTGTTGTGTATATCCATATTCGCTGCTCTGGCGATAAGGAGCTCCACTGACGCTAGTTGGCCATTCCTTGAGGCAAACATAAGTGGTGTCATCCCTCCAGTGTCGACTGAATCCACATTCGCCCCAGCACTGAGGAGCATCCGCACGATCGCCACTTGACCACACTGCACTGCAATACTCAGAGCTGTATCACCCCGTGGGTTCTGCGTATTTAGCGACGCGCACCTAGTCAACAAGAGCTTCACGATCGCTGGATGCCCCTCTCTAGTGGCCAACATCAACGGTGTCCAGCGGTTCCTATCAAGTTTGTTCACTGCAGCTCCAGCATTCAACAGCAGCTCAACAGCTTCAAACCGTCCGACAGTAGCGGCTGCATGCAGAGCAGTACTCCTCTCGAAATTGACAGCGTCAACACTAACCCCTCGATCCAACAGACATCGAATGTTACCCAAGTGGGCCCTCCCGGCCGCTAGAACCAGCGCGGCGGCATACGTTTTCGAGTCCTGTGTATCGATCACCACCGGTCTTTCCTCTTTCAGTACACGAAGTACATCCATTTGACTACGCGCCGCGGCGAGAGAGCTGCAATTCTGGTCTGGTGGTGATTTTGGTGCTATCCCACAGCTGAGCTTTGTGTACTTTAACGTAACGTTCATGGACAGCGGAGTCCAGCCATCGCCGATATCCACGGACGTCCGGGTGTCAGGAACGGGCATTAATGCGAACTAGCAAATTCAAATATGAGGGCTCCAGGGCACGCAGATTTATAGTCGTGGAGACAACGATGAAAAGATGGCGCGATGTCAATGGACAACAGTTCAGAGGATTCGATGAATGGTTTGGATGGCTGTGAATGAAGCGGATGGTGTGGGAATGTTGCATGTGAGGTTACACCGGCCTTAGCGAAGCCGCCACGAACGCTTCTGTCGATGTTATGGCGGAAGCCTCCTATCCTATCCTAAGTTACATACAATGAAATTTAAAGTTACAACTTACAAAGTACAAATTTAGATTGCCATTAGTTCTGCCATTAAAAGTAATATGGTGCTTTGGTCAAATGGTATTTAATTAAAAATGTAAAGTAATGGTGATTGATGATACAACATTTCTAACAATATTTAAATTTGTTAGTGGAATAATTGATAAGTTGACAACTTTGCTTATATTACAAAAATAGCCCTCACAGGGAGACGTTACAACACCGGAATCCTGGTCGATCGAGGCAAACTCCTTTATTTTTCTAGTAATTTTGCACGAGCAGTGGCTTTGATCCTGGTGCGTCCACGCTTCCCGAGCGCTGTGACCCCGATACCCAAAGATCCTATTGGTTTGTCGATTTATCATAATCAGCGTTATCGAAGTTTCTCATTGAACTTCCTACATCAGAAAAGTGGAAACTCGTGCAAGGGTCACGCTCCTTCACAATTGGGTCAACAAGAGACGGTAGCAAGCAGATCCTGCTAGGGCAAGGAGCGAATGGATTGGACTGGGAGGTAGTTTCGCACCACAACGCGACCAAGGACGCTAAACGACTTCGCAAACACGGAGGGAAAGTGGTGTTCCAAGCCAACCCTTTACTCCACAGATTTCCGTGGGACGTAGCTGACAAAACCAAAAACAAGAATATTCTCAAAGAGCTCAAGCGACAACCGAGATCAAGACTGCGGAAGGAGGCGGGTCCCGCACTCGATAAGGTAATTGCAAAGTGGACATCAAGAGGTGCAGCGGATGAATGGATAAGGGGGCAACAGACACAAGAGCCTCGACAACTATGGGCGCACCGGGACACGTTGACAGACTACCAAGTCTGGGTGGTATTCCGAATGGCAACACAACAGCTCAATGTGCACTTTGCAGGAGACACGCATCGGGGTTGCCCTATGGACACCTCTTGCAACGTTTCCAAAGTCACGATAACACACATAACGTGGGACTGCAAGCGTGCAAAGCAATTTTGGAGACGATGCCTGGAGCACTGGCTGGGCTTTGAGGTTTCAGACCAGCGGCTGGAAGCATTCAAGAGCTACTTTGCGGCGAGGGAGACGCCGGAGATTGGAACAAGAATGAAGCAGCGGATAGTGAATCGGTATGGACAGTGGCGACCGGAGAATGCTGAAATGGTACAGCGGATCTGGTGGGCATTATGCAGTATCGGATTTACATTGCTCTGGCAGCTACGAAATCAAGTGGTACACAAAGGCGAGAAGTGGCGAGCGCGGCAGCAACTCGAATATATGTGGAGCACATGCTTACGCCAGCTTCAAGCCGTTGCACGACGAGACAGGTTTTTGGCGGAAACGAGAGTTGCAGGGTTACAGTTTCAACTTACTTTGGAATGTTTCGTCGATATGACACCGGATCAGGATCCACTGGATCCAGCCCGCTAAATGGCTACGGAAGACTAAGCACAGGCTAATCAACAGGCTCAAACTCTACCAGGAAGCTATTAACAAAGGTTAAATAGACTCCCTATTATTATTATATATTATTCCTACATCAGAAATTCAACGACAAGGAAGAACACGTTGCCAAATAAATCAAGTGTGAGGTCTTAAAAGTGATACCACGGACCTTGCAGCAGTGGTACTCAAGTTGCGGCAAGTGTCGAGCTTTTTCCGGTGGGAAGGCTGCGGAAGTTTAAATGGAACACGAAGGCAAATGAAATGCAAGCCTATCTCGTTACCAGTTAGGAACGGATTTCAAATACGAGGCTGATCACTACGCATACAAAGGATCTGCGTCTGCGGCTCGACGCCTTACAAGCTGTACATCTTAATCTTCATGAAGAGTAAGGCAGACAGGAAGCCCAACGTGGTCATAATGCCACCCAGGAACACAGGCAGCTTGTAACCCAGTGAAGTGTCCACAATAGCCGTACCGATGGCAAAGTTGAGCAGCTGGCCGAAGCAGTTGGCCGAGTTCAACGCGCCCACGTACATGCCGATCTCCACATCGTCGCCCATCACGTGGATGATGATTGGTACGATGCAAGAGAACCAGACCGAGGAGGTCATGCCGCACACAGCAACGACAAAGACGTCGAAGCCCTTGTTGCTGGTCCAGGCCATAACCAACAGCAGCATTTGCGGCACGGTAGAACCCGTAAGCACCCACTTGAGACCGAACTTGCTCACCAGGAAGGGCAGGCACCACGAGTAGACGTAGCCCACAATATTGTAAGCCAGATCTGCGTCACCACCGGCAAGGCTGACACCGTCGTTGTAAGCGTCTTGCTCGTCCGAGCACGATGGGCTGCAGCTATCAGCATTGACCGAGGTTCCACCGTACACTTCAAGGCCGAAGAACTGTCCCTTGTTACCATTGTAGGCCGTGTAGCCGTACTGCACAAAGAAGAAGCCGATAGCGTACACCACGAGCACCTTGGGTAGGGTCTTGATGCCAAGCCACACAGAGTAGAAAGCACCCTTAACTTGGGTCCACGCAGACACCTGCTCCACCTTACTAGGGTCGAGAGGGGTTTCGTGGGCGAAAATGGTACACACAGCAACGCAGACGAACATGACAACGGCCAGCGTACCCATGAACCAGTGCATCGTCAAGTATGCAGCACCGAAAGCCTTAATGTAGACAGCCACAACGATCGATCCCAAGGTCGACCAGGCCTGGCCCAAAGCAGCACCGGTTGTCTGACGGTCACCGGCAAAGTCAGCAACGATCAGCATAGCCGGAGTCTGCACGATGTTGACGGTGATGTCCATCCACGCGTAGAAGAAAATAGTGAACACGGACGTCCAGGTACGGTCCATTTCAGCGTCGCCTCCATCACCGTGGTCACCAAGGGCGTCACCGATCTCACGCGTGTAGCCCATTGCGATCCAGCAAATGATACTTAGAAGACCAGCGATGACGAGGTAGGGACGACGGCGACCATAGCGAGAGGTGGTGCGGTCGCTGAAGACACCAATACTAGGGCCGACAATGACACCGACAATGGGGCCGATGAACTGTGTGGCTTGCACAGCAGAATTGGACAGCATCGTTGACAGGTACGGTCCAAGAGCAGCCCACTGCGCCGACCAGGCCATGTTGATAGCCATACGAGGCATCGAAACGGCAAGAAGCAGCCAGATCGACGGGTGTCCAAGCGGTTGCTCGTCGCCGGTAGTGGAGCCGGGCTTGGGAGACGCATGGAGCTCGTAGCCAGGGGTACCGGCTTCAACGTCCTTCATCTTTCGTGAGCTTGGTGAGAAGAAGCGGAGTGGTGCTTCGGAGCGAGCAAGTTGAGGAATGAGAGCGTGCGATCGATCAGAAAGCGACTCGACTTATCGGCAAATCGATCAAGGTCTAGAAAGAGGAACGATCTAAAACCTCAAGGCAAGTTGGTTCAGAATTCAACTCGGCTACAGTATCAACAGGAACAATTCCTACGGTTTTATAAGTCGCCGACACGTTGGCATTCTCTTAATTCGCTGTAAAGTGAAAGCGGCGGAACCCAACGTGAGCTCCGCAGGAACCGAGATAGCAAGCAAATCCTTGAAGAGATGCTTCACTGTCCATTTCCGGGCAACCATGTCAGTCTGTGTGGGGTCGTGGGCTGTAAGGCCGAAGACTTTCACACCCGGAAATGCTAACGAAGAGCAAACAGGCGAAAGAGATTAATCGGGAGTGGGATGGTTCGTGACAGACGGTCTCGATATCGGCGTTGCGTCGAGTGGCAATCAATGTTGAGTGGAAGCACCCTTGCAGTTGGGCTTGAACCAGATTCCAGACCGCATTGCGGTGCTGCAGCGTGCCTTGCTCTCTACACTGAAGTCAATGGCGGGACTCATCACGCTGCGCTTCTAAACGTGTTTCGATAGCGTGATGTTTCGATCGACACAAACTGGGACTGGGATCATGAAGAGCCGCCGCAACGGCTGTGGTATGCTGAGTCCGTGTGGATACAATTGAGTGATCTTAATAATTTTGCACTTTAGGATGCAGCAGGCATTCCGTTTCTATTCAGGCAAGTTCCCCTGTACAATACTGTACTCTACATGCATTGCCATGGAGGGATTGATTCACTTCCGCTGAGCCGGCCCCCCTACTGCCTTCACCGTACAGTATATTGCGGACCGAAGCAGGGTTCAACGCCTTGACCAGCGACTAGTGCAACAGTATGCAACGATTTCCAGTAAGAGTTGGCACAGCTCTCTCATGATAGCTCGACATAAGCTTTTCGGTGATTTCTGTCAATGCGAGTGCATTGCTCAGCAAGTTGGTCACCGACTTAAGTTATCTACAGACTCAAGACGAATGCAACTACAGACACAGCGAAGGTTTCGTTTGGTTTGCGTTGGAGAAGTTGACAACTTCCCAAGCTCTCTGACGTGGAAGTCCTTCGCCGACTGTTAAACAATCAAGTCGCTTCAACTTCAACTTTTTTCCCGCACAGCCTCCGCTAACATTCGCTGAACACTAGCATTCGCTTGCAACCAACTTGATAGTTATCGAATGATCATGTACAGTACTGTACATCTAGGAAGGGCAAACCTGCATAGAGAGTTCCCCACGAATGGACTTATCGGCTACTGTTCTAGTTCTGTGGCACTTGGAGATTCCAATACAGTACCGATAACTGTCGCCACCCGTGTAGTACAGCGGTAAAAGCGCACGCCGCCACCTCTCCGATCTTCCTTGCGCGTGTACTACATGTACACGTACATTTTTCAGGAAGTAGGTGAGGCAATACGATGCTGCTACGCTGAGCAATCACATCGTTTACTTCTGGTTCCTGACTTTGATGTACATGTATTGTGTCACTGCAGTCTGAAAGTTCCAGACGTGTACTTCTTAAACGAAGCACAGTTATCCTCGTACTCATTTGTTTTTCTTTTTCTGCTTCAGTAGCCGTCAAACGTCCTCTCGACCAGTTTTGGCCCAGCGTAAAATTGTTTCTGTGGTGCTGAATGCTTTATTTCGGTTAGCACTTGGTGTATTTTTGTTCAGTTTTACACCACGTACCATTCTCCTTTAGTACAGGTCGTATCGGCAACTGATCCACCATCGCCAACAGCCAAACTTTCCCTTTGCCATCGGTTACTAGCGGTTGTACATGTCATGAAGCGGTAGAATTAAAAACTAACGTTACAAACCAAAACTATGGCTCGTAGTTTTGCTGTGTTGTGCATAAAGTTCATAAATGATGAATGCCGACGCGCTCTGCGTGTACTGCGACTACCGCTCGCTTGAAGTTGGCGCAGTTCAGACGTTAATGCACGCTTTCTGCGCGGGCTGCGAGGGATTATCCTCAGGATAATATCCTGTCAACGAAAAGTAGTTTTTACGCGGAACCAGTTAGTTTTGCCGACGTACAAATGTGCCGATGCCTAACAGTTCGATCTTGTACGTGTAGCGCATCGACACCGAAAGAGGACAAGTCGCCCAACCAACAATGCCTGTTCTGCAGTTTGTCAGGCAGCGACAAATTGAGTTAGCCTTTGCTGGTTGACAACAGATCATCACAAAAAAAGACCAATTGATCACCGGGACCAAATTGGCAATTCCCACAGCCAAAATGTTTTTTTTAGCGTCGCGCAGTGTAGGTGTTCTTTAATTGCTGGAATGTACTTGGTATGGTGAGGAAAAGTGAAGATACTAACCTCACCATTGGTGATACCATCGAGTAAATTTCATCGACAGTCTTTGAATACATGTAGTGTCATCCACTGGAATCCAGTGTCCAGTCTGGATGACATCCAGGACCTTGGGCCAATGTTAGTTCAACCTGGGGGGTGATTTGTGCTCCCCACGGAGAAGCAGACTGCTCATGATGAGCCGCATCAGGCCATCGCAATCAAAGCTGTGTGGCGCACAACACCAGTGTGTTCACTGCAGTGCCGTCCGCGATATGATGCGCCTGTAAAGAAGTCTGAACCCTTCGGACCCACAAAGCCTTTCCCGTGCTTGGTTGGACACTGTTAAACCGTTTGGGAATCTGAAATCGGGGTTAATGCCGCCAAAATTCGTTTACATGCACACATTACCAGAGTCCCCACACTCTCGACTCGAGAGTCTCGAGACTGAACTTCAGGTAGTGTAGGTCACAAAACACCTGATTTGTGGTGACTATTTGCTTACAAAACTCAAAAAGTTCAAGTTGAAGTGTTGAAGCGCTTCCACTCAAATCTGATTGCCATAAAAAAAAGATGCCCGCTTCGCGTTAGTGTTGTGGTTTGTCGTATCGGGAAGGATTTGGGCAGCAGGAAACTCGAGTGAAAGACACAGCTGGCAAAATTGAGCCTCGTTCGCCGTGGTTGAACTAAAAACTGTTGCTCCAAGCAGCGGTTGCCAGATGGTTCAGAAATGAGAGCCCTGCTCAGCTCTTCCCTGCATTACTGAAGTTCCAAGCACCAAGATCCAAGTACGTGTACTAGTAGAGCAGCGTCCTATATTTCCAGGAGGCTTCACCTCGTAGAAGTTCCAAACTGTCTGTAGCTTTTTCAGCCGACACCTTTTTAGACAAAAAAGTGCAAATTGATCATCGTACAGCACCGCCGACACCATCTGCACAGGACCTATTCGGTGTTGAACATAAATCTACCTCCATCTGGCCGACTAACGTCAAGGACTCCGCTGTCTCCCCTCTTGTTCATGCCTATTGCGTTCTGTTGCCCCCTGCAATATCGTCGTCGCGATCGAGAGACCGTCTGCAGAGCTCATTCTTCAATCTGCTTTCCACAGCAAACAACTACTTCCTCCTCCTTTCGACAACATGAAGGACATCGAGGCTGGCACCCCCGGCTACGAGCTCCACGCGTCTCCCAAGCCTGGAACTTCTGCTGCCACCGGTAACGAGGAACCACTGGCGCACCCGTCGATCTGGCTGCTTCTTGCTGTGTCGATGCCTCGTATGGCTATTCAGATGGCCTGGTCGGCGCAGTGGGCTGCTCTAGGCCCGTACCTGTCGACAATGCTGTCCAATTCTTCCGTCCAACTCACTCAGTTCATTGGTCCCATTGTCGGTGTCATTATTGGCCCCAGCATTGGTGTCTTCAGTGACCGCACCACCTCTCGCTTTGGTCGCCGTCGTCCTTACCTCATTGTCGCCGGTATCCTCAGTGTGATCTGTTGGATTGCTATGGGCTACACGCGTGAGATCGGTGAAGCCCTTGGTGACCACGGTGACGGAGGCGACGCTGAAATGGACCGTACCTGGACGTCCGTGTTCACGATCATTTTCTACGCGTGGATGGACATCACTGTCAACGTCGTACAGACTCCGGCTATGCTTCTGGTCGCCGACTTTGCCGGTGACCGTCAGACAACCGGTGCTGCTCTTGGTCAGGCCTGGTCGACCTTGGGTTCGATTGTTATTGCTGTCTACATTGATGCCTTCGGTGCTGCGTACCGGACGATGCACTGGTTCATGGGTACGCTGGCTGTTATCATGATCGTCTGCGTGTCAGTTGCGTGCATTTTCGCTAAGGAAACCCCTCTCGACCCGAGCAAGGTGGAGAAGTCGTCGTCTTGGGCTCAGGTTAAGGGTGCCTTCTACTCTGTGTACCTTGGCATCAAGACTCTTCCTGCTGTCCTTGTGATCTACGGTATCGGTTTCTTCTTCGTGCAGTACGGCTACACGGCTTACAACGGCAACAAGGGACAGTTCTTCGGCCTTGAAGTGTACGGTGGTGTGTCGACCAACGCCGACAGTTGTGATCCTTGCTCAGATGAACAAACCGCCTACAACGACGGTGTCAGCCTTGCTGGCGGAACTGCTGACTTGCTGTACAACATCGTCGGCTACGTTTACTCGTGGTGCATCCCGTTCCTAGTGAGCAAGTTCGGCCTCAAGTGGGTGCTGACGCTCTCAACCGTCCCGCAGATGCTCTTGATGGTCATGGCCTGGACAAGCAACAAGGGCTTCGACGTCTTTGTTGTTGCCATTACGGGCATGACGTCTTCGATCTGGTTCTCGTGCATCGTGCCGGTTATTATTCACGTGATGGGAGAAGACGTTGAGATCGGCATGTACGTTGGTGCTCTGAACTCGGCCAATTGCTTCGGCCAGCTCCTCAACTACGCGATTGGTGCTGCCATTGTCAACACGTCACTCGGCTACAAGCTTCCGGTCTTCCTGGGTGGAGTCATGTCCGCACTGGGCTTCATCGTCGCCGCTTTCTTGTTGAAGATCAAGATGTACAGCTTGTAAGTGTCGAGAAACGCATAGCTGGCGCGTACACCTTCGCGTCATGGCCGACGCTTTATGCCAGCTTTAGCTTATTTGTAAGTCGTTGATAATGTATTCCTTTTCGCTTTTGACTCGGTATTTCTACACTTGCAAGTACGACTTGCTAGGCGTAATTTGGCTAAGTAATTGCAAGTTGCAACGAACAAAGTTCACTAATTAGTGTTGATACCTCAAGCCGCCTTTACGATGTATGGAACTAAGGGGTTAACCTTGATCCAAACCACAACCTCTGGACTATTTTCTCGTTATCAGCGCCCTTAGTTTAAGCTCGACGTGAATGAGTGTTATTAGATTATCAGAGCGACGACTGCTTTAAGCTTAAACTAGGGTCGCGTCGACGTTGAGGGACATCTCTGTGTGCAGTAGGTAATCAGCGAACGAGCCCAAGTCCAAGTGCTTTTGTAGCTCGAGCGGCGCCGTCATGTTGTTCCAGAGCGCACGGTACATCTTTGGCAGGAATCCCGTGTCGGTGTTCACGAAGTAGTCGCGCATTTGCTGCGAGAGTGAAGATCCGCTCGGGTGCGCCAACAACGGACGTTCCCCCAATTCCGAACTCGTTCTGGTACTGGTCAATGACCATTTTCGGCGAGTAGGAACCGTAGCTGGGCGAGTCATTTGACCCCCAACCACCGCTCAATACCTTGGGGTCACGTGCAGCACAGGACGCGTCCATTGACGCGAGGTTCACGTGGTTCTTGTCGTACGTTGGTTTCTCCAGCAGCAAGAAGATACCGGCGTATTTGGGGGTTTCCTGGATAGGGTCAGTTCTCATGTACACGACCGCGTGTCGGGTCTTGACCGAGTAGCGACCTGTGGAACGATACAACCAATGGGCCAAGTGGTTGCGAAGTAGCGTGCAGTCGAGGAACGGACCGTTCATGACGCACGCCTTGTTCTGTATCTTCCGGGAACTTGATATTGAATTGGTGTTTGGCGAAGAAGAGACTGGTCTGACCTCAGTAGTTCGACTTGGAGTGTTCGAAGACGGCGGTGCGTTTCCATTGACGCAGTTGAGCTTCCCTTCTCCATTGTCAACAACCTCAACGCGAGTCTGAACAGCCTCCTTAAGTCAGTCGTCGACCGGGTACCGGAGTTGGTTGCAAGTCGGATCTGGGAAGCTCCGGTCCAGCGCCGAGGCGATCACCACGGGCATTTCGTAGCATTCTTCTTGACTCGGAGCAGGTTGTTGAGCTGCTGCCGTCTGCAGCGCCGCTAGTAGCGTCAGGATAATTGTGGCACCGGTGCGGCGTCCTTGACGTCAAACTTACACCAGCGCGCTGATAGGGGAAAAGTATCTACACTTGTGGGGCGCGCTTTGATAGGGAGAAAATAAACCTGCACTTCCCAGATCAGCACGACTCGTAACGTACATGTTGCTTGCAGTTTATGTGGCGGAGTAGCCGTTTTCCAGTTTCCTGTCCGTTATAAACGGCCTCACCGCGGGTGGAGAGCCATAGGTGAGGAGGAGATAGTAGAAGCCACTTCAAGATAAGCCAAGAAACCAACAAAGGCAAACAATACACTCAAGTTATCTTCTTCTGCAACTATCTAGTCTGACTCGTCGTTAACGAAGTCCTTCGAGTCATCCGACGATCGCTTCCTCGACAATAAAGTGTCACCGCAGATCGGCGTCTAAATCGATACGGGACAACAGTTCTGGAGTAAAGGCGACCATATTTGCAACATTGTAGCCTTTCAAGAAGAGGCTCAAGATGGAAGCAGAAGATATTAACGAATTTAACGGGGGCAGTGAGGAAACCCCACTCGAAGCTGAGGAGATCGCACAAGTTCGAGCGGTTCTGGGGAGCCTAGGAAACTTGGAAGAGACCATCCACACACTTCAACGAGACCAAGGTCTCATGTTCGAGGCGGTCGCAAAGTTTGCGAATCGTACGGAACAACGCCAACAAGAAAATCTAAACGAAATCAAGGCGAATCATGAGCTGCTCGAACGAGTCATCAATCAGTTTAACCAGTTCGCACAGCGAAATGAGGCAAGACAGTGCACCCAAGAGTCCATCATTGCAAAACTCCAGTCAGAAGTTATGACCTTGAGAGACCAAGTGCAAGTGCTGTCTACAAAGGGTCCTAATGCAGTGGATACAACTAGTCAATCATCCTCCAAGTCCGAGGAAGAATCAGACGAGGTCTGGGATGTGTATGGGACTATGCCACCGCATACCCCCGAATACAACGCCCATGAGTTGGAGCAACTTGTGGATAAATGCCACAAGCAACGTGAAACTCCGATGTATGGAGGTGAGCCCAACGAGGACATTGAAGTCTACGTGCTCAATATGATCCGTTGGTACGCCGCATACCAGTTGTATTTCCACCGGGAGCAAGTAGACGTACGCGTGGGACAACTCATGATGAACCATACAAAAGGAAAGGCGAAGGCATGGCTGCTCCATGAATATCAAGGGGAGCACCGCTGGAGCCACATAATTCGCAAGATGAAAAAACGTTTTGTGACAAAGTCCCGCCAGGAAGACTTGGTAGCCAAGGTTTTCGACTGTGTCCAAGGCAATCGGTCACTGGACATGTACAGCGATGAGTTTCGTCGGTTAGCACGCACGGCTGGTGTCTCGGAATATATAAAGATCCTCCGCTTCAAACAAGGCCTGTCGTCAACCCAACTACTCCATCTGCTGAAAACGAAAACGTTCGATACCCTCGATGGACTAATCGAAGCTTCGCGGACGTTAAATCCGCGTGAATCTGGTAAACCAACGGAAAAAGGTGGAGCCAAAAGCACCAAGACATCTAAACCATCATTTGAGAAGAAAGCTGACCCGGCAAAATGTACGTCGTCACGGTGCACCGAAAAAGGGCACACTAAAGATCGTTGCTGGATGCTACACCCTGACCTTCAACCCCAATGGCTAAAAGACAGTCAAAAGAAAAAGGGGAAAGGGGCCGCTGGAATCTCGAAGACAAGCGTAGGGGGCGAGAACAGCGAATTGATGTCCATGCTGTCCACGATACAGAGCGACATTGCCAAACTGAAAGGTGATTTAAACTAATTGGTCTTGGGGATGGCGTCCCAAGACCAAACACAGCCGCGAGAACTGGGTCTTTGATCCGGGAAAGGCAGCAAACTCTATTTACTTCCACGCACAGAGCGAGATGGAGCCATTACCAGAAAAATATTTGATCAAGAACGTTAGTTGTGTCCGCGATGATGATATCCAGATTGCTAAGACATTTTTCGACGAAGGTGCGGATTTTTGTGGCATATCGGAAGAATTCGTAGTCAGGATGAACTGGGGAAGGTATGTGGCGGACGCTGGATCCATGTCAGTTACCTACGCGAACGGCAAGACAGAATCAGTCAGAAACAAGACAATACAGCTGACAGTCTTCGTCGATAGTATACCTGGCTACACCAGCAAGTTTCAAGTCTGTCACATTCCGAACGGATGCGATCTAATGCTTGGGGTACCTTGGAAAAGAGCAAGAAACCCTGTGATCGATTGGAAAACAGACCGAATTTATACAAAAGAAGAGTTTTTGGAGGAGTCTTTGAAGCAGGATCGTCAGTCTGGTGAGCACAGAAGGAATAGCAACAATTACCATTATTGCAGCCAGTTTGGTGAGACGAAGGTTATTGACTTCAAGCGAGCAGACAAGCTCGTTCGAAAGAAGGAAGTTGAGTTTATCGCTATCCTACCTCCAGAGACTGTGAATGCTCTTTACAATGAGATAGTAGAAGATGCACAAACTGTTGCTGCAAATGGAGCAAGCAGACAGTCGAGCGACAAAGCTCAGAGGCAACAGGCGACAGATATGGATAGTTTCAAAGGAAATCCTGGTTATGAGCTGTTACAGGAATTTGCGCATATTTTTCGGACTGAGCTGCCAGTAGGTCAACCCCAACACGGCGAGCACGAGATGGAAGTGATTGATCCAAGTAAAGCAATATTCACGCAACAATGGAGATTGAGTCCCCAGCAAGAAGAGGGATTGAGAGAGTGGACGAAGATGATGCTGAAAGCAGGATTAATCCGACCAAGTAAGTCACCCCATGCTGCACCGACATTCTGCATCAAGAAGCCGGTGGGATGGCGGATAGTACATGACTACAGAGCTATGAACGCTAGAACAATTCGACAATCAACTCCCATGCCACGGAAGGATGTGATTCTGGATCGAATGAGTGGTGCGTATTGGTATAGCTGCTTTGATTTACTATCCGGTTATTATCAGATACGAATGCGACTGAGAGATGTACCATTCACGGCTTTCCAGACACCCGACGGACTATTTGAATATCTGGCCGTACCGATGGGCTTAAGTAATGCTCCAGCTACGTTCAACCGTATTGTACAGGGCATCTTCGCGGATATGTGTGATTCTGTGGCAACATATTTTGACGATCTGTACGTTTTTACCAAGGATCAAGACGTGGAGTCACACCTAGCGGCAGTTCGAAAGGTGTTCGAGCGGTGCAGCGACAAGAAACTATACCTGAAACTCTCAAAATCTACGCTGTGCTCTGAGGAAATACCGTGTTTAGGTGACTTTGTGGGCCGAGATGGTGTCCGCATTGATCCAGATAAAGTGCGAGTGATCAAGAACTGGCCACGACCTCAAACAACCAAAGAACTACAATCCTTCTTGGGTACGACTGTGTATGTGCAGCGATTCTGCAAGAACTACTCCGAATTGGGTGCTCCGTTATTTAACATGATCAAATGTAAGGAGAAGCGGCGGTTGACGCAGGGCTCGGAAAATACCGTATCTTATTGTACGGCCTGCTTGCATTATCCGTAATAAGTTATTCAATAACCACACAAACAATAGATAATTATTGTTCAATATAAATATATTGACGGTGCGTTTTTCACTGATTGTCACTATCCACCCCCCATTTAATGACCTAAAAAGTATCAGTAGCGTTAGTATTTTCACAAACCGATTATAAAATTAAATGGAAAATAGTAGTACCCTCACTCAAAAGTAGCTATCTCACTCAACTTAGCCTTTGTCGTTGGGAAGCGCTCCATTACGGGGTCTAACTATGCTCGAACGTTGGCAAATGTCAGGTCCTCTAGCTGAACCTTCAGGATTAAGTATATTGTCTGGGCAAGCAATAATATCAGACAGTCTTACATTTCAATAGTTAATTATTCCGTACAAAAAATATGAATACTATTGGTATGGAATTATTTTTTTCCGAGCCCTGGGTTGACGTGGTCTCCGGAAAGTGTTCATACTTTTGAACAACTCAAGGTTGCGCTAAGCAATACACCGGTCCTCGCCCTTCCTGACTTCAACAAGCCATTTTTCCTACGTACGGACGCATCACGATTTGCCATCGGAGGTGTTTTATTTCAGATGAAGTCGGCATCTCCTACGGCAGAAGCGGTAGAGCAACCAATTGCTTTTTGTGGGCGCAAGATGAAGGACGCAGAGCTAAATTACCCCACTCATGAGCAGGAAATGTTGGCCATTATCCACTGCTTAAAAATCTGGCGAGTCTATATCGTGGATGGAGGTTGCACGGTGGAAACAGACCATCGCTCTCTAGAGCGCGTGTTGACCCAGAAAACTATAAACCGACGAATATGCAGGTGGTACGACCTGCTCGCAGAATTTAACCTCAAGTTTCGGTACATTCCAGGGCCGACCAACACAGTGGCAGACGCATTAAGCCGGCGCCCGGATTTTGAAATTGACTTTGAAATGCAGAAGCAGAAGCAGATGAATGCAGTTTCTCATTTGAAACCTCTCACTTTGCTCACGCTGATCAGGCGGGCTCAACAGCGAGCGGGGTGGACAGAAGCAGCCATCAAGAAAGAAAAAACTCCGGCGAATCTTCAGTATGACCCGGAAAAGCTACTCGTATATCAAGTTAGACCTGATGGATCGCGCAGAATTGCCGTTCCGGCAGGTGATATTGAGATACACAACACTATATTGTGGGAATTTCACGACATCGCTACGTCTGGACATCCTGGGGTGGAGAAAACAATTGAAGAAATTCAGTCCCGATTTTACTGGAAAAACCTTCACAAGACCGTCAGGGAGTACATTGCAACGTGTGAATCCTGTCAGCGAAATAAACGGCGAAATGGTAAGTCACCAGGGCTCCTGCATCCCCTCGAAGTCCCAACAGGACGATGGGTGTCTATCGGCATGGACTTTATTACGGAATTGCCAACCACCAAGTCGAAGAACGACTGCATCCTTGTCATTGTTGACAGACTAACAAAGAGAGCGCATTTTATTCCGACCGTATCCAAAATCTCAGCTCCGGATTTAGCGAAGTTGTTTGTGGAGCAGTATGTAAAGCTACACGGTCTCCCTACGGATATCGTATCGGATAGAGACTCAAAATTCACTTCCAAGTTCTGGAGTTCATGTGCTGAAATTTTGGGAACGAAGCTCAAGATGGCGACATCACACCACCAGCGAACGGATGGGCAAACCGAACGAGTGAATGCTATCTTGGCGAGCTACCTGCGTCACTATGTCAGCGGTTTTCAAAATGATTGGAATGAGCATCTTGCTCTTGCAGAGTTCGCTTACAATCGCCAGTACCAAGCAACGATTCAAATGAGCCCATTTCGTGCCGATTTGGGGTACGAGCCACGTCTTCCGGCGGATCTACACCTGCCTGACAAGATACCAAGAACTGTGACGGATTTTCTTACTGCTCAACGCACGATACTACGAGAACTGCAAGCCAAAGCTCGACAAGGTGCAGAAAAAATGAAATTGCTGTACGATCGAGGTCGGCGAGACCAGAAGTTTGAAATTGGTGACATGGTTCTCATTTCAACTCAAAATTTGACTCCTGCAAACGTAGGAGCTGCCCGACGAAAATTTGCTGCTCGGTGGATTGGACCCTACGAAGTGGTTGAAGTTCATCACGACGGAGCGGCGTACAAGCTTAACTTACCAAAAGAGTTGAGCCTGCATCCTGTATTTCACACAATGGTGCTCAAGAAATTTTACAAAGACCAGTCAGGGGTAAACCGAGATACGACACTTCCACCTGTTCGACTTAAGGACGGGTCTGAGGGCCATTTAATTGAGGCGATCATCGACCACCGCATTACAAGGAAAGGTGTCGAAGAGTACAAGTGCAAGTGGGTGGGCCGAAATGATGACATCACGTGGGAACCTACCGAAAATTTGTTGTCCGTCCCAGGTCTGATCAAGGAATTTCATCGGAAAACGAACAAATTACCTACACGGCTATCGCGACGGCTCAAGTCCAAGAAACAATGCAACTTCGAGCACATCATTCAACAGGATTACTTCCATTAAGAAGAGGTCCCGTTCTGAAGGAGGTCGTGTGGCGGAGTAGCCGTTTTCCAGTTTCCTGTCCGTTATAAACGGCCTCACCGCGGGTGGAGAGCCATAGGTGAGGAGGAGATAGTAGAAGCCACTTCAAGATAAGCCAAGAAACCAACAAAGGCAAACAATACACTCAAGTTATCTTCTTCTGCAACTATCTAGTCTGACTCGTCGTTAACGAAGTCCTTCGAGTCATCCGACGATCGCTTCCTCGACAATAAAGTGTCACCGCAGATCGGCGTCTAAATCGATACGGGACAACAGTTCTGGAGTAAAGGCGACCATATTTGCAACAGTTTAGCTACGTTTCGATCTTGAAAGCGACGTCGTTCCTGCTCCTTGCGCAGTTTTTGAGCTCGATTGCGGCCAAGATGTCATACCCTCTGAAGCACACGAGCTTTGCTTTCTCGCAGCTTTTTGCGGTACGTTATCCGACAATAGACGCCTGCTACCGATCTTCACTCGAGACAGCTCCGGCACCTATATTGACAAGTAAATATTCAAAGACGAAGTTAAAAAGTGTTTACATCATCAGCGAGACTCTCTGCCTTCTCGGAGGTCTCCGTTCGTGCAGCGAAATTCCAAAACTCCGAAACGTACTAGCGCAGGCCCTAGCGCGAATTCAGCGACGAAACTTGGATTTACATGTAGGTGGCAACTTAGCGCAACGGGCAATCGTCACTGCAAAGCAGAGACGGCTTTGTGCTGCCAGTACGAAGGCGAAATATCCGCAAAATGCGGTGCCACGTGCGGTGCTTTTTTCCGGATCGGAGAAAGGCAGAGAGAAAACCAGATATTTGCGTTATACGCTAGAACATTTTTTTCAAAAAATGGTCATGGCCCTAGCATCAGTGCTGTCATATTTCCATGATCCGTAAGAATTTGTCTTATTGTCAAATTTACCCTAATATACGACATTTACGTGATGGACATTTTATTGATCGAGCATTTGACTATTGAGTCGCTTCCTCTTCTACAGCAGCTTGCGCTTCCACTTTTCCATCTTCTTGTTCCATGACAGTAGCCTCTACACCCTCTACAGGTTCCTTCTGGGCCATGTTCTCTGGTGCTTCAACTGATGCTTCTGTAGTACTGGCCTCTTCCAGCTTGTCCTCGGTGTTAGAGGAAGCAGTATCGGGCTTGACACCTGCGTTGGTTTCCAGGCTCACTTCAGATTCAGGTTTTGCGACAGAACCGTTGCTATCTTCAGTTGTAGGTTTGTTGTCAGTCACTTCCGATTGAATGGGCACATCGGCAGCATGTTCACCAGGGCCAGTATCTTCAGCTCCAGCATCTAAGGTGTTATCCTGTGTCTTGACATTTACGGCTGCCGTCTCCGTCTCTTTCTTCTGCGCACTAACAGTTTCCAGTTGGACATCCGTCGGCAGCGCAATGAACAACTCGTCTTGTACGGCAGGACACTTGGACAGCAATGGCTCGTAAAAATGTCGACATCCAGAAAACACGCTGCTATTCCACAGCGCCTCAAATTCCTCCAACGACGAGCAGCTGGTACGGAGAACACCCAATGTTTTCTTGAGATATGAATTGATCATCGCATCACCCCCAGTCGCAGAACCTCCCTTTTCAACAATGGCAAAAAGCGATGACAGGACCATCACTGTTTTCTCGTGGAGTACAGGAACGGGGAAACTCTTAACCACTTGTTGACGCTTGCGCTTCTTCGATGATGTTTCTCCCGAGGCACCAGTTTCTTCTTCATCGCCAACCGACTCAACTGCACCATCAGCAAAATGAACGACATGCCCAGTGGTCTCCTTGGTTGTTTGAATACGCGTTGCTAGAACGTCAACGAAAACCTTGTCGAAAACCTTCCAAATTGGCAGAGCCTGTAATTGCTCGCTCAATGTCATAGTGACCTCGCCATTTTCAGCAGAACTTGATCCGCCGTCATTACCATTGCTGCTACCACTAGTACTTGCGGCAGCCAACTTGATCTGCTCCAGCACAACCTCTGCCACTGCATGAAGCAAAACACGATCCCGCAAAAGCGCTTCTTCCTCAGCTGAAAGCAAATGAAACAGTAGTTGTGAACCTGCATCAATCTGGTGGTCGACCAGGCATTGTACGGCAAATGACTTGGCCATCGCACGAATAGCCGAGCTTGCGCGAAGAACGTTGTCCCACAACATGGGGCTTAAGATATCTTCCTTGGCCTTCGTCTTCAAATCTCGCTGTAACACTGCAGGGAACGCATAATACACACGGAATCCAACCATCGTACGAAGCAAAAGTGGCAACACGACACGCATCGTTACAACTTGTGGAGCACGCAACACGAAGTCCTGCTTTCGAATCATGCGACGTACACTGGATGGATTGCCAATTTGAAGAAGTTGCACAAGCGCACGACAGATCACATTGTCCGTAGGCAGTTCTTTTCTCTGCCAGCATACCACCAGGTTTTTCATGAGAGCGTCACAGAGAAGTTGCTTTACAAGCGGGTCCGACAACACCAATGCCACATCCGCCAATAACTCATCACACATTCCTTCTGGGATCATTCCGGATTGATCAACACTTCCAAAGTCCTTGATCGTCACCACACCGGTGCTAGTAAGCATACTAAGAGCCTCGCTGGTGGGACCGCCTCCGGTTTTGCGGCGCTTCTTAGTACGAATTCGCTGGGGTTCGCCACGCAAGGCAGCAGCGTTCCGCTCAATCAGTTCATTTCCTCGCTTGCCAATACGCTTGCCTTCTTTGTAGAAGATAGTGGTGTCCGGATTGAATGTCATACAATTGCGGATCATAAGGTTAAAATCTGCCACAAATGAGTCCAGTGTTTTATACTTTCCGCGTTTGGCCTTCCTCCGCATCGTCGACAAATCCATGGGGTCCTTAATAATCTCTCGATACTTCGGTACATCATCAGGGACAGGCTCAGCGAAAATCAATCGGGCATCAATTTTTGCAATCTTGTCGAGTACAGTGAGAAGTTCATCTACAGGCGGTGGGCCAAGTACAACTTCAAAACTCTCCTCTTCTTCCTCGGCACCATTTTTCTTTCGGAACTTCTTGTTTGGTGGTAGATCTGATGTGCGTAGTCGACCAATAAATCCTAGCAATTCATGAAGCTGAGCAATTTCTAGTGTCTGGTTCTTTAGTGCTCGATCCAAAAACCAGATAAATTTGTGCAATGGGTCGGTTCGCAGAAGCGGTGTAGTTTTGTCACGCTGAAGGTTCGCGAGATCACTCCGCATTGCACCAAGAAGCGATACATAGTCCACATATTCTTTCGGGTGATTGTTCGTAGCACTACCGGGAATGTTTGCAGCCACCACATAATTGCGCCAGATCTCCAATGTCGACAAGTATAATGATTCTGAATCGCCCAACATCTCTGCTAGCTTCACAAGGGCCGGATTATTTCGTCGTCGCTCATCCGGTGAGTACGAGGGGCGTCGCTCTCCACTAAATCCAGAAGCTAAAGATGATGATGACCCAGCAGTATCAGACGAAGTCGGAACGTGACTAGTGACGTTCCACAAACTCCCACCCGCAGATTCATCCAAGCTACGTTTCCTGTTCTGGTTACCAGTTCGCATACCACCGCTGCTGTTCCTTCTCGATAATGACCGATGGGCTGTTGATGATCCTGATGTAGGGTGATTCAGATACCACTCCAACTGCTCCGTAACATACTCCCGTGTGCACTCCTCCACCATAAGTTGCAGCTCTCTCCTGTCCACCTGCAAAATCTTCCTCCTCACGTGCACGGGCAACTCCGCGAGGATACGTCGGTTCTCGGTCAATTCATGTAAATACAGTTCTGGTGTATCCTCCTGTCTAGCCAATACTGCAATTGGAATAGCACGTAGCTCGCGGAACTCAATGTATGGGAAGGTCTGCTCCAGCACCCTAGGCAGTTCGCTCTGTGGCAAGTCAGCAATACGAAGCAGCATCTCCTTCTTCATCTGCTCAAGAAGCGACTGATACATACTAGATCGTGGTACTTGCAGTAGATCCAGCAGCTGCACGGCCGGAGTGAAGGTCGTGGGCTTGTCGTTCGCCTTCCTCTCCTTCTTGCGCACAAACAGCTGCGAGTGTGCTTCCGCTACGCCGTGGGCCGTCTGGAAGTCCCGTATAGCCACCTCAATATTGGGTGCCGTGCTCAGAAGCTCCTTGACCGCGGCACCGCCCCGCGCACCGATGAGCAACTTCTTCTGCGCCTCCTCAGTCACAGAGGACACGGACATGGACCGCGGCAGCTTGAGCTTGAGCCGCAGCTTCATGGCATCGCCCGCTGCGTCGCTCATGCTGCTGTCGTGTGTCTTGGAGGGGGGGGCGGGCTTGAAGCTTGGGCTTGGACAGCGACTGGCTTGGGACTTGCGGACGAGAGGGGAAATTCAATACTAAAGAGATGTAGCTGCGCGCGCAACGCCTCAATGCGGAATGGTCAAGAGTGTATGTTTTAACTTGATGTTTGTATTCGACATAGATTCGTACTTAGTAACATTCTGGCCAATGCCCATGTTCATGGCCATCCACAATCCAAAGCGCGATCTCGTCGCCCAAGAAACGGTAAGAATGGTGTCGATCCGGAACGCTACGGTACGTGTCCTGTGCTGCGATTGAGAGGATACAGGCAGCAGCGTTGTATTCAGCACATGCTGTTCTATCAGTGGACAGAGTTTTGTGTTGTGTCTCGCGTTGTGGCCTCTAAATATCGACGTTGATGATTGATTCCCTGGTGTTGGGATATATTAGGCGGATGACTTGCTCCAGGTGCAGAACTCCAACCTCTGGTGTCTGCCAGAGAACTACCAAATGAAATACTACTACTACCACATCATGACGTGGCCCCAGCTGCTTTACGTGGCCGAGGAACGCGGTGGCAAGATCGTCGGCTACGTGTTGGCCAAAATGTACGTCGGGATGCTGTCTGTTTTTGTTTCTGTAGAGAGACTGATGGAGCGCTCTGTCGTTTCTTCTGCAGGGAGGAGGAGGCTTCAGTTCCCCACGGCCACATCACGTCGCTGGCGGTGCTACGTACGCACCGCAAGTGCGGCCTCGCCACCAAGCTCATGCAGGCTGCCCGTACGTTGCTGCATCTAGTACAAATTTTTGCATACTTGTTCACTGGTGGTGTTGTATTGCAGAACGTGCCATGGTGGAGAGTTTTGGAGCCGAGTACGTGTCGCTGCACGTCCGTGAAGGCAACGTGGCTGCCATCCACCTGTACCGCAAGACACTCAAGTACCAGTACGTGCTGCTATGGTGATAGCGAAGAGGAGACGGTTATTTATTGCTGTTCTTTTGTGGATGCAGGGTGTACGACATTGAGAAGGGCTACTACGCCGACGGAGAGGACGCCTACGACATGCGCATGCCGTTTACGGACAAGTGCAACCAAGCTTTTGCCTCTCAGGTAAACCGCTTCAAGAAGGTGTTGGCGGAGAAGGACGCCGAGAAGGCGGCCAAGGAGGCTTCTGCATAAATTCTCAGCGGCGGTTTGTGAAAGGCGAAAGGATAGCAGGCGCACTTCAAGGAAAGCAGCCAACTGTTAGACGCAATAGTGCTGCTCTTTGGGCAGTGCTCAAGGTTGAGGACGTGACAAAGGGTAATCGATGGCTAACGTAGATATTTAGCAGCTGACCGGCCCAGTCATCTTTCTCTTCAATGTGCGTTGTGATTTTTAGATATTCAGAAGTTCGAACTGCGAGACTGGTATTTAATTTGTGATGCAGGTTAACAACAGACTTCAGTTACCCTGTTGTGTCTGCTTCGTTGGCCACTGCCTCTATATCGCTGTTTAGCTCAGGCGTGACAGTTGTTTCTCGAGGCGTGATTTCAGCATTGAGTGGCGCACCGGACACGATAGCAGTTGGTGTCGAGGTGTCTGAAGGTACTGTTGCAGCGATACATTCTGAAGCTTCGACGCCCGTATCCGTGCTAGCTGTGGGGCTCAATTTCGCAGCGTGCTCCACCGACTTCATAATGGAGTTATCAGTATTGACAACATCAGTTGAAATCGAAACATTTGGCTGAACAATAGGATCGTCGATGTGTTCTCCAGATTTCAACTCGGAAAGCGCCTCAGTAGGCAAGCTAGGCAATTCGGCATGATATGGCTCCTCGCTCTCTGTTTCAGCTACAGTCGGTACCGATGCTTCAGCATGCATCGGAGGTTCATCCAGACCATGATCGGCTTCGTTCATTAGAGCACCGTCACCGTCGCCGTCAACCGCTGAAGAGGCAAATTCGGGGATATCGTGTGTTGATAAGATTCGAGGAGATTGGAAAGAAGTGGTCTCTATTGCTTCACAGCGCTGTACAGGAGCGACATCGACAGTCGTTAGCGTCGAGGGTACCTCTCGAACTTCCACTCTCACACGACGAGCTAGCGCACATGCTTCAGCAAGTTCAGGTGCGGTGTTTGTTCGCGTACTGACCGCTTTTGATGGTCGAACATCGTCTTGCTTAATCTTCCCGGGCGTTCTCTGATCGGTATTCCGTGCTGTAGGCTCGGCGGATCGAGGTGTGCTTTGCTTTCGTGGAGATGGAAGAGCCTGCAGTCTTGGGCCGGAATTCTCCTCCTGGGTTGTGAGCTTTGTCTTCTTGCCCGGTTCCTCCAGAATCGGAGCCTTTGTATTTTCAAGTTCTGACATGGGTATCGGCGCCACAACACTTGTCATTGGTATGGCCACATGAGCTTTTCGTCTCCGTGTTGAGTGCACATGCACCCAACAGATTGGACAGAAATGAACGCTTTCTTCGCACTGCTGACATTCCAAAACTGCACGCTGATCACCACACTCTTCACATCTGCCACGACGAATAGCGCGTCCACGAACCATCACGAAGAATTCGGCACGTACTTCCCGAGCATGTTTTCGTCCTTGCATACCGCGTGCATAGCGCTGGATTGTCATCGCAGATTTCTGCTCTCGTGTGATCCGTACTCGCTGTCGCTCTTGACGTTGCTCCATTTCTAGGGCTAACTGCGTGTTGGCCTCAACTTGAGCTTCCATCTCATGCACTCGGCGCTGCACTTGAGCAACTAAAGATCTGATGCGTTGTTGAATATCCTGTTCGAGGCTAGTTGATCTCGCAGAACTCTTACTTCGCTTTTGCAGGTTGTACAAGTCCCGATTGGCAACCATTTCAGGTGTGCAAGCTGGGAAAATATCGCCATCGACGGTGACATTGTCGCTGAACTCAGCACTGTAAGGTTTCTCAATCAGTAGTGCCCCATTGGTAGCCAAATGTGACTGCGTACAATGCGCTTGCCACCATTCAGAAGCTTCCTCGTCGGTAACAGGTTCTGTTGGTTGGTTTTGCTGCTCCTTCATGCTTATTTCTCCAGTCAAGAACTGCCGAATCTCAATTGATGGCCATGTGCCGCTGCTAGACTCGTGTTCCTGCTGGTTGTTTTCACTACGAGGCCAAACCCAAATGTTTTCATCCTCCCATGGGCTTTTCACAACCACAACTTGTCGAATGTCACGCTCGTCACCGGCAAGTTGTGTCTGCCACCAACTACGTTTATCCAGCACTGCACAGACTGCACGGCGATGGTGATTCCATGCCTGGATTTGTCTCGTTGACTCCCATTTCATACTATCATCGTACTTTTGCTGGTTGTTATCTTCTGACGGCGTCATGTCTTCGGGTGATTCGGAGCGTAAGTGTTTCATTCGGTTTTCACAACTTCGTAGCAGTTGAGCTGTGCGCAATTCATTATCTGGTCGTGAAGCACGAATTCCACGTTCATACCGAAGGAAACGCCGCGCTGTGGCACGTTTCATAGCTACCACTTGGTCATACAGTTCACGCCGCCGATTCACTTTTGGTTTCCCGCTCTCTGTTGTTACTGAAGGTTGAGTTGAAGCATTATTTGCTTTCTCTAGCGCAGCCTTGCGCTTGATTCTGTAGGTAAAATGTTGTGAGGGTTAAATGAGCACAGTTTCCACAACGTATTGAACCTACCGTTCTTGAATCGTTTTTCTCCTCACTGCAATTTCTTCTTCATTGGCAATTGAACGTTTTTGTACTGAACTAGCATCAGCTTCTTCGTTTAAGAAGAGTGAAATAGATTGAGGTGGTAATTTACCACACTCTTTATCGCCTCTCCAATGACTAAAGGGAACATCTCGAACTTTGACACCATCACAAGCGAATCCGAACGGGTCAAACGTGTAAATGCGATCATTTGGAGAAACAACCGCTTCCTTTACCGTCTTTGGCACAACTGGTATCTGCTTCACTGCGCGCCAAGTGCGTTGAATGACCTTAGCTGAATGCTGCTGCTGAAAAGCTCGCACTCTTTCGAGGTCTGCCGCGTTGGTGTGTTTCAAGAAGTACAGCTCCTGTTCATTGTGCCAAATACGAATCTGTCGCCTGCGTGTTGCTTGTTGAAGACTCTCCTACAACAGATCCGTCAACGAATGTCTCCAGTAGATTCAAGATATCACTGCACCTGCTCTCTTGAAAAAGCTCGGAGTTCAGCGAACTCGCGACGTGTGAAGCGTCCACGTTGCAGCGCCTGAAGCTTAGTTACAGCTCTCTGTCAAGACACGAATGTGGTTAGTACATGTCATGACGTTACGCCTCACCAAAGATGGTAAAACATTTCTTACGACGCTGTGATGTTGTTTCTTTCGCCATCGAAAGCCTCGAAAGCTCGCCTGAATACATGTTGCTGCATTATCCTCCATCACCTGGCGCTGGTTTGCTTCACCACAAAAAGGCAACTGAATGGTTCTTGTAACGACGCGACTTCTAAAGCAGAGATGGCTACAACATTGGCTTTCCAGTGGTCATCATAATATTATTCGGACCGCTACTAGACTGGCCCAAGCTCGACTTATCAACGAAATAATAACTGAGCGAAAAGCGTAAAAGCTCTTCTCGAGCTCACCGTCGTCTGCCAGGCGACATACATACATCAAAAGTGACGCTGGACTTGGACAACTATCTGGCTGGGATCCTGCACTGCAGCACTGAATAGCTTTAGCCATTAACCAAACTGCTCGGTATTGTTGCTAGTAAATAACGTTGAGGACGCCCTCAATCAAAACTTGACCGACGAAGTGCGCAGTCCACGGAATCGACAGACATTGGAGAGGTACATTCGAGAATGGGCACGAACTCGTCGCTCATCTTGTAAGACTCGAGACCCATTTCTTCTTCTTCGTCTTCTTCGTCCTCATCTTCGAATAGGACATTCATACTTTCACGACCCAAAAGCTTTGCCAGTGTGGGAGTGAACTGGATCCTTGTTGACTCCCGTTCTTGTTCGTCAGAGTCGAAATCATCCTCCGAGTCCGAATCCGAGTCGACGTCGCTATCCTCGTCATCCGACATCGACTGTGATACCTCTTTAATCCGGGCGAGCTGCATCTTTCGCTGCTCCATCTGCCACTGCTGCCGTTGCTGTTCACGAGCCTTTTCTGATTTGACCTCATCATCCTCATCGTCTTCTTCATCACTTTCACTATCGCTGAAGTTGTACCGAGAACTCTCGCGCTGGTCAACTGTACTGGTTGCTGTGCTTGAAAGCGCAATAGATGCTGATCCGTTATTTACAGACTTCTTCCTTTTGTCAAAGGAATCATGATCGTCATCAATCTCATCGTCAAAGTACATTCGAGAACTCTCGCGAGGGTCTAGAGTGCTAGATAGAACACTCAGCTTGGTGTGGTTACCCGTCCAACGCTTGGTTGCGTTGGGACCGTCATCATACTCGTCCAGATCATCGTCATCATCTTCTTCCTGAGGAATTTGAGAATTTGAAGACCTCGACGACCGTGATATCCTTGACGACCGTGAGATCTCCGCCATTTTCATCCTAGAGCGTTCTGTATTCACGAACACCAAAAACAAAACAGAAGTCAGCCTCCTTTACATCTCAATTCCGACATAAATACCAACAAAAGCTTACCCAGTTCCGATCTCCTCATCGTACCGCGATGTGCGTACGAAGCGTCCAGTCCCTTTGCACCTGCTGTAACCGGAGGAGACGGTATCGACGTCTCAGCATGAGGTGGTCTATTCATTGCCGAAGTCGATTCAACCTCACTGAAGGTCGAGGCGTCTTCTTTCGACGCCGGCTTGGACAGTGGAGAGGCCGCTGGAGAGATGGATACATCACTAGCAGGTTCTGAGTCGTCGATGGACTCGTTCGACGTAGCACTAGCGCTGTTATCTCGAGCCGTAGGTGTTGCTGGAGTGTCATCCTTGTCACTTGCCGACTTGTTGCTTCCGTTGCTACTACCCAAGGCGGTAGAATTAACAGGTCGTCCGTCAAAGTGCCTAGCTGATCTGTGGTACTTGTGGTCACGTCGCGAAGTCTTCTTGAAGGCATTTTGCCTCGCAGCGATTTCTTCAGGCGTTTCCTCAGCTGGGAGGCTTAAGTACGTGTCACTGTTCTGGTGGTTACGTTGTCGGGTCGAACGTGGAGACGCTGCTGGGTCGTTTTCATCTTCCGGTCGTCGACTCTGTAGCCTCGAAATGGAGGGGTCGACAAGTCTCAACTGCAATCTGATTCGTCCTGCATCTTTCTTCCCGCGCCTCAGATCGACCCACCGGTCGATTGTCGTCGCTCCTGGCACCGCCAAATGCTTGAGTGAAATCGAGCACGCACCGATCGCAGGGGAAGACATGAGCCTCGCTGACTTGACTCGGATACTAAGTACGTCTTCATTGATATCTAGAACCGGGATGTCGAACTTCTCGTTCCAAACGGGGTCCGTATGCTTGCCCTTCTGTACCTGTGTCTTGAGTACTCTCATCTTGTTCCCAGGGCCACTGAGGTCCCCTTCGGACGATGACGTCGGTGGCAAAGGGGTATTTGGAGGCTGTGCAGAATTTCCACGACTGCTATTGCCACCGAACGGCGAATGCAGCAGACCCCCGAGACTGTGCGTGGAACCGGAAGACGTGAGTTTCTGTGTGTGCCGTGCAAAGGCCCCACTACCTCGCACCATCTCGGTACTACCGACGTAGAGTTTACAGTACGTCCCATGGCTCGACACATGCCGCAGCCCTTCGGCCGAATACACGCGGAGTAGCAGGCGACTGGGAGGCGGCGGACGGGCGAAATACGACGAAGTGGACGCCGGCCGCTCGTATGCGACGTCCATCGCCGAGGAGTTAGAGGACCCCACAATGGGAGGGGGAAGGGAAGGCGCTGCTGGGCGAGTACTCGGCCACGGCCGCGAACTGCAGCGCCGGGGTAAGGAGCTCTTGTCCCTCTTGGGGCTGATCTGGCTTTGGCCTTTGGTGTGCGCGTTGTGTCATTTCTTGGCAACGGCCCGTCTGCGCACGTCGTTCCGCTCTCTGGCGCTTTCGCCAGGGGTATAGTGAAGACGAATGGTCAATACTTAAGACGAGTGTTTGTGGTTCAGAGACGGTGTCAAAGTGGGCGTCACAATCATTGGTATTTTATATCCTTTATATGAGGGTAGAATGAATTTGACAGGGTGAAATAGAAATACGTTTAAAATGAGCTTTGAAGATATGGTAGGATCTTAAAATCAATGGCAATTCGGAGATGTGAAAATGAGAGCGGTTTCGGGAGGGGATGCGCACGATTGCAAAGGAACAGAAATAGCGCTGGCTCAAATTAAAATGTGCGTTACTAACTTAGTGAAAGGAAGAGAAACCTTTCAGATCAAACCACTCTTTAGGAACGGATTCGAAACAGCCACCACACAATCCCCCCTGAAGCTGCTTGGACAGACCAGCAACGTTAGCAGTCAGCTTTCACAGCATGACGCCTTCCCCTTCTACTGTACAGTAGAATCTACTGTGGATATTTGCTGGAGTTGTTGACGGCGAGACCTTCAAACGTGTCAACCCTGCAGCGCAATCGTGTCGGTCCCAGTGCTCAACAGCTCCTGCATCCTTACTTGCTGCCAAGACATTCATTCGTCCAGCATTTTGGTGCCAAAACATGGCGTTGTGCCTCGCTGACCGAACGAAACCACTGGATATTCTCGGGCATCAACGGGATCATCATCACTTGGGTTTAGAGCAGTTGTAACACAGGCGTACGATCTCAATTGGAGACTCTCAAGCGTTATACGCAGTGAAGCAGACGCTGTTCGAGCTCAGCTCCAGTCGCGTCGCTTTAGAATGGTCTTTTGGTGCGATGATACACCGCAACGGGCAGTCTGAACACTACGACTCAAGTCACCCGCCGAGGTATTTCGGGGAGGTAACCAACGCTATAACCTTGCTACTGACCCATCCTACCGTCTCAGTTCGTGGCCTTCAAGACAAGTCCACACCAAGATAGGAACACTCTCTACAAGACGATGGAACAACCAGCTGTGTAGCCATGACGCGACGACGCTAAACGTTGCGATCTTTTCCTTCCGTGTGACTTGTAAAACGTATGGTATCAGGCTAGTCGCCATCTCCCTGTCAAAGTTGATTGCTCGAGAGCTGCTCGTCATCGATGGTGGACGACGTGGTGGAGGCCCCGTACTGCGTTGTATGTCGCCGCTCGAGCGCCTGTAAGTGGCGCAAGCACGTCTTCTTACGTGGCCACCAGCAGGCGACGCAGCAGTTCCTTCTGCACCACGTGAGCCGGATCCAGACGCTGTTCGACGCCGCAACGTCGGACTCTTCGGGCTTTTGGCGCTGCGTGTTCTGTGATGCTGCATTGGCCACAGGTGACGCCGTGACGCATTTGGGCAGTGATGCTCATCGTAAACAAGTGGAGGCGTTCTGCCGCCATCACCGCTGTGATGCGAACCGCCAGTTGAGGCCCCAGCTCTGGCTCAATGCGGTTCAGCGTCGAGAGGTACGGTGTCGTCGTGCAATGAGCTCTGCAATGGATCTCACGGCGATTCCTTTGTATGGAGCAGTTTGAGACGAAGTTAAAGAGAGGAACCGAGAAACAGGAGGCTGTAGATCAATCAGGGAGAGATCGAGAAGCTTTTTTGACGTCAGCAGCTTCGAGACTGCAAGAAGTAGTTTGTGGCAGTGTGAACCCTGTTGAGGTGAAGCAGGGGGAGCTTCTTGGCCCCCAAGTAGCGAAGCGATACAAGACGGTGTCGTCGGTGGAAGGAGTGGTACAGAACCCACTCGGAAGACATGAAGGTAAACGTGTTTGGGGAGGTGGCATTGTGAAGCTGAGGAAGCACGAGTGGATACCGTGGACAGTAGATCAACTCGTAAGAGAGGAACAGGCTGGCCAACCGGAAACCCATCAGGCCGAGGTGAATGACTCCCCTTTTGCACATCGAGTGACTGAGCTTGCTCAGGGCGGAGGATTGAGCTCCATTGCGTCGGTGTCGTGGGGAGCGAGTGTGGGGAATGTACACACGGCGGCTGTACCGCCCTGGATGGTGCAGACGGAAGAGGAATACAAGCAGTTCAACCGTAGAGAGCAGACGGCCCCGCCACCGTCGACCAGGACGATTCACAAGGCTGAAAGGAAGAGGAAAGATATCTTCTCGGAGCTTCAATCGAAGTCTGAGTACGGTCCAGACTGGTTGCCGAACTTTGGAGGCGTTTGGCAAGAGGGATCTCGATCCAAGACCAAACAGGCGTTTAGGAAGACCTCACATGCACAGCCCTCGCGTAAACGATCTCCTGGCAAGATAGCACGGACCAGTTCCTCTCAGTTGGATGTGCTACATGTAGCTCCTGTTGAAGTCTTCCCAGTGAAACCATCACTAGAAACGTCTGTGGTCCAATTTTCACCTCCTGGAGTGCCTACAATATCAAAACGAGAGGAAGCCACTTTGATCACCCCAGAGGAAGCCGCCGACAAAGCATCAAATCCATTAGACGCGAAGAAACAACTGCTGCTGGCTCAAAAAGAGCGACTGAGAGCGAAGATGGCAGCACGAAGACGCAAATGACAAATGACTATCTGTAGATCACACGGTCGACCACATGTGCTTCAAAATGCGCGTTCTTCTCTGTGCGACACCACTTTTGGTTTCATTCCAGAAGAAGACCACCAGAACGAATACAAAGTAAGAAGGAGAACAAAAAGATCAAGAAGACGACCATGAGAGCGTGTTCCAGTAAGACCCGTGTGCGCACCGGTCCTGCGTATAAGTTGCCTGCAACATTGATCACAGGAATGGCTACTGCTGGTGCGGTGGTGGAGGTTTGCGTCTTGGCGGAGCGTCTCAGAAGCGTGGAGGCTTTATGAGGAATGGGCCTCCTCTCTCGGAAAGGCTGATCCTTTGGTAAGGGCGCTTGTTGGCCCAACGCCAGAGATCGTCGCGTCCGGTATGTGTCCCCCTCTCGACCAGTACGGATTCAAATTGAGGCAAACTCAATCATTAATCAAAATGGCATCGATCACAGCTGGCGAGGCCGTTAAGCTTCATGGTCATCTTCGAGCTCCGATGGCGCCGGTTAACGTTCGCTACGGGGAGGTGGCCGTGAAGACGCTGCTACAGGCGATTTGCAACCCTGGCCCAAACTACCCAGTCATCGACGGCATGCATGCTTGGGCATTATCTATGCCACTTGCATTACTACGGCTGGATCACGGTTCCTGTCTTTAGTCTCTTGGTGTCGTTGGTAGGACAGAAGCGTCTCCTCCAATCATCTGTAGTCAGTAAAAGTGAACAATGCGAGCAAAGGTGGCAGCAAGAGGCGCAAATAATCAATGACTTATCTGTAGATCACACGGTCGACCACATGTGCTTGCTTGCTGCTTCAAAATGCGCGTTCTTCTCTGTGCGGAGGTTCATCGACGCCGCAAGGAGATCACAGAGATCAACTGTGCTCATTTGGGAGGGTCCACGCTTGACAAGGCCCCCATCACACTGAACGGGGTTGTCCTCGACATTCACGTTGCACGGGATGGACAAGACGTAACGAGCTAATCGTGCCAGGAACGGATACTTCATTCGCATATTTTGCCACCACTCCAAGGGGTTGGCACGGAGCACGATACGCCCTTCCTCCTGGAAGAACGACACCTCCACTTCCAATAAGTTGCTGGACTTCGGAATCTCCAACGTTGGTTTTCCAGAGCTCAGAAGCAGTTCTTCTTGTGCACACGATACTAAGTTCGCTTGGAGGTCGTCCCACAAATCAGTACTCTTCGCCACACCAGTTCCGTCCAAGTGACCATTGTCTTCGTCCAGGGAAATCAAATTATCACCATTTCCGTTGTCTTTGTCCTTTACCTTGGTGCCGGCGATATTTGCTGCCTCCGCCTTGACGATTTCCCAGAATTCGTCTTGTGGTAGAGCACCCTTGACGATGAATGATCGAGTCCGAGGGTCCAATATCGTAGCAGACCACAACAGGTTGAATGTCTGGCGTGTCGTCGTGCTCCAACTCGAATTTGGGACCGAGAACAGGTGGCCAAAACACGTCGACAAATTCCGAAACGCCAAATCTCGAAGCACTTCGATGTCTTCTGGCAGATTTCCCAGCACTTCAGCGCCACTTCTCCTAGACCCGTTGTTGGTGAGTCTGATATTCGCAGAGCGGGCCTCGCGTAGCTTCTCGACCAAAGTGAATATCGAAGGTACAATGAGCGACGACACAACATACTTCTCTCCATCCAGCTTCGTTGTGGCCTCAGCAAATGGCTTCAGTATTACGGTGAGATAGCGAACACGAGACCATTCGTACTGAGATAAACAGGATAACTGGATCAATTTGGAGAAGTCGGAAGTGCCCTCCTTGTGTAACAAGAAGTACTGCTGCAACACAGACATCAAGTCGCCAGCTAGAGATAACAGGGAGTGAATGTTACCCAGCGAAATCGCCATGACGCGAAGGCGGTCAATAAATGAGCGTTCATACGTGTCAGCGCCCATACCGCACTTCTCCAGTGCCAGCCTTCGCAATACTCTTCGTGACCTTGATGAGTGTTTGAAATGCGCTAGCAGATACATCACCTTGTTAATTAGATCGAGGTGTGTGTGTCCCGTTAGACTTGTCGGCAGTTCCTCGAGAATGTTGGAAGTAACCTCCACCGCAGGGATACCAGCACCGCCGTAAAAATAATCATTTGTTGAGCCAGAGGCAGAGCTGCTCTCAATGTATTCCCCTTGATCTAATCTCCAGCTTCGAAAGCCCACAGCCCCAGAAGCACCAACACTCATAGATACTGCGCTGCCTAAACTGTAGCTTCCTGAAACTTGGACCCCGTTAATTGTGGCGATCATGATGTTGTGTAGTACTGTTGGAACACTCTCCAGGCACTGGAGCTTGTGATCCGTACAGAAAGACTGGTAGTCCGTGCTCGGGGGATCTACTGCAAGAATCTCAGGCATTAACCTACAAGGAACAAGACGATTCATCGCCTTCTTCAGTTCTTTATCTGCAGCAAGTTCTTCTGCCACGCGTGCGTGGTGATTTCCAATAGATGAGACGTGTAAACAGCGACGGAAGGGATTGAATTCCTGGTCAAGGCCAACAGCAAAAAGGGCGAGAAAGCACATTTCGTTGCTCTCAGACGGCACAGTGTACGGTGATATCGCGGCTACTCTTTTCCCCATAGAGCACCATCGAGAAACCATGAGATGGGTGAAGTCCGTCATCTTCATTTGCATCACCGTTCGTACTTTCACCTCCGCCGCCATCTTTCGAGCGGATCCAGACGCGTTCTCCTTGGAAAACAAGGCGAAGCTGTTAGAATTATCCACGTAATCTCCAGTGCCTTTGGAACACTCCATCATAAGGCTTCGAAATGCAGGACTTGAGCACAGATCAAACGGCAGCATTTCGTACAGACACAGATACCCCATCGCCTCGCGAACCTTTTCCAGATTGAAGTTCCCAATTAGCCCCGTACCAGAAACTCCCCCAGAACTCTTACCAACAGCAGCTGGACTTGTCTGTCGGCTAGGACTTTGCTGATGGTGGAGAGTACTGCTAACTGCAGAGGGATAAAGTTCTCCTCTCTTCATCTTTTTAGCTGGCGGGCGAATAGCAGTTACCGACTGTCCATCGAATTCTTCAACAGAACTTTTGGCTTTAGCTACCTGTTCGACCACATAGGAAGGTGCTGCGGCAGAAACTGGTGGTGGGATCTTTTTCTTTCTCCCTCTCTTCTTGACGCCCACAACACGATGCATTTGCACGCTCTTCTTCTCTCCTCTGTGCTTCTCGTACACGTCTGGGTGGTTCTCCTTCAAATGGCGCCACAGATTGGACGTCACGCTCTTGCTGAATCTCACACACGTCTTCCGCTCCAGTTTGCCCTGCTGTCTACACAATTTGCACTTGGCAATGGACGATTCCTCGCGCTTCTTGGCGCCGAAGCTCTCTTCCACGTCGTACCAGCGATACACGGCAGATACATTGCTAGAGCTGCTGGCTTTAGCTTGAGACACAGTTGCAGTAGTGGCTGGTCTACTGTTCGAGCTGTTAGTAGGAAATGCAGCTGTGCCGTCTGTAGCAACGCTCTGGGCTCTGGGAATGACACTTGATTCAACGAGAAGGTCGCGTGATGGGTGCTCAGAGCTGTTGAGTAGCGCTAGCGCCTCCTCGTCTTCCGTGGAGGCTCCGATCGGCGTCATGTCCACATCGCTGGAACCTGCATTAATTGGGGACACCATGGCACTGATTGGCTAAAAACACTTATGGATGTTGACAGACTATTGCTACCGATTATTTGTTTGACTTGTACAGTACCAGTACGTGTATTGGAGTCACTGTACAAATATTTTCTAGTGGGAAGTGAGCAGGAGAATGATCTTATAGAAACTAACTGGCAAACGTGACTTCTATTGTCTGTTTTCTTTTGTTTTTCCGCTTTTTTTTTCAAAGTCAGTTCGAATCTGTAGATAGGAACCGACAAAATCGCAGGAAGTTTTCATTCTCTCATTCAAGTATCTGTCGCCTCGGTGGAAGATGCTAAATCTTTTGTGTGCGATCGTTGGTGCGCAAGGGAGTGTCTTCCCAGTACTCATCGGTGAGAGTGAGTCAGTGGGGGACCTGAAGAAGGCGATCGCGAAGATGAAGCCGCTTACGGTCACGTGTAAAGCCGACCGACTGCAACTTTTCCTGACGAAGACGGAGGGCGGCGGATGGCTTTCATCGAAGGATGAAGTTGTGCTTGCTACGCGAAAGGGAGGCATCCCTGAGGAAATAAATAAAATGCTGATCGATGAAATCGACCCAGCAAAAGAAATTGCCGACGTTTTGGGGGCTGCTCCGACGAAGATGGTGATTCACGTACTGGTGGTGGTTCCGAGGGGTTTGTATACAATCCACGGAGACCACGTGACAGCTCGAACGGATGGTTGGCAGAGTTTTTCACCAACAAAGTTGCGTCTGACTCGTTGCCGTTTGTTGGAAGTCTGAGCAGCTTCGTCGAACGAAGTCTCCCTGTGAAGATTCGAGCGGAGCAAAAATGGCTGGATGAATGGAAACTTAGTCCTGAACTACAAGAGAAAATGTTCGTGCTCGATGATGCCGCCCCTTGCAAAGAGCTCAAAAGTCTAATCTTCAACAAACGCGTGTTGAGACCATTTCGCAGGGGGCGGTCTAGGAACTCTCCTACATTTCGACGTGGGATTCAATCTTCCGCAATGTGCTTGATCTTCTTTTTACTCAGGCATACATCGACCGCTACTCGTGCAACAGCTCTGGAAGCAAGCGCCCTGATTTTTTGTTTGCTTTGGATGAGGTTTGTGTTTTTCGAGGCGAGGAGAAGTCACCTGATGTCAGCATCCGCGTACCAACCGCTGAGCTTTGTTCGAAACTTCTGTGGACATTTGGAAGTGTGCCGTATGTGTTTGGTTATGCTGCGTCTGGCTACACTATTGATTTACTTGCTCTGCATCCTCTGCACCCTCAGAATGGAGTCGTGACGAAGACCCGTATTGGAGCCTTCAACTTTGAAGTAAAGGAACACTTGTTTAAAACTGTACTCGCGATGTTGAACTTGTCATTGCTTTTCCCAGCCATTGTAGAAATGTGCCCAGCGTCTGGAAGATACGAGTTGAGGCACATTATGCGCTCGGGTACTGTTGTGCGCTTGTCCCCAACGTTCGTCGAGAAAGTTTTCCCGGATACTAGCACTTTTGATCACTTAAAACTCGTATATGGCCACCTGGAGCAAGCTGGTGTTCCTAATGTCGAGCGTCTCACAAATCTGAACTTTCATAGAAGGTTAGCAGTGTTTAAGCCTCGTGGAACGATGGTGAGACCGTCTAACCTGCTCGAATTGCTTGGTGCTCTGCAAGATGTTCTTCAGGCTCTGGTGGCTATCCATCGCTTGGGATGGATCCATCGTGATATCCGCTGGTCTGTAGTGGGTGGCGGCTTGAAAGCCCAACCACGACCACATTATACGGTTGAGTATGACGAACATCCAGCAGGTGGTTGCAGTCAGCCACCAGCGTGCCAGGTTGTTGTAGTTTGCAACTGCAAGTTGGATTTCTTAAACTATGGCTAGTAAGGAGTGCTTGCATGCAGCTCGTCATCTCGAGCTGGTGAGGGCTCTGGTTCAACCAGAGGCTGAGCAGGAGGCTATCACTGGGACGCTGGTGATAGCAATGTAGAGCTGGGAGTCGTATGCATGTTTCATGTTTCTCACTTTTGTTTTTACTTCGACAAGCACAATACACTCGGCTAAACCTTCAGGAAGTGCCAGCTTCCTTCGACTGTCTTGTGTTTTTCAACTGCGACCTACTACAAAGAATTCTTTAGTGCGATCAAGGTCAAGATGACAAGATCTACAAGGAGCAACCTGACGACCGATGCACCGGCTAACACCGCAGCGGGAGATTCGTCTACAGTGCCGATGACACTGTTCATGCCCCTCGCAGCGCCTCAACTTAAGAGCACCTCGCATGCAGCTCTCGTCCAGTGGCGCAAACTACGCAGTGAGTACGAGGACGAAGTAGCCATGCGCTGCAAGAACGACCCGACTAAGATGGCGGAAGTTCTCGTCAGTGTAAAGAAGTCATTCGACAAGCGTCTTCTGACTGCATGGTGTGACTTTGAGTGGGACGTCGACGTTGCTAACGTCACCGACGATTTCATTCTGGCGAAGATCGACGAGATCATCGCGTCAGTTAAAAACAACGCTGTTCCGGACGTCGCCGCCCTTTTTAAGGAAAATGTCGTCATGGACATAAAGGAAAGTGACGTGAAGGAGAGAGTGATGCAATTTTTCGTTCGAAGCCGTGAATTTATCGACGAACAAGGTTGGCAAGCCTTTTTTACTGGAAATGAAGGGGTGAGGCTTAAATGCAAGTTATTGATCGAAGCTCTTGAACCTCGCAGTCTTCGTGAAGAGGTGACAGCCGTCGTTAAGTATCAAGCTCGCACAGCCAAAGAAGATGAGAAGGAGCTGTTCAAGCTGATACTTGAAAAGGCGTTCGAACAGGACCGTGACTTCCAGCGCCGCAAACGTTCACGTGGCCGAGACCCAAATGAATCGAAGCGCAAGGAGAAGCAGACGCAGAGCAATGCCAACCAGCCTCCTGCTAAGTACCGTAAGGTCGAGCATGGCAGCAAATCAATTAAGAAGGACATCAGTGCAAACAACAAGCAGGGCCAGAAAAAGAGTGCTGTGAAGAGGGACAACACTCCTCCAACCGGCGGTTGTCTTAAGTGTAAAGGCGACCATTGGCTTGTTCACTGCCCGACTGCGAGCAGTGATGAGAAGAAAGAGCTCCTCCGCAAGATGCATGAGCGCCGCGATAACAAGCGTGCTAATGACGATGCGTGAAGACTAAAGCGCATAAAGGACTGTCTCTCGAAGCATGACAAGACTGTCGTCCTTGAAGAGAGACTGTCCATGCCCTACTGCGCCGATACTGGGGCGGAAAAGAGCATCATTAGTGCTCGAAAACTGATTGAGCTGGAGGAACTAGGAAGTTTTGTGAAAACCACCACTTTGACTTCGCCTATCATCTGTGAGACGGTCGGAAAGCACAAGATTCTGGCTAGTCGCTCCGTTCTACTACGGATAATGCTACACACTGCTGCTGGACCTGTAAGGCCAGTCAAGCCGTATGAAGTGTTAGTGATTGATGAAGATGAAGAAGAATTCATTATGGGCGAAGATATTCTCACTGATCTTGGCATCAATATTGATCGGCAGCTGGAGCAGTTGGCTGAGAAGACCGCAGCAGATGACGACGATCCAATACCAGTTGAAGACGCTTTCGGAGCGAGATGTACACCCGATGAGGAGGTTCGCCAAGCTGTCGAAGGCATGATCGTGACTGCAATTGAGAACGGCTTTCCAGCAGACAAGGAGAACAAACTACGGACTATTGTGTACATGTATGATGTGTGGAGGATCAGGCTTGGACCAGACCCACCTGCCAAGGTCCCGCCATTGGAGATTCGATTGAAAAAGGGTGCTACGCCATTTCGGTGCAAACCGAGAGTGTACCCGCCGCACATACGGAAATTTCTACAGGAGTTTAACGATGAGTTGGTCCGTCTCGGATGGGTATACGAGAACGGCTTAAGTCGGTGGGCGTGCCCTGCTCTACCGATCAAGAAGCCGGGCAAGGATGAGTTTCGCCAGACCAGCGACTATCGACCCGTTAATGCGGAAACGGAGCCTATTGCGGGTGTCATGCCAATTCTACAAGTGATAACGGAGCACGTGCGAGGAATGTCTTTCTTTGGTCTGTTCGACTTCATCAAAGGCTTCTGGCAGTTACCTCTTGCCAAGGCAAGCCAGGAGATCCTGAGTTACATGACAGATGCCAAAGTCTACACACCTACGCGCGTCCCGCAAGGATGCAGTGATGCAGCCCTGTATTTTCAGAGGACAATGGAGCACTGTTTCGCTAAACTGCTTTACAAGCATTTGCTCGTATGGATCGACGATCTACTTCTGTATGCAGAGAACGTAGATACGTACTTGGAGAAACTTGGTGAACTGTTTTCCCTGATGAATGAGTTCGGACTTAAGCTGAGCGCAGCTAAATCCTCTCTTTTCCAACGTTCTGTCAAGTGGTGCGGCAAGATTATTGACGGCGAAGGCGTTCGCCATGACCCTGAACGAATCGCGGCATTGCGTGCCATGCCGTTACCGTCTACTGCTGGAGACTTGCAGCAATTCCTGTGCGCGTGCAACTGGATGCGCGACAGTCTCATAGCCTATGCAGGCAATGTGAAAGCTTTGCAGACGCGCCTTGATTTGACTCTGGGAAATGGAAAACGGACTAAGAGGGTTGCCGCTCGACTACCAGTCAGTTTTACTGAAGAAGAAACGACTGCTTTTGGTAAAGTCAAAGAATGCCTCGCCGATGCTGCAATGTTGGCACACCCAAGTCCAGATGGAGTACTTTCAGTGTTCACCGACGCGTCCGACGAAGCGTGGAGTGTGATAGTGACTGATGTGGAGACATGGAGAGGTGAACAACCCGTTTGGGAGCAAAAGCATCGACTTCTTCACTGTCTGAGTGGTACATTCACGGGATCGCAAGCTAACTGGAGCGTGATTGAAAAGGAGGCTTTCGCCATTGTGGTAGCATGTGACAAGCTGCCACACCTCCTTCTTCGTCCGCGTGGTTTTCGACTGTATTGTGACCACAAAAATCTTATTCATGTGTTCGCTCCGAGTGACACTGTGAAGAAGCATATCCGTGGCAAGTTACTGAGGTGGGCAATGCGTCTTGGCGAATTTCGCTACGAGATCTTCCACATCGCCGGCGAGGACAACGTATGGGCTGATATGGTAACTCGGTGGGCTCGACCACCTAGTTCACTTAGTATTCGCAAAGTTCAGACCCGCAGGCAAGAGCAACAGGATCGCCTATCACTACGGCCACTCGATGACGAGGGCTTTGTATGGCCTGACCTGGGCTCCATCTCAGATGCCCAGCACAAACTCGGGGACAAGTCTGTGATGCAGCGCTTGCAGGAAGGTGATGACGGGATTCGACGTAAGGACAACCGACTGTACATTCCAACAGAGGCCACAACTCTGCTCCGCCGCTTGTGCATCATCGCACACTGCGGCCCTCAGGGACATCGAGGCCGGGATGCTATGCTGACACACCTAGGCCGAATTTTTTACGTGCCTTCCCTTCGACAATGTGTGGACAGGTTTCTGGCAAGCTGCCTCCTGTGTCATCATGTAAAAGGGGGGAAGGTGGTGCCAAGGCCCTGGAGCGAAACCTACCGATGCAGTGAGCGGAATCAAGCGCTGCACTGGGACTTTCTCTACCTAGGTGAAACCTACGGTGACCTGCAGTATCTACTGGTGCTCAAAGACGATGCTAGTCACTACTGCGAGCTTGTGAAGTGCGAGACCCCAACAAGTACAGTGGCAGCTGATGCTATAATGGATTGGCACAGCAGATTTGGAGTGCCTAAAGACTGGATTAGTGACCAAGGGACGCACTTCAAGAATGAAGTGATCGACGAGCTGTGCAATAGGTTGAAGTGCAAGCAAATATTTTCGCCGACCTACAGTCCATGGATTAACGGGTCTGTGGAACGGGTGAATCGAGACATCCTGCAAGTTCTACGGGCACTTATCCTAGACTACAAACTCAACTGCAGAGATTGGCCAAGGCTAATTCCTATCGTACAAGCAAATCTCAATCACACTGCCGTACCGTCGCTGGCAGGCAAGACACCGGGCGAGCTGTTCACTGGACTGGACCCCCCTTCGCCTTTGAAGGCTGTATACTTGGGACCAGAGGTGACTCCTAGTGTACAACCAGCTCGGACCTCGGCTGAAATTGAGTCAAGTCTGGCTCAGCTACGGGCTAGTGTCAGGGACATGCACAGGGCTGTTGCAGATGCCCGCCTCAAGCAGACATTACTAAACAAGAAGAAGGCGCGAGGTGATAACGTGGTCAACTTCAACGTGGGCGATTATGTACTACGATCACGTGTGGATGAGAAAGGGCAGAACAAGCTACTCGTCACATGGATTGGACCCTACGCTGTCACTGAAGCGCTACCGCAGAACGTCTTCAAGGTGAAGCACCTCGTTACTGGCTTAGAGCTTGACGTGCATGCCTCACGGCTCAAGTTCTTCGCGGACAAAGACCTCGAGGTGACCGAGGAACTCCTAGAACACGTGGCTGCTCAGGGTATCATCCTTCGCGTGCGCGAGCTACTTCGGCATCGGTGGAACAACACGAGCCGAGCCTATGAGATCCTTGTCGGGTGGCATGGGTTGGAGGCAATAGAGGACTCATGGGAGCCTCTAGCAGCACTGCACAAAGACGTGAGTACGTTAGTGAAACAGTACGTTGCTGCAGCCAAAGACGCTAAGCTTGAGCGTCACCTCAAAGCGATAGAAGCGTCAGGAAAGCGACGCTGAAGCTAATGTGTATACATGTATACCCCTCAGTATAATGGCTGTACTGTCACTAAATTGAGGTTTTCCTTGGTATTGTGGTAGTTTTGGCCAATTTCTGTGGATTTGCATGATAAAGTATCCTTCAACTGCAACGTGTTGAAATTGGTCGCATAGAGCGGACCATTTGATTAATCGAGTGATTTCTCATAATGAGACGAATTATCACCGAGTGGTGAGTTATTCGTAATACAAAAGGTATGTGCATAATCTTACCGAGTGGTCAGATTGGGCTTGAAAGGGGACTGTAGTGGGTGGCGGCTTGAAAGCCCAACCACGACCACATTATACGGTTGAGTATGACGAACATCCAGCAGGTGGTTGCAGTCAGCCACCAGCGTGCCAGGTTGTTGTAGTTTGCAACTGCAAGTTGGATTTCTTAAACTATGGCTAGTAAGGAGTGCTTGCATGCAGCTCGTCATCTCGAGCTGGTGAGGGCTCTGGTTCAACCAGAGGCTGAGCAGGAGGCTATCACTGGGACGCTGGTGATAGCAATGTAGAGCTGGGAGTCGTATGCATGTTTCATGTTTCTCACTTTTGTTTTTACTTCGACAAGCACAATACACTCGGCTAAACCTTCAGGAAGTGCCAGCTTCCTTCGACTGTCTTGTGTTTTTCAACTGCGACCTACTACATGGTCGAATGCGATCAAACAACGAAAAGGCGATTCATGGATCCGCAGCAATATCCAAGTGGCCAACATTTGAGCGTCGAAGAACATGCTTGGGATGGATCCATCGTGATATCCGCTGGTCGAATGTGATCAAACAACGAAAAGGCGATTCATGGGTGTTGATCGACTTCGTTGATGCAGCTACCGATCCGCAGCAATATCCAAATGGCCAACATTTGAGCGTCGAAGAACATGCTCCCGAGATTTTCGTGGAGAATGGCGGTCACACCGCTGCTGTTGACATTTGTCGGAATTCCTTTTTTTTTTTCTTTTTTTTTTTTTTTTTAGTATTTTTGCAGTATTCGGTTGCTTGTTGTACCGGCACGCGAAGATGTCTATAACTTAAGCTTTATACTGGGAATACCTCAGAATGAGTAATGGACAGCCCAAACAGGATTAATTGCGTGAGCGTAACCTGGGTCAACGTTCGGACAACATCCAAAATGTCGTACTTAGTATGTGATTAGACTGGAAAAAGCAAAAAGCTAGCAGCATCATGCAGCAGTGCTGTAGCAGGCTACTAGCAGCACGTCCTGTTAACGCAGGTGATGGGCTGCGCAGTAGTTGATACTGGAAAATGTGGAAAGTCCCTATCGGACGAAGACTAATTCTCTTCATGAACGCAAGCAACATGTACACGACAGAGCTTAAGCCAGCGTACAACTTCGGCATAAGTTACTGGGATATTTATTAACTAGCTTGCTCTAATGCTCACATTATTCTTTCTGTTTGTAGGTTCGAGGCAAGGGAAGGTGGTTTGTTGTGTCTCTTCTCGTCCACCCACTGGGCCAAATGAATGCACTGCCACTGGTACTCTAATGCTAACGTTTTTCTTTCGGTTTGTAAATCTGTTGCTTCGAGATTAGTAGAAGAAGTGGAGAAGTAGATGATGGTATTTTGAGCATCTTTTCGTGAGCAGATGCATGTGCAGCCGCCGTTGGGTACACGTACCAGCAACATCTAGCACAAGATTTACGTAAACATGAAGGAAAATGACCCTTACCGTTAAAGTAACAAATTGTTATTTGATGTGACAAACTGTACGTAAAGATAAAGGAAATTGATCATACAGTGAAGAGACGCAAAACCAGCTAAGCGCTGGCAGTTTTTTTGGTTGATACCAAAGACATTGCCCAGCCTTTAATAGTACTTTGCTATTGACAATTATGCTAACAACCGTATCAAAAAAAAAGTTAGCCATCTTAATGTTAGCTTTCCGGACCTTTATGTCGAGGAATGTCCCGACACCTAAAGAAACATTAAGAAACTCGATCGCAAGCCAATCAGTCCCGTTTTAAAAACATGTATTCCCAGTGTAAGTCGCAGACGATCTAGTTTTTTCCAGAACGCGCTCTGCACGCTGTGTCGACACTGCGATTAACCTTCTTTCTTTTTTCGTGGGGATTTTCCAACATAACTATTAGTCGGAATCTGTCGTGAATTCTACTAACCCGCTAGAAAACGATCTCTCATGCTAGCAAGTCATGCTGGGGGCGTCGGTGGGGTGGCATTTCCGAGGTTTTTGGGTGAATTCCTATTTGAGTTGGGTATGAGTGAACGGAGCGAGACTGCTTCAAGGCGTCGAAAATGCTGGCTGGACTCAACTCGTGCCGTTCCTGTCTCCTCCGCATGGAAAATGGCCAACATGGCTAAAGGACAACACGATGCTCTTTGACAATCTCGTCCGAAGTCAGAACGGTGAGCGTATCGATTTCCGGGTAACTTTGAACATCATTTCTGGTGAGTACATAAATCATAGCAGTGCTGTAGATCTTGGCGTGGCCAACAGCATTCTGAAACGAGTACCAGCGGAATCCAAGATTCACTTGGTAGTGACGAACACTCTATCGTCATTGCCGCTTCTTTGAAGTATTTTGACAATTCACCTCCTAAGAAATACAAATAAAAAGCATCAAAACTGCGAATTTCAATTAATTTTCTTTTTTACTGTGAAAATTGACATCCATCATGGAGGTTTCCAGTGACAGTGTCGACGCCCCGCCAGCGCAGCTACAGCCCTTTATCCACAATGTTTCCATGCGCCCACATCTCCAGTTCAGCGCCTCCAAGGAGTTCTCCGACGCATCTCCAGTGTGCAGTAATAACTTCACCAAAGGCGTCAAGGTCTCACCTGACGGTCTCTGTATGCTGACCAACAGCGATGACCACACCCTTCGCCTCTTCGAAATGAGCAACGAGACCAACGCCAGTAGCATCTTACAGGCAAAGGAGGGAGGTGCAGTATACGACTACGAGTGGTTTCCGTTCATGACGTCGGCGGATCCGAGCTCCTGTGTCTTCGTGAGCACCAGTCGAGATCAGCCTGTGCATTTGTGGGACGCCTACACGGGCGAACTTCGAGCCTCCTACCGAGCCTTCGATCACATGGACGAACTGGCCAGTGCTCATAGTTTGGCGTTCAATTCTACGGGCACGAAGCTCTACGCTGGTTTTGACAGAATGATCCGGTTTTTCGATCTCTCGCGGCCTAGTAGAGACTTTAAAGCAAGACCATTGAGCAAGACTCGGCGATCTCGCCAAGGCCAGCGAGGATTGATCAGCACGCTACATTTCAACCCTGACCACTCCAAGATTTATGCAGCAGGGTCGTATGCAGGTACTACATGTGTGTACACTGAGGACGAGGGCGAAGAGTTGCTGACCCTACGCGATCATGACGGACGTGGAATCTCCCAGGTGAGATTTTCTCCATGCGGGAGATTCCTGTTTACAGCTGCACGACGTGATGCGCGAATCCACTGTTGGGATATTCGCGCGACCAACGAGATCTTGCACACTTTCAACCGTGTGGCGGATACGAATCTGCGAGTTGAGTTTGATGTCCATTGTGGAGGGAGGTACTTAGCAACGGGCAGTCGAACGGGGCGCGTGATGCTGTACGATGTATTGACTGGTGCTCTGCTGGACGAGGGGATTCAGTTGCCTGATTGTGCCAATGGAGTGTCGTTCTTTCCTGACCCAACGAGGGCAATGCTTGCTGTTTCCAGCGGTCAAAGGCATTATGATTTACCTGAAGATATGCAGGATGAGGACGTAGTGGCTAACGGCAACCATGGGGGAATGCGAATGCGCAACGTATTGCAGGTTTACGATTTCCAAACGGCTCAAAGTGAAGTGGCTAATGGCAAAAACATGGCCTCATCCGAAATCTGAACAAGTACCAAACGATAAATAGATCGTGCTAGTTTCAAGGTACGTTTGTATCCACGTCAACATCTAACGTGCACGTCCAATACCACCATAGCTTTTCTCTTCTCGTTTCTCTCTTGTATCGTCTTGCTTCCTGTCATCTCGTCGACGTGGAGCTGACGGTTCCAGTCGACCTCGCCATCCTGTCGCACTCGGCTGCAAAGTCGCACCTTTCTCCTCTTGCAGAGCTCCCTCTCTTTCCTCCTGCAGCATCTTCTCCTTCCTCCTCTGCTGAACTTGTTCAAAGATCTTCTGCTGCTTCTTTTCAATCTTCTTTAGCTTCTTGGCGGCCTTTTTGGCCTTCTTCTCCTCTCTTTTCCGCTTCTTCTTGTCCTTGTGCGTCTCCTCAGGAGCTGCAAACACGTCTACACCCTTGTGGATATCAAACTCCGAAGCCAAGTCCTTGCCCTCGTAAGCGTGGCCTGGCAAGCCTCGCTGCTTCCTCTCCCCCTCGTCCTCCGAGTCGCTGTCCTCCTGTAGCTCCTTGGGCAGCTTGTACTTCAGCACGTGATCCACCCGCAGCACGCGGTCCAACAACTTAAAGCTGTTCAGGTTATCCACCGCTAATATCGTGCTGCGTTGGTCCTCGTACTTGATGAAGGCGAAGCCCTTGGACTTGCCCGTCTTGCCGTCGCGCACCAAATGGATGTCTTCGATTTCGCCAAATTGGCTCAGCACGCACAGTACGTCTCCTTCAGACAACTCAAAGGGCAGTCCGCCAATGAAGATCCACGCAGACTCGCTGTACTTTTGGTGCCAGGAAGCTGATAGAGGCACGTTCAGCTCCAGTTCGCGCTCATTCAGCCGAGAGATCTCCGCCACTACGTTCATCTGTTACCGTGTGATTCTCTGGAAAAGTCGAATATTCCATTATATTTGGCTACTTTTGTAATAATGCTATACCTTGAGCTAAGAGTAAAAACGACGATAAAGACTTTATTTGAGACTGCGTCAAACAAAATGTTACTAATTGTTATCGAGATAATCGCATTTGAAATTAACTAATCAAATATCGTACATGTGGCATTTGGTGTGTTTTTGACATCGTAGAGACAGTAAAACTACTCTGATTAAATCGCTTTACACAAGAGCTTTCAGATAAACACAGGGTCAAAATGATCGCCACTTACTAGTGTATTGCCTCTCCGCTTCCCGAACAGACATTTCGCCTGCTAGACCTTGTGTATACTCGGCCCAAAGCTCAAAAACAGTCTGCAAGAATTGACTGATTGGGTACTTCGAGAAAACGGCAACGGGTTTTGGTCCTAAGAATGCTTCCCTTACTCTCTTTTTGGTTTGATCAGGCCGTGGACTGGTGGTCTCTTGGTGCTCTTGCATTCGAAATGCTGACCAGAAAATCCCGCGACTGAGACGTCATGCGCAGGTAGGTTTTAAAGAAGATCATGAGGCATACAGATTCGCTGATTTGTGTCAATTTGATATCATTTGGCACGTCTTCGCCATCCAAGAATGAAAGCACAAGGTTCTTCTTGGAAGATCACATTGAATCATTCTTCAATTGACGTAACTCAGACGAAAGTGCATCAATATTGCCATTAAGAGTTTCGAAGCCGATTTCAACGCGGAAGCGACTAACGGTACAGTCAACTCCAGTCGTTGGTCTTAGGGTTGGCTAAATAATCCAATAATTCAAATGTTTTGCAGCGCTCCGAAAAACCCAAACAGTGTGTCGCTCCATATCCGATGCTTTGGGAATGCTTTACGTAGCAATACTGAATCTTGAAGAAGTACAATTCGGAGATCATGCAGCAGTCATAAACCACTTCCAGCAATCTCCCGCGGTCACGAGTCATGTAGAGCTGACTCTGCTGCTTCAATATCACGAAATCCTTGCCTTTGCGGCTCCAGCTCTAGCGTAATTGTTCCTCTTGCCAACCAGTAACCGCCCTTTGTAGGGAATCCCGCCGGGGCTCTGATTGGTTTTCTAGGGAGGGTCGTAAGATAGAAGCCCTCCATCCTCTCGCTATTCCATTCTACTTGTGCGTCTAATTTGCTTGTCGTTAGCACCTTGTAATTCTGCCAACTTTGCGCCAGACTCACGGTTGGTGCGTGTCCACACCGAACTATCAATGCCGCAAGCTGTAAATGCAGCCATCACTTCTAATTGTGTGTTGTACAAAATACCACGTCTTTCCTCGGCATCTTTTAACAAACGAATTTCGTACCAACGTTTGCGATCCATAAACACCGGAAACAAAGTCAAATCGATAGGCCAACGCCAAAACAAGTACATCTGCTGCCATCTGTGGTAGTATTGCGATGAAAATTACACACCATACTTGACTGAAATGTACTTGGAGAATACTTGGGTTTAGTAGTACTCGAAATAATCAGCAGATTCATGACAACTGTGATAGCGTTTTATCACTGCTCAACCGCGCCCTTTCAGCACTAGTCCATAATAACCAGTGCAGCGGTGCTGCCGTAGCTTAGCGTCAGAGGAAGACGATTAACTCAACGAGTTAGGGATTAACACACACCTTATTAAGGGTTAATAGGCCTTAAATCCGAAGGCACCTACTAACTACGACCTTAATAAAAGGACTTTTCACTTTGTGTTCTAAATCCAAACTGTTTATTTATCTTTTATTGCGGCTAGCCGCCTAGGGGGTAAATGTATGTGTTTAACTATCTAACATAGTAAAACCAAGTAAAATCCTACTTCAAATGCATAACGTGTGGCTCTCAGCCACACACACTCCGTCGAGTGTCCGTACATCAAATATGTACCTTACACAAAGTGTATCCATGTGTGGAACACACCAGGTGTAACCCGTGTAACCCCGTTACACCACCCCCCACCAAGATGTGGACACCCGTGTCCACGACACTTTCTCAGTGAGGTCTTTTCTTCTCAAGACGTTAGTCTTCTCAAGACGTTAGAGGTCACTTTACCTCATCACAAGTTCCAAGAACTTCGGCTCCCAGAGCCCATTATCGAAACTGCATTCCAAATGCTAAACCTTACGCGCGGGCCTTCGGCCATTACGTCGCCTCCGCGGTCACCCGACCAAAGTCCAACGTCACATGGTGACAGCGCCTCAGCGCACAGCAGCCCACGCTCCCCACAGGCCACAGGCCTCCGCAACGACGGGGAGGCTGCTCCTCAGCGGCTCAGTGTACAGCAGTACCACCGTGAGCATCGACGTCTTCATGGCTCCGGCTCCGCGAGCCAACATCCTGGTGAGAGCGACGCTCCACGCTCTCCTGAGCCAGCGACACCGCGTACGCGTCAAAACGCCTGGCTCGACGAGCTTGAGCAGGGCGAGATCGTCCCTGACGACGACGAGGAACCTCCTACACGCCAGGAGGCTGCCTCTCAGAGGCCTTCAAGCCCGGCGCCGCGCTCTCGCGAGCTGCACACGCCTAATCCGTTCCCGAACCGTGATGGTTCGGCGAACGCCCTGCGCAATGCGCCTCCTCTCTCCTCGAGGTACGAGGACGAGCTCCCTGAGCCAGGTGTGGTCTCCAACGACCTGGACGGGGCTCAAAGCCGGCAGCTTGAGGCTGCATCTCACGCACGGTCTAACAGACCTGTGGCCCGCCCCATCGTGGGCACGTCGCGTCGCGACTACGGTTTTGACCGTTTCTCCCCTGCCGAGGTCGTCCGGCGCGCTGCCTCGCAGCTCTTGGACACCTACACGTGTGGGCCCGCGCCCGGGACGCCAGAAGAAGCCGCCCAGCGACAATCGCTCCGCGAGCGCTTCTTGACTCCACAAGTCACAACTCCTTCGGAGTACCGTGAGCGCCTGCGTCAGCAGCTCAACGGTGAGGCCGTGCCGGCCATGCGGACAGTGCCGGTGGTCCTCTCAGAGGGTGAAACAATGGCCGCTTCTGAAGCGCAGTTTCAGAACTGGGTGGAGCTATCTCGACGGCTCCACTCCTATGATGCTCTCCGAGCTAGTTTCTCGGAAACAGACATCCGCTTAGAGCGGCGCTTGCGCTTCGACTTCGCGAAGCGTCAAGCCAGACAGCGTGCACCGGGACAATGTCCCTCACGCTACGAGGCACCCCGGCCTCCTGCTCCCGCTGTGAGCAGTCCTACCCATAGCCATGGGTCGGCTGTCACAGCCACTGGTCAGAGTCTGAGCTCAGCTTTTGACCTGTCGTCACCCCACTCTATAGTGGGAAGCGCGGCGCGCCCGGCGACTCCGTCGCGCGCCCTGCGGGCGCTCCGTCACCGGGTGACGCCGATCGTAAGCGTCCACGACGTCAGGGCAATCTCGCCGCAGTGGCACCTCGAACTCCCATGAGTTCTGGGAGTGAGGGTAACCTCGCCACTTCACCAGATACTGGTTATGACCCTGGCGCCAGCGCCGCGCCATCAGGCGCTCCACGTGATAGGGGGATTCCCATGCTCATCGAGCAGAGCAGGGGGAGGCCGAGCGGCCGCTGGACTCTCGCGCTGCGAGCTTCGTGGACTTCCTCTCCTTACAGAGCCGCGTTCGCTCGGTGAGCGACTACGTCGCCGACGTTGATCGCCCCTCACATCGCTTAGCGAATGGCCTCGAGGAGGTCGAGCGTCGCCTTGACTGGCTTGAGACGCCTCAGGCGATACAGCAGCGGGTCTTAGACCTTGAGCGTCAGGTCGCTCAGCTGCAGGGTCAACTCGACCTCTTGGTTCGGATGCAGCCGTACGGCTCTCGTCCCGTGGCAATGCCACCTCCGATGGCTCTACCGCCTGCTGCCTCGCAGCCTCCTGTGCCTCCGCACCCTGCTGCCTCGCAGCTTCCTGTGCCTCCGCACCCTGCTGCTCTGCAGCTTCCTGCTGCCCCGCAGTACCCTGCGTACTCGGACCCTGGTGCTGGGCCTCAGCACCCTGCTGTCTCGCAGCCTCCTGCTGCCTCGCAGCCTCTCGCTGCTTCGCAGCCCTTGTTCGACCCGGCGCTAGCGCCTCAGAGCTCACCCGAGCAGGGTCCCGGTATGGCTTAAGCAAGCCCACATAAAATACCGGGTGCGTACGCATCTTCTTCGGAATATTGAGCGTGTACGCCAGGCCCTTCTTGGCCACGACCTTGAACGGTCCAATGAACCTAGGTCTCAACTTGGTCTTAAAGACCGCAGACACTGCATGTGTAGGTAGGTTTTTAGCGTTTAATAAAACAAGATCCCCGATCTCAAACCTTTCCATGTTACTTCTGCCTTTGACATCTGCATACTCCTTTTGGAGATCCTGGCTTTCAGCCATCGCGTCGCGCACCTGGCGCATGACGCTCAGTCTCAAAGAGACAAAGTCATCGACTTGCTTGCGAACCGCAACTGGGCTGACATCAGCAAGCCGATCGGCTAACCCTCCCCCATCAAGCCCAGAGCCACACCGTGGCGGCGTTAGAGGGACGCGAGGGTCGACCAAACCGTTCACATAGAACGGGGTGAAGCCTGTCGAGGCATGCACCGCATTGTTCATAGCGAACTCAACTAGGGGGAGCATCTCGCTCCAGCGTCGCGGCGCTTCAGCGCAGACGCTCCGGAGGATATCCTCCACAACGCGATTCACGCGTTCAGTTTGACCATCGGTCTGCGGATGGTCCGCCGTGGACATGTCCAACTTGGTGCCGAGCACCCTGAACAAGGACGTCCAGAACTTCGCTGTAAAGCGAGGGTCTCTATCAGAGACAATTGCCTCAGGCAAGCCATGTTGGCGAAAGACTCTGTCTAAGAACAGCTTAGCTGTATCCTCACCGTCCACGGTGTCCGGCACAGCCGAAAGATGAGCCATCTTGCTCAGTCGGTCAACAAAGACCACGACGCCCGTGTTGCCCGCCTTATCCTTAGGAAGGCCAAACACAAAGTCCATACTAATGGACTGCCAACATCCCGAAGGGACTGGCAAACTCGCCAACGGCGCAGCCGCATGCGGCGCGGACTTGGTCCGTTGACATGTCTCGCATGTACGCACATAGGTGCTTGCCCACTTGTACATCTTGGGCCACCAGTACATCTTGCTCACCGAGCCATAGGTCTTCTCACGACCAAGATGTCCACCGACAGGCGTATCATGCACCTCATAGAGGATGCGATACTTAAGATCCTCATCATGAGGGACGACCACTCGAGGAGTGTCCTCAGGGTCAGTGCTGTAATACAGCAGGCCATGATCAAGCGTATAACGCTGCAGCCTCGCGCGTAAGCGCGGTGACAATTCCTTGTCAGAGTCTTTAAACTCTTCGCTCCCAAGAGCACGTAGCAAAGCTACACACGTGTCGTCTTGGGCGTATGCCCTGTGTATAAGGTCGGGGACCGACGACGTCACAGTAGTGACATGAGTCAGCTCGTAGTCCGGCCTGCGTGATAGCGCATCGGCCACTACGTTAAGCCGGCCCGGCTTATACTTCACCTCGAAGTTGTATTCGGCAAAGAATGAGAGCCATCTTGCCATTCTCTGTGAGAGGTGAGGCGACTGAGTCGCAGTGCGTAGAGACGCATGATCTGCATAGATCACAAAGGGCTTAGAGCCGAGTAAATGTACTCTAAATTTGACTAGAGCATACTTCATTGCAAGTAGCACCTTGTCATGAACTGGATAGTTCTTCTCAGCAGCTTTAAGCTGCCGAGACTCAAACGCGATAACGCGCTCACGCCCTTCGGCGTCTGCTTGTAATAAAGCACAACCGATTGCAACATCGGAGGCGTCGCAGACGACGCTAAACGGACGATCCGGGTCCGGAAGCGCCAAGATGGGCGCGTGAAGGAGACTCTCCTTAACAGCCTTGAAGGCTTCGTCGTGAACGACATCCCAGCACCAGGGTGCATCCTTCTTAAGGAGATTGGACAATGGCCGAGCCATATCAGCGTAGTTCTCGCTGTACTTGTGCAAGTAATTGGCTAAGCCAAGCCACTTACGCAAGTCTTTCGGGTTCGATGGAACCGGCCAGTCCACAATGGCCTTAACCTTGGCAGGATCTGCCCTAAGGCCTCGCTTCCCAATGAAGCATCCGAGGAATGGAATTTCCTCCGCGCCAAAGACGCATTTATCCAAGTTGGCATACAACTTATTCGTGCGCATGCACTCGAGCACCGCTCGCAAATGGTCAAGGTGGTTCTCCACATCAGACCTCCCGTGCTCCGCACGTCTATGGACGAAGATGTCGTCGAAGTACGTCTGAGCGTACGCCCGATGGGGCCTGAACAACTGCGTCACTAGACGATTGAACGTCGCAGGCGCGTTCGACAGCCCTTGGGGCATCACCAACCACTCCCAGAGCATACCGCTCGGAGTACTCACAGCCGTGAGGGGTATATCGCTAGCTCTCATGAGCAACTGATAATACCCGTCGACCAAGTCGAGTGCACTGTACAATGTACATCCCACCATGTTGTTCTGTAGAACATCCTTTCTAGGAATCGGCGTCTGTGCCGGAATGGTGGCTGCATTCAGCTTATTGAAAGCATGCACTATGCGCCACTTGCCATTAGGCTTTCTGACACAGAACGTGGGTGTCGAGTGCGGAGACTTGCTCTCACGCACCAAGCCGGCTGCGTGCTTTGCACGGAAGAACGCGTCGATGACGTCACATTGCTCCCTTGGTAAGGGCCACTGCCGTGTTACGCAGTATTTGGTTCCAGGAACCAAGTCAATCTCATGACGTACGCCTCGATCCGGAGGCAACCCTGACGGCGGGTCCTTCGACACCACATCGTGGTATTCCTTGATCAAAGGATAAAACGGATCCGAGGGATCCTTGAGGATCGAAGATCCACTCCTAGCGCTTAGCGCTCGCTTCGTGTCCTCAAGGACAGCTTCGTCCACAACGGACGAGGAGTTCAACTCCTCCTCGGGTCGTATCATGACCACCTCGGCAAGCTCGCCGGCCTTTAAGGCCTCGCCAAACTCGGCGACGGACATCTCGTCCAGCTCTAACAGAGCATCAACCGACGGGAGTCGCTCGAGACTTATGTCTCCGTCGACATCTCCAGTCACTCCATTCACGAGTGTGTACAACTGCTCACTGCAGTCGCGTGGAGCATCACCGCTCAACACGCTGGACACCTCGTCCGACGTCATAGACGTCACAGACTCTTCCTCCTCTCCCTCCTCGCCCGAGCACGGCCGGATGAGGGCTGCAGGGCGACATCACCGTCGCGCTGCCTAGGTGCCAACGCACTATGGCTCCTCGGAGAGGGAACAGTGTCATTCGAGACACTCAGCGGCGGGTCAGCGACCCTACGAGCACCGCTCAACGGAGTACGTGCCGTTCCACAATTGTCCTTAGGACACAGCGGCGGGTCAGCGACCCTACAAGTACCGCTCAACGGTTTACGTGCCGTTCCACGTTTGTCCATAGGACACAGCGGCGGGCCAGCGACCCTACAAACACCGCTCAACGGAGTACGTGCCGTTACACATTTGTCCATAGGACACAGCGGCGGGTCAGCGACCCTACAAACACCGCTCGGCGGATAACGCGCCACCCCGCGCACGCCCTGTGAGTTACTCTCACGGCTAACAGCAACCTCGTTGCTTACCAACTCTGACATACCAATGTCCAGCACCCTGACCGACTCGGTCTCGTGCTCGCGCCAATAGCGCTTCTGTCTCCGAGCAGAGGTGGGTTCATGACTCGCCAATGCTCCGCTAGGAGACGGGCGCGTAGCGCCCAACGTCTTCGACTTCCAGTCGATCCATGGCTCGTGGCTCTCGAGCCACGCCATGCCAAGGATGAGGTCATACCTCTCATCCAGGTCTAAGACCAAGCAGCGTTCCACGCTATCGAAGTCTAAGAACTTCACGTTCAGGTCAATAGAGACCTTCGACACTGTCACTAGTGTCCCCGTCGCAAGACGGACAGAGATCTTATCTCTTCGAGGCTCCTTGAGAGCCTCAACATACGGTTTAAAACCATCGACAGTGGAGCGCCGGACATAGTTGCCGGACGCTCCCGAGTCTATCAAGACTCTCCACGGCTTGTCAAAGCCCTTCACGTTCGCTTGAACGACTAGCAAGCCGGGCTTGCACTCACTACGTGAGTTAGAGAGCTTAGCTCTCTGCGGGGCTGAGTCCCGTTCTCTCCTGCCTCCCAGAGGCCCAACAGAACCCAGTTCTTCCCCAGTAGGGCGCCCCGCGCCTACTGGGTTCCGTCGTTTCCCCGCGACGACCCTGTATGAGGGTTCGAAGCGGTGCTTCGGCTCGATGGAGCCTGGGCTTTGTTGCGCAACGGGCAACTAGGCCGCAAGTGGCGGGTGCTCCCGCACGCATAGCATCGACGGATGCTGAAGCGCTGCTCAGCAGCATAGAGGTCAGCCTCGTCTTCAGCGTGGCTGACGTCCATCGGTTCAGGACCGCTCGAAGAGCTCGCGCTACCAGCGCTCGAACCAAGTCTCGCAGACTTGAAGTTGTACTCGGCATTTAATGCCTCGTTCACGGCCTCCTCAAACGAGGCAGGGTGAACACGGAAAACTTCCGTTCGGGCAGCGCCTGTGCGCAGGCCCTCCATGAACACGGTCATGGCGACCACCTCGGGAAGAGGACTCGACGCCATACCGGCGATCAGAGTTCTCAACTCCTGGACATAGTCCAATAACTCCTTTTTACCCTGGCGGGTAGCAAGGAACTTCGACCGTATACGGTACGCCTGGTTAGGCGGCGCGAATACGCGCACTAATTGCTGTTTCAGCTGATCCCAAGTCGGGAAAGCAGCGTCCACAGACGTGCCGCACGTTAGTGCCCATTCTCTAGCTCGGCCACCGAGCTTCCAGATCGCCAGCGCTACGCGCTGTTGCTCAGTCTGGAGCAGGGCCGATCCCATGGCCATCTCGACCTCTCGGGTCCAGAGAAGGAGATTCTCCCCTTCCTTCCCCTCGAAGGTCACCACGCTCAACATGAGCGGCTTCGGTCTATTAGACCACTCGTGCGTCGACGACGCGGCCGCGGACGATGCGGCGGACGCCGTTGCGCTCACGCGCTCTTGAACATGCTCTAAGAGCGCCTTCTCGTAGCTTGCAAAAGCCTCCAGTCTGGCGGACACCGCCTCTGGCCCTTGTGAAGCAAGCTGAGCAATGCCCTCGGGGCCCAACAGAGACATAAGCTTTTTAAGCGTCTCTTGCTGGCCAGGCGGCAAGCTTGCGAACACAGCGTGTTCCATCCTCTCAGAGGGATCAGTCAAAAGACTCAGTCGCAGGATTGACTACAAGTGCTACCAAATGCAGCGGGGCTGCCGTAGCTTAGCGTCAGAGGAAGACGATTAACTCAACGAGTTAAGGATTAACACACACCTTATTAAGGGTTAATAGGCCTTAAATCCGAAGGCACCTACTAACTACGACCTTAATAAAAGGACTTTTCACTTTGTGTTCTAAATCCAAACTGTTTATTTATCTTTTATTGCGGCTAGCCGCCTAGGGGGTAAATGTATGTGTTTAACTATCTAACATAGTAAAACCAAGTAAAATCCTACTTCAAATGCATAATGTGTGGCTCTCAGCCACACACACTCCGTCGAGTGTCCGTACATCAAATATGTACCTTACACAAAGTGTATCCATGTGTGGAACACACCAGGTGTAACCCGTGTAACCCCGTTACAACCAGAAGTAAAGAAATCATGCTGCACAGCCGCGAAAAAAGGCAGAATGGACGAGGCGACGGTGTCGAGATTGCACAGTCACTACAAGCCAAGCGAACGAACATCAGCACTAAGAGAACCTACCAGTCAAAAGTCAACATTATGGAGGCGTGGCTTTCCCAGCATTATCGAGGCACAATCCAGTTCGGAGTAGCTTAGCCTTGCGAAATCCATTCACAATTGCCTCTGGTCTAACGCTCACCCACGCTCTGACCAAGTGGGAGAGCATCGCGCGTCGATCACCGGCCGTTGAGGGGAAAGGCTGATCAATTTGATACTTCACATACAAATATCTGTTCCAACAAATTTAGGTAAAATAATTAAACAATTCACTTTCATGCTCCAAGTGTACTGAATATTAGCCTTGAATGACCTCATGACGCTAACGTCCATTTGTTGGCTCAAGCCGGTGATCGCTGCAGGAATATACTGAACTTGCGTCACGCAAGCACCCTCAAGGTGCTCGCGGACGCTCGTCATTTTGTGCACTTTTAAGCTATCTATTAGCAGCATCCGGCACCCCGATATACATGGACGCCATATTTAAAAGAAAATCAGGTTAGTTCATTAAAACTGTACTAACAAATTAAGCGTACCTTTTTGATCCGTTCCATCATAACTGCATGGTCACTAAATGCGATTAGCTGTACTGTATGTACCACCGAAGAGTCACCAAAAGATGGATCTGATACCTCTTGGGAGACAGGACCACCAGGCACTCCAGCGAAAACGACAAATGGTGCTAGCTTTTCACCAGTCGCGGATGCGCACAAAAAAACGCTACAGCGTCCGCCGTTTATCCCAGTTCGGTAGTTGTTTTTGGTTCGTCTGCCGGTCCGGTCTAGTCAGCGCGTCTAGGTTTTTGTCTATATATTACAGATAAATTCGGACCGAGCATCTGATCCGAAAAATAATCTGTTTAATAGACACTCCTAATTACAAGCATGAGACGCAATATTACCAATAAAAATTCCTGTCTTGGAGCTAATTTCGTATGTTTAAAAATTAAAAACTGATCGCCATTTATCTTTTGATGTGCAACCAAGAAAAGGCACCTATACCTAGAGAAGTACTATTCCATGCATGCTGCTCCGACTTCTTACAGTAAAACAACGAATAAATCTCATTCATCAATTTTACCCGTCGTGTCAATGAGCGACGCAGAAGGTATCACTCCATTCCGGGCAACCATTCAGTGGAAGAGTTTCCAACTGACCAAGTCTCCCAATTGGTCTTCCAAAACGACAACGTATCGCTGCAGCTACTACCGCCGCGGGTGCAAGGTCAAGTTAGACGTCATAACCAATGGACGTGTCCAAAAAATCCGGTTCCCTCACACATGGGACGGTGCTATTATCGTCATGGCCTCTGGCGATGAGGAGGGAGATACACTCGCAAGACGACACATCGGTGAGCCGAGAGATAGCGGACGCGACCGACGCGCTAGCTGTACAGCAGGTCAGCCTGCTACCCAGAGCAAATCCATAATCAGTTTACTCTTGATGCGATGACGCGGGGGTTGACTCGTGAACAAGTGATCGGCCGGGGGTTCCGCACCAAGAGACTTCATTTTAGTGGGTCGATTCACGGTCAAGTTGAAGTTCCGCCCCTCTCTCAAGCTCGCGACGGCGCGAACTATTTCCAGTTCAACTTCACCTACGCTAGCAGTGGTCGATCTGAGCGGATACTCGGATGGGGACATCCAGCGCTGATTCGACTGCTAACATACGCTGACGTATCACTCTTCATCGACGCGACATTCCACTGCGTCCCATCGGAGTTCTACCAGTGCCTCATCATCATGGTGTTCGACAGGCCCTCGAAGTGTTACGTGCCTTGCTTGTGGATTCTAAATACGGACAAATCTGAGTGGAGCTATTGGCACGCTCTCCACTGCTTGAAGGTCTCTACGGGCATGAACACTGATCATGGCACAGTTACGTGTGATTTCGAACTATTAGTGCCATCGGCGACCTATTCAATGACGCTACGGTGGTCGGGTGCTTGTTTCACTTTAAGCAGGCCGTTCGTCGTCGCATGACAAACCTGCAGATTCCGACTGGTGAAATTTTAGTGGCCATGTGACCAGGTATGCTGGACGTGTTGACGATTCTGTCTTACGAGCAAATCGATCCTCAAGGAATTGACTACGTCTCCTCGCGGATCAAGGAAGCCCTGAAGGAAGAAGACTGTGAGTACAGCGACAGCAAGTGGATTGGCTTTTGGCTATATTTTCGACGGACATGGATCGAAACGTATCCTCCTGAAATATGGAACGTGTGTGGAATCAACCGTCAGCTGGTCAACAGGACCAACAACCCGCTGGAGCGATACAACAGAGAGCTCAACAACGAGTATCCAACTCATCGCCCCTGTATTCGCACCTTCGTGTCCGTCATGAGCGTCATGCGCAACACTACGTGAATTTGCTGGAAGACATCGCGCGCGAAAGAGCACGGCACCCGCCTCATGGTACGGATTTCACGCCACCAGAGTTTACATTGTAAGTATCTGTGAGATATTTCAGCGGGCTTAATGATTTTGCCAAGCTGAAATCATTATTTTGATATGATTTTGTGATCAGTTTGTATATTTGTATAGAAAAAAAAAAAAAAAACAGAAAAGTTGGATTGATTGGAGACGCAGGTTTACACCTGGGGTTTTGTCCTGCGGTCCAGCAATAAATATCAATAAACAAAACAAGTTGAAAACACACTAATTGGCTTTATATAAAAATTATTGAAAATACACATTAAAATTTTGAAGTGCATAAAGCACAAATTCTAAACCCTAAACCGTAAGTATAATAAATTTACAATTTCTTTTTCATGCAGCAATAGTGAAAAACAATACTTTTGAATTTGGCACGTTTTTCTCTTGTGAATTAGAACTAATTGTTGTCAAGAAGGCGCCTCGACCTGATACGGTGTACCAGTAGATACCGGTACGACGTTCGCTCACCGGTACTTGAAGAACTCACGTGATTACGGGATGGTGATTATGGGACGTGGTTATGGGACAGTGATTACGAGACGGTGATTACTGGACATGATTACGGGACAGTGTCACAAGGGTACAAGATTGTGGATACACGATGGGCATCGACGTGGCAGCTCCTGATTGGCTAAGGTAACTTAACATCCAGTTTGGAACCTAGAAGGTACAGCAACGGACAGAATGCAACTGCCGCCAGTTATTGTCGGGGACAGTGCAGTTGAACCCTATTTTGAAACCTCTTACAGAGCATAATGCTGTGGAAAAACCATATACGACATTTAGATATAGGGGTAAAAACACGGGTTTCTCCTCGAAAATGAGGTTAGTTTTGCTTAATTCGGCGTTTTTTTTTGCTCCTACGAGGGACCAAACAAGAGTAATTCGCATCCGTTATTTTTTGGGGAATAGGGGAAGCAACGTGATTGCTGGAGACGATGAAACATATGATGTACATGGGATATGCAATGATTTTCAGTGGTGCCGGTCTCTTTCACATAACATCGCTGACGCGATCATCCAAGCATTTATTAGTTTTCGCAGTCATTCTTAGTAGGCACCACAGGCTTCTACCGAACCATCGTCGTCGTCTGAGCTGCTGCCAGCATCTAAATCTTCCTCTACCAACGGGATTGTTGACATGCTATCTAGATATGCATCTTCGTACTTCTGCGTGTGCTTGTAGACGCCGACCCATGCGGCGCTGTTCACAGCAGAGAGCTGCTCCCTGACCTTGTCGTGCAATTCAGACGCGTTAGTGGCTGGATCCCGAGCAATAGCGTTCTTGACCCTTGCCCATATCAGCTCTATCGGCTGAAGTTCTGGGTGGTAGGGTGGCGTATAGAGCAGAAAATGTCCGTGGGCTGTTGCAATTTGCTGAGCTCTGTAGATCGAGGGCACACGATGGGCCTGAGCAACTTCTAAAAGCTGGGGAACAAGATCGGTCTTATCAAACTCATGGCCTGTCGGTTTCAGTGTTAGTAAATTACAGAATTTATACAAACGTGTTTGTTACTTACCATGTTGTGTAAACCAGTCTTGAATTTCTGCCTTACGCCAACTTGTTGTTGGCTGCGTGTTCGTAATTCTCTTGTGTATGATGCCCCATCCCTAGAATGTGGCATCGCCCGTAGTCTTCTAGAGTCTTGCATAACTTTTCGAACCACCGTTCAAACTGCGCAGTGTCGAAATTACCATGATAGTCATCATCCGTTTGTGGTTTACGTGTTGTATTCCAATATTCAACAGAACCTGGAACGAAACCTCCCTGTAATACGGCTCCGTGGGCCTGTACAATACCAGCAGCAATAATACAAATTCTAAAAAAAAAGTCACAACGACATTTAAAAATAAATGTACAAAACATTGAATTTACCTAGTGCCTCTGCCGCTTTTGTCGTATCTTGTTCTGTCCGCTGTTAGCCATGTCTTCCCCGCAACGTGGTTTACGTTGCAGTATCTACCAGTGGGTCTGGACCGCGTCCGATGCCCTCAATGCATAAAACCGGGCGTATCTTCAGGTATTTGGCTAGTATTTCACAATCAGGTCGTCCTTGTAACAATGAATTAATTGTGTAAAAGCATAACGGTATTTATCATGTTACAAGTTGTGACTCACAGCAACCCATTCCTCAAGCCACCGACCCCTCGAAGACCAATCTCATCGTTTAATCTTCTCATCGCCACAAGAAAAGCCTTCCTCGCCAGACAATATGAGCGACAACTTATCCGAGGATGCCCGCAATGCCAGCGAGCTGCAGCGCGCAGTGACAAACGTAATGGCTCGCCACGCTGCCTCCCGACCACCTAACACCATCAAACAATACAAGAGTAAACTACGCGATTTTCGCGCATGGTGCTCGAGTAAGAAATTTCTTGATGGATCTCTCGTTTACGAGTCTAAGTTAGTAGATTATCTCGACAACGTTGTCATTCCCCGAGGAAACAAGCGCAAGAAAGCTGCAGATGGAGGGCCCGTACGGCTTGGATTTGAGGCTGTGGATGCCTACATCAAAGCAATTGTTGATTTGTATCAGTCACAGAAATCACTAGGTATGAATCAACACCCCCACTCTCGAGGCAAGGCTCTTAAAAGCCTAGTGGATATGCTACGGCGTGGAGAAAATAAACGGAAATTGGAGGCATACGCGGACAGAGGGCTTGGAACTGTTCTGGATGACTACAATTTGGCAGATATGATGTCACTCAATGTGTTCTGGTTGAATCAGCCGACAGGAACGGCGCTACGAAATCGAGTAGATTTCTTGGTGGGTCATGCTTTACTAGCTCGAGGAGAACCACGGAGATTCATTCAGTTTCCAGACATGTTATCTCTTTCTTTACCGGACGAAGGTCCTATGTATGCACATCACTGGTGGTGATTATGCGGAAGGGTAAAACCAACCAGGCTGGCCGTGTTGAATACGGGGCGGCAATGAGATGTAAAGAGGTTCAAGTGTGTCCTCTAAACGCGCTTGCCATGTACTTGTTTTGGCGTTGGCACATTGATTTGGAACTATTTCCTGTGTTTACTGACCGCAAACGATGGTACGGCATTCGTTTGTTAAAAGGTGCCGATGCAACACGCGATATTTCGTACAACGCACAATTAGAAGGAGTGAAGACAGCATTTACAGCTTGCGGTATTGATAGTTCGGTGTGGACACACGCCTACCGTGGGTCTAGCGCAAAGTTGGCCGAACTACAAGGTGCTGACGAAAATCAAATTAGACGCGCAGGTAGATGGAATAGTGAGCGGATGGAGGGCTGCTACTTTACGACTCTCCCTAGAAAAGCAATGAGAGCTCTGGCAGGATTTCCTACAAAAGGCGGCGGTTACTGGTTGGCAAGAGCAACAATTACGCCGGAGCTGGAGCTGCAAAGGCAAGTGTTTCGTGGTCTAGAAGAAGCAGAGTCAGCTCTACATGACTCGGATCGCGGGAGATTGCTGCCAGCGGCTTTACTGGACTGCTGCACGATCTCCGAATTGTATTTCTTCAAAATTCGGTGTTGCTGCGTAAAGCATTCCCAAAGCATCAGATATGGAGCGACGCTCTGTTTGGCTCGGAGCGCTATAAAACATTCGAGATGGCCCTCTTGGATTCTTTAGTGTCAACAACTCACCCCAAGACCAACGACTGGAGTTGACTAAACCACTAGTTGCATCTGCGTTGGAATCTGGCTTCAATGCTCTAAATGGTAAGATTGATGCACTCTCGTCTGAGTTACGCCAACTGAAAAACGATTCAATGTGGTCTTCCAAGAAAAAGCTTGTGCTATCAATCATCGATGACGAAGCCGTACCAGGTGATATCAATGTGACACAAACCAGCGAAACCGTACGAGCTGAACAAGGTACACTAAGATCTGCTTTGAAACCTACCTGCACACTACGTCTCAGTCGATCATTGCAGACCATTGTTGAACTTTGGGTCGAGTATACACAAGGTCTAGGAGGCCAAATGTCTGTTCGGGAAGCTGAAAGGCAATACAGTAGTAAGTGGCGATCTGATCCTACCGAAAATCGCTTTTATTCCAGAAGGAAGATATTCGACGACGCCATTGCTTTGTACGCCGCTAAACCGTGCGTATCAGAAGCCACCGCTGCTAAAAAACTCGAGGTGAAAAGAAAACAAGTGAAGCAGTCACTTAATAAGTTTGGAAAGCAGATACGACAATTTGTGCGCAATTTAAAAGGTGATGATGAATAATATACATCGCTGCATCATACATGTCTGGTTAACTAACCCTTTCTCTAATAACTCGACCTCTTTCTCTAATAACTCGACCCCTTTCGCTAATTACTCGACCCCTTTCGGTAATTACTCGACCCCTTTCGGTAATTACTCGATCGACTGTTCAGTTACTCGACCCACCCTTCTAAATACTCGACCGATTGTGTTCAATTACGCGACCTATGTCGGTAATTAGTCGACCGGAGTAGTCTAATTTAGGTAATTACTCGACCTATTTGTTCAATTATACTATAGCCAGTATTAACCAATCAGATTCAGCTTATCCCTTTTGTTCTCCTTCACTCATTTGCAGATCTCCCCCCTTCTCGACTGCCTTAGGAGCATGGCAACACGAGTATTAGTTCAAGTTCCAATCGCCACAAAGATAAAGATCTGGAGAGACCATCCTGAATGGAGCGCACGGAAGGCAGCGGAAGAGCTGAAGACCAGCAAAGGGACGCTGCTGGGGTGGAAATCCCAGTTTTGGGGAAAACTCGATGACCCAAATGTCGAGGGAGCGGACACAGGACGTTTTCTGGCGAAAGGGGCTGGCAGAAAGCCAAAATTTATACCATACCAAGAACGACTTCTCGAATATTTTAACCAGAGTCACAAGCTGGAAGGGAAGTGCGACCGTAAAGAGCTCCTAACTTACGCCGGAACAATTCCTGAATTTGCTTTGCTAACAGAAGGAACCCAGCAATCAAGAATCAAGACATTTATTCAGCGTTTTCAGAAACCCTCATCGAGCTACGTGACTACCAGTAAGGTCGATAAGACAGCTAAGGAGTCTCCGAAGACGAGAACTCCACAGGAAACTGTAATGGTCGCCACAAGACCTGTAGTATTGGAGGAAACCAAGGTGCCAGAGACACGCGCACACGATGAAACACACCAGTCATCTAAGTTTATCACTGGGCAAAAACAGTCCAGTCCTGGAGCGGTACCAGAGAAGCCGATTGTGGTGCCTCAAAATGTTAATGAGTTAATGACTTCCAGGAAGACACTTACAAACACCGACAAACGCGTTCCAGGCACGGGCAGAACGCTAAGAAAGAGAAAAGCTGAAGACGAGCTGCTGTTGACTGTGAAATTCAAGATTTGCGGTGACCATAGCGACGATGAAACGCTCACTGTTCCACTTCACCAACAAGATTTCGACAGTTTGCTTCCTGACCAGTTTCTCACAAGTCGCATCATCGACGGAATCATTTTGAAGCACATGATAAGATTGGACACGTGGGTGTACCCACTTAGCACACCGTTCTTCATCGAGATGTCTGGCATGTACTACCATCGATTTCGTGATAATTTGCCACAGGCTAATGGTAACGGTAAGTTTAATTGGGGTGCTCACAAATATCTCCTGCTTCCTATTACGGGTGAGCATCATTTCAGCTTTGTCATCATTGGGAACCCAATGAAGCCATCCGTGACAATTTGCTACCATATAAACACAATGCGGGGACTACACGACTCGGACCAAGTATTCTATATTATAAAGTGGTTTTTAGAGCACGAGACCAAACGTCTGACTGGTATCAATGCTGAAACGGAACCAGAAGCTTTCGTCTACACAACAAGACCTCGGCAAGCAAACTCACTGGATTGCGGTATCTACATGCTGCATTACATGCATGTATTCGCGCGATACATCTCTGAAAACAAGTCAGACACGTTAAAGGAGCAGATGGACACCTTAACTCAAGGTGGTTTCAATGTAAGCAAGGCTGCACAGATGCGCATCGGGCTCCGCTGGCGTCTAGATGAGGATATGCTACATGTTCATGAGGTAGAATAAGCAGCATTTGATTTCAATCCGCAAGTTGATGTGCAAGCTGGTACTGATCGAATAATTATATACAAGCTGTATGAGGTCGACTTATTGTGCAAGCTGGTGGTGGTCAACTAATTACACAAACTGCCGGTGGTCAACTTATTGTGCTAAGTACGCACTGCAAACAGTTAGTATTCCAACCGTGTCGCTCTGGTCCGACCCTATACTGAGAGTAGCATAAGACCGGGTCCGGGTTTGTTGCAAGATACGGCCACAATAGCTCTCGTCTAGGAAAACCTCTGGATTACAAGGCCGGCCTGTTTTGCCACGTCGGTTGGCGAGTTTCTTTTGCAAATAACTCGCTCTAAAAGCAACATTGGCGCTACTTTCAGCGACGTAATGACGCTTTTTGCCACGCACGTATACGAAACCGAGTTTTCGGCATATACGTCGCATGGTACGAACGCGCACCACCACTCCCGTCTCCTTGAACACTTGCTTAGCTACTAGTTGAGCGGTAATAGGCTTCCGGTTTTTGTTTTGCTCTACCACGTACTCATTGATCACAGGCGACAACTCATCTAGATCGTAGTTTGGCTTCCGGCCAAGGTGTGGTGCTGGATCCTGCCCTGTCACATATATAATTTTTAACAGTTAGTGCTACTATAACAGTTACAACTGCAATTGCGGCGATGACTCGAACTTACCTCAAATGACTGGCCGTCATTTCTGTTGTGGTCACGTATAACGCGTTTCACGGTGCTCACAGACGTGTTAAGCCATTTAGCAACAAGTACTCGTGTGTCCCCCCTACGGAGGCGATGCTGCTCGCGCTCCTTGCTGAAGAATCCGTAGGCACTCACAATGAACTCCTTCTCCCTCGCTGAAAGTGCCACCCCTCTCGGCATCGCTGTTCTCTTTTGAAAATGAACGCGCTAAAGGCGTAGACACACATAACAATCTCCTAGCAAGGCTCTATACACTCCGTATCTAACTTGTTTCAAATGCGTTGTGGTTGGTCACCCAGCGCGATTTTTCGTGTGGTGTTACAAAACTCAAAATGCACCAAGTCCAACTGCACTGTCCCCGACAATAACTGCCAGTCAAATCCCTAAACGAACGGAAAAGACACAGCAGATCGCGAAGAATCCACCAATCAAAGCACAGTCCTACAATACCCTCAATTCATTAATTCCTAGCCTCTCAGTTGGTAAAATGGAGGCAGCCACACCACCGGACGAGGAGGACGACGTGCTTTTGCACGCAGAGCTAGCAGCAGTGGAGGCTCTTATTGGTGTAGATACGAATAGCGGGAAGAAGCGCCGCAAGCACTACAGCTATAGGACAAAGCGAGAGGTACTGCAAGAAACAGAAGGCATGAGTGAGCGCCAGGCTACCCGCTCGCAAGGTATCCCGCGGTGGACCATTAGCGACTGGAGGAAGAAGAAAGAGGAGATCTTCGCCTTTGAAGGGAGCGAGAAGACGCTCTCGAGAGCGCCGGGCCGGCCAGAGAGCGTGCCGTTTGGGATTGAGCTGATCACTTACATGAAGGACACCAGGCGTGACTGTCTCCCATTAACGGCTCGCTCTATGGCTGCATTTGTGCGCGATAGCTACTCAACTTGGCTGCTAGTTTACGTCAAAGACAAGAAAGACGCGAGCACTGCATACGAGTCGCTACTTCGGCTGCTTCGGCGGTTCGCTTACCGCCACGGATTCGTGCAGCGAACGCCTAGCGGCCTAAAGGTGCTGTTAAACTGTCATAATTGCTCTATAACTGTTTTTGCGTTACTAAATCCAATTGTTCGCTTCTTATATGTAATAGGAAAAAGTAGACGATCTTGCAGCCATCCAACTAGCGTTTGCTGTCAAGTTTAACGAGAGTTTTGGTTCATATCCAGCTAGTGCTACTTACAATACTTATGAAACCGGTATATATTATGACACTCCGTCGTCGAAAATCCTGTCGCCAAAAGGTAAAGAAGCAAAGATATCTGCTCAACAAAAACACTCGGCGAGAATGACAGCCGTTTTCACCATACGCGGGATGGTGTAAAATTACCACTGCTTTTTATTGTAAGAGGCGCCCCGAATGGCACAATTAAAGAAGAGGAACTGCCAACTTACCCTAAAGGTGCGATGCTGTTTGTATTCTTACATACAGTTAAATGTTTTAATTTTTATTGTGTTAACATGCCATGTTTACACTGGTCAAAAGAAAGCGTGGATGGACAAACGGGTGTGGGCGTTCTACCTGCGTTCGCTTCTCCACGACTACATTTCCGAGCCATCTGTCCTCCTCGTGGACAATCTGGAGTGCCACGTTTCCGCAGCATCCAAGGAAATTGTTGCAGGTGAGCTAGTTTCTACGTTGCAGCCATTGCCAAAAAACTCCACCTCGGTATGCCAGCCGTTAGATATTGGAATAATGGGACCGCTGAAGGCAAAGCTACGAGCTTTGTGGCTGGAAGAAACGGACAGGGCCACAACTGTACGCGAGAAGAGGTTATCTACCATCAAACGAACCATTCGAGCGTGGGAGTCTATTAAAACGACCACTGTGGCCACAGCTTTTAACAAAGCACTCGACACTGCCTCCATTGCGCTAAAATTTGGATTGTATACATATAAAACTAAAGTTTGTACAATGAAAGTGCTAACATCTGGTCAGGCTCGTTTTTTTCTTATCCTGCTTAACTATCGGTTCAAGAATTTAGTGCTGGCTGTTGCACTCTGTCCGTTACCCATGGCGAAGGCGTAGTCAGAGTCTTCAACAGGGAAAACGGGGCTTGGGCTCATAACCAATAGTTAAGGTCGTTTGAGCACTAGAGTGGTTGATTTTGGTTTTTAGTCCGTGAACTGCTTGCTACACACCGCCTCGACTACGACCTCCCGTATCAACAAGTCCGACGGAATTAATATCCACTCGTGGAAGTTCAAGATGCGCATGGTGCTCGAGGAACGCGACCTGTGGGAAGTGACATGTGGAGCGATCAAGCTGGAGCACTCTGGACCAGACGACCTTCAAGAGGAAGTCTCGCAAGGCGTTGGCGACCATCTGTCTCGCGATGGAAGATTCGCAGTTGCCGCTGGTCCGGTCGGCGAATGATGCGTATGATGCATGGTCAAGACTGGAAGGACATTTCGAGAAGAAGAGTCTAGCGAACAAGCTCTTCCTTCGTCGACGTTGAATGGTGGAAGGTGATGATGTGTTGGAACACATCAACAAGATCAAGACGCTGGCAGAGCAGCTCGACGCAGTAGGCGCTCCAGTCAGCGAGGACGACTTGGTGATCCCGCTTCTGGCAAGCTTGAATGAATCGTACCAGTTCCTCATCACGGCGTTGGAGTCGAGAGTCGACTCGCTTACGTGGGAACTCGTTACTGCCAGGCTGTTGCATGAGGACTTGAAGCGCAAGGAGCAAGGGGGTGGAGCTGAAGGAACCGGACACGGTCAAGCGTTCATGACTAATGGAAACGGTAAGAGTAAGGGACGACAGGCGCAGAAGCCCAGTGCTTGTCACTACTGTGGTGAACAAGGCCATTGGATTGCCAAGTGCCCCGTGAGAATCCGTGAGAATGCGGAACGACAGAAGTCACAGCGAGCAAACGTGGCTAATGAAGATGAAAAAGAGTCCGATGCAGACTACCGGTTTTCGGTTGGTGGTGGGGCCACCAAGTCGAGTTTTGAAGTTTGGCTGGTTGACTTGGGTGCGACGCAACACATGACGTACTCGAGAGAGTGGCTGAAGAACTACAAGAAAATGACTCCGGTGGATGTGCATCTCGCGGACGACGGAGTGGTTGAAGCAGTCGGCATCGGCGACGTGGTGATGTCGATGAAGACTCCACGAGGGACCAAGAAGGGCGTGCTAACCGGTGTGTGGTACATTCCCAAGTTGTCGCGGAATTTGTTCTCGGTCGGGCGTTTTACAAAAGATGTAGGGCCTGTGACGTTCAAGCGCGGTGGATGCTTCGCTGAGACAAAGAACATCAAGTGGCAGCTCGGAGCGCGTGAAGGTAAGGGACTGTTTAAGTTGTGCATGAGACCTATCATACCGGATGAGGCAAATGTTTCAAGTACGAAGGAACGCAAAGGGGACACCAAGTCGTACCTCTGGCACCTTCGACTTGGTCATATCGGCCATGGCGGCCTAGAGGCCATCGTCAAGAAAGGTTACGGTGTTGGGATGAACATGGTAGCTGTCAAACAGTGGGAGTTGTGTGATGGGTGTGCTCTTGGAAAGCAAACGCGAGTGAGTTACATGCCCAAGTCACTGGATCGTGCCAAGTAGCTATTGGAAGTTATCCACAGTGATGTTTGTGGTCCCATGGAGACTTCGACATTAAATGGCAAGCGGTACTTCGTGACGTTCATCGACGAGTACTCACATTTTTGTGTGGTCTATTTACTGCGTAACAAGTCGGAGGTTGCTGCCAAGTTAGCGAAATTTGTGGCATTTGCCGAAACACAGACGGGTGGTCGCGTGAGAACTCTTCGAGTGAAACAGCTCCGTAGCGATAATGGTGGCGAGTACAAGTCACGTGAAATGGCTAAGTTCTGTAGCGAACGGGGAATCGTGCAGAAGTTCACATCGCCGTACACACCTCAGCTAAATGGAGTGGCCGAGCGGATGAACCGGACGTTAGTGGAATGTGCCCGCTGTATGTTGGGACATGCTGGACTGTCGAAGACGTATTGGGGTGAAGCAGTGGTGACAGCTACGTTTCTTCGGAGCCGGTGTCCGACACGTTCTACTACCCACGACAAGTCGCCCCACCAAGTCTGGACCGGGAAGGAACCTTTGTTAGCAAACCTGAAGGTCTTCGGTTGCCACGCGTATGTGAAAGTGCCAAAGGAGAAACGCACCAAGTTTGATGCCCGGTCAGTGCATTGTCGGTTCCTCGGATACTCGGAGCATGAGAAAGCCTACCGGTTTGAAGAGATCAAGAGCGGTCGCGTGTTAGTGAGCCGCGATGCGCAGTTCATGGAGGACGTCTTCGACGGTGGGAGACGAAAGTTTAATCAAGACGTAGTCGTGGAACTTGGAGATGAAGCTGCCACAGACCAAGGCGATCGGCTGCAGATGGGTGTTTAGGATCAAGGAGAACCAGGCTGGAGGCATCGAACGGTTCAAGGCGCGACTGGTGGCGAAGGGATTCTTGCAGAAATTCGGCATTGATTATGAAGAAACGTTCGCGCCAGTGGCCAAGTTCACGTCAATCAGAATTCTGCTTAGTCTGGCTGCCAAATACAATCTCACGGTGCACCAGATGGATGTGAAGACGTCGTTCCTGAACGGTTGGCTAGACGAAGACATCTACATGGTGCAGCCGGACGGCCACCTTGACGTGGAGCACCCGGAATTCGTATGCAAGCTGAAGCGTTCACTTTACGGTCTCAAGCAGTCGCCTCGAATGTGGAACCAGACCATCGACACGTTCATGTTGGAGTTGGATTTCAAGAAGTGTGAGGCAGATCACTGCATCTACGTCAAACGTGATGACCAAGATATGATCTTCGTGGCCTTGTACGTGGACGACTTGATCCTGGCAAGCAACAACGACGAACTGCTTAAGTTGACGAAGGAGGCACTAAGTGTGCGGTTCGAGATGACGGTCATGGGTCAGCTCAAGCACTTCCTCGGCATGGAAATCGATCAAGATCCCAAGACGGGAACTGTATCGGTGCGGCAGACTAAGTTTGCGAAGAACATCTTAGAGAAGTTTAATATGGAGAAGAGCAACCCAGTCAAGACGCCGCAAGACCCAGGGCTCAAGCTCACCAAGAACATGTGTGACGGAGGGTGCAAGCACGAAAAGACGATGACGAAGGTGCCGTATAGGAATGCCGTGGGGTGTTTGATGTACCTGATGGTGGGAACTCGGCCGGATCTCGCAGCTGCAGTGGGCGTTCTCAGCCAATTCACTGCAGACCCGTGTCCCACACACTGGCAAGCGCTCAAGAGGGTATTTCGCTATATCCAAGGCACGAAGACGCACGGTATCGAGATTAAAGCTGGCAGTACGAACGGACTCCAAGGCTCTTCGGATGCAGATTGGGCCGGTGACATTGAGACTCGACGGAGTACTAGCGGGTATGCATTCATGATGAACGGTGGATGCATTAGTTGGAGAAGCAAGAAGCAGCGAACGGTGGCGTTATCATCGACGGACGCAGAATACATGGCATTGACGGAGGCTACGCAAGAGGCTATTTGGCTCAAGGCATTTTTGTGTGAGATCGGTGAAATGGAGATGAAGTCGGCAGTCAAGATCTACGAGGACAACCAAGGCTCCATCGCGTTGGCCAAGAACCCGGAGTTTCACAAGCGCACCAAGCACATCGACATCCGATACCACTTCGTACGTGAAATAGTAGAAGACGGCCAAGTGGTGCTGGAGTACTGTTCAACTAAGGACATGCTGGCGGACTTGATAACCAAGCCGATAACCGCTGTGCAGTTCGACTACCTGCGGAGCAAACTCGGTGTCCAAGGCGCAATTAAGGTCGAGTCGAGTGGGAGTGTTGTCAAGAAGGCGCCTCGCCTGATACGGTGTACCAGTAGATACCGGTACGACGTTGTTTACCGGTACTTGAAGAACTCACGTGATTATGGGATGGTGATTATGGGACGTGATTATGGGACAGTGATTACGAGACGGTGATTACTGGACATGATTACGGGACAGTGTCACAAGGGTACAAGATTGTGGATACAAGATGGGCATCGACGTGGCAGCTCCTGATTGGCTAAGGTAACTTAACATCCAGTTACTGTAAAACATTTGTGCATGGGGACGCACAAGATTGCATACAAATGAAAAACCTCATGCTTTGAAGCTCACCTTTTCTCTACTCCTATGCAAAATGCAAATCTTCCTGCAGATCCACTACTGCTGATCATCTGACTCGTTAATGAACTGGTTGATGACATCGTCAGATTCGTTGACGGTCTCTTCAACCAATTGCAGTCGCTCCAACGCTTCAACGAGTTGTTTTTCGTGCTCAGTTGCCGGAATTACCGCAAGCTGGCGTTTAAAGCCGCTTTGAATCACCGAAGCGCCGAGATCGTTCCACGCTGCCGTAGCCCAGTAGATAGCATCGTTTCTAGAGGGAGGATTAAGCTGAAATTTGCCGCCTGAATTTCCTTGACGGAATTGTTGTAGCTGCTCCGACACGTGCTGAACCCAGCGCTTTCGAAGGCGTTCTTTAAGTGGTCGAAACCAGGATATATCAGCTGGTTGGCACACAGAAGTTAATCCAGGAGGAACTTTAAGTAAGTGCACATTTAGCAGCTCTGCATGCTCAAGCACTTCATCAGTCCAATGAGCCGAGAAATCATCCCAAAGCAACAGTACCGGCTGTGCCTCATCTCGATTTGCGAAATGGTAGTCCAGAAAAGCGACGGATAAGCCTGAGTTCCACCACGCAGAGCTGTTGCCATAGATTTGCAGAGCAGCATCACTCTGAATTGTTTGCATTGTTTTCCACAAGGAGTCTCCAAAGCCATGTTGGGCCACGTAGTTGTAGGCCGCTTTGTCGGGGTTGCGCGAGGGCTCAGTCTTGACCACGAAAAAAGGATCATACTGTTTTCCAGTCGAATCTGCCAGAAACATGCCTGTCAGGCGTTCCTTGTCCTTTCCACCACATCTGACCCACACTGTATTGACACCTTTTCTGTCCACCGTCTGCTTGGGCAGATACTCGAAGCAAATGCCGCTTTGGTCTGCATTGTAGAATTTATCTACACCAAGATCATTTTTTGCTTGCTCCACCTCTTGCCAAAAGTTGTTGGCAGCGTCTTCCATGGCAGCAGGGGTTTTCTGGCCTTGACGAGTTTTTGTTCTCAAAGACAAGCCATGACGAGACAGAAACCCCTGCTGCCAGCACCAACTCCCAGTGAAAACACCATCTGCTACGCCTTCGTCACGGGCAACTTCCTGAGCTTGAAGTTGAAGCATTAGACGAGACACAGGGATACCCTCACCACGTAGCGAATTAATCCACTCAACAATGCTTTCTTCTCCAGACTTGCTGATTGTTGTTGCTGTTCCTGGGGCTCTGTAAGACCTCAAATTTGCCGTAGCGGTGGAGGCAACCATGGCTTCAATGTGTGTACGCTGCTTCGACCACTCGTTGATCCGCTTGCGCTTTGATACGCGTTTTGCTGGGATGAGTTGGCAGTAAAATCTATCGAGAGTAGCATCCATGTCATCATTGTTGTCACGAAGGAAATTTATTACGTCCAGCGTTTTAGTGTAGCTCTCGCACTCGCGTTTGTAGCCGTTTGGCTTTCGCCCAGCGCCACCAGGAGCGTGGCTCCGCCCTCTTGTCATGCTGGCACTTGCAGGCTCTGAATGTGAAAGGCTGGTTGTCTGCTTGCTAGTAGTTTCACCGCGGCTTTATCCTGTGCATAAATAGTAGAGTGGGTAAAAATAGGTAGGTCCGCATGGACAAATGCTCAATAGTAAGGTTTTTTCAAGTAGCTACATCATTATGATTGGCTAATTCTGGCGTCCGGATGGACAAAAGGTCCGGATGAACAAATGTTTTACAGTAGGAACCTAGAAGGTAGCAAGCAGTTCACGGACTAAAATCCAAAATCAATCACTTTGCATTTTGACATTTAGTGCTCAAACGACCTTAACTATTCTAATTCTCCAGAAAATACTACTTTATGCATAACATATATCCAATTAATAGTTATGATCTAATTTAATAAAAGAAATTCTCTTGCGTCTATCTGTTACACATCGTTTTCATGTACCTTACCTTTGCCCTGTCACCTCAAACTGTGGTTATGATTAGGGCCGTCTGACGGTATGGATGCTCGAATTGGGCATTGGCAGACGAATGAGTGACGAACCTTACGTGAAGATTTGTACGCAGTGGGGATCGAACCCACAATCATTAGACCGAATTGCTGATGACACACCATGGCACCAGCACGATTCAACCTCGTTTTTTTTTAACTCTATCGCAATCTTCATAATTCGAAAAATTGGTAAGAAACTGTGCAATGGTCTGGATATCTTCTCGTCTGAAAACATTTCGCAAGCACGTCGAGGTGCCCCCAAGACTGCAGGTCAGTGGTATGCGTTTGCTCGCGACATTTACTCGGCAGAAATGCTTCGGTGCGATATGCAAGTACAGATTTACTCCTAATATTGCTACTTTAACCATTTCTAATTCTATTTTTCCAGATCGGTGGCGACGGCCATGTAGTGGAAATTAACGAGACGTCATTGAAAATATAAGCAAAAGTACAATCGGGGCACCAAGCATCCCGATTACTGGGTCTTTGGAGGTGTGGACCGCTCTACAAAGAAATGGTTCGCTAACGTCACCTACGATGATCGCATGAAGCCAACGCTGTCACGCTGCGTTAAGAAATACATCAAGCCTGGGTAAGTTTACCGCAGTTATTCAATTTGTCACTGATCTAATTTTGCATTGTATTCTAGTACTTTGATAATTTCAGATCAATTTAAGTCGTACGTGACCGAAGTACTAACTGGCCCCCGCAAGGGCCACCTCCACACCTTGGAAAACAATCGCTACTTGCAGGGAATGCGGTATGCGCACCAGTGGGTGAACCACACGAAGAATTTCGTGGATCCAGTCACTGGTCCGTGTACCAACCGCATCGAGGGCGTTTGTGAGGTGAAGGTTAAAGCTCGCATGAAGAGCGAAAGAGGGATGAAGAAGGTCAAGGTGCCCAGCTTCCTCGACGAATGCCTTTGGCGGACGTGGTACTTCGACCAGGCAAAAAAAGACGAAGACTAGTGAGTTTTTCCATGGTCTCGTCATTGACATCAAGTGAAAGTGTCTTGTGTAGTTAGCGACTGCAACGGGGGTGTTATGTATACTCAGTATACGTAGTTGGGATTTGCTATCCGGAGTGTATACACGTGTGTGTGTGGGGGGGGGGGGCATTTACCTATGTGCCGCACTTCCTCAACGAGATTTGACAGTTTGCTTCCTGACAAATTTCTGACAAGTCCCACCATCAACGGGGTCGTTTTAAAGTACATGATTAGGTTGAACACATGTATGTACCCACTTACCACACCGTTCTTCATCGCGATGTCTGGCATGTACTACCGTCGATTTCGTGGCAATTTGGCACAGGCAAATGGTAAGAGTAAGTTCAACTGGGGTGCTCACAAATATCTATCGGGTGACTATAACATTTCAGCTTCGGCATCATTGAAATTCCAATGACACTATTATTACCACGTTAACTCGATGCGGGGACTACACGACTTGGCCTAAGTGTTATCTGTTTAACTTGGGCCTTAGGGCATTAGATCAAACGCCTGACTGTATCAGCGATGGAACCGAACGAGAAGCTATACCAATTCACGGCAAACAAGCTCACTAGATTACGGTATCTACATGCTGCATTAAATGCACGTATTCGTGCGATACATCTTTGAAAATAAGTCACGCACGTTAACGGGGCAGATGGACGCCTTAGCTCAAAGTGGTTTCAATGTAAACAAGGCCGCACAAATTCGCATCGCGCTCTGTCGACCTCTACATGAGGACATACTGAAGGTTCATGAGGTAGAATAATCTTACACGAAGCAACATTTGCTTTCAATCCTAAGTCGATGCTTGACCTGGTATTGGTCGACTTATTTTATGTTGTCGACTTATTACGCAAACCGTTATATTTTGCGACCGTTTAGTGGTCGACATATTGTGCAAAGCGTTGGTATACCGAGCGAGTCGCTCTGGTCCGACCCTATAATGAGAGTAGCGTAAGACCCGGTCCGGATTTGTAGCAGGATACGGCCACAATATCAAAAAGATGATGAACGTTGACCCAGTCGACATTCTACCGCACCAAGCTTATAGAATGCGTGTACCGCACTGTTTAGTTGAGAATACTAATCTGGTAACCACCGTTACTCCATCATGGTAATATCGTCTTACCATTTATTCTAGCGATGTTTGTTAATCACATTTTTAGAGCATGTTCCTGCAGTCGCCCAGTGAACACGCTAGACCAACAGTACTTCGTCGTGCAGCCGTCGACGAAAACCTCATTTTCAAACGAAAGCGTCAAACAAGAACATGTTCTACGCCACCGTTATAAAAACAACAAACAATTAGTGTGACGTTTGTCTAGCACATCTCTAGCTATGACATGGAAGGATTACTGTTGGACATCACCTCCAAATCAGAGTGAATCTTGTGCTCACGTCATTATAGTCGAAGTAGTGCGCCAATTCGATGCAATATATATAGGATCGATGCGGCTGCAGATTTTTCCCACTCGTGAATTCTCCTTCTCCTTGCCAAGCACTGCAACCAAAAATCCTGGTGCTGCCTCAAGCAGTAGTTCCGCGAGCTTCATGTATTCGGATTTTTCATCGAGTGGTAGTGCGCCTGAGATAAGTGCAAATAGCTCGGAAGTGCATGGCAGGTCTAAGCGAAAGCGTGCTAACAAGAAGAAGCGCTCCAGTAACAAGAAGCGCAGTCGGTCCGCAATTACGGACCTAGCCCTTGAAATACTGGTGCTGATGATAATGAACTATGACGGGCAATGATCGCGTTAACGTCTGCGGAACAAAACCAGTGGTCCATAGCGGCCCAAAACGTGGTATAAGACAGTTCATGTAGTTCTGCGAAGAAGCGTCGCTGGAACGAGCGCTGGCTCAAGGCCTAGGCTGGCATCGCTATCTTACTCAGTCCGTGTCGGGACAGTCGGCACATACGCCGGCATTTAAGCTGTGGTCTGCTTCAGCTTTTTCAAGACAGCGAGAAAGGGTATAAGGCTGGAAGTGCTGTCAAGAACGACATCCTGATCAAGCCGCGTTGTCTGCGCAGAAACTAGCTAAACGTGAGCGAGTTGACACGTATATCGACGCTGTTATTACTAGAAGCTCTCGCCGCGCTTGGTCACCCTCTTCTAGATGTTAAACTTGCTTGTCTTCTTCTCACAAATACCCTTGAAGCATTTCCGGAATCAGTTGGAGCAATAGTGAAAGTCATGTAGTTTGAAGTCAGCCAAGTTCTTGGGCGATTGTTGGCATGGGAACAGGAGGCCAATATGCGACTTCCACTAATTGGTCATGTGGCTCAAAGCTGTAGCAATGCTACAAGTTACCAATCAACTGTAGATGCAGTTTTACGATTTTCGACAGGAGGAAATAACGGTCATGGCCACCACCTGTATCAAGACAATGAGAAACAATAGTGGGCAATTTCTGCAGATACAAGTGGAATTCTATCTTATAGCGCAGGAGTGAATCGATATAAGCCGTTCGCCGCACAATGGTAGAATTGCGGTCGACTGATGAAATTGCCGCGGCTATCTCATCTGGGATCCTTGATCTTCTCACAGTGGTACCTGAGTAGAAGCTGCGCAGAAAAGGGATACCCTTTGTCATGAGAAATTATACGGTCTTGCAGGATAACCAGACCTCGGAAAAAAATATTTGCGGAACTGCAATTATTGTGATTTATTAACCCGTTCGTTCCCAAAAAAATACATTATGTACGGTTTAGCAGGTTCGATACTGAGATCAAGTTGTTTTGATAACGCTATTTTTGGCTGACCGACGGGTCGCCAGCACAATTTCTGCCAATTAGCACGCGCACCCACAACAAATATTCTGTGGTTTTATTGTGTCTCGTACAGTACTATGGTTCGTATCATACTACAGCGCAGATCGCTGCCATCAAAGTCCTGCTTGTGGGTTTTGCCGACATTGACGACGGAACCGTGCTGGTCGGGCACGAGAAACACCCAGGGTGGAGGTACTCTGAACTGCGGCACTCCCAGTAACTTGTGCTCAGTCTCTATTAATCGTGTCCCTTGCTACGACATGACCCGGTCCGTTACGACAGATGCACGGTGACGTGGGCCACGAAGCTGCCGTCGTCGAGCTCGTCGTTGCTGGCCTACGCTACCTCAACTGTGGCTAAGAAGGTCTACCTGCTTTACAGGTATCCACTCTCCGAGCGTCTCGCATACGACGCCTTGAACTGAGCCGTGTACGTCGGTTGCGCGTTGTTCGTCGCGTAAGACAGCTCCATCAGCACCCACCACGGCGACCAGATGAAGGATGTATACTCTACCGTATCGGCCATGGATTCCTTTGAGTGGGGCGGCTCACGGTTACGAACATGTTACGCTCGATAACCGCATGACTACAAGATGATCTCAGTTCAGAGGGTTTTGTTTTCAATACAACATACTATAGACATCTTAGGTCTAAAGTAAAGGAACTGGCTTCACCATACAAAGTATAGTATATTTGGTCCACTTACGATCTTACACACTTCTAAAAGGTCGCAGCTACGAACAATGAGCACCGAGGTGAGAGCGTCCAAGCGTCTGCGCACGGCCGCCAACCTCCATGCTACCAGCGCTACATGCTCCAAAGGTATTTTACCGTCTGTCGGGGCAATGATAGCGTAGCTAAATTTTTGGGTCTCTTTGTTTGCTAAACAGACAATCCGGTGGATTTCAGGGTTATTTGGAAGTCATTACGCCGTACCGGTTGGACATCTAAGCCGCCGTCGACGCGGAGTTTGGATAACCTCTATCGCTACGTTCGTCCAGGAGGTGATCCGAATGGTACGGATGGACAAGACTATTTTTTGGGAGAAAAAGCTCTGGTAGATCACTTTAACGCCGAGCATGGAGCGGCTTTGGCTGCATCAGGGAGTGTGGAGAGCGAAGCTGACACTAGCAGCACAGCGATCAGTTGCCTGGCGAAGGTGGGATTCGCGCTTACAGTTCAGGATGATTGCCTGGTGCAACTTTTACTTCATCTTGATCGCGAAGACTCTTCCCGCTAGCCCCAACAAGTGCTAGGAGGTCGTGCCAAAGATGATGGTGAAGACGATCATATTCATGGCTTGTACGGCGGGTTGCGCCAGTACGTGAACTGCTGCTTCTTGGTGAGCGCGCGGAACTGGTCCCAGAAGCCCGTAGGGAGGAGGTACCTGAAATTTCGGATTTCACTTGCTTCTGCCGTCTCGAGAAGCTCAAGTCGATGGCTCCCTCTATCATTCACAGCAATCGCCGACTTTTGCTTTGGTGGTGATCTCAGGTGATGTCTCTGTTCCCACCCTCTTGTGTGATAGTATCCAATGAAGAGAACAACCAGAGCTGGCGTTGTAGTAATAGCTAGATAGCTATAGCCTGCAAATATCAATATTTTATGTTTTTTACTACGTAATACGCTACTTTACTAGTTCTAGCTGGTAGTCTTTTCCGTTGACTTTGCTCTGAGGAATGGTGCTTGGACTTTATAAATTGAAGAACTACGCATCGAGCGGCTTTCCAGGTTGTAGACGCACTTCGGAAGATAATAGCCATGATACTTCTGCCAACATGGCCACGATGTCTCCTGACAAGGATGTGGTTTCGTTGAGTCAATTGGATACGTGCTTACACAAGGCTACTTTGTGTTGGTGACAAAGGGATATGCTTTTGGCGACCTCCCGATTCTGAGTGAGATTTATGAATGGCTATTGGGTACATTCGAATGGACCAAACATCTTGTGGATTGTATGAAAGTAAGATCCGAATCAAAACATATGTGTTTGACTATTGGGGGTGTAGTTTCGTTCACCATACTCAAAACAGCGGTCACCAGTCTTCAAGACTGTGTTGGAGTTGCGTTGAAGCAGTGAGATCGTGGATAGTCGTCGAGATGCCGATACATAAAGGTAAAAAGAAAGGTGATTTTACCAAAGGGTTCGATATACACTCACGTGTGCGCTGGGTATCCAACCGCAGAGAGGTTTCTTGCTAGCGACGGACACAAATGTATTCCAAGACAAATATTGAAGAGGTTGGTACAGTATTATTATCTTGACACTATCGCTAATTATTGAAGCTGACCTTCATGCATGCAGCCCTGGTCCATCTTTTTTATTACTTGTTGGGAAGAGTAAAAACTACTTAAATGTCCGGAACAGATTCGCGAAGCTGAGTTCGGTTCGTCTGGAGATGTAGATTGACTTCGTTGCAGCTTTACCCGTCAAAGAGACGATGGATCTGTCCTACGCGCTTTTCTCTACACGAATGAAATGCTATGCCGGAACCATAGGCCGATACCGCACGTTTCTGGATGAGCACATCGAGCGGTATATTGCAATGCAGAATTACCCGCGGCGTTGTTGAACGCTATCAGCTTCAAGGCCCCCGCTTAGAGAAGAAATACGGATTTATTATCCGCATGATGGAGACGTTGAACGTTGTCGATGCCACCACAGACAAACTAAAAACGAATTCGCACTTTCGAGTATGTAAGTGCGACAAGTGTGCTTACTACCGCTCTGCTGACTGGTCTCGCGAGCAACCTGCCCATTTACAACCAAGGACTCTCAAACCCAGGAAATTTTTCTTCCACCGTAGCTAAGCTAATGAAAATGGATTGCGTAAAATAATTTGGTGTTTCGATAATGATTCGTCTAGATCGCCAAAGACTTAGGGTGAACCGATAACAACTGGAGCTACAATACATGTAACAACATCATCATCAATGCCAGCGTGAACGTCAGCGGTAGCGAGAACGCCAATGGAAACAGAAACTCGAATGGCAGTGGAACTCTACCGACTGCGCAAGCTCCAGTGGTTGCGAGAACGCCAATGGCAACAGGAACTGGAACTCGAATGGCAGCGGAACTCTACCGATAGCGGGAACGCCCATTAAGTTAGATATTGAATGGCCCGCACAGGCTGCCGTCGTGACCTTCATCGCACGTCAAAGTAGCTTTAGCTTCGTGTCTGTACTCTTTGTCTACAGACACACGTCCAGTACACGCGTAGAAGCAACTACACGTAATGTCCCCGAAGTGTCGCCAGCTCTCACTGTGAACTCCCGCCGTGTTCATCACGGTACTACTGCTAGTGGCAATGTTACAATAGCTAGTGGCAATGTTACGGAAGCAATCGGAGGCATGGCAATTTTCGTCGAATCATGGTGCTGCTTTCAAACCATACATCAGGTATGATTCAACCTGACAATGAATTAAAAAATCGCTAAGTACGAAAAAATCCTCGGAAACCTTATTATTTTAAACCTTACTTCATGTACGGTTTTAGAGATTTGACTTAATTAAAGTATGTGAGGCTTAAAATAGAAATGTATGGGGATGACGATAGGGTTAAAATAGGTATTATTGCCATCAACAGAATCCAGTACAGCAATTAGCAGAATCCGGAAGCCCTTCCGGAAGGCCCACATACAGAATCACATATGCATGCCGGAAAAACAGGCCCTCCTCGTCAACATCATTATTTATTCCGGACGAGAGTGTATAGGGTGGATTTGACGTGATTTTTGTATGCAAATAGAATGTCTCACAATTTGTATGCTAAGAGGCACATGCCATTCATTTCCCCCATTCAGCATTCAAGACCCCACGCAAGAGTTCAAGCCACGGGTAGGTTCCGCTGCCTGTCGTCGTTGTTTCGCGCCCGCGTAGCTAAGGGGTAGAGCGGGAGGCACCTCCTCGAGGCCGCTGGTTCGAGTCCAGACGTGGGCAAGCTGATCAACCTTGATCTGTGCTGTGTCGTGGTGTGTGGTGTGTTTGAATGCGCAGGCTGGCAACGCAAGGTCGGAAGCGGTCCATTGGTGCGATACAGACATGCAGGAGTCGACGACGGAGCCATTAGTGACCAGCCCCAGGAACTGCGTTGCAAGCGCTTGGTACACAGCCGGATGTGACGACCGCAGCGCGCGCCATCGCTTTCGGAGAGTCGATTCTTTGGATGTCGGCTTTTTGCCGTCCAATTTGTGGAGACGCTCATTCGCTGTATGATCCATCGACACGGCCAAGGTCCAGACTGCGTGCTTCCAGGCGTCATGCGCGACTTTTTATCGGAGTGTGTCGGCTGTGCTGGGATCTGGCATGGCGCTTGGTAAAACACCTTCATGATATTCACTGCGGCTTTAGAATCGGCACGTTTATTCTACTCTTTTTTGCCTTTGACCGTTTCCCAGATGCGATGAAGTTACCAGTTCAAGAAGCTGCCAGCCAGTGTTGATGCCGTCGCAGGTGCTGCTACCGCAGGCACGGCTTGCCCAGGCCCATCAGTTGAGGAACCAGGAGCCGATTCAGCCTCTATTGTCCGGGCTGCAACAGCAGCGACAGCATCTTCAATGCGGGCAATGCGATCGTTGATTGATGTCAGCTGAGCCAGCACATTCTCCAACGTAGACGACAGCAGTGACTCGCTACCAGTGGCGGTGCGGCTAAGCTGCGAGTGATTCGTGGTGCGCCAGCGAGCCGCCAAGCGCAAGCCCCATTCACAGAACGTGCTTGTTGAGATATGGCAGCCAAGCGCTGCATTGGTGGAAGCAATACCTCGCTCTAGCTCGTACAGGTAACGTGATACGTGCGATGGCGACGACACTGTGTATTTTATGGTGGCTAACACTGTTTCCATGTGCATGAGCAGCACTGCAAAGGTCACGTTGGCCACTTCAACAGATACATTTAGCCGAGGATCCAGTGAGCCGAGGACGTGCTGGTAGAGCTGATTTCGCAGCGTGATAACTTGCCCAAACTTCGCGAGCGTGAGACGCTCATGCAGGTCTTCAATGTTTTGCGTTGCTTCAGGTAAGCCGGGCGACTCATATCCCGCAAAAACGTTTGCTACACTTTGATCCTCACCAGTCGTTGTTCCAATGTATGCAAACGCTTTAGTCAACGAGTCCAACAGCCACGCGCCTTGAGTTGATATTCACTGGAGCGCAAGCTTCGGAGACGCGTTAGCATATGCAGCAGCTCCACGCCACAAGGAATAGCTAGTCATGTTGGGCGTCACTTCCTGCCGCGTTTCCTGCGGTATCTCCCTCAAGCAATCACGCAGAACTTCGGTAACGTAACCTGCAATATTCGGACGTTTGCGTTCACGTCTTAACGGCTGTTCACTTTCTTTTTCTACATCGTGTTGCAGGCTCTCCCAGAATATTACAGTTTCTTCCTGCGTGTACGTCTGGCTGCCAGGAAGATCGGACACCGCGTACCGAGGAACCAGCGGAAATAGGTACTCGGACGGCTCATCGTAACAGACAAAAAGCATGCCGAATGCATGGAGCAGGCATTGATCTCAGCGTTCTGCAGACTTGTAAATAGAGACACCCTGTACGACTGAGGTTTTAATTCTCGCAATATGAAGAAATAGTTCGCCAGAAGCTGTCACTGATAGTTGTTGCTTTCTTTCAACGCACGTGTCAATCGCTCTACCAAATGTGTGCCACATCATCGTAAGCAGAGCTCCGTCACGAATGTTCTTGAGCCCAGTGGAAACATCAGCATGGACAAATAAATGGTCCACTAGCAAGGATAGGTCGTTTACAGTACAGCCAGGGGCATCATTTGTCTGTACATTCGTACGCAAATTTCGTTCATCAATCGCACTCGTCATCTTGTAACGAATTTTAGCGATACGCTTCGAGTCTTAAGGCGAATCACTGTAGCGTTCTCTTACCAAATTTACCACCTGAGAGAAGTACCCGAGGGCAGTTGCCTTGGCTAGATAACCATCAGCAGCACGAGACTTGCTACTCTTTTTGGTCTGTAGGAAAATGGAGAAAGCTGTTAAAAGTGAGTAAAAGTTCTGCATTGGCAGGCTAGTAGTTGCTACAAGATATGCATGCATTTTATCGAGCGCATCACTGTTTAGGTCTGCCGAGCACAAAAACTCGCTGAACACCTTCACAGCAGCCACTTTTTGCCGGTGGTGCCAGCGGGAGTGTCGAGGCCACGAGGCCCTCTTCATAGTAAATTCTGAAGTTAAGGTGTCTTGTGCACAGCACTTCAATCTATATTTATCGATGTTGGTTTCCGGCAATAGTTGTATTTATCCGATTAATCCAAAAGCATATTTGTTTTAGTATAGGAACTTATTTTGGCGTTCTTAAAAATGACGGACACTTCCGGAAAAAAGTCGGAATAATTTACCCCTACGCACAACGGACTGTGATTGGTGTAAATATTAGTTTTTTGCTTCTAATTGGTTGCAAACCGCATAAATTACTACAAAGGGCTGGGGTCTCCGTCACAAAAAGACTATCCTACAATCATATATTACAGGAATTATTGCAATTCAATAATGGGTCAGAAAAAAAAGTCACTCCAACCAACTTTCGGTTGAACGGTTCAAGCAAACCCGGAGCCGCACGACAGTTCAAAGGCGGTTTATATATGCATAAGAAAATGCCGAGTGGCTCTGCAAGCTTCGTTCAACCTTGTGGCTCAATATATGTAGCCGTTAGCCGCAACAGACACTTACTACTCATTTTAAAACTTGAACCATGGTGGCGGGCCGTGACCTCAGCGCCTTCTTCTTCAAGCCTCAAAGCGAAGGGCTTCATCGGTGCAAGCTTTGCGGTATGGATCGAAAGCAACTTCCCGGGGCAGGGTACTCTAACCTTCTATAACACCTGAGGAGCCTTTCGTGCTCAGCACGACACTCTTAAAACACCAAGGGAAACAATAAATCGTATCCTAGGCATCAATGCCACAATGGCGGATGCTTGCACCTAGTCCTTTTTCAGTAATGCATGAGCCATCTTAAAAGTAGGGTGCCTGCCTTGAGCCACCAGGTAGTGATTTTAGTGCGTTCCATGAAGTGATTTCACCTCCCATTGTTCGCCTGTCATTTTATTCACATGCTTGACAGCAAGATGCAATTGCTTCGTTGCACCACCCAAAACCCGAATATCCGCTTGCAAATCTCCTTCCTGAGATGCATCGTACATATGACCGAAAATTGGGTAAAAGTAGAGAGAGCTTACTTCGTCCAGCGCGCCATTTAGCTTATCATCGGATATTTTAGTCCTACCGATAACGTAACCTTCATTCTAGAACTTGGTTAACTGTACAGAGTCCATTGATATTGAATAGCAGCAGCACGACAAGCTTCCGGGTGATATGAGCAGCAGCACGGGAGAATTGAGCAGGCTTTCGAGTCGTATGAGCACTGAAGAAGGCACTGTCGAAAGGGTTTTTGACGGTTTCTGGCAAGAGACGTCGGAGTGCGCTAAGTTCTGAAGGTGACTGTCGAGCCAATTAATTTAGGAAAGAATTTTGAGATGAGCTGCTCCAACCTGAAGCGGTTGGTGGTGGCTCAAACGCTTAGCAAGCCAGTGCCAAATGAAGGGCTGCTTGTTGTGCATTGGCATCACTTCCGCGTGGATTATTACGACACCTGTTGTTGCTTTTTCATATTTTCTCTTCGTGCTACCACTGATTCAGCTTCAACTTTCACGATATATCGAGAATTCAAACGCACATTGCAGATACACTGACGTGCAGCAAAACAAAAAAACGCTCAGACAACAGCGAGAGCGCCGTCAGCAAAAAAAAATGCGGCTGCTCATTAAAAATGGCTCTGCTGGCTGCGGTGCGTCTTCCCACATCATCACACCTAACGAGACAGCAAAAAACATGCTAAGTGTGTAGCCTCCGTGGTATTGTACCTGCCAACAAGGCAAGATACGGTTGCACTAGATGTGAGCGTGGCTTTCATGTACCATGCATAAGTGTCTATCATTGTGAGAGTGGCCTGAACACTGGCGAGCCGTAACTGAACTATACATTAGAGGCACGCGCGCCAGCGAACTATCTTGTTGCTGACGTAATAGCAAAAACGATTACGCCAGTTAGCGAGCTGAAGCTACGGCAAAATGAATCACAACACACACAATACACTGTCTTGTCTTGCCTGGTCATAGCTGTAGACGATTCTTCGTTGCACATGGCAACCCGATAATAATGTCACCCGTAGCTTTCCAGACTAAATCTCGCCCTGTTTTGCACGTTTCAAACGAGTTTGTGACATCACCTACCCCATGTCGTTGCTAAACTGTGTAAACGCATATCTTGGAAATACCAATGAAATCCTATCACTCATCGTTTTGCGATTGGCTATCTCAGAATTATGTACAATTTGGACTCCAAAAACTAGTATAAAACATATATGATACAACCAAGTCGCTCAATATTGTATATGTATTCCTACATTTTATGACCACCTACTATGACACCTATCCATGCTGTCCGGTAACACCGATCCATACTGTCACTTGACGCAGACCCGTTCGTTACGCGTATCAAAATACATTTTATTTACTCAGAACATTTGCTTAATCAGCCAAATTCTAACAGCGCTGCCAAGCTAGTGAAAGTGCCGGTCAGTTAAGAATTGGGCGGCCTCGAGGTGGATCTACTTCTACCATTGCTTCAGCAACTTCTTCGGCTAAACATATCTTTCTTTTTCTCTGGCTCCGATTGAATTACAGTCGACGCGAGGTATAGGAACCGAAGCGTACATACAACGCGAAGTACAAGTGAACACACTAAACATGCTTGTTAGTAATACTTGCACGGGCATGTACGCTCGCGAACATTTCACAGCCCAGCCAGCTTCCGGTTGCCCATCTCGTTCTATTCAGGCATTGTTGATGCCCTTCTGCGCGCATATTTCAATGATCTCAACAGTTTTCTTTCGAGGCCTCACGTAGATTCGAGGCGCCGGTTGAACTCGCACTAGTACGTAGTCGCATATACCAGGATCATTATCGGCGCAATTTAGAGCCGGCATTTTTTCGATCAATATCGATTTCCTCAGCTCCGTTGCGCGTCGGCGTAGGTTAGCTGTGGATCTTGCATTTTTCGCTTCGCAAGTATAGATCAAAAAAGAGACTCAACGAGCTAACTGCGATAAAAGCAAGCCATTTTCATACACATACGAAGTGTGTACACCTTCTTGATAGTTGCATTGAACGTCTTGACTGGATTGTTAGTCGTTGCGAATGCAAGCGGTGTTCGGAAGCATTGCCACGTAGCGAAAGGTCCAGTTAGCAATTGGCGGTAGAAGTAGCGACCAAACACGGCAACATTGGGTCAGCCATCCACCGGCGCACATCCATAGTCTTTTAAGCGTGGTGTTCTGACGTAGCTTAATGCATGCCGTATACATCCGCAGCTACTAAATCGATTTTTCCTGGTGTCAAGCTTTGTCGTGTTCATAGAGTTCTGGTCATAATTTTATGTGGGTCAGGTTTTTTTTTAAATACTGGTCAATTTGGGCCGAAATGGGCTAAAAACGTGTAGATTGACTATTCAAACAAAGGGCTATCGGAGCATACAACATTTTTGGTCAGGTGATTCGTGGTTGTGAAGATACAGAAGTGACCATCACTCTAACACTGGTCAAAAGTCTCTGTTTATCATGTGCACATCAAACCTTGATATCGACAGTATTTCTCCATTTTGTTTTTTAAAACACGACGCCGCTATATATACATATATATAGTACGAAATTAAATGTACCGTTAATTGGGTACTTTCATCAATAAGAACTCGTTACAACGCGTCGGGGTGTGCCTAAGTCCGAGCGTTACATCGTAAGTATCCCCTTTATGAGGTGCATGTTACGTCTGTCGCTGGCCATCTCGGTCGTAAGAAGGTCTATGGCTCGGTGAGCAAGATGTATTAGTCGCTTAAGATGTACAAGTAAGCAAGCGCTTATATATATATATATGCGTACATGTGAGAGATGTCAACAGACCAAGTCCGCGCCGCATGCAGCTGCGCCGTTGGCGAGTTTGCCAGCCCCTTCGGGATGTTTGGCCTTCCCAAGGATATGGCGGTCAACACAGGTGTCGTGGTCTTTGTTGACCGACTGAGCAAGATGACTCATCTTTCGGCTGTGCCGGACACCGTTGACGGTGAAGATACAGCTAAGCTGTTCTTAGACAGAGTCTTTCGCCAACATGGCTTGCCTGAGGTAATTGTCTCAGATAGAGACCCTCGATTTACAACGAAGTTCTGGACGTCCTTGTTCAGGGTGCTCGGCAGTAAGTTGGACATGTCCACGGCGGATAATCCGCAGACCGATGGTCAAACTGAACGCACGAATCGCGTTGTGGAGGGTATCATCCGAAGCGTCTGCGCTGAAGCGCCCGCGACGCTGGAGCGAGATGCTCCCCCTTGTTGAGTTCACTATGAACAGCGCGGTGCATGCCTCGACAGGCTTCACTCCGTTCTATGTGAACGGTTTGGCCGACCCTCGCGTCCCTCTAACGCCGCTACGGTGTGGCTCTAGGGAGGGTTAGCCGATCGGCTTGCTGATGTCAGCCCAGTTGCGGTTCGCAAGCAAGTCGATGACTTTGTTTCTTTAAGACTGAGCGTCATGTGCCAAGTGCGCGACGCGATGGCTGAAAGCCAGGATCTCCAAAAGGAGTATGCAGATGCCAAAGGTAGAAAGAATATGGAACGGTTTGAGGTCGGAGATATTGTTTTATTAAACGCAAAAAAACTTCCTTACGCATGCAGCGTCTGCGGTCTTTAAGACCATATTGAGACCTAGGTTCATTGGACCGTTCAAGGTCGTGGCCAAGAAAGGCCTTGCGTGCACGCTCATTCTTCCGAAGAAGATGCGTACGCACCCGGTATTTTACGTGGGCTTGCTTCAGCCACACCGGGACCATGCTCGTGAGCTCTGAGGCGCTAGCGCCGGGTCGGACAAGGGCTGCGAAGCAGCGAGAGAGTGGGAGGCAGCAGGAGGCTGCGAGACAGCAGGGTGCTGAGGCCCAGATCCAGAGTCCGAGGACGCCGAAGTCTGCGGAGCAGCGGGAAGCTGCACAGCCATGGGAGGCTGCAGACCCACAGGACGGAAGGCTGCAAGGCAGCGGGTGGCAGAGCCATCAAAGGTGGCATTGTCACAGGACGAGAGCCGTACGGCTGCATCCGGGCCAACAGGTCGAGTTGACCCTGTAGTTGAGCAACCTGACGCTCAAGGTCTACGACCCGCTGCTGCATCGCCTGAGGCGATCAACACGGCGCTCGACATCCTTGAGGTGGTTCGCTAAGCGATGAGAGGATTCGGCCGACGTTAGCGACGTAGTCGTTCATCGAATGCACACGAGTCTGCAAGCGGAGCAGCTCGTGACTACTCGCAGCGCGAGCGTCCAGCGGTCGCTCGCGCTGTCTATCATGTGGAGAGCCTGATGGCGCGACGCCGGCGCCAGGGCCGTACTTAGTATCTGGTGAAGTGGCGAGGTTATCCTTATTCACAGAACTCGGGGGCGTTCGAGGTGCCACCGTGGCAGGACTGCCCTGACGCCGTTGGCGCTTATGATCGGGATCACCCGGTTACGGATCGCCCTAAGGGCGCACGACGGGGTCGCCGGGCGCCACGCGCTTTCCAGTGCTAGGGTGAGATGACGACAGGACAAAAGCCGAGCTCAGGCTTTGACCAGTGGCTGTAGCAGTCGATCCATGACTATGGGTAGGGTTGCTCACATCAGGAGCTGGAGGCTGGGGTGCCTCGTAGCGCGAGGGACGTGGAACGCCGTTTGGCTTGTCGCTTCGCGAAGAAGAAGCGCAAGCGCCGCTCTAGGCGGATATCTGTTTCCGAGAAACTAGTTTGGAGAGCATTATAGGAGTGGAGCCGTCGGGCTAACTCCACCCAGTTTTGAAACTGCGCTTCATAAGCGACAGTAGTTTCAAATTCAGAGAGGACCACCGGCATTGTCCGCATGGACGGCACGGCCTCGCCGTGGAGTTGCTGGCGTAGCCGTTCGAGGTACTCAGCGGGAGTAGAGACTTGCGGAGTTAGGTATCGCTCACGGAACGTTTGTCGTTGGAAGACTTCGTCCGTCGTCCCGGGGCCGGGTATACGTGTCCAGGGGCTGCTGGGCAGCGCGTCGAACGACCTCGGCTGGAGAGAGACGGTCATAACCGTAGTCGCGACGCAACATGGCCACAATGGGGCGGGCTACAGGTCTGTTGGACCGGTGGTGAGATGCAGCCACAAGCTGCCAGCTTTGAGCGCCGTCCAGGTCGTTGGAGATCACACCTGGCTCAGGGAGCTCGTCCTCGTACCTCGAAGAGAAAGGTGGCGCGTTGCGCAGGGCGTTCGAGGAAACATCACGGTTCGGGAACGGGCTGGAAGGCCTCGAAGAGGCAGCCTCCTGGAGCGTGGGAGTCTCATCTTCATCGTCAGGGACGATCTCGCCTTTCTCCAGCTCGTCGAGCCAGGCGCCTTGACTCATACGCGATGTCGTTGGCTCGGGAGAGCTCGGAGCTTCGCTCCCACCCGGATGTTGGCTCGCGGAGCCGGGGCCATTACGTCGTCGATGTTCACTGTGGTACTGTTGTACACTGAGCCGCTGGGGAGCAGCCTCTGATGGCCTGTGACCTGTGGGGAGTGTGGGCTGCCGTGCGCTGGGGCGCTGTCGCCAGGTGACGGGGGCGTTTGGCCGGGTGGCCGCGGAAGCGACGTAACGGCCGATGGCCCGCGCGTGAGGTTGAGCATTTGGAATGCAGTTTCGGTAATGAGCTGTGAGAGCCGAAGTTCTTTGAACTTGTTATGAGGTAATGCGGGAGGGGGGTAACGGGGTTACACAGATTTATACCTAATGTGTTCCACACATGGATACACTTTGTGTAAGGTATATATTTGATATAAAACCATGGGTGTGGCTGAGAGCCACACGTTATGCATTTGAAGTAAGATTTCACTTGGTTTTACTATGCTATATAGTTAAATACATACTTTATCATGTTAGCAGCTAGCCGCAATAAAAGATAAATAAACAGTTTGGATTTAGAATCAAAAGTGTTAAAACTCCTTTTATTAAGTTCGTTGTCAGTAGGTGCCTCATGAGTAAATAGTAATAAACAGAATGTATAGATAAATGGAATTCGTCGTGCAACTTGCACGTCGAATATATTATGCTGTTTGGTAGTATATTATGATTTTATTTTTAAGGGTCACTTACACTTACAAGTCGAAGCGATGGAAGTACTTGATGCTCGTGTGGATGAGGCCCTTGGAAATACTACTGCTGGTGCGACAAAGTATGTGTATCTCCGAGCTCTTACTCGTTTTATCAAGTGGCTTTACGATTCCTCATTATTGTATCACAGTTCCTACTTGCGCGCTGAGTTACCTCCAAATCATTTATTATTTATGACGCCTTTGTTTTCAACATCCGATCAAAATCAACTTGGCTGGTTGCGTCAGCGCATATTCTGCCGGAATTATCAAGAAAACGATCCCATAACACAATCTGGTATTCCGCCTCATGTCGGAATTATGGTCACCTTAGCTCTGTATAAGGCAGAAGTTGACAAAACGCACTAAAGTATTGCGGAGACTATTGAACGCATACTTCAACGGCACATACATGGGTCCATAATGGCACTGGGGGCTTTGGAATCGGCGTTCGAAGCCGTTCTTGCGTGTTCAACGCTCTCAGTCATGGATGAAGTCGCTACAGCGGTTGCGCAAGATCCTGCTACTGGTGCCAGCTTGGTGACCCCACAGTGTGAACTCTACATGTGGGCTGGCAGTTTCCATCGCGTCCCGAGAGATTTTACGCTCCCTTCTGGAACGCTTCGTATAGCGTGGCAGCACTGGTGCGCAGGACAGCCACCTCTGCGGGTTTTGTTAAAGCACGACATGTCCAGTAGAACAATGGAAGTTCGCCTAGCTGAGCTTCAAAGGCTGATGAAGCATATCGAGTCGTAATTATCTAACGACGAAATTCACCGAGCCTACAGCTCTTTGAACTCGGCTGGAATTCTCTTTACCCAGGTTGTTACCCGTCTTCCTTTCTCTTCATCGTCGAGCAAAGGTAGGGGAAGAAGGTTGGACCAGCTATCGTGGAAGACGCTAGCAAGAGAAGTGAAAAGCCAAAATACCCGATAAATAGTATCGACAATGCTACTACATAATCAAAGAGACATAATTGTTATTTTTTTTTGTTTTTTTTTTCCTTTCAAAAACAAAACAAAATACGCGTCGTGCAGTTTGCACGAAGATATCTGCTATAATTTTCATTATAGCGAATATACTTGGTCTTTGTATAGATGAAATATTTGCATTCAGGAAATTCACCGTGCACACTGCACGACGATTGACATACAAATCGGTATATTTGAACGGCGAATTCTTGAGAAGTTTAATTTTCAAGACTCAAAACCAAAGTAGTAGTAGAAGTAGTAGTAGTAGTAGTAGTAGTAGCAGTAGCAGTTGTAGTAGTTGTAGTAGCAGTTGTAGTAGTTGTAGTAGTAGTAGTAGTACCAGTAGTAGTAGTAGTAGTAGTAGTAGTAGTAGTAGTAGTAGTAGTACCAGTAATAGTAGTAGTAGTAGTACCAGTAGTAGTACATGTACCAGTAGTGAGTAGAGAAACCTAAAAAAAATTAAAAATGAGTTCGCCTGGCGATGCTTCTACAACGTATGCAGATGCGCGTGTTTGCTCTGTGGACAGTGGATTGTTCCCTGGAAGCACAGTCCTATCCGAATGCACCCAGGAGGTAGGGTATGTGACAACAAAGGTTGTGTTCCTGACTGTCAACGACGTGTACGAGCTGGTCCCCGACGCCAACGGTGTGGGTGGAGTCGCCGAGCTTGCTACAATGCTTCGAGTCACTAAGAAGAGGGTCCCACGTGACACACACGTGATCTTGACACTGAATGGCGATTTTTTGTGGCGTTCGGAGCTGGATCGCAAGGACAAAGGGTTTGTCATTCCTAGTAGCTTTCATGCATGAGGTGAGACGAGGATTAACTGTAATCTGCCACCGTGTTATGATAGTGCTATGATGATAAAAATGCTGAATGCTATTGGCATCGAATACGTGGTGGTGGGTAATCACGAGTTCGATTTTGGGGCGGAACACCTGAGCGACTTGTTAGCGGACGCCAACTTTACGTGCTTCGGATCGAATGCAAGGTGTGCAAGCAACGGAGAGCTGTATCCTGGGTTGGTCGATACTTGTGTGGTTCCATTGAGCAATGGACTTCGCCTTGGATTATTCGGGGTAGTGACGACTGTCACTGGGAAGGATCCATTTGCTGGTCCGAGTGTCGCTTTTGAAGATGAAATACCTCATGCGCGTCGGTGCGTTGAACAGCTAAAAGCGCAAGGAGCACACGCTATTGTGGCACTGACGCATTTTAAGATGGCAGGTGATGCACGCCTTGCGATGCAGGTGCCGGGCATCAACCTCATTCTTGGAGGTCATGACCATTTCCCAGTGACTTGTACTGCCGGTGTTGATACACTCATTCACAAGTCGGGCATGGATGCGCTTTGGTTAGGTGCTGTGGAGATGACGTTGACCACACCGATTGCGACTAATGTAGTTGAAGGCCGAACAGCTCGGGTGCAAGTTGGATTCCAGTGGCAAATGCTGTTGAATCGAGGATTTCAAGCAGAGCCAGCGTGTTTGGCGATCCTGAATAAATATGTTCATGATGTAGAGCAAGAGGAGCTTGCATCAGGAAAGCTCGAGCCGCTCTGCACGTCACTGACCGCTTTAGATGGGCGTCGCACCACATGCCGCACACAAGAAAGCAACATTGGCAACCTTGTTGCAGACTCATTGCGCGAAGGATTGGGAGCCGACATTGGTCTTGTGAATGCAGGATACATCAAAGGCGACAAACTGAATAACCCTGGTCTAGTGATCACTCGAAAGTGGCTTGAGAAGTATCTACCACTGGTGAAGTCTACAGTAGTCGTGGAACTATCCATGGGCAAGCTAAAGGAGGCGCTGACGTACTGGTTGCGTCGTTATCCTGCTATGAGTTCATCACATCCTCACGTTTCTGGTCTTCGTGTCGTCTACAACGTCACAGATCCTACTTTACCAGTTATTTCTACTATTGTGTTGGTCAAGGAGAATTATGAAAATGGTTGTGAGAGTGTTGGGATTGACGCTGAAGAAGAAGATGTGATGGATCGATTGGTTACAGTCGCACTGCCGATGGTGAGCAATTTGGACGGATGGCATTTCTTCGGTGATGCTCGGCAACTACGGTCAGGGCCACTTGTGCGCGATCTGGTGGAGACATTTGTCAGTCAACGGCTTCAGATTAACTACCCTCCGAAAGAGGGGCGGCTGTGTGTCATTCTACCGCCTCCTCCACAACACGTATCTACTAAAGCATCAGCCTTGTAACTTTCTAAAAGCCCCGCCCAGGCAGCAGTTAAATAGACAGTCATTTGCATTAGCAGTACACAAGATCGAAAATTCTATGGGTCAAAAACAGTATTTTCAGGACGATCAATTCCTGTAACACTTTGTCAGCACGCTATCATGCCGATGCCTTCTCCAACCTATCTGCAAGCATCTTGACTAAACGGTGGTCCTTGCCATGAGTGATCCGCAGGATGCGCTGCGCCTCAGCCAGGTGCTCCGACGACTTCGCGTTGCTATTTCCTGCTCCTGTTCCTGCCTGTGCTTGCTGGCTGTACAGATCGCCCAAGGTAAAAAGGTGAAGACCAGTCATCGGGTGGTTGGAGTTGTAGACGCGTCGATAGAATTCCAGCATGCGTTCTCCATAACCAATTGCTTCTTCCACGCTCCCACGTTCCATTTCGGCGCTAAAAAGAGTCGATAGCGTCTGCAATCGCGCAGTGCTGTTGCGGTGGAGAATCATACTCTGCCGTTCTTCCAGTTTCTGGAGTGCATCAATGCACTGTTGCTGCTGCTTTGCAAGGTCGGCTATGTTGGCTACATCACGTGTGGCGTCGCTGACTTCCTTAAGTGCCTGCTCCACCTCGTTTTGGCGTCCCGGCGTCCACTGCGCCTGGGGAATACCGTCAACATCAGCATCGAGGAAAGCGTCCAGACTACCAGGCCCCTGCAGTGGTTGTGAGCAGCGAGTACATTCGCAATTGAAATGGTACTTGCGTTGGAGTCGTTGCTGCCTATCACGTCGCGGCAGGCCGATGTCAACTACAGGTGTCAAAGTTTAGTCACCAAAACAAAACTACATCATAACTTCAAAGGAACGCACCGTAAGTCTGGGTGATCTCATCACCAGCCTTAATAGGCTTCATTGCTCGAAATTCCATGTCATGTGTCTTTGGGACAAACCTGCAATTTCAATATCAGCACCACAGACTGCAACGTAAAAGCACTTCAAATCCACGTACGTGACAGCACAGTTGGGGTCGCAACTGTGGTTGATCATAGCTCCAAGAGGAAAACACCCTGCCCCTAATTCCAGCAGTAGCTCGTCGCAAATAGAGAAGTTATTGTTGCGAAAGCGGCTCAGCATGCGCACCATCTCATCCATCGAGTAGGACTCTACAACAATAAAGCAAGATCAGCACCAGTTACAAGTCCATTTTTTTTCTCTTCTCACCATCGACCAGAGTGATTTTCTGCGCCAAAGCTGCCAACAACAGGAGCTCCTGATCGTCCATATCTTCCTCATACCAAGTCAGCTCCGTCGGCTGCAATCCCTCGTTGCCTTGGCGTCTTAAGACACGCCCGAGCAGGAGAACATCCGCCACCTGATCACTACGTAGTCCGAGTTGCGCCAACTGCGCCAGTGTCTTGCACTCCTTGCGATGGTCCGGCGCCCAGTCCGCCTGCTGACACACCTTGGAGCAGTAGAATGCTGTGCTGCAGCGGCCGCAGCGGCTCAGACGCACACCAGTAGCAAAACATTTATGACAATGCGAGCTCCACAGCTCGGGCAACAGCACAGTGGCGGTCGCAGAAGCGCTGAGGACAAGGTCACCGACTTGCAGATCAGTTTCCGTCTCGATACGGCGGCCGCAGTCGCCCGGGACGTCCTCGGCCGCGTCCACAAGGCGGTCGCTCACGAGACGTATCTTGGTGGTCATAATGGCGAATGGGTCTGGTTTGTTGTGTATATCACATAATTGATGTGAACCACACGAAAATGTGCGCCACACGAAATGCTTCTTCCTTATTTGCCAATTCTCTGGGGGAGCCTCGTCCGCCCTCACAACAGTCGGCCCGTGTGTGCCGTCGGCCTGCAACCTGCAGCCAGCGGATTCGTCTGCAACTTGGAAAACTATCATCTACGTGGTCTCATCTCCGTCCCTGGCGACTCCCGCGTTCTGTTTTGCTGTCTGTGCACCACAAAACCGAGGTAAGAAGTCCGTAATTTACCGAGGGGGGAGTTCCCGCCCTCGCCATTTGGGAGTCCCTATACGACCCAAAGCTTTTGGACGGCTTTTAGCTGTTTAGATGAACTCAGGGAAGCCTCATTCGCGGCTTTCCGAGTGCATTTTTACAGTTTGGAAGTTCATCAACAGACCTGGTCTAAAATAAATTTCCGCTCAAGTGGGAATTTATTTTCTAACCTACAGCTATAGACTCCAAAGCAGAGAATATATGTTGCAGCGAGTGTAAAGTAACTAACTCTTTTGTTTCATTTGTTTTGTGATGCAGGAAGTCACACTAGAGCCGAAGCCCCCGAGGCCGGCCAGGTGTTTCGAGCTTAACGCTCAAAGACCGTTCGGAAACCTTCAGCGTGTCATTGCTGAAGGAGAGAGCAGTGTGGCTGGACGAAGTACACGCACACGAGAGAGTTTAACTAGCTCATGTCCGTTCCTCAGCAATCTATGCCCCCTGTTTCTCAGTATGCACCCAAGCCGACAGTAGCTGGTCATTCTGATTCCACTTCCACTACTACTGCATCTGCAAGCAACGTACGTTGCGTTGTTGCTGTACTAGAGAAGGAAAGTGCCGTGATCTTAATGTTGCTGTATGGTTACAGGCTATGAGCACAAGCACTGCATCATCAGCTCCAGTTTCTCAGACCGCAGCGACTACCAGTTCAAGTGCTATGACTGCAACAAGTGCAAATGCTGCTACTACAACTACAACAGATCCTACCGCGACAACCCCAGTGGCTGGGGGAGGCATACCAGGAACAACCATCGCAGCAGCAGATTGGAGGGATAAAGACGCTGATAGAGGCGCGAGGCAACAAATTGCGCGGATCATGTGAGTATTTTTTACTGGTTTTGTTGTACTTGTTAGGCTGCCAGACTAACGGCAGTTCTATATAGCTTGACATTGATCATGAAGTCTGCGAACCGACCGACTTCCGCAAATTATAATCCTCGAGAGATTGCAAGGAGATTGGAGCACACTCTTTATATGGGAGCGCCGTCAAAGCAAGAGTACAGCAATGTGCAGACTTTGAAAGCACGGTTGCAACAGGCGTTAGACAATTCCAGGAGAAGACAGATGCAACAGCAACAAGCAAGGCTACTTCAGCAGCAGCAGCAGCTTCAAGCTTCAGGAGTACCAGCGGATGCTGCCCAGCAGCAAGCTCAAGCCCAGCTTTTGCAGCAGCGACAAATGGCGCTTCTTCAGCGGCAACAACAGCAGCAGATGGCTGCTGCTCTTCACAACCAACGTGCCAATTTTCAGGCAGTTCCTTTCCCTGGGGCGTCCGCTGCAATGAACCAGCCTGCTTCCGTTAATCAGCCGTTGCAGATGCCAGTCAACATGTCACAAATGGGCGTGAAGACTCCTGGGTCTATTGCAGCTGTAAGCTCCACGCCAGTCACAACGGTTCCGTCCCCCGGAGCTACCAATTCAATTCTTGACGAACTAGACCGTGAGGCTGATGAGATGGCAAACGGAGTGAAGGATCAGCCACTGTCAATGCCGGAATCGGAACTTCAATCTGCGACGACCCCAACTGGAGCTGTTGTCGCTGGTAATCCCGCAAGTGCTGCCAGTTTTGCAAACGTGACACCAACGGCCGCTTCACCGACAGTTGTTGCTAGTGCTGGATCGGGGTCTTTTAACGCCGTTCCACTGAGTATGCCGCCTGATATAAGCGTTTCCTCAGCCACAGCGTCGTCTGGGGGGCTAGTCCAACCGACTCCCTCCATGATAAGCGCTGCGTCGGCAGGTACGGCTGGGACAAACATGTACCACGGAATGAACTTGACGGGGCCACAGATTCAGCAGATCCAGCAAATCCAACAAATGCAACAGCTCAGACGGATGCAGCAGCTCCAGCAGCTCCAACAGCAGCAGCTAAACGGAAAAGTCAGTGCTGCTCAATTGCAGGCCGGGGCAGCTGTTCCAGCCAGTGGAGTCTCAACAACCCCAGCACCTGCAACTGGAAATGGAGGGTCTCCAGGGTTGATCCAGATGAATGAGGTGTCTATTGCTCAGAAACGGGAGGAGCTTAAACGACGACTGATTCAGCTGAAGCACGCGCGTACGTGTACAACTGGAGAGTGCGCGATCGATTATTGCAGCCGCACAAAAGCGTTGCTTTCGCACGTGTCGCGCTGTGCAAATGCTCAATGTACAACGCTCGGGTGTAAGTCGACGCGACAGTTGTTGTCGCACTTTCGCAAGTGCCGCAACCTGCAGTGTGATGTGTGTAGCGCTATTCGGCCTCCAATGAACGAAAACGAGCAGCAACTGGTGCTCCGACGGCAACAGGAACGGCTTTGTATGCTGCGTCATGCCAGTACTTGTACTGCGCAGCAATGCATTCTACCGTATTGTGCCGGAATGAAGGTGCTATGGAAGCACATTTGTGAGTGTCATCAGCGACAGTGTCGAACAGACCATTGTATTTCGTCGCGCTACGTGCTTTCGCATTTCAAGCAGTGCAACAAGATGATCTGTGAAGTGTGTGGTCCTGTGCGAAAGGCCATTAAGGTGATTGATTCTTGCCGAGGAAATCCTACTCAGCTGCAATTGGCTGCGAGTCAATGCCCAGATGGAGTGCGCGGGCTGATCAAGATTATGAACACGACTACTGCAGCAGTACCTGGGAGTGCCCCTGCTTCTGCTAAGCAAGCAGGTGTTGGTAATGGAAGTGCGCTACAAGCAAATATGAAGGCCGAAGGGGCTGCTGTAGCTGGCGCGTTGAATGGTGGAACGAAGGGTGCTGGTACAAAGGACTCCAGTTTGCTGGAGGAAATGAAGAAAAAGCCTCTGAAACTCCAAACTGAGAAAGAGAAAAAGTTGCGCAGAAAGGAGCAAGCCAAAATTGCCAAGGCTCGAGCGCAAGCAAAGGCTGCTGCAGCTGCGGCAGCGGCACTGACTGGGCCGGTTTCTGCATTAACGGGATCGGCGCAGCCAGTCATGCACAATGGCCTTGTTGTTCGTGGCACTCAGGCGGAGCTTCGCGGCGACCACCATGTATCGCACCAAGATATCTCTTTCCTCGACTCCATGACGGAAGGGCAATTGGATGAGCATATCCGCTCACTCAGATTCAACTTCTGTGGACACATCTCGATCGGCGAGTTGAAGAGCCGGTTGATGCCACTTCTCCAGAAGCTCATGGATAGCGAGTATGGATGGACGTTCAATAACCCTGTCGATCCTGTGCAGTGGAATATCCCCGACTACTTTGATATCATCAAATGTCCAATGGATCTTGGTACCATCAAAAAGCGATTGGAGAATGAACACTACAACAGTGTGGAGGCTTTTGCTGGCGACGTGCGTTTGGTCTTCGAGAACTGCATTGCCTACAACAGTAGCACGAACAAGTTTAACATTGCAGCGAAGCAGCTCCTCGCCTCGTTCAACAAGTCGTTGGCAACGCTTAAAAACCAGCTAGAGAAGCAACTTTTCAAACGGTGTGAGCAGCGCCGTGAGGAAATGTGCCAGTTGTGTGGTGGGGACTCGTTCAAGTTCGCGCCGTGTATGTTATTCTGCAGTGGTCCGTGTGCTGGTCGGATTCGAAGACATACGCATTACTACAGCGATCCTCGGGGGGAGCATCATTGGTGCTCGAGTTGCTACAAGCAGATGAAGGATGGGCCTATTGACATGTCTCTCTTACCTCAGTTGTCCAGTGCAGCAACAGAAGTAGCCCCACCCCCAGGGGCGGGTCTGCCTTTTGATGGAGTGTTGAAGAAGTCTTCGCTGATAAAGCGGAAGAACAGCGAGGTTGCTGAAGAGCCGTGGGTGGAGTGTGACTCGTGCAAACTGTGGTACCACCAGATCTGCGCTCTGTTTAATGAACGCAACCATGCCATCTCTGGCGAGCAGGAACCTTTTGTGTGTCCGATTTGTGTGAAAAAGCAGCGTGCTGCTGGAGTGAAACCTTCGATGGATAATGGACTTAAGGCGAAGCGTCTTCCGATCACACGAATGGCGAAGCTGATTGAAACCCGTGTTATGGAGGCCATTGAGAAGGCAGGCGAGGATGAAGCTGTCCGCATGGGTAACATGGGCAACTCGGATAGCATCGGCTTCTCGAACGGTACAAAGGAGTCTGCTTCTGACACACAGTTCGGAATCACCATTCGCGAGGTTCTCAGCATTGACAAACAGGTGCAGGTGAAGCCTAGAATGGGTAAATTACTCTCTGGGAAGTATGACAAGCCTAAAAAGGGTGGCAGTGGCGCAACTGGAGGAGCGGCTGGCCAAACAAAGTCTTTAAAGCGTCCGCGATCGACAGGGTCTGGAGCGGACAAGAAGGCTGCGTCAGCCTCATCGTCGCTGTCACTTCAGCTGACGTATCGATCGCGATGCATTTGCGTCTTTCAAGAACTTGACGGTGTGGATGTATTGATATTCACGCTTTACGTTCAGGAATATGGCCCAGACTCTCTCTCACCCAATGCAGGGCGTGTATACGTGTCGTATCTGGATTCGGTCAATTATTTCCAACCTAAGAAACTACGCACCCTGATGCACCAGCAAGTCATGTTAGGCTTCCTCGAAGACTGCAAGAATCGTGGTTTTCACACATGCCACATTTGGTCTTGCCCACCGCTCAAGGGTGATGATTACATTTTCTTCTGCAAGCCAGAGAATCAGAAGATCCCCAAGTCAGCGCGGTTGCGTCAATGGTACCAGAAATTGTTGGTTCAAGCAAAGCATGATGGGCTTGTTGTCAACATTTCCAATCTGTACGCTGAGTATTATCTAAAGAAGAAAGCGGCCCACGAGCTACCTTACTTTGAGGGAGATTATTGGCCGAGACTTGCTGAAGACCTCATCAAGCAGCTGGAGGAAAAGGACAATGGAAACCGAGCAAAGACTGATGGTACGAATGCCGGTGATGCTGCACCTAAAGGCTCTAGCGCTAGTGGCGCAAGTACACCAGCTAATGCCCCCCAAACGCCTATTTCCCGGTCTCCGTCACCAGCTGAGTCCAGCAATGAGAACGGTAGTGTGGCTGTTGACAGCAAAGCTTCGGCATCAAAAAAAGGAGCGATGACCCCTAATGCAAACTCCAAGAGCAAGAGCAAGCGTAGCAAGAAGGGTGGTTTCGCCACTGAGCCATCGGTAACGCGAAGCAGTGCCTCGAAGGCGCGCTCGAAAAAGGGTGATAAATCGTCGCGTCCATCGAGCAGCTCGAAGAACGTGGTGAATAACGACCCACTCATGCAGAAGCTCAAGGGTATTCTCGAGCCTCAAAAAGAGGACTTCTTTGTGGTGGATTTGTATCCGAAGTGTCACAAGTGTGGAGTGCCGATTGTGCACGAAGGCTACTGGGAGTTGAAGACAGTACCGCCACCTGCCTCTGTTAACAATCTGCTGGAGGCTGCGAAGAAGACTCGGTCATCGTCGTCGAGCTCCCGCAATTCGCCACCGCGTCACTATCACTATTTCTACTGCGGTTCCTGTTACGAAACCAACAAGACTCAGCTACTGCATCGTGTTGAGGTGTCTGGTAATTGTGCAAAGCGCGCCAAGGAATTGAGTGAACGCATTTTGCCTTTAAACGAGAAGGCAGCAGCTGCCGAGCTGGCAGAACTAGATTTGCAGGAGATCAAGTTCGAGGCGGCTCTAAATTTTGTTGATCCGATGCAAGAGGAGGAAGAAGAGGTCCAAGTCAAGCAGGAAGGACACATGGATTCGGAAAAGGACAACGTGAAGACTGAAAGTCCTGACGAGAAATTGAAAGAAAACGGTGATGCAGAAGCAGAAGCAGGTGTTACTGATACCAAAGAGGCGAGTGACAAACCTGCTGGTGAAATTACTGCCGATACGTCCGCTGATGCGGCTTCTGCTGCAGAGAAAGCCTCGGCTCCTCCTTCAGTTAAGGAGACGCAAAGCGAAGAGGGAAAAAGCGATGGTAAGGCTGAGGATCAGACGACAGAGGTCAAGGATACGAAGGCTGAAACTGTTGTGGTGAAGAAGATGAAGCGCTGCATTGGAGACGACCTGGACGATGTGATTATGCCGTGTGAGATCTTCGATACGCGCGAGGCTTTCCTTCTGTATTGCCAGAACAATCACTGCCAGTTTGACCAGATTCGACGGGCGAAACACTCGTCGATGATGGTTTTGTACCACTTGTTTAACCAGGGTACGACTGGTTTCACGTTCAGCTGCTCGAACTGCAAGACCACGCTGCTAAGTGGCAACCGCTGGAACTGCTCGATTTGCCCGGTGTTCAACCTGTGCGATTCGTGTCATACCAAGACGAAACATGAACACCAGCTTCACCTTTTTAAGGTGGTGTCCATCCCAAGGCCAGACAACGAGGTGGCTAATGAAACTGTGAGCACGAAGGTCAAGGGTGTTGTATCCAAGGCTGGAGGTGTGAGTGGGCGTGCTATTAAGCGTGAAGCAGGGAGCGCCGACCTGAAACGCGCGAAGCATGCAAAACATGTAAAAGCGGCTGGCCAGAAGGCAGGAGGGTCACGGAAGCGGAAATTGCACCAAAGCTCTCCGGTCTCGACCCCGGCAGCGTCTCCACCGCTGAAACAGGAGTCTGCCGTCGCACCTGACGCGGTAGCAATTGCTGCCAGTGATGGTGTTGCGGCTTCAGCTGCTGCCACACCGACCGCCGCAGCAAGTGGCTCCAATGGCAGCTCAAGCGATGGAGACGCAGCCAAGAAACGCCGGATCCACAACATCGATCCGCAGCTCCTCCTCCAGCTGGAGCACGCGAGTAGTTGCACAGTGCCCAACTGCACGTTCTTCAACTGCAATCGCATGCAGGCGATGCTCAAGCATGGTGCCATTTGCGAACAGCGACTGGCTGGTCCGTGTGTACTATGCAAGCGCATCATCGGTCTTCTCTCAGCTCACGCGAGGCAGTGCACTAAAGACTATGCGACGTGCAAGGTGCCGCGCTGTGCCGACATTCGCCGCCACTTCCTCGCGCAGGTTCAGGCTCGGCAGCAGCAGCTCCAGCGTGCGCGCGAGCTCCAAGCCCAACAAGCAGCAAACGGTGCCGTTGCTACTACAGACGCAGCCAACGCTCCTGCTGCTTCTGCGACAGAGAAGACGGACCCTGCTACGTAAGTGTACTGTGCTCTGTTGTGCAGCAGTTGGAGATGATGAGAATGGTAGTAGATAGAAATCTAGGATAGGTGTGGCGTGAAGCTGTCGAGGTGGGAGCTCGCGCCACTAGTTTTTTTGCTAATGAATTCTTCATGTGATGCTCATTTTGATCGATTGAGAAGCACCTCTGGCCCTAAAGCAGTGGGGGGACTCAAAATCAACCGGTTATTGCTGTTGCTTGACCAGAATGAAGCAGGGAGCACTGGTTCACTTCTGTCGGCTCTGACCGGATCCACAAGGTTGACGCACTCATACACGGCAGCTATGAACGCTGCACTCAAGCGAGCTGTAACGCCAGCAAAACCTAGCGTCTGTAGCGTAGAATTGTCGTCACTGTTGGTACTCAGTGGCAGGCTTTGCTCTGTTGCTCTTTGGTCATTTGCTGCCCCGGATTCATCCATCTTCAGTCCGTCGTGGAAGAGCTACAGTTTTGAAGGAATTTAGCTCACTTGCAGCTTAACGCAAAACCATGAAACACACCTCCAGCATACGCTTCACCAACCGCTGTACAAGTGAAGGTAGCGATCTGATCAGCAGCGCATGCCATGATATTGGGGCTACAGACGCGATCTGAATCGCTAAATCTCGTAACACCGACGAAAGATGCTCAGTACGCGCATCATGTTGAAGCCGACGAATTGCAAACTGCAAAGTTATAAGTTCATAAGCTGAATGAAAGCTAGAAATGACAGGAAACTTACACAATCGCGCGTATTGGGCATTTTGCTAGCAACCCGTTCGTCGAAGGACACGAATTGCAGTCCAGCTGCTCCAACTGACACAACACGTAAAGATCCTTCGTACCGCAGCAGTAACTCGCAGCTTTAGCAACACAGACAAGCACACGTCAGGCAGGCACGTTGATAGCGAGTTGAGCTACGTGGAACTTGGCGTGATCACCTGGTCCACGCTGCATAAAGCGGATGAGTCAGTCGCAATAGACCAGTAAACGCTTTCTAATACGTAGCACACGTACTGCTACCACTGCACTTTGCTTCATGTAGAAAAGCACGTACGGGGTAACGACGTCATTCGTTGCGTCGGGAACTGGCCGCGCTGCATGCGTTGAATGTCGCGAGCTACAACGAACTCGACCCCAACGCGTAACGTGCAGTCCGCGAGCTTCTCACGGGCAAGTAATAAATCTCCATCTTCACACAGCGCCAGCGCATCTTTGATTTCGAATGAGGAGGACCTCGAGTAGCTCCGTGTGTTGCCCATCGACTGGACTATAAAAACACGTCCGCATACAGTTCATGTATTTACAAACATCGAGTCCAACAGCTACATGCACAAATGTAGCTGTTGGACTCGCCTACATGTGCACCATTCAGACGGTACTGACACATGATTCAGGTGGCTAACTCGTCCTGACACTGTCAGGCATCCCTACGCGTGTCAATGTGTCCAAAGCACCGGAGTTTGACGACGAAATAATGGCATTTTCAGCCGCAATTTGATGCTGGGTTGTCCTTTGTCTACACGCAGTGCTTTCGATTTTGCTGGATCAGTTGAGTATCGATGGAAACTGCCACGGATGGACAGAGCGACTGGGTCGAGTGGTTCTACGGCTGTGGCAATGCTTTGCACTGGGTGAGCTCACTCGCTTCAATATTGCGACTAACGGATCTGGTCACACTATTGACCTTTTTTCCGTGCAAATCGGAGATATCAGCGCTCCTCACTTCAAAGTCTCCGTAGAAACCTGCGATTTACTTCAGCCGTTCACTTGACTCAAGCACGCGCAGCGCAGCGAGAAATGAACCTCTATATGCCTGGCATAGGACACTAAACTTCAGCAGTCGTCCGAATTCCGGCGGCTACGCACCGCGTTCAATCGAATCGATCAATCAGCCGCTTTGCAACATGTTGCCAGTCGACGTCCACCTCATTGGCGTCCCGCACACGCCCTTCGATGTCCGTAAGTGTGATTGGCTTGGGGCACCAAGCCCCGCGTCACCACATCACCTTTGCCTGCATGACCGATCACGAGCCGAAGTTGCGCCGACAAAAGACGACGCTCTTTGGAGATCAGTCAGCGCTTTCGAGTCACCCTTTGCCGTCAAGAAGCGACTTACATGACCAATGCTGCCCCGTCTTGACGTGACACCATCCTCCTGCCACACTCTCGTGGAGTTGAAGCGCACTCTGTGACGGTTCACAGCGCGCAGCAATGCCCGATCGACTCGTGATTGGCGCGAGGCGTGCGTTTTGATGCCAAGGTGCTCACGAGTAGTGTGCCAACTTGGCATTAGAGACCGCGAACACTTCTTCCGCTGGTGATGGCTGGCTGCGGGGTGGTCACCGCATCGATGCGCTCGATTCAACAAAGTTGAATGGCGAGTGTTCCTACTGCTTGGTGAGCCTACAGCTTCCCGAGACCATTTCCAAATTCTCCTCGGCGGACACAGCACCACCAAAACGGCAACTTAACTGCCATGGCCCAACGCGAGTCGAACCTGTCGACGCCTCGGCTTAGTAAGAAGCTGCAGGTCGAAGATGGTAGTGACTATCTCGAGCAGAAGTCGCCCAACCCGATGGAAAAGTTTGAAGAAGGAGCTCTCCGTGAAGGTCCCCCCGCTGACGTCAAGGGAAAGAATTACAATGGTTTCCTCTTCCAGTACGTTGGTGCTGGATTGATCTACAGTGTGCTGTACAGTATCATCTACCCGTTCCTGAACAATTACCTCCGCATGTCTGGTATCGCAACGGCTTCGGCTTATGTGCTTATTGCTCTACCGTGGTCGCTGAAAACTTTCTTCGGTATCATCACGGATTGCTATCCGATCTACGGCTACCGTCGTCGTCCGTACATGATCATCGGTTGGGCTGTATGCGCCGTTTGCTGCTTCGTGCTGGCTGTGATGCCCGAGGGAGATCCGTACTACCCGGACAATGCATGGGCATCACTGTCGGAATCAGAGCTCACAGCGGATCAAATCGCCGAAATCAACTACGACGCCCCCAACAAGGGCACCAGTTTCATTCTCATCATGTTCATCGCCAACCTCGGTATGGTGTTGTCGTTCACGGCTTGCGGTGGCACACTGGTAGAGCTCTCACAGCGTGAAGGAGAGAAGCGTCGTGGTGACTTGCAGACGATGATCTGGGTCGCCCGTGACGCCGGTGGTATCGTGGCTTTAGCATTAGTTGGATTCGGCCTCAACTCGGAAGAATACGGCGGCACCTTTGCCGGATCAATCCGTATGGGAGGTCTCATGGGTATTTGCGCTGCCACTTCGCTTATTACCGCTCTGGTGGCTTGGTACTGCATTGAAGAGGAACGTGTCGAGCGTCGTTCGATGCGCGTGGAGATTCGTAAACTGTTCGACTTGATCCAGTACCGTGTTGTGTACCAAGTACTGGCCTACCAGTTCTTCGGCAACATGTTCTCTTACGTTAGTGTGACTGCTGCAACTCCGCTGCAAAGCATCTGGCTCACCATTTCGCCCGTGAACAGCAGTGTGGCATCGATCATTTCAACCATCATTTCCATGATTTCACTCCTGTCGGTTCGTCAGTGGGGACTGAACTGGAACTGGCGCTGGATGATTGTGATCAGTCAGCTCGCTGTCGTGTTCGTGGACTGCTTCCCGACCTTTTTCACCATTTGGGATGTTGTCCGTACCCAATGGTTCTGGTTGGGTGTGCCGCTTCTGGAACAAGTACCGACCAACATCGGCTTCATCGTGTCCACGTACTGCATGGTCGAGATCATGGAGGAAGGCAACGAAGCTGCCTTTTACGGTCTCGTTGTCGCCGTTTCCAGTCTTGCATCGCCGTTCGCCACGGTTATCACCAAGAACATCGACGCCAACTTTGACATTTCAACGGCTGATCTCCAGCGTGACGACACCAGAGTGCGCGAGCAGGTCACCTACGCGTACCTGTGCTCATACGCGTGCAAGATCTTCTCGACGGTGTTTGTGTTGCTCATCCCGCGTCAAAAGGCTGAGACGCAGGAGATGCGTCGCAATGGCGGTAAGAGTAAGGTCGTGGGTATCATTGTGGTCATTATCGTCGCCTTCACGTATGTGTGGACCATTATGACCAACGTGATGTCCATTTACCCGTCGACCTCCTGCCTGAAGATCGCCGGTGGCGACGGTTGCTAGACTTTACCTACATACTCATCAACTACGACAAGCGTAATTGATATGCGTAACTTGAGTACACAATTTCATTTTACCCTCCTTGTGGATAACTTTTAGGGCCAGTTCTAACCGTGTGCCATTCGTGCCGTGCCGTGCCACGTCTCCTTTGATTGGACAAAACTGAGCTAGGTATAGGGAATGATAACAGTTTGCATGTCCTACATGGCACATCAAAGTGCCATGTCAATGGGGTGTGCCATGTGCCATTCTGTGTTTTTATTTTTAAATTTTTATAATACCAGCATTCCCCAATTCGCCAACACTTGAGACTCTATTCTTCTTCAAAGTCATGGACACTAACGCTGTTGTCGCTGTCGCTGCGGTCTATCTCGCTGCATTTTACTATGTCTGTGACGACGAACGAAAACACTGTCTGAAGCGGGAGCGTCTGAACTGGAAACACCACTCTCAGCTACTGCTCAATGAAGGTCAATTTCGACAGTACTACCGCATGTCTTACCGTGGTTTTGAGAAGCTGGTTTGTTTACTTGCACCAAGTCTTCACGTAGATGAAGCACAGTCACGTCGCCGTTCCGGAATTGATCCGTTAACGCCAGTTAACATGGTACAAATGTGCATTTCGTGGCTGGCAGGATATTCGTACCACCCAGTTCGTGCCCTATCAGGTTGTAGCAAGACGGCGTTCTACAACAGTATTTACAAAGTAATGGATGCTATTCAATCTTGCGACGAGCTGCAACTACGTTTTCCTGTCACACGATTCGACCAACAAAAGACTGCTCGTGCGTTTTCGCGGTTGAGTTCAGAGAGGGCCTTTACAGGGTGTGTCGGTGCAATTGACGGATGGTTGTGTGAAGTACAAGTTCCCCGTAAAACAGAGGTAAAACGAGTGACCTCATTTTTTTCGGGTCACTATCAGTGCTATGGTGTGAATGTACAGGCCTGTGTCGATCATCATTGTCGTTTTACTGCTATATCTACAAAATGCCCTGGTGGAATGGGCGATGCGCTGGCATACGAGAAGTGGAATCTGTCGACAATAGCTGAAGGGTTTCCTCTCGGTCTGTACTTAGTTGGTGACAATGCTTACAGCAACAGTAATACGTTACTGACTCCATTTACAAAGCCCAAGACAAAAACCCCAAGTCATGATAGCTTCAATTTCCATCTCAGTCAATTGCGGATACGTGTCGAAATGGCGTTCGGCCTACTCGTGAATAAGTGGCGTTTGTTTCAGCAACCGCTGAAAGTCCGAATGAAGAATGTCAAAAAGGTTATATACGTTTCCTGTATACTCCACAATTGGTGCATCAATCAGCGCCTCACCGAGCAAGGCGTGTCCGACATTGAACGAGAGGAAGAAATTGTTGAGGCAATTGCTGAGCTCGAAGATAAAGAAGACGATACGCAAGTCAATTCATCTGTGGGACCAAATGATCTCTCTGTGTATCGACGTCTTTATCGATCTACACAAATTGATCCGGAACTAACAGTTGAATCTGAGCTTATTCGGAGTACAATTGTGTACAAACTTGGCTCCAACAACCAATTCCGCCCCGAATACAACGTGCGGCGCATGGAGGCTGAACGCTCGAACGACAAGAAATAGATTGTATCTATGTAGTCACCTGCAGTAGGAGGTAGCACAAGAGTTAATTTACTTGAGTTAAACAAAAGCAATTTGTCATTTACATAGCTTACCACCACTTTTGGATGTCGTGTTGCGCAGAACTGGGGCATCTACTCCTTAGTAAAAGCAACCTCCATCTCACAGAGCTTCTCCCGGTACAATGCCAAACTCACGTTTAGAAACGTAGCAGGTGCGCCCCGTGCCTCCAAGGCAGCAATCCGATCTTCAACATGCCCGATAAGCTGATGCATTTTGAGGATTTTGTCGACGGAGGATCCAGCCGGCTCTAGCTTAGCAGTCAACATTTTCACCGATTCAACTAACTCGCACTTCAACTTCTTGGCTGGCGGTGACTGCAACAATGGTTTTTCCTTTGCTACGCGGTCGATGGAATCAAACTCGTCATCACTCAACATCCCACCCTCTACAAAGTCTGCCAGGTGTCGTTTCACCTCGAGACATTCACGCAAGTAGTAAACCTCGAGAGCCCCACCACAGAAATCATAGAAGTCGTCTCCATGTTCGCCCGACTTAGTAAATTTTGCCATCGCTTTCATGTACTTGCGATTGACACCTTTCCACATGTCGTACAGTGTGACGACGTCATGAATGACAATCATCGAGGTGTCGATATTCGCAAAACGAGCATTGCTGGAGAGAAGCTGATTGTAATCAGAAAAGTTTGTGTTGAACTCCGACACCACGTCTCGCCAAAATGTGGAGCCCGCATTAATGTCGCCTGCATCCAGCTGCTTTCGTGTTGCTGTATTGCCCGTTTGAGCAAAGCGAGATGCCAACTTGTCTGAGAAAAGAACGTTCATTAGGCGAAAAACGCAATTCTTAGACTGCAGCAAAGAATTTGGCGTCAAAACTTTCCCAACAACTGCGCGGTGCGCCTCATCAAACTCGAGCAAATACTTCACACGAGCAGGTCCTGGCGTCTTACGACTGAGTCGAAGCTTCCGGCTTGTACATTCTTTGCGGAGTTGCTCCACCGTCCATGTAGAATAGTCGTCTGAAGAAGGTGGCGCAGTAGACCCTGCATCTTTGACAGTCCAGTTGGCTGACACAGCAGAGGAGACCGAAGTATCCGTGGAGGACGAGAGCTGTAGCATGTCGGAGATGATGATGGATGAGCTTACTTCGGGATCGATGCTGACGCGGGCGTTCATTGTTGATCTTGGAAAGTGACACGACAAGAATTCAAAAGTGCGTCGAAGGTTCAGACTAACCACGCGAACTCACCGGCGAACCACAGGATAAACACTTGGTTGCAATTAGCCAGAGTGCGTTGGCCAACGAACAGGCCCCGCTCCCTGCCGCACAAGCTTTCTCCTCGGACTAGCTAAAGAGCTCTCTGCTGCAATGATACAATCGTTACTTTAAGTCTGCGGATGAATTTTGTGGCACTAGTGGAGCTCATTCCTAACCGACGTGCCATCGACACCTGTCTCCTAGCCCTATGGCATGGCATGGCACGATGGCATCCGGTTAGAACGGGGCCTTAGACCCCGTAACTAAAGAACGGACAGCAAAATCCATCAAGAGAACTACGCAAATTTACATGTTTTTCAAGGTGTACATACATTTGCAGATTTTTGGTTGGATATGGCAATGGAAAGCAACTGCAACGAGGGATTTGATATAAATTGCATCGCGACAAACTGTGTGACATTGCCTAAAAGTCTGAGATTTTGCAAATGAAGTGTCCTAAAGACTGTCCACAATGAACCGCAACGAACGGCAGCAAACGGTAATTGGTTCTCAAGCGACACCCCATGCAAACTGCTTAGTAAATTCTTTGTCAGCACCTCCACTCTGGGTGGTAGACCAACGCCAACTAGCGAAAACCCCGTTGGACACCAGCATTGGATTCTCCTTCCTACCGTGTTGTCCTCTTCACAACTGACAGCATTCACTCTCCTATCTTCTGATTGGCACATACATCATAGGTACACTCCTCGTCTTTATCCACCCTAGAAATCAGTTGCATTTGGATTTGCCATCCACAAGTTCCGCCTCCTCGTGCCATTAACCCTTTTGCAGTCCGTCCGTCCAAGTCATGGCGTATCGCCCCGAAGGCTCCCGCGGCCCCGTGCGGCGGCAGGCGGAGAGCAATTACCTGGACGTGAGTCGAGAGCAGGCGCTGAACCGCCTCCAGAGCTTCCATGCGGCCGCACAAGGGCCGTTCGAGCTGCTACAGGCGAAATTCGGCTTTCAACGCAGCAGTGTAGCCAATCAGAAGGAGAATTTAGGCTGCTGGATCACGAATTACCAGATGCGCGTACGCTCCGAAGCCCCACAAGGCTCTGCCGAGAGTGCGGACTTTGTCACGCGCTCGGCACTCACCCGCGTGCACAAGAAATTCTTTAAAAACTACGTCATGTGGTGTAAATTTCTGCGTACGCCACAACGGTGTTCCGACCCTGAGAAGGAGAATACGATCAAGATGGAGAAGGAACTGGCTCTGTTCTTGCTGCTGTGGGGAGAAGCTGGCAACCTCCGCTTTATGCCCGAGTGCATTTGCTTCTTGTACCACAATATGGCCGCCAAGATGGAGTTTTTAGACTCTTTGCCCGATGTAAACGAGGGATTTTATCTGAACGAGATCGTCCGACCGGTGTACCATGTGATTGCCCAGATGAGACTTGCAACGGCCCCAAAAGGACAAAGAGCTTTCGACCACCAAGACACAACCAACTATGACGATGTGAACGAGTTTTTCTGGATGGCACAGTGTCTCGAGTGTGACGAGATGAACGTGGCTAAGATGTTGGAGGTGCACGACCACAAGACGTTCAAGGAGAAACGCAGTGTGTTTAACCCTGTGCTGGCCTTCTTCCGGGTCTGGTACTTTTTAGTGGTCGTGTTCCACATTATGGTAGTCATCACGTACGTCTCGTACATGTCGGAAGGAGATGACGATGGAGGATTGGGCTTCTTCTTCCGGATCTTCAATAGCGGCCAGAACAAGATCCGAGCGCACGCGTTCTATTCCGTTTTCATTACGATCACAGGACTGCTGGCCATGAAGGTGGTCATGCAAATCTGGCTATTTGGATTGAGGTTGTACAAGGATATATGGATGGCAGTGGGGGTGTTTTGCCGCTTGTTCTGGCACACTTTCTTCTTCGCGTTGTTCACGGCCATTTTCTTCTCGCCCGACGAGTCTGCGCTGTTTGGATCGATGAGCAGCATGTTACCAGGAGGAGGCACCGCTGGATCTTACTTGTCCATGGGACTGGTGTACATTGTGATTTACGGTATCCCTGTCTTGACGGCCGCGACGATGCGTGCATTCTTCCCGAATGCAATTTGGGGGATTCGCGTGGTAAACGCACTGGATGGTACGAGTCGGCAGTATGTGGGACGCAACACTGCGCAGCCGTGGGGAAATTACACCCAGTACACGTTGTCTTGGTACATTATCTTCTTCGGCAAGTTCCTGTTCGCACTACAGTTCATGATTCGTCCTCTGATGGCACCTTCGGTCGAGATTTATGACATTGTGGTTGATGACAATGGAGTCCTCCAATCGGGACACAACATTATGTTCATCCTCGCTCTGTGGGCTCCGATTTTTGTCGTGTACATGTACGACTCGCAGATTTGGTTTATCCTCTACCAGTCGATTGTCGGTCTGGTTATGGGTAAGCGCATGCACATTGGCCACTACGTTGGTCTGGCTCAACTGAAGGTCGGAATGGCGGCAGCCCCCAAGTTGTTTGACGATAAAGTTGTATCACTGAGGACAAAGAAGCCCAACCCGGAAGCAGTGACTCCTGTTCCCGGTGGTGGTGATGTTGGTGAGTTACGTCACCATGATGTTGTACGCCTTCGCTTTGCTATCATCTGGAACCAAGTGGTGGACAACTTCCGCTTGAACGATCTGCTCGATGACCGTGAGACTGTTATTCTCCACTATCGTATCCTGAACAAAGGGGAGCGTATTCAGGAGCCGATTTTCCTGCTGGCTGGCAAGTTGTCAAAGGCTGTCGAGGTCGCAGCCAAGTCGCGTACGAACAAGTGGGATACTGCTACGCTGGTTAAGAACATCGCTACTGCCGATGCGCTGGAAGGTATGAAGAACGGTATGGAGCTCGTCCGTGACATATTCTACTTGCTTCTGGGACAGGAAGAAGAGAAGGGTGCGTTGAGTGTGCTAGAGTATATCTACTCGTCTCCAGACATTGTGAACCTGCTGGACTTGACGTATCTCCCCCAGCTTTCACAGAACATGGTTGAACTCCTTGCCGTGATCTTGGACATGCCGGAGGACATCGCATCGATCGACGACTTGAGCTCTGCCCCAGAGGAGCTGCGCATGGAGCTTCATGTGCAAGTAGCTCAAGTGGTTGACCGTCTCCGATCGATCTCCTTGACTCTGGAGCTGATGCTGCAGGACGACACTGTCTCGCGAAAGCTGCACAACTGTCGCTTCCTGCAGACCACAGCCGACCTGGAGTTCCAGACCAACCACATAATTAACCTGTACAAGGCTGATGCAATGGCAGAAACTGGCCTGATCGCTGTTCATCCCGACGGACGAACTTCTACGCCAGGACCGCGCTTTGCTCCGGAAGATTTCATTTCCAGCTGCACTCGCTTGTTCTTCTTGCTATGCTTGGATGTCGCGAGCTCTCTCCCTCGTTGTGAAGACGCTAAGCGTCGCATGGGATTCTTCTTGCACTCGCTGTCAATGGAGATGCCGCGCGTGGACTCGTTGGAGGCGATGCCGTCGTTCTCCGTGATGACCCCTTACTATTCCGAAACTGTGCTATTCACACTCGACGAGCTGAACAACCCGGTTCACTCGAATCCTCTTTTTGCTGAGCTTGAGAAGAAACAGAAGGAAAAAGGTTGGACGGAGCTGACAATTATGAAGTATTTGATCACGTTCCATGCCGAAGAATGGAGTAACTTCCTGGAGAGAATGGGTGCTTCGTCCCTAGAGGAGGCACTTGATGTCAACGCACAGGAGGTGCGTCTATGGGCATCCATGCGGGGCCAGACACTAGCGCGCACGGTGCATGGTATGATGCTGTACGAAGATGCCATCCGTCTTCTTCGTTGGCTGGAGATTTTCTCTCTTCGTGATATGGACATCCAAGAGAAACTGGACGAGATGAACCGCATTTCGGCTCTGAAGTTTTCGTACATCACGGGTTGCCAGATTTACTCCAAACAGGTTGCGAATGGCGACCCCCGCGCGGCGGATATCGACTACTTGATGAAGAAATTTCCCAGCTGGCGTGTCAGCTTCGTGGATTCCATCACTGAAAAGAGCGGTGAGAAGGAGATCAACCGGTTTGACTGTGTGCTCGTTAAATCAGAAGGTGGTGAAATTGTCGAAGTGTACCGCTACGAATTGCCTGGCAACCCGATTCTTGGTGAGGGTAAGCCTGAGAACCAGAATGTGGCACTTCCCTTCACACGCGGCGAGTACCTGCAGACGATCGATATGAACCAGGAACACTACCTGGAGGAATGTCTGAAGATGCCCAACTTCCTGGCGACTGCTACTAGTACCGGCGAAGAAGTGACTGTCATCGGTATGAAGGAACACGTGTTCACAGGCAGAGCTTCATCGCTTGCTCGGTTCATGACGCTTCAGGAGCTCGTGTTCGTGACGTTGACCCAGCGTGTGCTTGCTAAGCCGCTTCGCTCACGTATGCACTATGGTCACCCTGATGTCTTCGAGAAGTCTTTTGTTGTAACAAGTGGTGGTGTTTCCAAGGCTAGTAAGGGTATCAACCTGTCTGAAGATGTCTTCAGTGGCTACAACGTCACCCTTCGCGGTGGTTTGGTGACGCACGTGGAGTTTATGCAGTGCGGAAAGGGCCGAGACGTGACACTGAGTCAGATCAACGCTTTCGAGGCGAAGCTGTCGAACGGCTGTGCTGAGAGCTGTTTGAGTCGTGAGGGCCACCGCTTGACCAACTCGTTAGATTTCTCGCGCTTGAACTCGATGTTTTATGGCCATTTCGGCTTCTACATCTGCAACGCTCTCACAGTCTTCTGCGTGTACGTCTACGCGTACTGCAAGCTGTACGTTGCGACGCACTCGGAAGTGGAGGTCACTGCTATCATGACAACGGGTAGTCTCAATTCGCTTGCCAGTGTGATGACGACGCAGTATCTACTCCAGTTCGGTATGTTGACGACTCTCCCTCTGTTCGCGACGCTGTTCGTCGAATTTGGCTTCAAGCAGGCTTCGCTGAAAGTGATTGAGCTGATCTCGACTCTTGGTATTGTGTTCTACGTGTTTTTGACTGGCACGAAAGCGCATTTCTACGATGTGGCTCTGATTCGAGGTGGATCCAAATACCGTGGTACTGGCCGTGGTTTCTCCATTACCCGTGACCCGATGGTGAACTTTTTCAAGGAATACGGTGTTTCCCATTTCCGCAAGGCCGTGGAGCTGATCGGTGTGATGATTCTGTTTGGTATCTATGGATCATTCGACATTGGCTCTGATGCGCTGGAAGAATACTGTGACAACGTAGCGGATTTCGACTGTGACAAGGATCCTGACCAGATCCCGGCGAATATCACTTCGCTTGCAGCCTTCAGTAACAAGTCGCAGAGTTACGGTATTGCTTCCTTTGCCGTGCTGTTCCTCGGTGCGTGCTGGCTCATGGCGCCTTTCGTTTTCAACACGGACGGTTTGGTTCTTCAAAAGTCCAAGGTGGATATCGCCAACTGGTTTGCTTGGATGATGCGCTCACAGCACAAGGACGATGGCAATGATGAAGAAACGACCAAGGACGCCAGCAGTGCTACTCTGCAGCCTAAAGACGGTTGGGACGACTGGTGGAAGTCAGATGTTGACTTGATGCTGCCGCTGGGCTTCATGGGCCGTCTTACCTACTGCATTCGTGAGTTGCGCCATCCCCTGGCAATGTACTACGTTTTCCTGACAGAGTTTAAGCTGGCGTGGTTCGCTTTACTGTTCGGAGCGATGGGTGCTACGTGGGCACTGCTGTGGTTCGGCAACCGCGTGCATCACTGTGTATCTAAACACCGTAAACTGAACTCGCTGACTATCCAAGGCATCCTGTACATGGTGTGTGTCATCGGGGGAATTATGCTGGTCCCGCTGATTCTTGGTGCAATGGGCGGCTGGTCTGTGCTCAAGTGTTTCACGTTCTCTATCTCTATGATTCTGGGTTTCAATGCGATTGTCCAGTACGCCCTTGCGTTTAACGGTGTCTTCGGAATGGAGGTGGCTATGTGGAGCCCCATGATGACTCTTGGTTTCCTCATGGATATGCTTGTCGGTCTGTTCCTGGTCATCCCGCTGTTCCTGCTGTCCCTCTTGCCGTTCATGCGAATTCTCCAGACGCGCGCCATGTACAACGGTGGCTTCTCGCGCGCATTGAGCTCTGGCTCCGAAGTGGCTGCTTCGCTGGTCATCCTGCTTGGTTTGCTGGGTGGTTTTATCCACGGCTTCATGTCTTCGTTCGTGTACACGCTTGGCTACATCAACGACCCGAACGACAACTTCTTGAACCGATCGTTCCGCTACTTTGTGGAGCAAAAACTGTCGAACAAGGGTTCAGAGATGCTGAGCTACATGGAGAACGGCTACTTGAAGATGACGTGTGCAGCTATGAGCATCGTTGCGGTACTGCTTTCGCTCCTGATCGGTCGTGTGCTCGGACGTCGCATCAACATGGCTATTGGCGGCAGTCTGATCTTCATTTCGGTCGGTCTTAACTTCATTCCCAGCACGTCTATCATTATTGTGTCAGTTGGCTTGGCGTCCATGGGTGCGGCCATGATGGCGATGAACTACCTACTGTGGAGTTACGAGATCTGTACCAAGGGCTGGCGTGGCAAGAGTATCACGATCTTCTTGTTGGGATCTATGACTGGTTGGTTCGTGCACTCGTTGCTGATGGCAAACACGAATGCTACGACGATCTCAGAGAACTGGGAGAACAAACCCCTAAATATGTGGCGCTTCCAGCCGCTGTTCGTTCAGCCTGCGCTGATTATCCTGTTCTTTGGCGTATTGTGGTTCGTGCCTGAAAGCCCCGTGTGGCTCCTGGCGCACAAACAAGATGAGCCGGCGCGTGCTGTGCTCATCCGACTGCGTCGACGCCAGAACGTGACTCCGGAGATGGATATGATCAAGGCTGAGCTCGAACAAAAGACCAGACAGAACCACCTCATGTTCCGTCTGTCCATTGTTTTCGCGCTCCAAGCCGTCTTCGGTCTCATTATGTCCCAGACCGTGTTGATCCGACGCACGCTTCAGGAGAACAAGGACGACAGTGGCAACGCTAACAACTACTGGGAAGTCTACTTCGCGCTGTGCTCTGCGGTTGGTTTCGCATTCGGCAGCTTCTTGGTGGACAATGTGCGTCGCAAAACGATCTTGAAGGAGTTCCTACCGTTTGTGGCGTTGATGGCCTTCACTTGTGCCGTCATTGGAGCTGTATCAAGTGCCGATGGCGGGCTGGTGCAGGCTCTGTTGTGCTTGCTGTACATTTCAGCTGGTTTGAGTCTCATGAGTGTGACGTGGTTATCTGCTTTGGAGATGTTCCCGGCGTCTCGTCGTCCGCTCTACTGGACGCTATCGCTGTGTGTCTACTACCTCGTCCAGCTTATCGTGTACTTCTTGGACCCGTCGTTTGCACTGGCGCACTTCATCCTGTGCGGTTGCTGCATTGCCCTCACGGCTGTGCTCTTCCTGTTCTGTGCCAGTACGAAGCTTGGTGCGATCCAAACCAAGGCTGAGAAGAAGTACCAGCGATCCATGCGCGAGTCGCAACCCGAAGTGGCAGAGGTGATCGCCTTGCAAGAGCACGACGTGGACGACTTGCACAAGCAGCAGACACGCATCGCACAGACGTCGGCCATGAACCGTTCTGCCGGTATGGCGTCCAACCCGGCGGCTTCTGCAGCAGCTCAAGCCAACTATGGTATCTCAGGGGCCAGTAACCGTGGGTTTGGATACAGCGGCCCTCCGCCCAACAGCGCAGCGTCACACGCCCGGAACAACGCGACGCAATTCGGCTTCAGTGGTGTCAACGTGGACGAGCACGGCAGTAACAACTCGTCTCTTCACGAGTCCAGGGACCACTTCAGCTTCCGTCGTCTTGAGAGTGCAGAAGAACGCCCCACCCCACGACTGCAGTACGGATTGAGCACGGGGCTGAGCAGCTACGAGAGCTCACAGGGCTCTTCCAGGGGCGACCTGTCCACCACAAATGCCGAACGCAACAGACAGTTGGGTACGCAGTTGTCGTCCTCGTTCGATTTCGAGGCCGAGTTCGAAGCCGAACACATCGCAGATATGCGGCAGGGCCAGATCAGCTATCCTCGTGGCCAGCCTCGTTCCGTGTCATTCTTGCAGTCGCAGCGGTATCCTGACGCTGATGTCCACGCCGAGACGCAGTCCGTTCGACTGTAGATAGAGGGACATCTTTCATATTTGCTGCTGGTTAAACACAAATAGGTTTTCGTATTATTTTATCAGAGTCTGTGTGTTATTTGCACTGTATCGAGTCATAATGAGTTGGAAGATGAACACTTCATGTCGTGGATAGTGCACCGAGATGTGTGGCCCACTTTGTGGGCTACATTTCGCTGCACCTGCTGCCGTCGAGGAACTTCCTAGGAAATTCATTTCCTTCTCAATAATTTGGGCGACCAGCTTCTCGCCGCGCGATCAGCCTGTTGATCGCACTTTTCACCTTGGAATGAGCGACCAGAGATGTGGATAGGTCGCGGGACAGTCAAAAGGCACGTCCGGAAGTCCATACAAACTCTCGTTTGCTCGCTTTTTCGCCACTTTCCGTCCCGTTGGAACTTTTGCAAACTTGGCGTGGATTTTTTTCTCTACTTTCGCTGTCGCCATCGCTTCCACCAGCATCAAATGCCCAGCAGTTGCCGTTTGCCCAGATGAAAAATAACAAATTGCAACTTTTGAGCCAGGAAGCGTTTAAAAGGCTGGTTCCATTTGCATCAAGTCACCTTACAAACTTCAAGTCTAACTCGATCCACAACACCACGACCAGCTGGTTTTAGCGTCCATGCCGCAAGTCCAAACAGTAAAAGCCGCCCAGGTCTTCCCCACCCTTTTGGCCCCCAGCTGCTGCCAGTGTTTGCAGCCACCGGCGTCCGCTCTTTAGTCGTTACAATTGGGAGGATAAGACAGGCGCTCCGCCTCTTTTGCAGTGGTTTCGCACTTTGCCACTTGCAACTTTTCCTCTCATTTCGCGATAGCAGCAGGATAAACAATGGCACGTTTCCACTCGGCGCTTTTAGCGCTGTGTCTCCTCTTTTCAACTGTCGAAGCCCATTGGGAAGCTTTTGCAGCTAGTTCCACCTCGGAATGTTGCAGCACGTGTATCGGCAAGACGTCAGATGCCGCGTACACTTACGACCCCGTGGTTTTCGCGCAATGTACCAACGTCACAGGCGGCGTCTGTTGCTTCGACTGTGGCAGTATGGGGGATCCGTCGTACGGAGATACCATTTCGTATGGAGACGACGGTGTCACTGCAGTGGTGAAGGCCGGCAATTACATTTCGTTCACGTGGAGCGGCGTGGAGAACGTCACGTACATTTCCATCAAGACTGGGCAGAAGAAGACCGTCACCCCCACTGTGTCCGATACGGAGGCGACGATCAAGTCCGACACGTTCCTCATTTGTGCGAAAAGTGCAGGTACCATCTACTTCCGAGGGTGGGGGACGGACACGTGTCGTGAAGCTTCTCAGGAACATTCCATCACGGTCGAAGCTGGGGATTCCAGTACGAACACGTGTAACGCTGATGACGTCGTCGTGACGGCCTCTTCCAGTACCGGAAGCTCGAGCTCCATTGCAAAAGATGATACAGTTGATAGTTGCAACCAGCAACGCGCCAGTGTGCAAGTGGTGGACGGCACTCGAACTTGTGTTTGTGTTTCGGATTGGACTAACCCGCCGGAGTGTGATCGGTGGCCGGTCTGGAAGTGGCTGGTCACTGTTGGAGGTGGAATTGCTGCCCTGTTTTCCATCATCATTTCTGTTCGAGCGTTCCTTGCTAGTCGCAAGAAGAAGATGGACGAGGAGTACCGTGATAATCTGGCCCCCATGGGCAACAAGAGCGACGTCGAGACGCTGGAAGTCACTCCTGATAATGGATATCACGGAACGATGGCCCCTTACAAGTATGACCCGGAGGCAGATCGCACCCCTGGAGGCACACGGAAGGCCGACGACCGCGAGTTCACGCTGTGAGAACCTGTCCGAGTTTTATCCAGACAAAATAACGTTATAGCGCGATACAAAATCGAGCGAACTAGTTAGTTTCCCCACCCTCAGCTTGTACGTGGCTCATTTTAAACATCGATGTGTTATCGACGCGGTGGATATGATACTGCTGCACTACTAGTGGTTGACAAAAAAGCAGAGAGCCAGGCGATGTACAAATTACTCCCGTTCTGTTTGAGACCTCGTCGCGATTGCCACGAGCTGTTGGTCAGTTGCAACAATTAACAATAGAGAGCTCACGGTTGACCCAGTGGGTTTTCTCAGGTGACTTCGCAACTTTGTTTTTAAAGCTATGCGTGAGGTTTTCCGGTCTGCTCGAACTTCGAGATCAAGTAGAAAGAATCTTAGTCACCTCTTCCGAAAGATTCCTCAACACGATACCGTAGATAGTTTTGATATCAAGATGTCGAGAAGATTCTTCTTCACGATCACAATTAACTTTGCTGTAAGCAAATCCCATGAAGAAAGTGATGAGCGGATTGTATCTAAGTCAAAGCAACTTTATCGTCTCCTCTTCATGACTTTTCCAAGCATCAGACGCAACATCTTCCAGAATGAAATCGCTGTTCATTGTGCTCTTCCCCGTTAAACGACAGTGTTAAATGTGGCAGCCAAACAACGACAAAAAGCGACAGCCCTGGCACATGTCAGCATCGTCGTCACGCCACCTCCGCCTCTTTTATCCAGTGGAGTTTCGCATTCGTGCATTCGTACACCGACAAAGGGCGAGGGTCTCCGTGCGGGACCTCCATTCAGCTCAGTACCTAGACTTCCAAGCATGGTGAACGCAGCATTGACGCTCTACCTGGTCGTGTTGGCCTTGATACTCGAAGGCACTTCAGCCAACTGGCAAGCCTTCGCTGCCAGCTCCTCCTCCGAGTGTTGCAGCACGTGTATCGGGAAAACGTCGGACGCGGCGTATTCCTACGACCCCGTTATCTTTAATCAGTGTTCCAATGTCACCGGTGGCGTCTGCTGCTTCGACTGTGGCAGTTTGGGGGATCCGACGTACGGAGATACCATCTCGTACGCTTCCGACGGTGTGACTGCAGTGGTGAAGGCGGGGACGTACATTTCCTTCACATGGAGCGACGTAGCGAACGTCACGTACATTTCCCTCAAGACTGGACAGAAGAAGACGGCCACCCCGACGATTTCAGATGCCGCAGCTACTATGAAGTCCAGCACGTTTATGATCTGTGCCAAGGCTGCTGGCACCATTTACTTCCGAGGATGGGGGTCCGATACTTGTCGTGAGGCGTCTCAGGAGCATTCGATCACTGTGGAGGCAAGTGATTCAAGCACTGGCACATGTGACGCGAAGGACGCGAGTATAGTTAGTGATGAGACGACTTCAACGTCGAAAACCAGCGGTTCCAGCTCCAGTTCCGTCCCAGCTGACGATACGGTGGCTAGTTGCAATGCCCAGAGAGCGAGTGTGTTAGTCGTCGAGGGTACGCGGACTTGTGTGTGTGTTTCGGACTGGACGAACCCTCCGGAATGCGATCAATGGCCAGTGTGGAAATGGCTTGTGACTATCGGTGGTGGTGTGGCTGCTTTATTCTCCATTATCATCTCAGTGCGTGCGTTGCTTGCCAGTCTCAAGAAAAAGAAGGAAGAGGAAGAATACAGGAACAATTTGGGCCGGATCACGCCGAAAAGCGACGTCGCGACGCTCGAGGTGACGCCCGACAGCAAATATCACGGCAATAGCAACGCGATGATGGTGCCGACCCAGTATGATCCGCAGACAGATCGTACGTCTGGAGTTCCGCGGAAGCCTGTCGACAATGAGTTCACACTGTGAAGAGGGGGATGCCATTGATACAAGTAAAGTTTAAGTGCGGGAGTTGGTAGTGATAAAATGGGAGAACACTGCAATACACGACTGTGAATTATACACCGTCTATCTTTTGCTGTATGACGATGATCTGCGTGAATTGATACATACGATCGACAACTTATTGACAACACAGAGCTCCGAAGAAAATCTTGAACAGATTTTACATGAGTCAGACATTATTGGCTACATGCACACTTGTAAAGTATTTCTGCTAAGGTTCTCGACGTTGATTCCAAGTGTCAATTGCTCTGTTATTCACATGGAGACCACCAACAAGCTCGTTGTTAACAAGAAGGAGCGAGATTTTGCAAACAGTGTGAAATAAGCTTATACATCCCGCACGTTTGAGTTTCAAACAATCGACTAAAAATCGCCAATTGTAGCAACACAATCTTGGATAATTCGTCTACACGTACATTTGCATAAGACTGCTATTTATTCCATGTCAATCCCAGCACCACAGATCAAATACAAGTTACACTCTTCCTGCTCGGACATTTTCATTGACCAAACGAGTTTCCAACCTTGAGGGAAAGGCAAGCGATAGTCTGCCATCACCTCCACAGCAGTCACCATCGCCCTTACGACAAGGAGACACCCGCCTCTCTTTATCCAGTCGTAGTGGTTTTGCATTCGTACACTCGTGCGCAAGTCCGTCGTGTATGTAATTGTGTCTGTGTGTCATTTCTCTACTTACAACGCAGAAGACAAGATGGCCCGGTCGGTGGTATTGGCGCTTTATCTCGTCGTGACTTTCGGTGTGGTGCAGGCCAACTTGGAGGCCAGTTCGTCCTCCGAGTGCTGCAACACTTGCATCGGTAAAACGTCATCCGTCCCGTACAACTACGACCCGGTTGTCTTCAATGAATGCACGAAAGTGACAGGAGGTGTATGCTGTTTCGACTGCGGGAGTTTAGGAGACCCCACGTATGGAGATTCCGTGTCCTATGCAGACGACGGGGTCACGGCAGTAGTGAAAACAGGCTCCTACATCTCCTTCACATGGAGTGGCGTATCGAACGTCACGTATGTATCACTCAAGACCGGCCAGAAGAAGACTGTTACCCCTACGAGTTCAGACACATCAGCGGAGAGCAAGTCGGATACGTTCCTGATCTGTGCGAAATCTGCCGGTATTATCTACTTTCGAGGCTGGGGCAGTGATAGTTGTCGCGAAGCTTCACCTGAGCACAAAGTGACTGTGGAGGCTGGAGATTCTGGCGATACGTGCGATGCCAGTGACGTCCAAGTGCCCACTACGACTTCAAGTTCGGGTAGTACTACGAAGTCCAAAGGTTCTAGTTCGCTTCCTGCTGATGATACAGTGGACAGTTGCAACGAACAACGAGCGAGTGTCCAAGTTGTGGAAGGCACGCAGACTTGTGTGTGTGTTTCGGACTGGACGAACCCTCCGGAATGCGATCGGTGGCCTGTGTGGAAATGGCTCGTGACAATTGGAGGAGGTCTTGCTACTGTCTTTTCCATTGCTCTGTCGGTTCGTGCATTCGTACAAAGCAAGAAGAAGAAACAGGAGGAAGAGGAGAACTACCAGATGAATCTAAATGTTAAGAAGCATGAAGACGAACCGTATAAAGAGAACTTAGCTCCAATGGGAACGAAAAGCGACGTCGGCCCAATGGACTTGACCCCTGAAAGCGGATACCACAACGCAGCCATGACTCCGTCCAAGGACGTGCAGCGTACACCTGGAGGCACCCGAAAGCCAGACGAACGTTTGTTCTCGCTTTGAGCAGTGAAATCCTACAGTCAAATCAATTTATAGCGCGGCCAGTGTGTCAGTGCAACTAAGTAATCTCTCTCCGTTTGGTTATCTCTTTGAGTAGATAAAAGAAACACGAGTTTGCGAACGAGTATGTATTAACGCATTAGCTGTACAAGTTTCAAAGCTTCGACTTAGAACAAGGCGAACGCGCCGACAATGACCAGCAATGCAGTGGTTCCAGGTAGTACCGTTCTTACCGCCGAGTTGGGGTTCGATCCCGATGCTGAGGCTGAAGTGGACGAATCTCCCCGTAATGATGTGGCAGTGGATCCACCCGTGGATGAATCTCCAACGTCCACTGACGATGTTCCAAACGAAGAACCATCCAAAGACGTTGCTGATGTTGACGAACTACCCGTCAGCGACGCTGAGGAACCAACGCCATTGGCTGACGAACTTGAAGTGGTGACAGTCGCACCATTCGAAGTACCAGTTCCAGAGGCACCATTTGTGGCCGACCCGGATGTTCCACCAGTTGTACCCGACGCTGTAGCACCGGTAGTACCCGAACCGTTTGTAGCCGACGCTGTAGCACCGGTAGTACCCGCACCATTTGTACCTGATGCAGTAGCAATGGTTGAGCCACCGGTTGTCGATGTTCCGGTCGTACCAGCAGTACCTGTCGTAGTTCCGGACGTTGACGCGCCTGCTGTAGTCGATCCCGACGTAGTGCTTGTAGCTGAACCGTTGGGAGTTCCTGACGTCGTCGTACCCGTTGAAGTTGACCCGGGGGTGGTTGACTCTGTTGCAGCTGGCGACGTCGTGGTCGAAGTTGCAGTCGACCCGGTCGTCGACGATCCCGGACAAACCATCGTCTCCCCACTGCACATTTGGCCACTGGAGCAGCTACTGAGCGTGTACTGACAGCTTGTCGAGCAAAGTTGAGCAGTAGCTGAAGTATCGGTCGTACACGAACAGCTCTGGCCACACTCAGACATACTGAAGCCATCGCCCACTCGGTTGCACAGAGTGTTGCAGTCTTCAGAGGTAGAAACACCGCTGTTGGCAGAGCAAACACGACGAGCGCAGTTGCCTTGCGTGGACTGGAGGAAACGCCCAGTTGAACTCTCCACTGGGACCGTCGCTAGCATCACAAAACTCAAGATTACAGGGATGACACGAACCATTTTTGACTGTAGAGAGGCTGACGGAGGTCTTGAGAGAAGAAGCTGGGTGTCAACTCCAGTAGGAATTGGAAAGTGAGAGAACAGCGTTGAAAGACTCACAGTGAGGCAGAGCTGCCAGAGGGGAGGAGGTCTCTAGTGAACGGCTGGATGGTGTTGCAGTATCTTGGTCGCTTTTGAGCACATATGATATCCTATGCCGCTTGATCAGATGCAGATGCCAATAAATGCCAAATGCGTCTTATGCGATGTGAATTTTTGTCATTGGTTGGCTTCACACTGTTGCTTATCAGATGCGAAGGAGTTTTAACACTCATGTGTCGATACGAGCTGGTTTAAGGAATCAAGAGAGCAGTTACTACTGTAACTCACTAACTTGGATATCCTCGCTGCACTTATAGCCCAGCCCGACTAATACTTTCGGCTTCTTGTCGTACTTGCCAATTTGTAGTGCAATGGTGTCAAACGGTTTTAATATGCCCTAGTAAAGTGAAAATTAGGATCTAAACTATTCGTCCGAACCGAAAATGAGCCGAATGATTGACGAGGGGCCAACAACGAGACACGTGTGCTGATCGGTGCCATTTTAGCCACTATACATTACATGTACAGTAATGTGCCTCAACAGCGAACACTCGACATTTAATATGCTTAGGAAAGCAATCAACTTGCATCTGTACCCATTAGTCGAAATTACTGATATAAGTGATAATAGTTCAGTCAATCATCAGAATTAATCTACGATTCCAGCAATGATGTATGATAAATCAGTACATATGCATTTCGAGTGACGAGTTAGAAACCCGTTGTATCCAATATACACCTATTCCTAATACCCTAAGCTTTTACTGTATGTTTGGTGTTCGCTATTGAGGCACATTACTGTACATGTATCAGGAACAACGTATTTATTCATTCTAGAAATTATACCCTGTGCTATAACATATATAAAACGAACAAGTCGCATTCGTTTTTTTAAGGACATCGACCGTGACATTTGATACTGTAGCATTATCATTCACACTTTGATTGACAAGCAGGACGCTGCAACTGACGACATTACTGCTGATAGCCATTACTGCTGATAGCCGTGGCAGACAACGGGATGAGTTCGTTGATGTTGAGTCCGCTGCCAATGTTGTTGTTCGTTGCATCGATTTCTTCGTTTGGACAATACAAACTTATCCATTGTACTACAACACTTGAGTGTTTTACAATTTGTAGAACACTCAAACAAAAAAAAAGTGAGGTGAACATTCGCCCCTCAACGTTCAAGATCTTCCCTTGTGTGTTTTCTTGCTTTCGCGGAAAGGACGCAAAGGAATTTCTAAAAAGTCACAGCAGATGCACTCTGAATCATTCAAAACACACTGCAGAGGCTGCACCTCATAGTACGGCAGTATATTTTTTCACTAGCGCTACATGTATTCAATGTTTCTCTCGCAACGACTACTCTATCTTGCCTGTGTTCTAAACTTGCGGTTGTTGCCGTCATAAACGCTGACACATGCGACAAACGAGAAGATGATGATCGGGTGATCTTTGTTCTCGGACCTCTGGCAGGGGCGTTTCAACCTCAAGCGGCATTTTTCTGATGATTTTTACACTCGGCTTCCCCACGAAAGACTTTAGCGGCTAGGACTGACTGACATGCATTGATATGTACCTAAATCAATGCTGCCAGCACCCCATCTTGAGGTACAGTTGAAAAAACAAGCCAGTGCACGAACGATTCGTTTGAAGGGCCCTCCTAAAGACTCAAGTCAGCACTCTAAAAACGATACCCTGTGAAATACGATTAATAACTTTCCAGCATAATTTTATGTTTTGTAAGTAATTTAAACTTGGAAATTAATTTTGCAAAATATTACATGGAAACGCCCTATTACTACTATGAATATCACTTCCTTTTCGCGACAATGTATCCGAGTTGCCATGCACAATGGACAACTTCAGTACAGTACTTAATAACAAAACATAGGACCCTCTGACGTGCAGATACAAGTGGACAACTATTCACGGTCCGTGAAGTTTACGGTAAATCTTTGCGGTTCCAATTTGATTGATGATCAAGTACGATTTGAACATATTTGATCCGTGGCCACTGCATGTACTGTATCGTGATCATGCCTTACATGAACCAAAACAAACTTCACCTCAGTTCAAGTGTAAATGGCGTGCCGTTTCGTTCATAGTCCTCGGTGCATCACCATCTCATTCCGTGAGAGTGTACGTAAACTTTGGATACCGTACTATACCACGATTCTTCAGGAGAACCCAGATCTCAACCTGCTTCATTTAAAACGCTTACCTCTATCATGACTGTGTACTCGAGATTCTTTGCAAACAGCATTCACTTCGTGCATGACAATGAAGCTCTTAAACTCAATACCACGTCATATTACGACATGAAATGAAAGCCAGTGATACAAAATTCTAGAAGCATTCACAGTTTGTTTCGATCGCACGCTTCCACATTATCAACGTCTTTCTCCAGTAATGATGCTGTCTTTCAATTCTCTAGCATGCAAAACCACAAGTCCTGACCCCAATCCGTTCTCGTGTCTATTATCGTGCAACACTCTTTTTGTCGTTGGTTCCAGCTCCTCCCCCATCCCAACCAGTGGTCTGCAGCGCTTGCTTTTACTTTACCCAGTTCCAGGTGTAATCGTACTTATCTGAAAACTCAAACTAAGAAAAACCCAACACAAAAAAACAACGTACCCCCCTCTGTACAGGCCTCACTCCCAGATTCGCCTTCATCGTCCGAGCTCGTTTAAAAAAAACAGAATAAAATAAAATACAAACTGTAATGATGGCGCTATCCGAGAGACCCAGCCGAAAGGCTAAACGGACGGACGTGGACTACGCCGTTCTGTCATCCGGCCAGCAGATTCCCGAGTATTCGGATGATGATGACGACCCGGACGATGAAAGTTACGGCTCCAATAACAAGAAGAAGCGGCGCAAGCAAATTACCGAGTGTTTTATCTGCCACAGACCACCCAGAACCTACAGAAACACCATGTTACAATGTGACAACTGTTCCAGAGTGTAGGTCGACCAATACTTCTTTTACCTTTGTTGTCAAGAACATGTTAGTCTAAACCCAATTATTGTAATGATGTATATTTCCATAATTGCCAATACAGGTATCACGCAGCTTGTGGCAAGCCTTTCCAGTCTGCCTCAATCTTGGGTAATACAAGCTGCTACGAGTGTCTCCAAGAAGCCAAAGTCAACTCGATGAGTGCTCTTCCTCGAACACAACTGGACTCCATTGCCGACTTTGTCAAAGTGCTAAAGAAGGCCAAGAAGATCGTGGTCATTGCTGGAGCAGGCATCAGTGTGTCCTGTGGCATCCCGGACTTCCGTTCCAAGGACGGCATCTACGCCATGGCTCGTAAAATGGACGTGGTGCTGCCCGAGCCGGAGTGTTTGTTCCAAATCGATTATTTCCGAGACGATCCGGCACCATTTTTCGAGGTGGTGCGCAATGCATTCGCTAATTCGCCCAAACCATCGCCGACGCACTGGTTTTTGAAGCTTTTACAGGACAAAAAGAAGCTTTTGCGTGTGTATACGCAGAATATCGATGGATTGGAACAAGCCGCAGGAGTGAGCAAGTGTATTCCTTGTCACGGGAGTTTTGCCTTTTCCAAGTGCATGCGATGCAAGAAACGAGTGCCTACGAGCTCGTTGATGTCGGTCATTCAGGCTGGAGTTATTCCTACTTGTTCAGAACCGAACTGTCGTGGAGTGCTCAAGCCGGAAATTACGTTTTTTGGGGAGATTCTCGACGATAAAGTGAGTACGATGATCACAAAGGACCGATTGCACGCAGATCTGCTTCTCGTTATGGGCACGTCACTGAAAGTGGCTCCTGTGATGGAAATTCCGGGCTATTTGCCGTCTCATATCCCTCAAGTGGTGATCAACAAGACGGCACTGAAGAAGAAAAAATTGAAATCGAAAAAACTCTCGACAGGTGGAACGATGAGCCGCGTCAGTAGCAACAAAAGCGATGGAGATGGGGAAGAGGAGTTTGATTTGTCTCTTTTGGGCGACTGTGACGATATTATCCGCTACATTTGCGCTGAGGCGAATTGGGATCTGGATCCGAACGCAATTAAAGCGGCAAAAATGAAGCCGGTCATGCACAACAGCCAGGTTCTTTCGCACGAGGATACAATTGGGAAACATGTCTTCTGCTTTGGAGAATGCCAGTGTAAGAACAAATTGGCTGCTGGAATGAATGATGATGATGAAGAAGATTATCTAGAGGAGGAGGAGGAGAACGAAGAAGAATTTGCAGAAGACATCGTGTGGTACGTTTCCAATGGATCTCATGATATTTGTTTATTCTCTAATGATTTCGGCTTTTTCTTCAGCAATCGGTGCGAAAAGCGCATTGATACAGACGCTGAGGCTGGATCGGGGTGCAAGACAGTTCACTACCGCTGCGAGTACGTGTCGCTGAACGTTGCCGTTACTAAATACTGTAAAACTAATGCTTTTTATTTGTTGTAGTGATTGCTTCGACTACGATTTGTGTGGAGATTGCTATCCCAAGAGGAGATACAAGCACAAGGGCGGCAGACATCGGTTCACTCAGTGCTTATAGTGCCAGTATCATTCTTGAAACAACACAATTCCTACTCGTAGCCACAATGGTAGACAGTTCAAACGGCTTCAAGTATATAAAGGGATTTTTACCACGCACTCTGGATGGTTAGCATAAAGGTGTTACATTTTATCTGGCATTTCGTTTTCAGATTCATGTCATGGAGTGTTGCTCTACAGTCTACTGTATTTTTTTCACAGCTGTGTACGTACAGACAATAAGAGGAGATGAAGTGATTTCATGAGTTCGTGGAAAACGTTGACAATTGTGTGAAAATGTTGTTGTGTTGCTGCCAAATTGGCAGTACATGAGCTGTCTTTTCTGGAAAAATTTGGGGTGAGTAACTCTCGTGGGTTTCACATTAAACGTTTAGTTAGTGGCTTCACTATAGCATCTGCCTCAAGTGTAAGTGAGTGACACACAAAACGATGTCAAACATAATCTTCTAGCAAGAACGGTGAATTTCAAGAAGATAAGTGCGTGCATTCCTCAGATATTTGTTGTTCGTCGTACATGTGGGGAGACTGGCGACTGAACATTCTGTAGAAACCTTTAACGTAACGTGTAGGTTCACTTAGCAGGTCACGTCAAGACAATACTTCGAAGTATTCCGTAAGACGCTGTAAACGTGTTTTAGGACTCACTAAGCCGTTCATTCAGCAATATGCCTCGCAAGTCTCAAGCTTCCAGATCACGACCCAGACGTCGTTCCTACTCATCAAATGACTACTGCTCGTCTTCCTCCTCGTCAAGTTACTCATCCGAGCCAGCCACTGATGCCCCGATAGTTCGGCATACGATATTGCGTCACGTTGCCGAGCAGCCGCGTTTTAGTACACTGCATGTTACCGTTCACTCGACTCAAAACGTCCATTTCAAGTCACAACGAGCGTACTGCAAAATGTTCGTAGCCAACACTCCGATGGTGGAGAATACTACGTTGAATGCCATGTTTAGCTACTTCTCGAGCAACCAGTTCCAATCCTTCAAGACCAAAACAGCTCAAGTGGTCAACAATAACCCTATGTGGAGCAGCAAATTCGAGATATACGTCAACGATCCGAATGTGGGCGTGCTTTCCATTCTCGCGAAGAGCCAACAGAATCTTCTTTACCGTCCAACTATCGGAGTTTGTGTGATAAATCTCAAGAACCTCATCGATAGTCCAGGTGTAGACCAGTGGTTTCCTCTACGCAAAGGCCCTTTTCAGACTGGCCACATTCGACTTCAATTGCAGCTTCAGCAGATTGAGTTCCCGACACTTTCTCCCTTGGCACGAGATCCAAGCTCCCACCCCAACGATACTCGAGCATTTGAGACGGCCTCACAGTGAAAAAGAGTGATGTATGTCGAAGCACCCGTAAAGAAAAACGTCGAACATGCCGTGACGAATACAAGCAACAACTATTTTTTTCTTCTGAACGAACGGATAATGAGACTGGTTAATTCTGAACGACGTGATTCCAAGATGAGTTGTACGCTAAAGCATCACCAGGCTCCATTCGTCAAGGGCTAACCTGCAGGGAACCCGAAAAATATATTTTCTTGAACCTCTACGACTCCCAACGTCATAAGATACGACATCCTCAAAAAATTACGTCGTATCTTACGACGTACGAAGAATCACAACAGAATTTCGCTCAGATTAGTTTTTCAATACTTTAATCAAGTCATTTTGGATAAATAAGGTAGCGGAGTTCTTTTTTTTTAATGAAACCCAGAAACGGGACGGGGGATCAGTTTTTGGATCCAAATCGGTGGCTTGCCAACCGCTCATTCCAGATTTCGCCGAACGGCGCACATTCGGTCCAGTCGTCGAGGGAAGGACGCAGCTACAGCCGCGGTTGCCGCCACATCCGCAGCCGCGCATGATATCGACTTTAGCCACTTCTGGCACCAGCTTCGTGCTGCTGGCTGGACAACAAAGAAGCCCAGTGGGTAGCAGACCGAGTGGGGGTATCCAAGCCCTGATGGTACCAAGGTACTGGTCAAGACGCCGTAGTGGAATATGCTATGGAGGCTGGACTTCTGGCCGAAGGCGGGAGTGACAATGATGGAGACACCTTAGGTGAGAACACCACGGATAAATGCGTTACCGCCTCGCAAATTGACACCAACATCGAGTTATCACCACGTACCATGAGTGATTTATTTGGCACGTCTAGCGAGTCGGAGGGAGATCTGTCACTCTCGGCAGTCACTAGGGTATCCAATTTACCACCAGAAGGCCTGTTAATGGATCCCTCCCAACTCAAAGAAGCTGCTCCTGGATTGCAATTGTTGTCGGGTGCATGTGGAGCCGAGAGCGGTGCCGAAGTCGACAACGAGCCCCACGTTGACGCTTAAAGACGGAATCCTCGGCGTCAGCTTCGCAGATTACAAAAGGACATCAATTTCGTGTCTGATAACAAGAATGAAAGCACGTACGAGAGTATAAGCCCGAGGGAGAGCGATGGTGTGGCATACGAAGAAGAAGATGAAGGAGTACATGTGAAGACGAAGACTCAAGCGACTGAGACATCTCTGAAGGAGACGCTGTGGAAATGGATCAGGCCTTCATCTCGACACTTCAGCTAGACAAGGAGGCTCCGGATCGACGCAGAATACAGCAGCGAGAAGATGCTTTGCGTACAATGAAGTGGACCCCTGTATCGTCTTCTTTTGCGTCTGATGTAGAAGCATACCCAGGACTGACCATGGAATATGCACCACCCACGAGCGAGCTACGTAAGGTCTCCCATTCGCCACTGCTTACTTTTTTCAATTTTATGCCGAAGCCTATGTGGGTAACTTGCTGGAGCGCGTAAAGGTCCAGCAAGTCCGCAGACGAGCCCGATGTATTCTTGAGCGAAACAACACGACTGCCGGCAAAAAATCACTGAAGAGTATACGGCGCCGTTTGAAGGTGAAGGCAGCATACCAGGTTCACGAGATCCTACATACCCTCGGCCTGTTGGTTGGACGCATGCTTTGTTCGCAGAAGCGCTTCACAGCGCACTGGCTGATGGTTAAAGATGGCGCAGTTCCTGCTGGTAACTTCGGTCGGTTCATGAGCCGCAATCGCTGTCAGGACATTCTACGAGATCTTCACTTCAACTGCACACTGGGGACCGACGTATATGACACTTCCGCGTTATTTTGAGCTTCGAGAGCAGCGTTTGGCGACTTTCTTGGTACGTTTACAGTTTCATGTCGAAATTGTTCTTACAGTTTTATTTTTGCATGGCTTGTTTTAGCGCCTACCGCTGAGATCGTACACTCACCTGATTTTGAGTCAGGTGTCGTGGGTTTGGTGGCCAAGCGAAACGACTGGCGCGTACAGACCGATCATCGCACCAGCCGATCTCTACGGTGCAACTTCTCCAGCTCGTCAAGGGGACTTGACGAAAGTCGGGTTTTCCGACCGCATTTTATAGCGACACAAGGTGGAGGATGCACCAAGTACGTACGTTTTGCTCGGTTCAATCCCACCAACGTTAAATTTCGTCGAGAGGTTGTTCAGTATGGTGCTTCGCTACGAACACAATCGCCTCTCGCCTCCATCGCTTGAGATGATCTTGTTTCTCAAGATGAACCAACGGTATTAGCGGTCGACAGGTGAATTTAGGTAAGACATGCTGGGCGAGGACAATAACTGCAATAGTCTTGTATTGATGTGATGCTCAACTTGCCGCTATTTATTTTAACAAACAAGACCTTGCTTGGCGTTATCTATTACCATTGCTCCGGGAAATAGGTATAAATGATATTTTTGGGTTCCCTGCTAACCTAATAGCGGAGAAGGATTCGATTAGCCTAACGCCGCGTTACACACGAGGAAGCTCTGGAGTTGAATATGGTTGCGACATTTAACACTTGTACATGTACTAAGTTTGCAATTTATTGCTAGAGACGCCGTTACGTCGGAAACACACTACCGCTCCGACTACTCTCTTTCATCCCCTGGGTTTTTGTCAAACAACATCCATTGTGGTTTAGGCGGGAAAATGTTGCTTGAGCCCTAACACAAGCAGCATTCACAATTCTGTTACGTTTCCAACAGGTTATAAGTAATTACAGGTGTTTGTGCTATTCCCAGAGCCAAATCGTGTAATCTTTAGCAAACGTGTACACATTACATAATTTTTGGAGGGAGCAGGGGGCATTTTAAGCCATTTCTATTTTTTTCTTAGATAACAGGTCAAACGAAATAGAAACCTTGGCTAAAAACCGAAATATCACACTTTCATTACAAAAATACAATGTGAAATCTGAGCGTGATATCTAACATGTTATTTCGAATATTACCCACCTTCTGAGGTGGTTGATGTTTAAAATGACATTTTATTTTTTAAACGATACGTGTGATTATTAGAATTGACACGAACGTTAACGTCAGGTTTGATTTCATTTAATAAAGATTTATATTGGGAGTTTTGAGCATCAAGAAAATTCAATTATGCTAATTTTGGGTTCCAAGTGTATTAAGTTTCGGGTAAAATTGAACATAGTACAACCTTGGAAAAACTCTTAAATCCCCAGAAAACAATTTTAATGGACTCTTGTTAGAGCCCTGCGTGGGATGCACGTAGCAGGTATGAGCCTTTCGGCTGAAATTCGTAGAACTTGCGCTCGTGTCGAAGTCCTGTAAACCGGTGGAGGTTTGACAGGAAAGACCCACTATCTTTCCTCGAATTGAATGTGTGGGCCAAAGGGGGTTTTGTGCCTGGGGCTTCCCTCCTCGCACTGTGGTGTAGCAGTGCGTTCTAAGAAAGATGACAAGAAGGTTGAGATTTAACTTGAATAATTTCATTCTCGTTTTCTATACCTGAAACACAAGTGATACCTTCCTTTGTTTGTGGTCTTAACTGCTAAGAAGACGCTCGCCTGCTGTGAAGACAGGCAATACTACTGAGGAATTGCTGCTAGGTTATGAGCCCAAAGGCTCTTAGCAGTTCAAGACTTACAAGAGTACAAGATCAATGAGTTCTGGCAGTGGTGGTGCTGGTGGCGGAGCTATTAGCGGTGGCGGTTCTGGCGGTGCTGGATCTGGTGGCGGGGCTGCTGGTGGTGGCGGTTCTGGTGGTGCTGGCGCTGGTGGCGGGGCTGCTGGTGGCGGCGGTGGTAACGCTAATCAAGGGCGACGAAGGCATCTGGCGCACGGAAGCTCGAAGCCTCCGAAGTTTGAAGGCACGTTTGAAGTGTACCGTGTTGAGCTGGAACTTTACATGGAAGAAAGAGAAGCGTGGGGAGTGGTAACGGGCGCTGATCAACGACACGCCAACAATGCTGACGAACAAGCCGTCTGGGATGCAAAGAACAGAATGGCACGAGGCACAATTCTGCGCGGACTGCGTGGTTGTCAAGATAATGCTGCAAATAAGGTGTGCGCTATGACAACCGCGCGTGAGATGTGGGATACACTCATCGCAGATAATACTGCGCGAGACTACTCATACATGATGGCACTGAGAAGTCAACTCTACGAATTGAAACACGTACAAGGCCAACCAATGACAGAGTACCTGGCAACTATGGGAAGAACTCGGCAATTACTAAACATTGTCGATCCTACTCATGCAATCGATGATGATGAGTTTGCGAGGATCCTGGTGATGGGCGTCATGAAGACTCACAGAGACTTGGTGGACCAGTTTGACGTGCCAACTCGGCAAGGAAATCCGCCCGATTTACAACATGTCACCAACGCTTTGCGGTCAAGAGATGAACGAGACCGTATCGTGGAAGTCGGAGCTGGGATTACAGGAAACGCTGCTAAAGAAAAAGGCCCTGATATGGTGATGAACGTGACTGGAAAAGCGCCCGAACAACAAGGTAGAGTCAGTACTGGAAACGGGGGAGCGTGGAAGAAGAAACGCAAGTGTTTCCACTGTGGAAAGCTGGGACATCTCAAACGCGAGTGCTGGGGTTTCATAAATAAGGCAAAGAAGGTGAAGGAGAACCAGAAAGAGACCAAGCAGTCGGGAACATCCAAGAAGAAGAAGAAGAAGAAGAACGGCAAGGAAGACGATGAGGAAAAGGCGTCGGCGGTCCAAGACAACATGCTGATTCTCAACCCAAAACTGCGAACCTACGCGAGTAGTAGTAGCAGCGATGAAGATGATGACGACGACATTCCGATGACCGGTATGGTACTGAAGGAAAGCCACACAAGCAGGCCGAACGCATGGATGCTGGACTGTGGAAGCGCAACACACGTCTGTGCAGACCGAGACCTGTACTCAAGCGTGAAAAGGTCCAAGACTGTGTTTAAGGTCTGGACTGGAGAACTAACCAAGGGTGTGATGAGTGGCTCGGTGAAGCTGTGCGTTCCAGACAAGCGTATGGACTACACGTGGTGCAATGTGGAGTTGAAAGACGTAGAATTCTCACCGGCTGGTGTCGTAAATTTGATAAGTTTGGGGAAGATGGAAAGTGAAGGGTGGATTCCTTCATTCAGTCCTGCTGGAGAGACGCCTAGGAAATGCTGGCTGGAGTCAGCTGTTGGAAAACTGGAGTTTGTAAAAGACGGGTCGCATTACTGGTTGGACACGGGATCTCCGAATTTGATGTCAATGGTAAACGCTGATGCAAGTCCTCTCATGCGCTGGCACGAGCGACTTGGACACTTGAATGTGTCAGCAATCAAGACTATGGTAGACAACAAAGTGGTGGACGGCATGGAGATTCCAGCTGACCTGTTCAAGAAAAGATTTGAGTGTATGACGTGTATGGCTGCGAAACGAAGGCGCATGTCGTACAAGAAGAGTGCCAAGGATAAGCGGACAAACGTGAATTACGAGAAGTTAATGTCAGACACTTGCGACATGGGGAAGTACATAGTTGGTTCTGGAAGCTATCGCTATTTTCAACTCATCCAGGACGAAGGTTCCAGATTCAAGTGGTGTTTTCCTCTTAAGAAGAAGAGCGACGCAAACATGAACACAATATCGCTAATCAAGAGACTGCTGGCTCAGGGACACAAAATCAAGACATTCACAAGCGACGGGGGTGGTGAGTTTGCAAATGCGGAGTTGAGTGCTTTCTTGGAGTCACATGGTGTTGAATTCATTCCTACCCATCCGTATACACCAGAAGAGAACGCTCTGGTCGAGAAGCTTAATGGGGTACTGACAAACAAGACGAGAACCACAATGCAAGCTGCTAACATGCCGAGCAAGCTGTGGCCCGAAGTACTACAGTACATTGTGGAGATTGATAACTTGAGCGCGACAAGAGCTCTTAACGGCAAGACTCCGTCAGAGAAGCTGCATGGTAAGAAGCCGGACTTGAAGAAGGTTCGAGTTTGCGGGTGCATCGGTTTCGTCTACGAGGCAAAAAGGCAGAACAAGTTAAGTCCAAAAGCAGAACCAGCGCTGTTACTAGGCTTTGCGCGCACGTCTCCTGGATACCGTTTGCTGCATTTGCGCACAGGGAAGATCGTAGAAGCTCGCGATGTCCAGTTTCGTGAAGATGTTACTGTTGGAAGGAAGTACCTGGACGCTTTATTGTTGGGGCAACACAAGTCCTATAACCACATTCCGTTTGTGCCACTTCCAGTGGAATACGTGGCAGAAGAAAGCATACACGAGACCGCAGCGCGTGTGGTGGAGATGAGTCTGCCGAAGGAAGCAACGACAGGACATAAGACTAGCTTAAATACTGAGTTTTCGTCAAGCAGTGACGAGTCTGAGATGGAAGATTGCCCGGAAGTAATGGCAGATGGACAAGTACCTGTACCAGTACCCGTACCAGTCCCAGCTCAACCACAACGTAGACGCCGCGGGCAAGTTGGCGGTGGACAACCCGCACAACCAACAAGACGCTCTACAAGAACACGACGAGCAAACACCAGACTGAGCGGCTACCAGTTCCTGGCTGAGGAGGACATAATCGATCCTAGCGATGTGAAGGATGCGTTGGCCTCTCCATACAAGAAGGCTTGGAAGGCGGCATTGGAAGCAGAGTACGCCTCTTTGATAAAGAACGGTACATGGAAGTTAGTAGACCGCCCAAAGGATGCAAAGGTTCTGACTACAAAATGGGTGCTTCGAGTCAAAAGAGATGAACGTGGAGCTGTGAAACGACTGAAGGCGAGGTTAGTAGTGCACGGGTTCAAGCAACGTTTTGGACGAGAGTATTGGAAGACCTACTCACCCGTTGTTCGCTGGGTCACGATGCTAATTGTGCTAATAATCGCGTTGATTCTCGGACTGGAGGTGGACCAGGTCGACTTCGACACTGCTTTCCTTAACAGCGAAATGGACGGTGCGATTATTTACGTGGAGCAGCCAGAACTATTTAACGATGGTACTGACAGAGTATGCGTACTGCTCAAAGCGATATACGGATTAAAACAAGCAGCGAGGTTGTGGTATTTGACTCTGCATCGCCAGTTAGTGGAGTTGAATTTCACTCGAAGCGTCTTTGATGTGGGGCTTTACTTCAAGAAAGTGGAGGGTAGATTGGTGTTGGTCACTGTCTACGTGGACGATGTTCTGATCGTTGGAGCACGTGATGACATTGATCTGGTGAAGAAAGAGTTGCAGAGCAAGTTTGCGATCAAAGATCTGGGTCGAGTACATTATTTGCTTGGTATGGAGGTGCATTACGAGCCTGGCGTATTGCTATGCCTGTCACAGACGGCTTACATCGACAAGATCCTGACGAAATTTCAAATGGAGAACGCTAAGTCAGTGAGATCACCGCAAATGCAGAACGAAAAGATGCTGCCAATTGAGAAGAACGAGAGCAAAATCAACGACAAATCGTTAAAGTATCAAGAGCTAGTCGGAGCACTGCAGTACCTTGTGACCTGCACAAGACCAGACATCTCAAATGCTGTGAGAAGCCTTAGTCGGTACTGTGGGAGCTACACAAAAGAAAATTACGCCGCTGCTAAACGGGTTCTACGATATTTACAAGGGACTCGGACTCACGGACTGGTTTATTGTCTGAATGGCAAAGCAAGTGAGGAACTACAAGTGAGCGCCTACAGCGACGCTGATCATGCAAATTGTCCGGATACATCGAGGTCTGTCTCAGGATATGTGGTGCAGGTAAATGGCTACAGTGTCGGGTTCAAAAGTAAGATGCAATCATCGGTTACGGACGACACGTGCAAGTCAGAATTGGTGGCTGCAAGTCTGTGTGTTGAAGATGTTCTATGGGCAAGCAAACTTCTGAAAGAGCTGGGGTTCAACCAGCGAATATGCAAAATGTTCGTGGACAATCAGAGCACTATAAAGGTGTGCACAGACGCCGGCAATTTTGACGGTGTAAAAAGATACGCCAAGAAAAGCCGAAAACTGGCGGAACTGGTGGAAAAGGAAAAACTGTGCATTGAGTATGTGCCGACAGCAGACAACGTGGCGGATATGTTCACGAAGGCGCTGGGACCCCAGCAGTTTGAAAAGCTGCGGCAACTACTCGGTATCGAGGACGTAAAGGACGTGGTCAAGCGTCAACGGTCCAGCCACAGTAGCTGCGTGGTGAAACGCAGTAATAAAAAGGCGCGTCAATCGTCGGTCGTTGACAGACGATCAGCTTCAAGCTGAAGTCAACGGAGACACGGAGGCGTAAGTTCCGGGGGAGTATGAGCCTTTCGGCTGAAATTCGTAGAACTTGCGCTCGTGTCGAAGTCCTGTAAACCGGTGGAGGTTTGACAGGAAAGACCCACTATCTTTCCTCGAATTGAATGTGTGGGCCAAAGGGGGTTTTGTGCCTGGGGCTTCCCTCCTCGCACTGTGGTGTAGCAGTGCGTTCTAAGAAAGATGACAAGAAGGTTGAGATTTAACTTGAATAATTTCATTCTCGTTTTCTATACCTGAAACACAAGTGATACCTTCCTTTGTTTGTGGTCTTAACTGCTAAGAAGACGCTCGCCTGCTGTGAAGACAGGCAATACTACTGAGGAATTGCTGCTAGCAGGCCCATTGAGGTGTTCCTATAGACACTCCGTACAAATTGGCACTGAGTTGGAGGAATTTCCATAAAGTAGTAGACATCTACTGAATTTTGTTGTACCACACTAAATTGCTATTTTCGGTTAAATACGAACTAACAGTTGGACAAGGCGCATTGACGAATGGTCAAACTAAGGAACACCAAGAGCACTGAGCCTCGCCCACCGGAACCACCTGCCCCGAAAGCCACGTCGGCGCACCCGCGGACTATGCAAGAAAACGTTTCTACTCCATTAAGTCTTCGACGACACCAAGTAAAACCCTGCACTGCGACTCTCGTTCGGTGAAGTAGCGCAAGGAGGCCAAAACGGTATCTCGGCGCGCGTTAAGTCGGCGTTACTACTTGTACTTGTTCATCTCTCCCTTCAAATGTGCACTGTCAAAACCATACAGTTTCTTGCCGTTCAAAGCCATGTAAATGCCAAGGTTTGTAATCACACCTCCCCGCTTGAATATTCCACTTGCGTCTTTCTCAAACGCCAGAGCGTGCCCAGTTTCTCGCTAGCAATACGTTCAAGATAAGCTTTAGGTTTTTGAAAACTCTCCAGCCTGTCACCACGGATTCTATCGTCAATTATCCTGTTTCAAACGTGAAACTTGACTAGGAGACAAACGAATTCCTTTGGACAGCAAAAACGACCTGATAACAGCCGAGGTCAACCCGTCCGTGCTGCCATTATAGGTTGGAAGCACCTCCCTTTCCACTAGAGATGTCGTACTGCTAATATGCCGAGTTGCGTTCCGCAATCTGGTTGCTGGGCGCTCAAGTGAGCTTTCAACAAGCGGGCGACTTGTAAAATCCACATTCAAAAGATGATTGTGGCAAAAATTTGCGCGAGTAATTCTCCAATCACCTGCGTAACCAAATACGTTGATGAAAACCGGACACTCAAGTTCTTCCGGTGGTGTGACATTTGTTAGTGTATTGCAGGTCGTGTAGCTTCTTACAGACGAACTTGACATTTCCAAAGCTGCTTTGAACGCGTATCTGGAAAGCGCACTGTTCAGCTAGCGTTTTGACTCCAAGTTGAACTGCCTTTGTGAGCCCAATATTTCAGTACCAAAATTACGTGACTTGTCGTAAGCGACGCATTACAGGTCATCTGCGGAGTCAATAGACTCTAGTAAAGTCTCGGGCCGGAAGAGTCCGAGGGCCGCTGCCTTGCCAAGGTGGTCTTCTATTAAGTCGAAAACACACACCAATTTTCTGTTTCTTCTCCCCCCTTTTGCTCATGGTGAGGCTGTTCAGTTGTGTTTGACTTTCACAGTAGCAGTTAAGTGTTGTACTTAATTGTTGCTCGAGTTGAAACGTTTAAGAGTGAATGGGTTTAGCTACCATGCAATACCGGTTCCAACCTGTAAGGGTTTCTTAACTGCTCTTTTTTTGGAGGGGTTTCTTAACTGCTTGTTCGTTATAGTAGAGTTTTTTTTAACTGCTCGTTCGTTTCTACTTGCTTCGTTGCAGCTCTACTTTTCACTTGGTCGGCAAAAGTCTACTATAGTTTTAGTAAAATTACTAAGGTTCAATTATACCTATGAATTGTATTGATATATCGGGATTTATCACAAATGTATTATATTTTATCAGCTGTTAGTTCGTACTTAACCGATAATAGCAATTTATTGTGGTACATCCAATATCATTAGCTGTCTACTACTTTATGGAAATTTCTCCACTGAGTTGAGTATAATCGGCACTTGTGACATATAAAGGGGACAATCTATTCAAATAGATTACCAAAAATTCACGAAATATAGAGATTTTGATGAGTGGTTTACTTCAGTGAATGTTACATTAAGGTCGCACGAGCTGAGATGACATTTCAAAGTTGCACCAATGTACAAATAACATCGTGATTTTAAGAACAAACAGCCGTTCCATTCAGACTTGTTTTTAGGTGCGTACAGCCTCCCGTCACAGAAGACAAAGGTGACGAGACCTACAGCAGTAGCAGCAGTGATGGCTGTAACAACAGCAGATAACGGCGTAGGATTGGGCTAGGAGGTGTCGGAACAGGACATGCTGGGACGTGTGCTTTCGGTAGACCCAGAGGTACAGAGTTGGACAGGCCATCAAGGTGATGCTGTACGTAGCTTTTGGTGTGGGATTATAATGGTTTAAGTACATCCGAATTTAGAAAAACACATATCAAGTTCGGGTAGACATGGAATACGCTTCAGTAGATAGCGAAGCCGTAAAAAGCGTACATATGCTGGACTCAGCTTTGGTGGTAAGTTTATACCGCGTATAAAAAACCAAAATAAAACAACAACATCACAACACAGCTTGATGAATCTGGCTGCCGAGACTTGGTTTCTTTCTTGCCCTTCATTGTTGCGTACATCGTGCTAGACATGTCACGAAGCGTTCGGTCGCACATACTTTGATTTTCCTGCTTGAGTGGATTAAAAACCGTAATGGAACGACTTTCAGATCGACAGTCAAACATGATTCCTCACGAATGACTGTCGTCTACATGTGCCAATAGACCCAACTCGTTGGTAACATTGAAGGGCTTTCCACGCGTTATAACGCGAAGTTTGTCTTCCCTCTCGAAAGGTTAAAGGACAATTGGGTCAATTGTCCACGTTGCGGTGTTCACGCTGTAGAAGCGCCACCAAGTGCCCCATGCAGATATCTAACCATACCGTTTAACGCAGCGTCAGCAGTGACACATAGAGCAAACTCCCAAAGGAAGTAGCACTTCCACCCCGCAGCATCAGTCGCTTAATATTCTGCTCCCGTTCCATGATGGCATCACATACGCCATCAGATAGTTCGTTCGGTAGATCAATTTGCTTAGTTGCTGTATTTGCTGAGCATACTATGGTTTTTTCCGTATCAGAGGCCTTCGCCATCACACAGTGTCATCGATCCATCGCATTTATGTCGTTTAGTTGTGAATACAAAAGTGAGGAACTGGCACAGCAACGGTGTCTGCGCCCAAAGTCACCTGGAAGAGCGCTGCGGACCTTCTGCACAGCCTTCTGCACTCTCGTGACAAACCGTTTCAGGAACATGAAGCGGTTATCAGTTTCACATTCGATAGTCGTAAATATGCTGGAGATTGCTTTCTTCGTCTACGGTAGTGTGGGCTCCGCGAGTGCCAGCGTTACCATCTTCATGTCGTTATAGTTCTAAACCTGGTCACGCACTTCCACAAGATTTCTCAGACTCAGTACCTGAGCAAGTGTTCCTTGAACCAACTTGGTTGTCTTTTGCTTTCCGCGAGACATGCGGCGATCCTTCCCCGATACTTTCACCTCCTTATCTTTGGATGTTTGGGCAACCGCGACTCTTCGCACTCTTGCTGGTAGCAAACGATGCGGGTTACGGTACATCTGAGCTTTCACTAGCCGAACTCGTTGGTTGTCGGTATGCCAGGAAACTATCTTTCATCGCATCGGTGTCTGGGATAGATTTAGATATATCAGAAGGTCCCGTACAGGTTTCTGTAGCCACCTTGCGTATACCTGTAGGTACATTTGGTGTACCTATAGAGTACCACTATCACACGGGTGGTACCTATAGATACAATCGATGGACCCGTAGTCTCGACAGTGGTTTCAGTCGCGGACACTGCGTTGGTAACATTTAACTATGTCTTGGTCGGATCGTCAGAGCTGGAATCGTCTGACATATCGAAAGCGGCAAGTAGTTCTGGGTCAAGAGCACGTAATTGCTATTGACTTCATGATTGTGGAAGTATCCGTAGACGTTATTTAGCCATGCGACAACGATGACAGGCGCGGCAATGGATGAGCACGGCTCACATGCGGCACAACTCCATCCTTGATAATCTCCTCGAACTTGTCTAACGCAGCCATCGTGCCATTTTGAATTGGATACTGTAGTCCCGTGTCTGCTCATGATCTCTGCAATTTGAGTACCTCGACGACAAGCCGTCGTGAACTTGTTGGTACCGTTGAGAATGCGATACTTGGTAGCTACCACTGCCGACTCGCGAACTTGTAACGACTTTCGTGAGACTTGAACTTTAGCGGCATCTTCCTCTTCGGCTGGCTTGTTTGTCTTGCTAGATAATCTTCATCCAGGGACAATGTACTGGACTGATATCGTGCTTTTACCACTGATCAGTCTCCAGTACATCAGGTGACGACACGGCACACGCATGAAAACACACGAACATCGATATTTCTGGATACCACACATTAAACGACGTGTTTTAATAGTTCGTATAGGCAATATAGATATCAATTCAAAGCATGCACCAATGTATTCAGAGGATAAGTATTTTTGTCACTGCCGCCAGACACGGTGCTAGTATTGGACGTGGCTTTTGTCATGACGTAGTGAGTTGAACAGTCATTTGCTACCCAGTACTGCTGCTCAACCTGTCAGTAAACACGTGAGCTGACCTCTCGTGGTAGTTGTGCAAGTTCTGAATCAGCACCATGATAGCGCTTCTATCTCACAGCAATCACCTTTCTGCTGTACCCCATATCGGCCACTCTTGCAAAAACACTAGCGTGTCCTCGCAGGCACCAAGTGGCATTCCTGGTTACAAAATCCCTTTTATTTGACCCCACGAAGCCTCCACACTGACGCACACATAGTTAGTATATTAAACTACTTGGAATATGATCAAATCATATTTTTACCGGTTGTTGGTACCACTACCCAGGTGTGGCACATCTGAACGAGCGACATGGCCCAACACTCCTTATGGGGATCCCAATTTTTCATGAAATACTGAAGAAATGGATGTTTGGGCTCCGGGAGAGTGGTTGTCTTTTGAATCTAGATGAGCGTTATCCAACAAGAAGTACCGTTATTTCAGGTACTTTGTGTACTCGTCGATTGTTGACGCAGTTCACATGATGTCCACGGCTCCTGCAACTTTGTTCATGTCAAAGTTACTTGGTCCACCGTAATCGCTCTTTGCCATTTCGGAGCGAATATTCTTCTTCAGATGAAAGTGACAGAGAATAACTCTCGCGTGCGGAAAATGCGTCTCCAACAACCGCAGCCCCCCCCTATGCCTTTGTCAAGTAAAATCACTCGTATCAGTTCCCAAGACGGATTCGAAAACTTGAATGCCTCAAATACAGCTGTTAGGCATTCTGCACTTTCGTTTTCCGTTAGGCTGTGCTGCACAAATTGCCCCTTTACAAACATTCACAAGTAAATATGACCTGATTAATACCAGCTTAAGTATCCAGGTACATCTTTGGCCCGCTCAAAGTAGCTAGGCACCGATAAGTCCCTCCACTTATATGACCATAAACATCGTGTACCATAAAAGAGAAGATCTTGTACCAGGGGTCGTTTAATTGTACATTGCACCCACTAGCAGAACGTCTGGGATGGCTTTAAACCACCGCCGCATTTGGCGGGTCTGCAATGTAATCGTTTGTGCCAGGGCCTCACCCTCAACAAACACTGTAGCACGGTTCCCACGCCATCCACAAATCCTCGCAGAACAGTCTCTAGACATTGCTCGACAGTATCACTACGCGCCCTTCTCTTATCCTTTCAACCATATTGTCACATACATATTTAGTTGATATATGAAGAAGTGCCAAATAAATAAGTAAAAACGCATTTATACCAGCCTTCTCTCTAGGGAACTGTATTATACGCTTGGGTTTTTGGCCAAAAGACTGCATCATGTCCACAAATCCGAGAAGCAAGGGTTTTTCAACTCGTCACACCGACTCATAATTTTCATTTAGATAGTTCGGTCAACGCGGTCGTTGTGACTTGTATTCGATCCTGTAACACGGACGGTAAACTTCTTCTCGGCGCTGTTCCACGTCACGGCAGCCTTAATGCTCGCTTTGCAACCGTTGTCGGAAACGCCTCCGACGAGCGGCCTTGCTTCGTCGGTCTCTCGGCGAAGGCCTTGATGATGAGGCTGATTGTGCCTGCTGAAAGCTCTGCGCTGCGCCTCGACGCTACCTACATGGTAAACCAGTGCGTCTATAGAGTATGTTTTTTACGCTAATGATGTTTTTAACGCTAATGTTTGAGCCACTTCGCAGTTTGGTCAAGGACGTTCCAGTGTTGCTGACACAGTACCCCAGTGATTATGTCGTTGGCGGTGCCAATGTGCAACAAGGCCTTGCCATACCTGATAAACCGCCTATGACATATTAATAGGTCAATATACACATCTGTACGTGAGAGCTCAACATAACTATAAATAGTTGGATTTTAGCGCCCCTCCCCTCAGCTCAATTTACTAGCCATCGTCTTCATCAACCAAACTATCAACTACATCACCACCGCTAGCTACTTCTAATAGTAATGAACATTTGTCGGCCTCTTCAACAACTTCATCGACCACCTCCTGAAACCCCGGGCTATCGTCAGCGTCAACAGCATCATCACTGTCGCCAATTCGACATTTCGTGAAGCCATTCCGTATCATCGATGCCGGAATGTCATTCCAATCGCAAGCAATCCACTCAGTGGCTGTATTACGGTTTGGTGCCTTCAGGTCAAACAGAACAGGACCTGCTCTACGTTAGCATTGTGTTTAGCCAGTTGGTCGCGGAGGTAGTTGACCCAGTGCCGTCGAAGTCTGCCCTTTATAGGCTTGATCCACACAACTTCGGCGGGTTAGCAGAGCCACGTAAGACCAGGGGGTACTTTTTGCAGCACAATCTTTATCTCGGCTGCATACGTCGCAGACTCACCCAGACAAGGTTGCGGGAAATGTGGAAGTTGAGCGACTAGTGTGTAGAGTGGGTTCTTCAATTTCCTCCCACCGTGACGTTCGACCAGTGGAGGAACCTATCAGGCATCGAACCCGGTCTCAAGCTGCTGACGACAATGTTAGTACAATCCGACCCGAACAGGTTTGCGAAAACCCGACCAAGTGATATGATGGTCGAGCAGTACTCGACGTGAGCAGTACTCATTGTGAGACTGATTTGACTGCTATTTTTACGTTTGGAGAACTGGTTTGGCGGTCACGGACAGAAGCAGATTTCAGGGTCCCGCTGATGTATTTCTGTTTATCAAACCAACTTCCAACCGTACCCGCAATGAAAACTTGCAATCCACTTCAAGATGGTGGCAAGAAGCTCACTACCACTTAAAGATTTGCAAGGTGGTGGCAAGAGGAGCTCTTATTTACCTGAGTTATGATTACGGCATGTGGCTGGACGCCAACTTGCAACTACAAGTCCCACCCTGATTTCTAGTAACCATCGAGGCACCAACGAGAAGGTCTAAGCAGGATACTTAGCTCACTCTTTAATTTTCTCTCGGCTGTGCAAGTAGCCGTACAATATACTTGGCTAACTATTTCGCCCGTTTGGAGTACTACTTCCAAAACTACGTCCAGAAAATACCACATATTTCACGGTATTTAACATGAGACCAGGAACATGGTGTTAGACGGCAGAAAAAAAAACGTCGCCCTGTGTTCTAGATCGTCTCTCCCGTGCGAGTTTATTTCCCACGGTGCAATTAACTCATTCTCTGAAATATGTTAGTTTTCTTCTACCCTACAATTAAGACTACGCCATTTACAATGCCTCGTCAAAGTACGTTAACTAACCACCGCGTGGATCGAACCAGGCTCGAGTTAATACTCCATGAGCTTTTAGACCTACGTATCGAGCGTGATCAAGGCATCGTACAGTACCCGACTACCTGCCCGTGCGAGGTCGGCTCCCAAGAGTCCTATACACTGCCCTTTTCGTGAGTTCGTTGGGGAAAACGTTATCGCAGAGATGGCTAACTTCACCCAACGGGAGTTTAACGAGCTGTGGCTTACTGTACGTGACTATATCGTTGCCAACTACGGTGTTAGAAGAGGAAAACGGTCAGACATTAAACCTAAAGACGCATTCTTCATGACGCTAGTCATGCTAAAGGAGGGAGGAACCTGTGACAACAACACGGAACTTATTCGCCTACCAACCGCTGCGTTTACAAATGTGGTGTCCAAGCTCGACAGGACACTGGTGTCGACCAAGTGGAAGACCGCTGCGACTAATTAAAGATGTGGACACGGTAATTTAGGTTGATGAATAATCTTATACACTAAATACTGTGTTCTCACCTCACTCAAGTTTGTTGAGAATAATTAACGTGAACAGTTTTTTTTTTCCGAATTCATTCGCAGTTGTGGTTGTTTTCTAAAAGTCACTTTGGGGCTTGGTTGTGGTGCATTGTGAGTTTAAGTCCCGTAGCAGCAGTGGGTCGGGTGCCAATTGTCCCCTTAGAGTCAGGCCTGAAGTGATGTTTGTTCTGTGGAGTGTTCTTTCCCAATATTTGACATCCGTTCGTTGCTCGGCTGTATACACTGATGTTCGTACTTAAGCGTGGCCTCACTGGCTCTGTATTATTCATTACGCGAATCAAACCGTTCTCATTGGAGTTAGGACAGAGGGTAGAATGTCACTGGGCTGTGCAATGTCACTGGGCTGTGCAGTGACATTCTACCCTCTGTCCTAACTGGTGCAGCCGCACCAAAGAGTTTCTAATTAACTGTAAATCCATGTTTGCACACCAACAAGATAACAAGTTTGCAGAATAATTGTTTATTGTTGAAGCCTCAAGCATTCTACCCTCTGTTATAACTCCAACCAAGTCCTGCTTTCGGTTAGCTCTGAAACAAGCCATTTTTGGCGTTGCAGCTAAACCAACAATACATACATTACCACACTAATCGGCAGGTTCAAAAATCGAAGAAGCGAGTACCGAGGCTAACGCCATAGATGGGACCCTGTATACCGCCGCGCATCGAAGCAGACAAGCTACAACAGCAATTTCAAAGCATCAAACGCTTGTTCGCTGGGTTGAAGATCCAGAGTCAGCGTAAAAATCACATGGGTATATATGCCTCTGCTATAGATGCGATTCCTGAGATCTTCAACTCGCGAACAAGAAACGCCAATATTAATATATAAACGATCCATCGCTTGCACATTACAGCAAAATCGAGAATGACTGTCGAAGAAGCTGCAGATCATTGTTTCAACGACTGATTGGTGGACAAACAAGGATTGCGATTTTCATCTGTTTTTGCAAAGAAGAAACCTCCGATCTCGAGATAAGAGCCCGATATAGCAAATGGGCCCATTTTGAAGAACATAAAAGGTTAAAAATGATATCTTATTAGGATTTATGAAGTGAATCGAGCTCAGGGCTTTAGAGCGCAACTCACTTTTGCCACTTTCCATCGGCAAACGGAGTGGCTTACGATCAAACAACAGGCCATTTATCGTTCAGGTTATTTGTACATTGGCAGATTCTCGACGACCTACTGCAATGAGGCCCGGTGGCGTGCTGTGGCTATCATGCGCTTGTACAACATCCCAACCGGTTGTTTGGTGAGAAGCCCTCGTGATTACGAAATCTTCGCTGCTTTTGAATGAACGCTTCAATTTAGGCTTCACAATAGGCGGACCTAACCCTACTGGATGCCAGTTTACAACCCCCCTCCTGAAAGAAGGAACGTAACAAGCACGTGTAGATAGAGAATGTAAACCGGTTTCAACCGGATTTCGGGTTGCCCTTTTTCACACACCCGGATTAAACCGAATTTGGACCGGGTCAATCCGAGTCAAATCCGGTTAAACCGGTTATTAATGTTTACAAGTTTTACATCAAAACGAATTTGTTGTATGATGCGTTTAGTAGTGGTATGTTTTGCTACAGGTAATGAAACGTTACCAATTGGGTAGAACCTAACACTATTATAGCGAATCATCGACTGTCTATCACACTATGATCGCTTATTGCCCAGGAACCGTTTCGTTGCATGCGAGGTACTTTGCTCAGTACTACACGCATTATGTTGTAATAAAGCGTACGGATGCACTTGTCATACCGTGGCCCACGGTCCGTGGGTTATGGTGCCGCCGCTTTACACCTGTCGCGGTTGGCGGCCCGACTCGAGATTATTGCTGCTAGCGGTTTAACCAGCTAGACTCCATCCCAAAGCAGCTCACGCCGACCGTAGGAGATTTTCAAGCTGCCGCGGGGAACTTGTGTTCGCCGACCAGGACGGTATACAGACCGATGAGAGAACCGAACGAAGTACCAGCGGCGATCAGAGGCAGTTCAGTGTAGTAGCCATTAAATAGTATAAAAGCAGTCCGGTTCGTAGTTGCGGCTCGGCGGTCCCCTTGTTTCCGTCTCACAGAGAGAACCGAGAGACTCTTTCACGTAGTGTAAGGAGCGCTGCGACGCCGCTGCCTGTCCGTCGCATTGTGTGGTCGATGTGGCAACTCGGCCACAGTGAAAGACTAGCAGGCTTTATAGACAGTGTCAATTAGACGATCCGATCAGGGTGTGCATCTTTGAAGAGGGAATTTTACCTCTCCCGATCGATATGACCGGCAGGGGGGGGATACTAGCTATCAAAGGTTAAAAGCATGGCGTTTGGTTTCCCTCAAACCACCGAATTCTATCCGGTTTGATTCGGTTATTTTGGACCGGGTCGGACCGGCTCTGATTCGAATCAAATTTGATTTTAACCGAATTGACTTCACCCGTTACATCCCTATATATAGAAATCTGACAAACACAATAGCCCATCCCCAACAATGCACACGACCAGTACTAGTTGGGCCCAACATTTTCGCTGTGACGCGTCAGCGTCACTTCCGAAATGGTTCAGTCTTATGAAGTTGTATAAGTAGCAGAAGCGAAAGTAACGATTATAAATGTCATAGTAAATCTCAGTAAAGTGGCATTTCAAAATTACGTAAACCTTCCGTCCAGCATTGCATAAGCCGATTCCCCCACTACTTACCAAGGCCGGACAGCGAGCATTGCGGTGTAAGTATAGTCATGGTGGGGCTCACAGCGCCGGGGCTTCCCTCAGAATCGTCCCGCGCGGGCGATGTCAATGCGTTCTTTTCCCAAGTATTCGTTTGCGGTGATTCCCATGATCTTCGTATCGGGTAGTTCTAAAGATTGCCGCTGGCGATAATATCCATTCCTTGTCAGGCTAGGGACGCAGGAGATTCCTCCGCTCTCCAATTGCGTTCGGCGGCGTTTAGATCGAGAAAGCAACGCTCTACTGGTCGATAACATTCGCTGGCGCAAGCTTGAGTGCTTCCCACTGGCCGCCGGACCTTACGTCTCGCTTACGCTGACCAGCGCACTCCACAAGGCCCTGACGGCGGCTGTTGACGGTGCCCTAGCCGCTACTACCGCCATTGCACGTGCGGAACGCGAGGTACCAGCAACCGATCAAAAACACCGTGCATATCGAGCAACCCTCTCTCCTATACAGCTCAAGGCCATATTGGGACGTCCAGACCGCCCAATTTCGTGATTGAGCTGTCAACTAGCAACCCTATAGGTTATTGCTGATATTCAAGTCAAGCGTTTTGAGCTCAAATCGGTTGATCCACCGATTGAACAGATTGTTGATCTAACAGCAATCTGCGAGGAGGAAGTGGTCTTTACGGGACAATCCAATACCGTCCATACTAATGGAAAGACGAATCAACGTCGTAAATTGTTGCGGACAAAGTGACCGATACACAGCTGATCGATGCTGACGATTTTGTGGAAACAGTACGTAACCACCGGTATCAGGGAATGGTTGGCATTGTGCGAAGAAGTTCTAACATTTACCATGCTTACCCTTTTAAAGCGAGAAAAGCGAAAGCTATACTACGTATAAAGGGGCTACGAAAACGGGTGAGAGAGCATCGCAAGAGCCGCGCCACCTACGTAGAACCACATCGAAACGGGTTGATAGAAGTCCCATGGCCCAGTAACGCCCGCAAAATCACGACAAGTCTTAATCCCGAGGGGATTACGTTTGACGATATTGGTGACTTCGGAAACTGCTCCTGTATAGGGAACTGCTTCCTAGATACATGCACAAATGCTGAAACTGCATTGTTCTGTACACTAGAGGCATGTAACCTTGGCGCAAAATGTAACTACGCACCCTGATCGCTGGACACAATCAAGTTTTTCGATACTGGACGCGTCGGTATTAGAGTCTTTACCACGATTGACATAACCCTGGGAGATGCTATCGGCGAGTATGCCGTTGTTCTGTGTGGGTACGACTCAGTGGTGAAACGGCAGATAGACCAACGCCTCAAGCAAAATACTAGATATACCATGCTATGCAACGCGAAATCTAAAAAATAAGTATGTGTACGTGGAGGCACTCGAGTGCGGCTACACTACACGGTTCATCTCCTATTCATGCAAGCCTAACGCTGCCTTCTGGGGGGTACAAAGTATATCGACTGATAAAGTGCCCGTTAGGAAGATAGAAGAGGTGGGGGCAAGGGCTCAAATAACTGTGAACTTCGACACGCAGACTTGGTCCAAATGTTCCTGTGACGAGCGCTGCGAGGAGGATACTAAAAGCCGTTTTAGCAGCTTGGTTACTGACTTCACAAGCGTAAGCCTGGTGTAGATACATACTTCTGCTAAAGAAATGCAAGCTATTCTTCCACGAACCAGAACGGAGGCATTGATAGACTAAAACTGCAGATAAGAGATTCCCTCTCTCGGTAATTGATGAAATTTTTCCACTATTTTGTGATCCACGCACGAAAGATTCTGTTGGGCTCTGCCATAGAACACGCCCGCTTTTCTAAATCTGAAAAATAAATTAAATCCGAACAAACGATGTTACATGTGTGTACCACATTTTTTCACTTAGTGATTTGGCGCGAGACTAACCCAGGAAACAAGCCCGCTTTCCGCCGAATTGATCGCTACCCTGCAACCACTACACTTCTTGTTTGTATACAATTCGAAAATACGCCCGCTACGGCCCCCACTGCCACACAGTTTTACTCATTTAACAATCGCACCCCCCCCCCCCCCCCCAGCCACAGACAACCTCAACTCATGTCAGCTCCAGCCCCTGAAGCTCCTTCCCAGCTTCGTACGCCATACCAGTATCACATCAGAGACTTCAGTCTCTTTACTATGGATAGGATGATGGAGTTCGCCTGCGACTAACCCCGACGTGTGTACTGGCGCATGGAGGTGGGGCTAATCGACAAGTCCAAACAATTCCCTTTGTGTCTGATGCGCCTCTCCCTCGTGCGGAAGTGCTGGCGCTGTTGCCGTCGCAAGCATCATGCCGAATGAAAAAAAGATTTCATTGGTGTGCCGACCAATTCCTTCTTCAACGACGCTAAGATTGATGTGTACAGCGCTGTCCGGATCCTGATTGCGTGATGCATGCGTCTAACACAGGCCAATGCTGCTGAGTTGGCTGGGGTAACAAAGACGACGATCCTGGTTCATTCCCCGATGCCCACTGCAGGACAGCTCATGGGGGTTTGGTAGTGGCAATAATTATAAATGGTTAGACCTAGTTCGTCAATTTAGGTGATCTTTAATTTAGAAAATCATTTCTTAAAAGCGGGCGTGTTCTATGGAAGAGCCCTCTGTTGGATACCTTATCATGCAACCAAGCAAGACGGGAGACTATAGTGATCACAGTGATGAAGGCGCGAGCTGTGATATGATTGAGGACAGCACTGCAACGGAGAAGCGAGTGCAGGCGATAGAGAAAGTTTTTCGATAGGAGCACTTATAATTTTTCTGTCTACTCCAGCAAATGAAGGTTCTGGTAAATTCGCTGGGCACCCATGATAGGACAGACAGTCGCTATGCATAAATAAAGAAAATACTATCTTAGATTTTCAGAACAAATAGAATTCATATTCGTGGTGGCGCTGATTCACGTCGTGCCCCTGGCGAAGCAGTAGTACTGTTGTTCATCCGTGATCCATCCCGATTCGTCACGATTCGTCCGGCACTGATGAATATTCATCCGTGCGATTGTATTTATTAATGGGCTGAAATAAATGGTGTTTAAATTACCCAAAATACCCTATCGCTAGGACGCAAACCCAAGCTTCCTGCATAGCGCAGGAGCCTTTCGACGTCGATCACGCCAGGCTTTAGTGTGAGCCATGATCTCGCACTACTTAGAAATCTTGTACTCTGTTACGATTTCTTTATCCACAGGCAACAAATTTTCGTATGGCTGTGTGTTCCGTCAAACCACTCATATCCTTCTTGAGATGGGTCTGCAACCAATCGTTCCAGCTCGCAAATGCTCTCCAATAACTTAACGCTGTTAGCAAAGTCGCTCTCTTAGCTGTTCCATGAGTTGCTCTCTGAAGTCCAAACAAGGTTGACTGGATCGAACACGATGGGTGCGTTCGCGTCCTTGGCCCCGTGGTTTGAGTAAATGAACGTTAGCTTAAAAACCCTGCTATTGCTTAGCCGGTTTCTACGGGATGAGTGATTAAACTTGAAACTACTCCACGCTTACCAGCCAACTGGTTCCGGTTTGGCAATATGAGCATTGGCGAAATGCAAGCAAACATCCCACGAAAAGCTTATTGAAGTGGCTACATTGCTCTGACCTTCAATAGGGTGTGCGGAAGGGCCCCTGTCGACTCGGGGCGTATAGGGATGAATCACGGATGAACAACAGTATTTGCATCTCGGTAAGACATTAGGATGCTTTCTGCGATAGTGCTGATGTATAAGTTCACAGGTAGAAATCGCAAGTCGCGCTCCTATTCCTTTGCAGTTTTGAATCAGCTGGCTTTTTGTGGAGAACATCTTTTCAAGGCAACTTTAACTTGTTGTGTTGACCAGCAACAAATTAACGAGTCATCGTAATAGTCAAATCGATTTTCACTTTTTCAAGTAAAGTCACATCTACAACTCCAGCATAAAGAAAAGTCATTGAGCAACTGATCATCGCCACTTCCCAGTTCGTCCACCTGCGGAACGATGTCGCGTCGAGGCTTTACTGCCATCACGTAGTCACGGATAGACTCGTCATCCACGTCAAACTGACCACGGGATTACAGCAGTAAGTCCCAGAGAACGTCACTGCAGTAGGGTGGGCCTTGGCACCGGCCATTGCTGCCATCGCTCCACCCTAGCTGTGGCCAGTGAGAACGAGACGTCTCCTTCTACCCGCTTCCGAACAACTGTCACGCGATCCAGTAGTTCTGAGTACACTGGGTGTGGCATGATAGCTCGAAGAAAGTTCATGGACAGGACCTTGACGGCGAATTGGCTGGGAAGGGGCTTCAAGAACGGGATGAAGTTATTCGCCGGCTGCATGACAGAGACTCCGAACCAGTAGTGAAGATCCTCAGAAAATCATTTATTGTAATAAACTTTATTTTTAAAAGTAGCGCAAGAGCATCGCTACTATATATTAATATAGAAAATTGTAGGGGAATATCATATCATTGATATGATATAGGTAAGAGTGTCATTGATACCGAAGCCTGATTGGCATCAGGGTATTTTCTAGGAACGTGTATTGCCAACGTTTTTGTACTTTGCTGGTCGCAGGCACGGAGGCGGCAGCTGTACGTGAGTTCTTCAGCGAGCTCGCGGATCTGTCCATTAAAGACCTCGTATTGGCGAGTAAGTTCCTTGGGATGCGGGTCACATACGATGAGGAGGGCGGATATCATCAGGACCGGGAAGTCATGATAATTAACATGCTGAAGGAGTTCGGCATGGAGAATACGCACGCAGAGCGCACACCAATCGGGACTGAGGGAAATGAAAAGGATGCTACTGGTCCGCTGCCTGAGTCAGGAGGAGATGGTGGTGGGAAGGTGACGACGTTTCAGCCGTTAGTTGGAAGCTTGATGTGGCTGGCGCGCTGCACGCGGCCGGACATCGCTTTCGCCGTTCACAAGGCGTCGCGAAAGACGCATAGCTCTTCCGTTGGAGGCTGGAAACTGGCGAAGAGGATCCTCCGCTACCTAGCATACAGGAAAGAAATATGGCTGCAAATGAACGGGAGGAAATGGCGCACCGAGGCTTTCGAGGTTATCGCTTACAGTGACGCCGACTTTGCGGCGGACAAGCAGAACAGGAAGTCCGTTACAGGTGGCTTGGTGACCCTGGATGGGATGTCAGTGTGTTGGGCGTGTAGGAAGCAAGGGGGGGGGTCTCTCTATCTACCATGGAAGCTGGATTTACAGCAGCCTCCGTGATGGCGACAGAGGTGCTCGGGCAGGCCGCGCTGAAACAGCTTGACAGAGAAACAACATCGGCCAAGGCGAAGCACATAGATGTGCGAATCAAGTTCGTGGACTCGTATACTCGACGAGGCATACTGAAGCCTGGAAACAACGAGAGCGAGGACATGCTCGCGGACCTGATACTGGATGCGCCAAGGAGCGGCGGCGCTGCGAGAGAGGATCGGACTGCACTAGAAGGGCAGGAGTGAGGGCCGTCGAGGACGAGTCGAAGGACAGGATGACAGACACTGTCGGTGAGGAGGAGTGTTGGAAACTGGGGTGACTATGGACCAGTGTCTGGATCTGGACCAGGGATTTGATGCGCCGGACAGCTGCGTTCACCTACATGTACAGAAGGTAAGACAAGAGAGCTAGACGTAGTTAGCAATGGCAGACAATCTTACTCTATCTTTTGCGTTGTGATATGAAGGTGCTGCCGATCAGGCAATAACATAGACATGGTGGTAGGTGAAGGAGGAAGCGGGAGGGGGGGGGGGGGGAGCAAAATTTAGAGTGGCAGGAGTTACCGAAACCGGAACCGCACGTTTTTGTTTTTATCACATGTATCTTCCACTCAGACCTACTGAGATCTGCAAGATCTTTGATTTTCTAAATACAAGAAGCCACAAGTAGAAGTGTGCGCCACACAATTATATCAACAGTTGGAGGTGCATTTGCGCGCCACTAATTTGCCACTCATTCTAGAATCCCCCCGTTGGCAAACGATGGCATTTCAAGCGCGCTGGCGAGAGCTGAGGAGAGAAGGATGGTCGTCAAAGAGACCCCAGGGCCTATCGGTGGGCTTCACGTACATTATGCCTGGTCAAAGTACGAAGGGCGTCCGCGGGAAAGATTTCTTCGTGGGTGAAAACGAGTTGATGGCCATCTTGGATCAGTTGGATCTCGGTACGTGTGATTCTGCTTGGTGGGTGATTTTCTGTGTCTAACGACTTGTGTTTCCATAGCGGAGCTTCGACAGCAGAACTCTAAAAAGCCTGTACCAAATCCACAAGTCAGTACTGCGTGTGATTCTCTAGCCCAGACTCGAGGGAAGATCGAGACAGGTATGAATCGCTATCCTGTATTATACACAATATGAACGGATTGTATCGTGTATCATACAGTCGTCGTTACATCCAGCACCCCTGTACGAGATGCAACTGAGTACAACGACTCAGGGCCGCCGGGTAGCCCAACTGAGCTACCAGATAAAGCGAATCGTACAAGTTCTGAAGGTGCGATGCTCTCGCGTGTATTAAATGATTTAGAAGTCTGACGTTATTGTGTATTGTACAGGTTTAACGGCCCCTCCCAACTCACAAGAGATCAGTCTTGGTGGCGATGCTCTGATTGCAACCTCACCCCACATCTCGACTGCATCGGATGAAGACGGTGAGCTACTATTGTGTTGATGTGAGACTGAGGTATATACTAATGCGTGTTTTGCTTTGTGCTTCAGAGATACCACTTGCCCAGCGAACCTTAGAGTATGACCAGTTTGGGGATGACGATATCAGCGAAGAAGAGGTTGTTGAGAGGGACGAAGAGGTCGTGAATGTCGTGAATGAAGGTGGTGATGAGATAGAACCTCAATCGGAGGTAGTGGTGAATGAACCTGATGCAGTACAACCTCTTGCGACAGGTATTGTTATCATGCACATACACTTTTGTATGTTACGTTACTTACTCATATCGTGTATTTTTGTTAGTAGACGACCCAAACCTTGTGCAGCCTGGTGAAAGAACTGAGGATTTTGCCTTGATTCAGATGACAACGCTGAACATGGGTCTGTGTACGACGACGACGATGACTTGGGACCAGAGGAGCCTGACCCTGCTATAGTTGAAGATACTGAACCTCCAGTAGAATGCATTTTGACGAATCACTTCTCGAAGCAGTTGGTGGAGCTGACTTCATTTCGGGTGGGTGCATACACAAGAACATATTGACAGACATGAAGTTCAATGGTTGGACTGCACCGGGAACTGAGTTACCGTATCCCTACATGGAGGAGCCGTACGATATGAGACCAGATGATTGGATCAGTAAGGATTATCCAAACATTTACAGTGGAGAGAGTGGACCTACTGCGGAAGCGTTGTTGGCTGCTGAAACTGCTTCTGGGGCTTTCTTTTGCTTTGCGCCGCCACAGATGTGGGAAAATATTGCCGGTGCGACCGTTGGCTACTACAACGAGCACATGGACGCTCGTGTGGAGTCCCAGTGCGCCAAACAGAAAGCTCGGAAGTTGAAGCATCCAGACTTCCAAGTCCAGACTCCAGAACAAATCAAGACGTGGCTCCAGAAGGCGGTTGATGTTTCTGGGAGAGAGGTTTGCATTTTTGTTGGTTTGCTTATCGCGAGGACAATTTGTCCGAACAAGGAAAAGTTTTAGAACCATTGGAAGACCACTGATGAAGGGGCCATTCCTCGGGGCTGTTTTGGCCAGTTCATGACCAGAGACCGCTTCACACACATATCTCGAAACCTACACTTCAGCAGCAAATGTGATCCGCGTGCTGCGTCTGATAGAGCGTGGAAATTGCGTCCTGTATCCGACACTCTGCAGGAAACGTTCCTGCGCAATTGGGTTTTACCGGCAGTGATGGTATTCGATGAAGCTATGCTTCCGTCACGCCACCTTCAATCGCATGCGAGTGTTCATGAAGGATAAACCTCACAAATGGGGAACTAAACTCTTCATGTTGAACTGCTCAAAAACAGCATATTGCATACGGTGAGTACAAGCGAGCCTTCGGGCTCGCTTTTTTTTGGCTTCTCAGTTCTCTTATCGTGTCTAGTACATTTTAACTGACGGTGTGCAACATGTATGATACAGTTTCGAGGTGTATTGCGGCAAGCAGCAACTGCAAGACACCAGTACACCACCTGACACAAATTGCGGACCAGCAGCAATCGTGCGAAACCTTCGCCATGTATTTGGACCTACGGGACCTCTAGATTTTCGATTGGTTATCACCGACCGGTTCTATACGTCCGTCGTCCTTGCAATGCAGTTGCTGACCATGAAGTTCTACAGCATTGGCACTATCATGACCAACAAGCAAGGTTTGTGCGAAGCTATTCTTCCACCAAAGAAGAAGAACGGGAAACGTGCTTCAAACAAAAGGCCACCACATATTGTGAAAGGGACATATCAAGTGGCTGAGTGCCCACGATCAAAGCGGTCCGTTGGTATGACAACCAAGGTGTCTTCTTTATTGCAGCGGGAGGAAGCGCAGCTAAGGATCGTATTGTTCGTCGCGATCAAGGCACCAGAGAGCTGGCGGAAATGATGGCACCCAGACTGGTAAAAGACTATCAAAAATACATGGGAGGTGTGGACGTTCACGACCAACTACGTCTACAGAGGTAAGTGTTGTAATTGAATATGTACTGGTTAACATGGAATGCTTATCGTGTCCTTTACGTACTTTGTATTTAGATACTCACTGCAACTTTCGCGTCGATACAAGAAGTACTACAAGTCACTCTTCCTTGGTCTTATTGACCTCACTATAATCAACACGTACATTCTCTTCAATTGTCGCCTGGCGTACGATGGAAAGTCAAAGGTGTCGCACGTGCACTTCCTGAAAATGCTTCACATGGAGCTGTGCCAACTACAACCGGACGGTTGGAAGCAAATGCTACGTCATCGCGGCATGCAGCCCACAGTCACGTTCCGGTGCAAACGGATGAGTGGCGTAAAGGTAACACAACAGATACCTGAAAACGCCGCCAACGCGCGTGTAAGGTCTGTTCGGTGCTAACGTCAGCCAGTGAATCGCGTGGAGGTGAAAGTATGTTCTTCTGTGGCGGGTGGAAGCTGCAATCGTCGTCTAAGCACCAACAAGCGGCGCGAGTCTTCCTGTGCAACAAGGTCAAGCACACAAGCAACGGGCTGGCACTCTCGTGCTTCGAAATCTGGCACAGACACTGGAAAAATGGTACACGTATCCCTCAGGCGCGCGCGAAGCGCCATATCCGTGCGCGTAAGCCAGCGCAAAGCAATACGGGAGATGGCAGTGATTGCAACGACGAATGTGACGTCGGTGACAATGGGAATGAAGCTCCAAACAGCCCTCGCCAACAGAAGCGTGCGCGCGCTAGTGGCCACAGCAGCTAGACTCGTCTGGCTATCTTCTGACTCTTGTTTTTGACTTGTTTTAAATATACATGTATGTCAGCTGTCTACAAACTCTAAATTTCAACAAATATATGACCCGTCTTGCACCTACTACTGCACTGTCTGTGCGCTACACGGACACGTTATTTTAAATATCCTGTATCGTGCAGACACATTTATAGGATGGGTACATTACTATACACGATACGAAAGCAATCAAGACCTGGGGTTTGGGGTGTGTCCTGGCTGTGGCCAAGACATGATAACTAGCAACTAGACTTAACTATGTGTTCCCATCTTTGAGATAAATAGTATCGTGTATGGGGTCTCGGGAAAGGAAGTGCCTACGTTCGAGGGAGACTAACTGGCACAATACAGTGCAATCATGGCACAGTGCGATCTGGATAGCACAGTAAACATGTGCCACCACAGCAAAAGTGCTGTGGCAGCACAATAGATGGATTGCTTTTGCTCCGCAGGTGGCGTGCACTGGAAGCGCGCAAACGAGGCGCGGATAGGTCTCCTCTAGCCAATCAGCACCCGCTGTGTAGACAGGTGTCTCACTCAGTAACGGTTTTGTGTGTGGCGGACGTCATACGTGAAGATCCACCCAAGCGAGCCGCAGCGCGATGGCGGAGCTCTGTGCCTGGCCTTCCAGGCCTGCCGATTTTGCGATTGAGCCGTTGCCAAGCAGCTCCATGAGCTTGGCGGCCACTGGCGCACAGTCTGCACCCGAGGGTTTGGCGCCAAATTTCCTCGATGTGCCGGCTGACGCCATCGTGGATCTCACAGGAGACGACGAGGACACAGGGGGGGGGGGAAGGAGACATTGCGGGGGCGGTCGACGGCGCTACAAAGGACGTGGAGGATGCAACAGTGTCAAACCAAGTGCCGTCGTCGCCTCCTTGGTCGCAGAAGGAAGGTCTGTGTGATGCCGAGGTCACGGACGAACAGCTGCGGGCCGCTAGCGATCTCATCGAAACCGTCCCAACACGGTGGCAACGCCGCAAGATACGCCATCAGAGGAAAGTGAAGGCTGGACACTGGACCGAACAACGTTCTCGCAAACGCCGTCACCAAGCGATGTGCGGGTTGACCCGTAGCGGAATGCAGCTTTACCACGCTTACTCTACAAAGGCAAAGAGAGTGAAGGCAATTCTGCGCTTACGAGGACTACGTACACGACTGAGAGAACTACGCCTAACTCGGTCTACTTACCAGGAACCACCGTCATTGACCGACTTTCCATCTAATCTTCCCATTGAAGTGCCATGGCCGAGCAACGTTTGTATGATCACCAAGTCTATTAATCCTGAGGGCGTGCAGTTCAAGGACCTTGGCGATTTCGGCAGGTGCTCATGTATAGGCGACTGCCTTTTGGACATGTGCGCAAATGTGGATATTGTACTCCAGATACCTGTAATCTGGATGGCCTGTGCAGCAACGCCCCGAGAACGCTGGCCAGTATAAAACTCTATGACACTGAGCGGGTGGGGCTCGGCGTGTTCACGAGCACAGATCTTAGCTTCGGAGACGTCATTGGTGAATACGCAGGCGTACTCAGCGAATACGACCCTGTCGACGCGGGACAACCTGGCCAACGCATGAAACAAAACACAGGGTACACTATGCTACTAAAGCGAGATCTAAGCGGAGGCAGTACGTCTACGTGGAAGCGCTCAATTATGGATCGACCATGCGCTTTATAAGTCACTCTTGCACGCCTAACGCAGCGTTCGTCGAGGTTTACAATAGATCAACTGTGAAAGCTCTCGTCAGGATGCTCGTCAACGTGTACGCTGGCAGTCAAATTACTGTCGACTACGGCAATCAGACTTGGTTCCGCTGCGCGTGTGACGAGTGCTGGTTGAGCGAGGAGGGAAACGAGGACGACGAAAGAAGCTGATTCCCTTCATTTAGACGTAAACCCTCGTGCAGATTATGTAGTACGGAGTTTAAACTGCGTAACGAAATGCATGGAAGCCTGATTGAAAGACGAACCTGCACTTCTGGAGGTCTAATTAATAATAAGTAGAACATATAGAAATCCTCACGTGTATTACATGCATTGCCATTACATGTACCGCTCCAGAAGTCGTTATGGACGCGAAAAGGACATTTTAAAGTGCTGGACTCAATCGAAACTGAAGGCAGGGCCAACGTCTCGAGGTCTGCCAGTAGATGGTAGAATGGCTCCGCACTGGCGCTTCCTCTTGCGCCTACTCACCAAAATTTCTCGACCGCTGCTATCAACATGTGCAGTAGTACGAAGGGCAAATAGCACATGCACGCAGGTACCGAATGCAAAGCAATTGTCACACGGACACCACTGGCGCACTACATCAACCGGCCATCCTCCCCTTGGTTCTCCTTCCACTTCCTTACGTGCGTAATTAGATCCCATTTGAACTGATACCGCGATTCCAGCCTCGCTACGCTTGTTCGGAGCCACTGGGATGCGTGGCGCTGGTAATGCAATCACCCGAAGAGTGGAGCACGCTCCAGCACGGACATAATCTACATCCTGGTCGTGAGCGAGGCCCAGTAACCGAGCCCGCGTGAGCTCCCCCACCCTGCGCGCGAGGGTTGGTGGCGCGCAGACCCCAAACTCAAACGACCGCACGCTGCTCGACTGGTCCTGGCAACACGCACTTAGTTCTCGTAGGAGCGACCCCATTTTCAACCGCCGACGCAGTGTATAGTCTCGTTTCAACAATGCGTTGAAAGTTTCTACAGGGTTGTTCGTAGAGGCGAAACCTGTAGGGGTTGCAAACTCTTGCCACGTCCCGAAGTATCCAGTGATCCACTGACCGTACATGTACTATGCGAATACATGTAGGGTAGGGTCCTCCGTCCAGCGTTTTAAAATCGCACGCAGCATTTCGAAATAAGCACTTTCACTTCGTGCAAAGTGTAGATCGTATACATCCCTTAATAGTGTAGCTGCCACCCCCGAGGGAAAACACTTGATTACATCCTGAACCTTTTTCATAACGTGAAAGAAGCACATAAGGAACCGATACGCCGGGTGGTCCCCGAACACGGCGGAAAGCGCATTGCACTGCGCTTTATCTCCGCCCGCCATGGCGTAGCGTACTACAAGGTCTTTTCCGGAGATCCAGTAGTAGAGTCGACGGACGGCAGATAAGGCCGCCTGAAAAAGGGCTGTGTCTCTTGGGAGATTACAATTAGAGCGACCAGGTGAAATCTGCGCGAACGGTAGGAGATTCCCACCACCAGCACGGGGTATCCGCACTGATTCATTTTGTACGTTGCGTCTAGGTGTAAGATAAAGCACTCGGGGGGTACCATCAGCCGTAGCATCAATGCCTTCGTCGACAGGCCCACGAAGAAGGGGTTCCCATCCGATCCGTTGCCCACTATCGGCTTCCCACGCTCATCCAGCTGCCAGCCAAACGTGGACGGGTCCGTCATCCCCTCAGATCCGTTGTATGCACGTTCGTGCACCCACGCTCGCAACTCGTCCACGCGGTCGTGGCTTTCCAAGTGATTCCTCGAGTAGTTATTTACGAAGTTTTGAACTGTTTTTAGCGCAGGTAGGTCTTCTAGGGAGGTCCCAAATTTACGTGAGAGCGCATGTCGAATGCGCATTGGCCGAAGGTGGTTATCCGCCAGCTCACGGCAGTACGCCTTCTGTGTAGATGTCAGTTTTTTGCGTTTAGGAGATGCGATGCCTGAGTCATGACAACCGTACTCGTAAATCGACGCGTGATTGGTCTCGAGACACGTCACGATCTTGCCTCTCCAGCCGCATTTGGCGGCACTGGCTTGGCAGCAGGTGTCGGAGGCGCAAGCAAGGAGGCGGTATCTCATCTTGTGGTCGGACGATGTCGTGCACAATGTGCATGCCATCGTCTGACTTTTCTCAATGTCGAAGCTCTTCATACCCTCCAGCATCGCGTCTGCCGTGGCGGCGTCAACATGGACTGCTCTCTCTTCCCAGGAAACCCGTCTCGGCATGGGTACGCCTGGAGATTTGTCAACTGAAAATTGATGGACGGCTGCAAAAGTAACGTTCGTTTAAACTTTTGAAAAATGTTACATTTGATAATGATTTGTTTCTACTTTCTTAGCAATACTTCAATACGTGTTTCCGCTTTGATGGCAAGAGCTGTGCAATTAAAAGGGCCGTATGATGGTTCTGTTTTTGTCGTTTTGTGGGAGATGGGTTATTGTGTTCTCCAGATTTCTTCATGTATTTATTTTATTTTCTCCCTACGTTCACCAGTACGGGCATAAAAGGGGGCAAAATAAGAAACTTCACTTAGCGATATTTAGCACAACACGCAGCGCTGGAGGACTTGAGCCAATCTACCCGAATCAACTAATTGAACTGAGTAGCGAGGTGTGAAGCTGGAGCGATTCGCTCTAGCCTATGCCCCGCTATTTCGTTGCTTCTACTCGAAGGATTCAGATCTAGGATTGTGATACTATGTTGCTCAACTCTCCTTAACATTGCTTCAAAAGGGTCTAAGTTGCTTTTAAGTTGCAATAAAGTTGCTGCAATCTCCACCTGTCCGGAAATGGGCGCAACCAGCGTTGGGGGGGGAAAATCTAAGGAGCTCGAGGCTACGGAGCTCGAGGTGTGATAAAAAATGCAGTACGACCAAATTATACAAATTAGTGGTCAATTAAAAAAAAAGGTGGATCATTTAACTATTTCGGTATTCACAAATTAAATTAAAAATTGTCATGATGTAAACTTGATTTTTGCAATTACTAATTTATATTTTTGTAGTATTTGGGGGTTGTTTGTACGAATGACATAATAAATTTGATTTTACATCAAATGCTTTTTTTCTTAAGTTTCATGTTTTATGAATATATAAACAATGAAATCTACAAGTATTAGTCTTTTTACGAACTTCATGACATATATATGAGATAGTCTGTTGGTTTCTCCAAAACTACTTCAAAAGTACTCCCGGAAACGGAAACCACGCGGGAGTTAGTTTTTACCTTTATCCCATACAAGAATTAAAACGGACGTAATGGGATAATGCGCCATGGGATAATGCGCCATGGGCTAATGTAATTTTCGTCTAAAGCTCCTACGACAACACTCACTACATTACCAAGCTTCGTTCGCTATTCACAATTCATTTCGCAATAATGGAAACACGACAAGCCTCCCTTCTCTCCCCTGCTCCAACCTCAAGCTTTGTCATCCCTCCCCTTCCAGAAGGAGAGTACGAGTCGTTCAAGGCAGCCGAGGACGCATTGCATGCCTGGAATCGTAACCAAGTTATCGACGTAACCAGGGCTCACAACAAAAAAAATTCGAAGAAGGAGATACGCCAACGCGATTATCAATGTGACCACTACGGTAAGACCCAGAACACACGTGAGCTCTCTGAGGCTGATCGAGTTCGACCTCAGCGCTCTGTTAAAAAAATTGGATGCAAGATGAAAATTCGACTCGAAGCCGTCGATCCTGACAATGTCGAAGGAAGGTGGAAGATTTTTCATCTGACTGGATCCGACAAACATAACCACCCACCTTCACAAGATCCCAGTTTTCATCCCGGCCATCGTCGGCGCGACATAGATCGTTTGATGTCCTCTGACCTGACGACTGCTGATATCGTTGCTGCTCAAAACGGGGCTGGTGTATCTCCCCAAGTCGTTATCTCAACAATCCGATGTGCTGATCCTACCAGCTCTATCATTGCCAAAGACATATCCAATAGAAAGGACGCAGACCGACGAGTTTCGTTAAGAGGAGACACGCCAACGGAGTTTTTGCTCAAGCAGCTCGAAGCACATGGGTTTTTCTACAAAGTGGACGTGAACCCCGATAATTCACGCCTTAGGTCGCTGTTTTGGTCGCACCCTGATATCCAAGACATCTACGGTTGGAACTCGGATGTCTTGATTTTAGACTGCACTTACAAGACAAATTCGTTCGACTTGCCTTTGCTCAACGTTGTCTCAATGACCAACACGAATAAGGTCTTGCCGATTGCGCAGTGCTGGCTTCCAGGAGAGAAAGAAGAAAATTTCGTTTGGGCCCTTCAACAACTGCGCGAGATGATTTCCAAGTACGAAATTTCGCTGCCTACTGTTATTCTCAGCGATCGAGATCAAGCCTGCATGAATGCGCTGGATCGTGTATTCCCAGAGGTGCCGTCTCTTGTCTGCCGTTGGCATATGAACCGGAACGTTTTGGCAAAGACACGATCAATTCTCGGCCAAGTGGAGAATCCGCACCCTGCTCCAGGTCAAGATAAATTCGAGAATTCTGTGGAAACTGATCGGTTTATGGATATATACTTCAGCACAGCCGATTCTCCCACGGAATCGGATTTTGTCGAAAGGTGTGCCGCTTTAAGATCGGCTAATGCTGAATTGGCGGAGTATCTTGATCTTCATTGGTGGAAGTACAAGACGAAAGTTGTGCGTGCCTGGACTTCTCATTATTTACACTTCGGCTACCGCGACACGTCCCCGGTAGAAGGTACCCATTCAAAGTGCAAGAGATGGCTGGAATCATCAAGGGGAGACCTGCTTACTTGTTTCAAGAAGTTGCTGCCGTGGTGGGTTTCTTGCATCAAGAGTGTCCGCCTGGATATCGAGAGGGATGTAGGGTCAGTCTCGTATACGCTCCAGGACGAACGATACTCCGCTGTTGTGATGTTCATCAGTCGTTACGCTCTGGTGGAAACTGCGAAATTGTGGGATCAAGCTGTCAAGATTGTTCGCAAAAATTCAAATATCGAGTCTTGTACCGGCATTTTCCGACGCACAAACGGAAGGCCATGTCTTCACGATTTGATCGAACTCGTTAAATCGGAGCGACAACAGAAGCTGAAAGTTGAAGATTTCCATTCACACTGGTGGACTAGGCGTGGTCTCACAGAAGATTGCGCTGCGAGAATTTTAGAGCCCACACCTGTACGGCAAAACAAAACATCCAAGCGCCACAAGTCTAACAAGCACAAGAAAAACCACGGCATTTCGGGGACAGCTCGAGACGCTACTTTTGCCGAGCGAGTCGACATGAATCATCCAGCCCCACTGCCAACTCACCAGCAATCGTTCATGGAACAATTGATGTCTATCGATGCCTATCCAAGACCACAACAGCTCTCCCTACCGTCTTTGGACTCTTTTTTACAGCAACATGAAAGCGAACAAGAGAACAACCAAGCTACATCAATCTATTCCGGAGCCTTTTTGCCGCCGAGAGACTGGGGGCATGCTGGTCGTAGGCCTTTTTAGGCCGTAATTGCTAGTTGCAAGCGGACAAGATGACATGCATGCATACATTTCACAAACAATCCTTAAAACGTTCAACCAATAAATGAAATTTGCATCGTAACAGCGTAACTTTATAGTTAAATATACAATAAAACTGAGAAAATTTACAATATGTACGATAGCACTTGAACTTTATAGGTACCTTTATAAACGTAAGATTCGTTATGGCGGATTAAGTACGTATTTAGCATTTTTAGATCGATTCAAGTAAGGCTAAGACATGTTTTAGTTAAATTAAGACTTGCAATTGTTAAACGCAAGATCGAAAAACGCGTAAAAAAATAAAACAAAACGTTACATTTTTCCAAAACAAAAAGTCAATTATTTTGAAAAGTTTTTCGTATTGTAAATTTGTTTATTCGCGGTTTAGTGCTCGCAGTCGCTGTTCGAGCTGGTAGAGGGTGATTGGTGATGTTGAAATACAGCCACCAGGGATCTGTAGCAGTAACTTGTCCAGTACTTCGATGAGAGAGTCGTGTTTCAACGAAATGTGCCACTTACGACGCAAATAATACGTCTTGTTTTGAATTTTGCGACGCTTTTTTTTCTCTTTTTGACGCTGTTTGATTGCGCCCTTGCTGCAATCACGTTTTTTGTTTTCGTGTCTATTTTTCGAATAGACAGTTGAAAATACCTTTCGGCACTTGTTGCAGCGTCGCTTGGGTAAGGGCCCAGGCTGGCCTAAGCTCTTCCTCTTCTTCGTTGTCGCCTCCATTTTCAGGAATGAGAGAATGGCGAGGGCGGACTAACTGCATTGTTGAATTGTAATTTACAATCGAACAATTGTAATTGTTCGATTGTCAATTCCAAATTGTCATTTCCATTACTTGTGCATGTATTATAATGAACAGTAGTTATTTTGAAAAGTAACGAGACCAATTGACCTTTTTTTATATTACTCACACCTCGAGCTCCGTAGCCTCGAGCTCCTTAGATGTCAGTTTTTTGCGTTTAGGAGATGCGATGCCTGAGTCATGACAACCGTACTCGTAAATCGACGCGTGATTGGTCTCGAGACACGTCACGATCTTGCCTCTCCAGCCGCATTTGGCGGCACTGACTTGGCAGCAGGTGTCGGAGGCGCAAGCAAGGAGGCGGTATCTCATCTTGTGGTCGGACGATGTCGTGCACAATGTGCATGCCATCGTCTGACTTTTCTCAATGTCGAAGCTCTTCATACCCTCCAGCATCGCGTCTGCCGTGGCGGCGTCAACATGGACTGCTCTCTCTTCCCAGGAAACCCGTCTCGGCATGGGTACGCCTGGAGATTTGTCAACTGAAAATTGATGGACGGCTGCAAAAGTAACGTTCGTTTAAACTTTTGAAAAATGTTACATTTGATAATGATTTGTTTCTACTTTCTTAGCAATACTTCAATACGTGTTTCCGCTTTGATGGCAAGAGCTGTGCAATTAAAAGGGCCGTATGATGGTTCTGTTTTTGTCGTTTTGTGGGAGATGGGTTATTGTGTTCTCCAGATTTCTTCATGTATTTATTTTATTTTCTCCCTACGTTCACCAGTACGGGCATAAAAGGGGGCAAAATAAGAAACTTCACTTAGCGATATTTAGCACAACACGCAGCGCTGGAGGACTTGAGCCAATCTACCCGAATCAACTAATTGAACTGAGTAGCGAGGTGTGAAGCTGGAGCGATTCGCTCTAGCCTATGCCCCGCTATTTCGTTGCTTCTACTCGAAGGATTCAGATCTAGGATTGTGATACTATGTTGCTCAACTCTCCTTAACATTGCTTCAAAAGGGTCTAAGTTGCTTTTAAGTTGCAATAAAGTTGCTGCAATCTCCACCTGTCCGGAAATGGGCGCAACCAGCGTTGGGGGGGGAAAATCTAAGGAGCTCGAGGCTACGGAGCTCGAGGTGTGATAAAAAATGCAGTACGACCAAATTATACAAATTAGTGGTCAATTAAAAAAAAAGGTGGATCATTTAACTATTTCGGTATTCACAAATTAAATTAAAAATTGTCATGATGTAAACTTGATTTTTGCAATTACTAATATATCTTTTTGTAGTATTTGGGGGTTGTTTGTACGAATGACATAATAAATTTGATTTTACATCAAATGCTTTTTTTCTTAAGTTTCATGTTTTATGAATATAAACAATGAAATCTACAAGTATTAGTCTTTTTACGAACTTCATGACATATATATGAGATAGTCTGTTGGTTTCTCCAAAACTACTTCAAAACTACTCCCGGAAACGGAAATCACGCGGGAGTTAGTTTTTACCTTTATCCCATACAAGAATTAAAATGGACGTAAAGGGATAATGCGCCATGGGATAATGTAATTTTCGTCTAAAGCTCCTACAACAGACCTTGTATCCCGTAAAATGAGCTTCATTTTGTTGCGATTGTACATTACGCAGTCTATCTACTGTGGATACCTACCGCAAAGCACGTGCCTTGTTGAAGGCGCGTGGTTCTCGTTTGTGCGTCTAAAAATGCCGGTACAGGACTCGATAGTTGAATTTTTGCGAACAATCTTGAGAGCTTGATCCCACAATTTCGCAGTTTTCACCAGAGCGTAACGACTGATGAATACCTTCTACTTGCTTGCCGTCCCTCAGAGGCTGCACAAATAGCACGTTAGTTTTCCATTGCTATGCTGCGTGGAGTTAGGTGTAATTATGTGCAGTGACTCGTCGGCTCCAACGACATCATCAATTACTTCATGCGTGCGTTTTTGTTGGCGACGTACACGTTGTTGCTGTAGTTGTTTTTCGTTGCGAGTCAACATGTCAGCAATGCTCCTCTTGAAATCGCGGATATGGATACTAGTGTAAAAGTTGAGTGAAACAAGCATGCGCCGGCCGCTTGGCGATCTAAATGTCCGTGTATGATAGCTATCCACAGCGCTGTTGCCGACTTCGGGTCGATATGAATGTCTTCTTGTGAGAGGGTGTTGTACAACGGAGTTCGAAGTGGCGGGAAGAGCTCAGTATAGCGTTCGGCAGGCGTAGATGGTGTAGTATTCCCCGAGCCATTGTCCCACAGTGAGCGTACGTAAAGAGAATCCCAGCCTACCACAGCATAAAACCGAAGGCCGTACTTATCCGGCTTCGACGGCATATAAGTTTTGGTACGCGACCTTGCTTTAGTGCGCACGGTGATTTCATCCAGACTAGAGGCTCCAATGGGCACCGCAATCTCTGCGAAGTGCTTTTGGAAGTGCTGAAGTAAGCCCCGGCAACGATATAGTGGGTCGCGTACAGCAGCAAATGTCGCTGCACCTGGAGGGTTGAACTGCAGCGCACCTCGAATTTGTTGAAAACGATCGCGTGGCATTGTCTCCACGAAAGCTGGCTGTCCTAGAAATCGGTCAGTTGACCAAAACTCTGCTATCTCATTGAGTGGTCAAATGCTCATCGCGATTTCGAGTCCAAGATACGCGTTGAGTTCCCTTTCAGGCACCACACTTTTCCCACTACGCTGTAGCTTGACCGAGGTCCACTGGCGGATATTTTGGCGTAATGCACCAGTAACAAACAGCGAGAACAGCCCATATGCGCCGCCCTTTTCGAACGCTTTCCTGACGCGAATCTCCATGGCAAGGTGAAGACCATTCTGCATCGACAAAGAAGCAATGTTTGGATTGGTTTGAGTCGTAGCTGACGTAGGAGCATTGGAGGCGCTGCTGGGCGATGTAGCTGAAATGTGCATTGGCTGAGGCCGGGGAATCTCGCTGCCCAACGATTCAGTCGGTATGTCGCTCGAAATGCGCGAAATGGCGTCCAAAAAGGCATCCTCGTCCTCACTGAGGTGCTCGCAAGCGCTGTAGCCGACATTGTCGGCATCGGCTTCACTGAGAGGCTCCCAGTCGCCAGTTATGTCGTCGTCCATGGTTAGTTTGAGTCGGGAACGTTGGAGAATGGGAAAACCTCTACGCGCCTTATACGTGGAGACCTGCTGTTTCCACACTTGCATCACTGGCTCTAGTACAGGTTCAAGAGGACCTCTAGAGTGAAGTTGACAGCTTGCACCTAATCCACGTCATGACTCTCAACCAATTGAATTGCGTCGCTGCTACTCCTAGAGGTCTCGATGGACCTGTATGACACTCCGTAGTAAAAAAAGATAGTATTTCATGTAAAGATCAAATTTATTATGTCATTCGTACAAACAACCCCCAAATACTACAAAAAGATATATTAGTAATTGCAAAAATCAAGTTTACATCATGACAATTTTTAATTTAATTTGTGAATACCGAAATAGTTAAATGATCCACCTTTTTTTTAAATAGACCACTAATTTGTATAATTTGGTCGTACTGCATTTTTTATCACACCTCGAGCTCCGTAGCCTCGATCTCCTTAGATTTTCCCCGTTGGGGGGAGGGTTAAGCAATAAATAGTCTGAGTCAGACTGAGACTATTTTTGAACTCTGACTAATTACCGTAGACAGTGTACAAAAATTCTGGCATTATTTTTCTAGGAACGTGAATTGCCGATGTACTTTCAAAAGCAAAAAGAGCGCATTAACTCCGCATTTGACTGTTCCTTGGTGGTTTGTCCGAGGTATTGAGGAATTGCAGTGGGTTGGTCGGGTTCGTCAAAGCCAACTCCATCAGGCCCGTAGTTGTTCTGTGCTTGTTGTAGCGTTGATGTTGGGACATTGTGAACGTCCTGGGGATCGCTGCCTTTAGCAACATCAATGTGCTCTAGCTTCCAATGCTGCGCCATATACGGAGATACTAAATCAATGGTACGCGAGTTAGCGTAACTAGGCTGGTGCATACCTGACGATTGGGTTGAAGCGCGAGAGTTTTCACTTTCCGCTAGTTTAGCGCGAGCCTTCTCCTTCTTCTTGAGCTTCCTGGTCAGGCGTTCTTCTTCAGATGAAGAGAGTGAGGATGAGGACAATGAAGAAGACGAATAACTACTCTCGTAGTTGCGTCGACCTTTGTGTTTGCGTCTGGACCGGCGTTTCCTCTCCTTCTCCCGTCTCTTGGCCCGTTCAGCTCTACGGCGGCGCCTTCGACGTCGTTCATCTTCTGAATCCTCCGAAGTGGAAGACTCAGCCGAATGACTGCGAGGGTACGTCAACGTGGTAGGAATGTCTGGGTTCTGAGTGCTAACTTCGCTTCGAGACGACACGGAACCTTGAACTGATCTTTTCTTGTAACTATCTCCTTCAGATCCCTTTGTTCTTGACGAACCCTTGCGATATCGTGAAGAATACAAGCTATCATCAGAAGACCCGTCACTGTATGTTCTCCTCTTGGAATGCTTTTTACGGTGACGTCGCTTTTTATCCTTGCGTCGACGGCGTTCACGCTCGGATTCAGTCGAATCAGAAGACTCGGAGGTGGGCAAAGCGTTGTTTACAACCTGCTTCAGCTCTTCGGCAGAGAGGCGAATTGTTCCAAATCCCGACAATTGACTTGGATAACTGTTCCCGGAATCTGCACGATCAATGGTATAGCCACTTGGAATGCCAAAGTCCACTTCTTCTCGCATGTCTTCCTCCTTCTCTTGCTTTAAAACCACCTTCTCCTCTTTCTTGCCACCGCGATACTTGAAACTTGCTGGTAAGTCTGAATCTGAGTCGTCTTCTTTCTTGAAATGCTCAGGCAATTTCTTCTCCTGGTTCTCCTCTTGTTGAATCGGTTGTTCCAGTCTTCTCGCATTTTGCTCTCTCCACTTCTCCTCCCGAGCAACTTGTTGATCCAGTCCTACGTGTTTCAGCGCATCTTCTTCCATTCTCCTCCATTTCTCCTGCTGCTGGAGCTCTAATTCACGTCGTTGCGCTTCTTCGAGTTCTCGATGTTCCTGCATTAATCTCTGAATCGTTTCCTCACTAGGTTGGGAATATTTCCTTTCAGGAATTGGTACAGCAACGTTTTCTTGCATGCAAATCTGTAGACGAATTTCTCCGCTGGGTTTGTCATTGCGATACAAAGGAAACCATTCGTCTAAAGTTCCCCCAAGTTGAAGTTGCCGTAAGTGCACGACGCACGCCCCAATCGCTGGACTGTATATCAGAACGTGGTTCTTCACTCGGATCGTCAGAATCTCGGTGTTCGGGTTCTTGACGTTCATTTGGAACTTCTCGTTCCATTCAGGACAGTCCCTTGTTGCACTCATTTGCACTTTTGTATGGAACGTTTGGTGGCTGTTGCCGTCTCCTTTGTTTGCTCCAACTAGGGACTTCCCTTGCCCGAAGCCTCCGATCATAGGCGTATCGCCTAAATACAATTTACAGTACGAGCCTTGAGCCACAGCTGGCAGGTTTCGAGCCGAATGGACACGCAGGTACAGTGTGAAGTTGCCGTAGAGCGGACGCAGCGACGTCATACTGGCGCGTCGTTCAGGAACCGATGACTGGTCAGAAGAAGAGCGGGACATTCCGCCGCTGGGCTTAAACCCTAAGGACGTCGTGAAAGCCCGGAATCGGGACATTGGCGCGCTTTCATGCGAGTCGCGTGCCATTTCCTGCGACGATTGAGGAGTGAAGGACGAATGAAAGCACCTTGCCTACACCTTTGCCACCGTGTCTGAACCCATTGTATACTGAGATCAAGTGAAATAGGATAGGTTCATGTTTTTAGGTTCAATCTCTGTGGTAGAGGGAATCCCATTGTACTACGATGCTGGTTATGCACAAAGTCTTTACGTAGACAAAGGATAGACGTTAGTAGCCAATGACTACATGTACATACCTGTATCCCTTGCTTTAAGATACAAGTGTGTGTTTATTCACTTCTGTGTAGTATATCACCGCAGCCACATTGAAGCCGGCATGTAGTATCACTGAAGTGATGGAATGACGAACTTCGCCAACTATAGGCTTACAGTATTTTGTATTTTCTTTCACTTTCGATGGCAACTGAAGCACACACATTTCAAATGCAACGATGCTAGAAATACTGAGCCGACGTGTCGTAGTTTTATTCAGTAAAAGCAGACAGATCTTGTCCTGCAAAGAGCTGGCTAACGTCTGGAACTGCAAAAGGAATCCCCAGACCACCAGCATTAAATCCAGCATCCCCACCTCCACTTAATTGTTGAATGCTTGTCGCCACGGAAGCTACATCCGATAAAATGGAGGCAACATCAGCAGCAGTACTGATCTTCTCGGCCATCGTTCGCTTCTGTTGCTGCTGTGGTGGCAAAGTCCCAATGAGTCCTGGACGTGAATTTTGAGGCTGACCTGGTCTCGCATACGCTGGAGGAGTTCCACTGTACTTGTTCGCTGAGTTGCTGAAGTAGTCCGGGCCGTACGACTTGGAGTGAGGCGGAGCAGATGCTCGGGGAATGTAACTTGCTTTACCTTCACGCTGGGAATGAGCTCGCTCCTTGCTTTTCTTGTGTTTTCTGGCCTTCCTCTTGTACTTTTCGTCAGCTGACGATGTCGAGCTTGAAGACGACGAGGACGACGACGATGAATAGGAAGAAGAAGACTCGTATCCATCCGAATTCCGTCGAGCTTTCCGTTTCGCCTTGCGGCGTCGACGACGTTCCTTCCTCTTGGCTCTCTTCTCTCTGCGACGACGGCGACGTCGACGACGCTCTTCCTCAGACGATGAAGATTCTTCTGAGCTTGACAAGTCCTCGTGTGAAGCACGAGACAATTTTCTGTGAGGATTTTTCTTTTGTAGATCACTCTCCGGGGCTTGTGGGAACAAAGGAGGACTCAATTGGTTGTCCTTTTGGCTTCGGGACTGCTTTTTGGAGTGTTGTTCATGTCGTTCCTTGGTTATTTTCTTCCGACTGCGGTGCTTGTCCGCTTCAACATCGGAAGAGTCTGACGAAGGTAAAGCGTCATGCACTACCTCTCCTAGAACAACATCAGACAGCTCGTGAGCTTCAGCTACTGCCTCGTGATGGCTTCCGTCTTGGTTGCTACTGGTAAAGCTCTGTTTCAGCCCTGCAACATTAGATGAGCGTCTGGATGTCGACACGTTCACCATATCATCAGCGAAACAGTAACCCGAGCCATTGCTAGGCTCTTTAGTCACATCTTCCGGGGTTTCCTCCACCTTCATCCCATCCAGTTTTGTTGTAACATTATCGGTCTGCCAGTCTTGCTCATGTTCCATTTGTTTCTGAAGATAAGCCTGCACTCTGGCCTGTTCTTCTCGTTGAATTTGTTCCCGGAGAGCTTGCAACTCGGCCATCTCTTCAATTCTAGTCCGTTCTCGCTCTTCAGCCTGTTGTTGCAGCCTTCTCATTTCCGCTTGCATCCTCTCTTGCTCTTCAAACTGTTGACGCCTTAAAGACTCGACATTGACTTGAGTTTGACGTCGTTCACGTTCTTGTTGGCAATGCTGTTGGATCAATCTCTGCATTGGAGACTCCGTCACAGCAACAGGGGGTGGGGTAGTCGATGGATCTTTCTCTTTGAGTAGCAATTGAAGTCGGAGATGACCCGCTGGCTTGCCTCCTTTGTGCAGCGGGAACCACTGGTCAGCAGGTTCCCCCACATTAACATTACAAAGAGGAATTGCACATGCTCCAACTGCAGGGCAGAAGAGCATCAATTGGTTTTTCACTCGAATTGTTAAGATTTCAGTTTCAGGATTGAGCACATGAAGTTCCAGCTTCTCATTCCACTCCGGGCATGACTTTTGGTCCGTGTATAGTACTTTGGTACGGAAAACTCGATGAGTCGGGCCTTGCACTTGCACTTGCCCTTGGGACTGGTGCGTGTTGTCCACAGCCAATAGATTACTGAACGAAGCTCCGGCTTGAGTAGATCCGTTCACAACTTCAGTATTGCCAATGTACAGCTTGCAGTAGGATCCACGTCCAACCGCCGACAGGTTTCGAGCCGAATGCACGCGGAGGAACAAGGTGAAGCCACTCTGGGGCAACGTAGGGTTACCCCATCCCGCCAACCCAATGCTGGAGTTGAAACGTTCCATGGTCACCAGTGCACTCGTTGGCAAAATGCGGAATGAAGGTGCTGGCAACTTCGCTGAAAAGTGTACCCATCAAGAGTGCTGTAAAAAGGTGCAACAGGAAACAAAAAGATATAGAGCTTCACTGGCAACTGTTGCATTGTACATGTTGACGTTGGTCATGTACTGTACGCTACAGTACATGTACCAGTTGTAGCTAAAGTAAACTGTGAGCTATAGTGTTTTGACTTAAACTTGCATCTTTTGAGCATTTTTCTACGAGCCAAATAGGCCCCCAAATGGTCCGAGGCCGAGAGCTCCAAGACCGATCGAAGCTGCAGCGCCTAATCCGTTAGTTCCCGTACCTGCGCTGTTACCGTTGAGTTGCTGCATGTTCGCAGCGATAGTGGAGATATTCGCGGCAGTTCCCATCATTTCGTGGAAGTTGGTGCCGCTCGATTGTTGAACTGGCGGATAGGCTCCAGCGAAACCGGCGTATGGGGACTGAAGCTGTGCCTGCATTAAATTCTGAGTGACTTGCTGCTGTTGACGAAGCTGCTGGTTGATTATGAGCATCGTGTTCTGTTGAGCTTGATTCTGGGCCTGCATTAGCATCGCAATTTGAGACGGAAACGGTGACTCGTTCACCGCTGCCGCCCTCTTCTTCAGCTCGATGTCCAAGAGTGTCTGGAAGTCGGCCGAGAAAGGAGAATTTGGGTTCGGAATAGCTCGTTGCTTTGGAGTCAGCACCAGCTTCAAGCGGATATGTCCAGCGGGGTGAAGTTGGAACCACTGGTCCAGCTCCTGCCCTGGATGAAGGTGTGCCATGTAGACGTTGCAGCTCCCTACAAGAGCGTCTGTCGAGTCTTTCACTCGAATTGTAAGCACTTCCGAGCTTGGGTTGTTTCCATCGAGTTGCAGCTCTTCATTCCACTGGACATCACTTTCGATTCGGCTGAAACTGGTGTACTTCGGTTTCGACGTAGATTGAGAGGGGCCGTCTGAGGACACGTTGCTCCACAGGAAAGTCGTACAAAAGGCCGCACTTGCTTGTGTCGACAGGTTTTGTGCCGACTGGACGTGAATAGCCAATGTGTAGGTGGTATCTTGGCCGTAGGACGCCATGCTGATTTGTTGGATACTCTGCCGATTCCGAAATGATCGTAAGTCGGGCATTTCGATGAAAAAGTAGCCAAAGAATGCTGCTGCCCATCCAGACAATGTTCACCCGAATCTTTGGTTGAAATGAACAGCAGATGACCGCAGGAGCCGAACGTGGTCGGGTGTTCTTGTACGATGTGTGTTCTGGCCGGAGAGTGGGCCTCAGCATGGGAAAATCTAAGGAGCTCGAGGCTACGGAGCTCGAGGTGTAAGTAATATAAAAAAAGGTCAATTGGTCTCGTTACTTTTCAAAATAACTATTTCGTTGAAACACGACTCTCTCATCGAAGTACTGGACAAGTTACTGCTACAGATCCCTGGTGGCTGTATTTCAACATCACCAATCACCCTCTACCAGCTCGAACAGCGACTGCGAGCACTAAACCGCGAATAAACAAATTTACAATACGAAAATTTTTCCAAAATAATTGACTTTTTGTTTTGGAAAAATGTAACGTTTTGATTTATTTTTTTACGCGTTTTTCGATCTTACGTTTAACAATTGCTAGTCTTAATTTAACTAAAACATGTCTTATCTTTACTTGAATCGATCTAAAAATGCTAAATACGTACTTAATCCGCCATAACGAGTCTTACGTTTATAACGATATCTATAAAGTTCAAGTGCTATCGTACATATTGTAAATTTTCTCGTTTTATTGTATATGTAACTATAAAGTTACGCTATTACGATGCAAATTTCATTTATTGGTTGAACGTTTTAAGGATTGTTTGTGAAATGTATGTATGCATGTCATCTTGTCCGCTTGCAACTAGCAATTACGGCCTAAAAAGGCCTACGACCAGCATGCCCCCAGTCTCTCGGCGGCAAAAAGGCTCCGGAATAGATTGATGTAGCTTGGTTGTTCTCTTGTTCGCTTTCATGTTGCTGTAAAAAAGAGTCCAAAGACGGTAGGGAGAGCTGTTGTGGTCTTGGACAGGCATCGATAGACGTCAATTGTTCCATGAACGATTGCTGGTGAGTTGGCTGTGGGGCTGGATGATTCATGTCGACTCGCTCGGCAAAAGTAGCGTCTCGAGCTGTCCCCGAAATGCCGTGGTTTTTCTTGTGCTTGTTAGACTTGTGGCGCTTGGATGTTTTGTTTTGCCGTACAGGGGTGGGCTCTAAAATTCTCGCAGTGCAATCTTCTGTGAGACCACGCCTAGTCCACCAGTGTGAATGGAAATCTTCAACTTTCAGCTTCTGTTGTCGCTCCGATTTAACGAGTTCGATCAAATCGTGAAGACATGGCCTTCCGTTTGTGCGTCGGAAAATGCCGGTACAAGACTCGATATTTAAATTTTTGCGAACAATCTTGACAGCTTGATCCCACAATTTCGCAGTTTCCACCAGAGCGTAACGACTGATGAACATCACAACAGCGGAGTATCGTTCGTCCTGGAGCGTATACGAGACTGACCCTACATCCCTCTCCATATCCAGGCGGACACTCTTGATGCAAGAAACCCACCACGGCAGCAACTTCTTGAAACAAGTAAGCAGGTCTCCCCTTGATGATTCCAGCCATCTCTTGCACTTTGAATGGGTACCTTCTACCGGGGACGTGTCGCGGTAGCCGAAGTGTAAATAATGAGAAGTCCAGGCACGCACAACTTTCGTCTTGTACTTCCACCAATGAAGATCAAGATACTCCGCCAATTCAGCATTTGCCGATCTTAAGTGCTTCGAGCTGCTTGAGCAAAAACTCCGTTGGCGTGTCTCCTCTTAACGAAACTCGTCGGTCTGCGTCCTTTCTATTGGATATGTCTTTGGCAATGATAGAGCTGGTAGGATCAGCACGTCGGATTGTTGAGATAACGACTTGGGGAGATACACCAGCCCCGTTTTGAGCAGCAACGATATCAGCAGTCGTCAGGTCAGAGGACATCAAACGATCTATGTCGCGCCGACGATGGCCGGGATGAAAGCTGGGATCTTGTGAAGGTGGGTGGTTATGTTTGTCGGATCCAGTCAGATGAACAATCTTCCACCTTCCTTCGACATTGTCAGGATCGACGGCTTCGAGTCGAATTTTCATCTTGCATCCAATTTTTTTAACAGAGCGCTGAGGTCGAACTCGATCAGCCTCAGAGAGCCCACGTGTGTTCTGGGTCTTACCGTAGTGGTCACATTGATAATCGCGTTGGCGTATCTCCTTCTTCGAATTTTTTTTGTTGTGAGCCCTGGTTACGTCGATAACTTGGTTACGATTCCAGGCATGCAATGCGTCCTCGGCTGCCTTGAACGACTCGTACTCTCCTTCTGGAAGGGGAGGGATGACAAAGCTTGAGGTTGGAGCAGGGGAGAGGAGGGAGGCTTGTCGTGTTTCCATTATTGAGAAATGAATTGTGAATAGCGAACGAAGCTTGGTAATGTAGTGAGTGTTGTCGAAGGAGCTTTAGACGACAATTACATTATCCCATGACGCATTATCCCATGACGCATTATCCAATGGCGCATTATCCCATTACGTCCGTTTTAATTCTTGTATGGGATAAAGGTAAAAACTAACTCCCGCGTGGTTTCCGTTTCCGGGAGTACTTTTGAAGTAGTTTTGGAGAAACCAACAGACTATCTCATATATATGTCATGAACTTCGTAAAATGACTAATACTTGTAGACTTCGTTGTTTATATATTCATAAAACATGAAGCTTAAAAAAAGATAGCATTTCAAATTTATTATGTCATTCGTACAAACAACCCCCAAATACTACAAAAATATAAATTAGTAATTGCAAAAATCAAGTTTACATCATGACAATTTTTAATATAATTTGTGAATACCAAATAGTTAAATGATCCACCTTTTTTTAAATAGTCCACCAATTTGTATAATTTGGTCGTTCTGCATTTTTTATCACACCTCGAGCTCCGTAGCCTCGAGCTCCTTAGATTTTCCCCTCAGCATGTAGAGTAGTTTGTCCAGTCTGTCGGCGAGAAAAAAAAGTTTAGTGAAAACACAACACAAGGCGTAAACGTCACTTCGAACAGCAAAATGTACAACAAATATTATACGCAAAGTACAGGGATTTCTTGGCTATGGATGTCAAGTCCATTTCACGACTGCAATGCACAACAAATCCGCTAGAAGACGATTGCGGAATCATGTTTGTTCGGTGTGGAAGTGTCATCCAGCTTTCTGTTCAGCTTTACCTTTGAGTGCTTCAGCTCGTTGTCGTCGTTCTCCTTCGACGGTACCCGGTGGCATCGCTCCGACGTGGACAAAGTTGATGTTGATGATGCTCTGGACGACCCAGAAAGCAACGCTTCCGGTTCCTCTTCTGAGTCCAGCGAATCATCCGAATCCGAGTCCATCTGCAGGTCCGGGACGTACTTCTTCAACTGACACTTGAGCTTACGTAGTCTCGCTGTCTCCTTTCGCAATTGACGCAGCTTCCTATCCAACCGTTGCTCATATTCCGACATGGGAGATACCGGTAGTTGCTCGGTAGGCGACGGAAGTGGACGTTCGTTCTCCTTGTTGTTATCCCGGAAGGCAGCAGGTGTTCCCAGTGGCGGCAACATCTTCGGAGACGAGACCCCTGGTGGTGGTGGCCAAGTGGCGTTTTCTCCTCTCTGTTGTCGTGCTTTGATAGCCATCTCATCCCGTTCCTTTCCAAGTAGTTGACTGTCATCAATGGGGCGATTCACCTCTACTGGAGGACCACTTGACGTCCTTTCAAGTCTTCTCTGACGTCGTTCTGCTTCTTGCCTCAATTGTTTATCCACCAGTCTCTTAATAGCTTCATCAGCTTCATGGTGTGCAGCTCTAGCTGCCATCACGTCTTGGTTCGGCTGCTTCCGTCTGGGCAATGACGCGATCATTGCCTTATCGTCTGGCGTGATCAAAAGCATGACCCTGATCCGACCCGCTGGTTTCTTTCCTTTTTGCAAGGGAAACCATTGTTCCAGTCTCTCTCCTGGTAATAAATTCGCCAGAGAGACAGCACACGCCCCAATAACAGGACAGAAGAAAAGATGCTGGCTCTTCACCCGGATACTCAGAATCTGCGTCGCCAGATCGAGACCTGGGCGAATGGGCACCTCGAACGCTTCATCCCAGATGGTCTCGGGCGGTGCCAAAGCGTTAGGCTGTTGGTGTTGCGTCCTAGTACGCCGCACTTCGAGGTGCAGATCGTCCACGTCTTCATTGGACGTAGTAGAGTCACTCGAGTCTTTCTTGTGTAGTGATTTATGGCTGCCATCGGTCATAGGGGTGGCTCCCACATACAGTTTGCAGTAGGCCCCTTGGGACGACGAGTGTTGGAGCTCTTCGGCGCTGTGTACACGTAACACGAGCTTATAGCGCTGCATCTTCTCGTCTGCCGGTGCCATTATACTCGTTGATGTTCGTGAGGGAGCCGGGGGCCCTTATATGTTAGTGACCGCTTGTGTGCAGAGGGGAAAGACAGCGAATGAGGGCGGAAGAGCATCGCAACTCGCTCGTGCCGCGGAAACGGACAGCAACGGAGTGAGTGGTACACTGTACCGCTATCAGAAAAATCGGGTAGGTTCACTTTTTAGCTAAAAAATTTAGCGAAGACCCAACAACTTTTTGCTGTCCAAATTCGGACAAGCATGGAAGCCGACAACGGGAAGCACGTAGAGCAATAGAGTAGAGTAGTCTCGTTGGTCGTATCGATGTTGTAGCTGATGGGAACAAGACATTGTCGTTTCGACGTATCCCATCGGAGAGATTTAGGTAAATTTTACTAGCGAAATTTTACAGGAACTAGAGATGGCTACGCTGCCGTCGTCAACGGTCTACACGTAGCAACGACTAGCGTTCAGTCGTTGTCGTTGCCAGCATTGATATGATTCAGTTCCTGCAGCAATTGACGTAGCTCGGCCTCACGGTCACCTGAATGTGGTCTGGAATTGTCCTCTTCATCGCTGTCTCCTTCGAGTCGTCTGGATATTCGCGACGCCTCACCCAGAGTTGACCTCGTGCGCGTCGCGGCCATCATAGCACGGATGGGCGAATGCGCTCCTTCGCCCTAGCGTCAACATAAAGTCAATAAGTTGAGTGGTGCATACGCTGCGTAGCCATTCGGCCACTTCAACGTGAACTCAACCTACCGTGAAAATTTTCGGTGCAACCGCAGCACGGTCAACAGTGCTATGATTTGGCTTCTTACCGCTGGCAATAGCATTAAGCGAGCTGCGAATCTGCTCCATGCGCTGGTCGAAATCTAGAAGTTAAGTCGGTAGTCAGCAAAAAAAGTCAGAAAGGAAGTTGAAGCGGCTAAAACTGGGTCCAGCTCACCTTTGAAAATACTGTCGGTATCCGATTCGCTCAACTTGCTCCTTTGGTCGGCAAGGGAGCTCTCATCACCCACGCTACTTAGAGGGCTTCTCCGCTGCGTTCTCGTGCGTGCGCTGATATCGGTAACGGAGTCTACGCTCGAGTTTTTTCGCCATCGAGACTGTAACTGCGGCGACACGTATGAAGACGTTGAGTCGGTTGAAAAATTAGTGGTCAACTGACAATTTTCTCGGATAGTAGGCGAGTGCTCCATGGTTGAAGCCTCATCCGTGTTGTCACTGGTAACGGAGATGCAGTCGCTGCCATTATCTTCTGGTATATCGGTGGTTTTGACCAACGTATCGTCCTCTGATGAATGGCCTGGTGTAGATTGTGATCGATTGAATCGAGATAGAGAATCTGAAACTGGATTATGTGTCCTTCGTTCCTGAACCCAGCCAGGTGATTGGGATCGCTCGAAAGCCTTAGCGAGTCGAGCAAAGTGTCTGCGTAAGTTCGCGAGCTGCTTGAAAGCTTCGCTGGCTTGTTCTTCGGCTTCTTGCTCTAAGTCTCCGCGGTAAACTGGCGTTCCGGTGCTTGGGTCAGACTTGAAAAGGGACCGATGGACGTCTACCATGTCTTCCACATGAATAAACACTTGGCGCATTTGTTTGCGAAATGCGTACAGTTCGTCACGGAGATCACTCGTATCTGACTGAGTGATCACCTTGGAGTTTACCGATCTGGCTTTACTTGAAGTTGTTCTTGTCGTCGATACAGATGAACACGGTGATGAGGGACGTATTCCTCTATCAGATGACATTGAAGACGGAAGGTCTCGGATTCTGCTAGCAATAGAGCCGCTGTCAGAGTAGGGGATGTGCTGGTTGGGCTGCGGTGTTCATCTTGGTTATCAATGAGTGCTGATGCTCTGCTTCCTGGTGCTTTCCGTGTAGGCTCGTTATCGTGCGCGGTGTTTAATTTTGCTCGAACAGCTATTGGGGGCTCGGCATCACGAATAGAGTCAGCTTTACTATCGGAATGTCTAGACCCCGAGTAATTATTCGTCCGGTCACCGAGTGAACTAGCATATTCTACATCTCCATGATAGGATAAAGGATCTGAAGCCTTCGCACCCCTTTCACGATTCACTTGAGGCTGGTCTTCTGAAGGACTTCGAGGCGATTCATTGCGATCATAACGGATGAATTCCTTGGTCTCACTTTGGTTGTTCTCCCTATCACTTGTGTGAGAGTCTATCGATCTACCACCACGACGTAGACCACCGCTACTATCGATCGACGTGAACGTTGTACCCAACGTACTGCCCCTAGTCGTACTGTGTCCACTTGAGAAACTGTTGACATCAAATTCACGCGAAGATCTCCAGTCAAACGAATGCTGTGAATCATCCTGTCGATGTTGGTACTCGTTCCCCCGCAAGTTGCTGAAACTGTCTTGCTCTTCAACAGGTTGCCGATAATTGAAATCGTGTGTTTGCCTTCGTTCATCACGATCACTGGTATCTGTTGTAGATGGCGAAACATCTCCCCAGCCACTCATGTCTAATTGTCGAGGCATCGGGCGTCGAGAAGCGCGCCCGTCATTTCCTAGCGGCATCGTGTTTGCCTAAGCGGAAACAATCGAAAACTGACCAAACACACGTTACCAGTTTCTAATGGAAGGGTCGCTAAGCCGAAAACGATCGCATATTAGTTCCAGATTATTGAGAGGCACCTGAGACTTGGTGTCTGTCTTCTACATTAGAACGAGTCGCTGTTGCTTGCAGCACTGCGCAGTTGCAAATTTGAAGTAAGAATTAGATAAGAATACAAAGTCTGTGCTACGTACCTGGATTCTGCGAAAGATCCGCCCGAAAGTTCGAGTTCTTGATCAGATTCACTTGCATCACCTAACAGTTGAAGCCGTTGGCGTTCTTCTTCTTCTTTTGCTTTGCGTTCATTTTCAGCTTCCAGTTCTATTTGTCGTTGTTTCTCCGCAGCCTTTCGAGCTAGAACGCGTTGTCGGTACACATCGATTACATCCTCATCCTCCTTCTTCTTTGCCTGTTCAGCAGCTTCTTGTCGTTCCTGCTCCTCTTCCTCTTGAGTCTTAGCTGGTGGATCCGATGAGGAAGGTAGGGTATCAGGCACCATCTCATCGGCGTCTGAATCATTATCGACACTAACAGCACTTATCACTGAAGTTTCCAGAGGCTCATCATGATTGGAAGAAGCATCACTGCTCTTTATCGTGATTTCATCCACGATAGTTTCGATTTTGACTTCATCGACAGCAGAATCACCACCTTCGTCAACATTAGCTGATGCCTCATCCAATAGTGCGTTAGTCTCGATTCGCTCTTGTACTTCTTCCATCTCCTGTCTCTGTTGTTCTTCTTTCACCCTTGTCTGCTCTTCACGCTGGCGGTCTTCTGTCTCTTGCTGCAATTTTGCTGCTTCAATAGCTGCAAGGTTTTCTTCTTCTAATCGGATACGTTCCTGTTTTTCCTTCTCTTGTTGCGCCTTTTGCTGCCTCTGACGTTCTTCCTCAGCTCGCTCCTCTCGTTGCTTAGCAGCCAACTCGTCCTCAAGTTCTTGTTGCCTTCGCTTCGTCTCAAGCTCATCATTGAACTTTCGCTCTTCAGCTAATCTTCTCTCCTTGTGAGCTTCTTCATCTAGCAGACGCTGCTGTTCGTCCGCCAAGCGCTGCTCAGTGAGCTGTTGCTGCAGCTCTGCAGCTTCTTGCACTGCAGCACGCTGTCTCTCCAACTCTTCTTGCAACTTCGCTTCTTCTTCCTTCTGCCTGCGTTTCCGCTGCTCTTCAAGTCGCTCTTCCTCTTCAACCCGTTCCTGACGCATGCGAGCAAGCTTCTTCTCAAATTGTCTATTCTGCTCAGCCATCTCCCGTTCTTGCTCCTCCATTCGAGCTTGTTTTTTCTTTTCGTATTCGCGCTGCTCGATGAGGTCCCGTTCGATGCGTGCCTGATCTTCCTTGAGCCGTTTATCGTCTTGGTCTTCATCAAAAGCCTGGGAAGTTGGCAACGGTCTAGTTAGTTGAGCTTGCCGGTCCACTATAGAAGGCACACTTTGAGATGTCTCGGCTCGTTCTCGGCGACTATCGTCACGCTGTAAGGTACGTTCGTCTTGAAAATTTGTCATCATTTCCATCATCTTCATCATGAAAGTGCGTTCGCTTCCTCGTGGCTGGTAGTCAGAAGACACCTGATAGTCACTTTCGGCAGAATCATGACGTCCTGCTCCACGCGTCGCCCTAAAATTCACGAAATCCCTCGGAGATCCATGCTTGGCGTTTATTGTTGCTTGAGCTTGAGTCAGAAGAGAGTTCAAACTTGAAACGTCATGCCGTAGTGACTCAACGTGAACCTTCTCGTCCTCGTATTGGCTTTGATACTTTTCCGCCAGGGCCTCAGACTCAGCCAAGCGACTCTGCAACTCTCGAACCTTTGCCAGCAGCTCGTTCTCTTTCCAGTTCGAACGATCGCGTTCCTCATCCAGAACTTGCATAAACTTCTTCCGCTCGGCTACAACCGCATTTGCCTCTTCAAACTTCATGTCCAGAATCTGCTGGTGAAGTGCTTTAATCTCAGCAGTGAGGATTTTGTGCTGTTCCTTGGCTTCTGAGCTCTTCTGCTTGTAGCGGGATAGTTCGTCAGCAGCCATACTTCTATCGGCAGTAAGGCGAGCATTGGCGGCGGTAGCATCAAGGAGGCTACTCTTTTGTTCACCAAGTTGCTGTTCCAGTTCAGCTACGCGTTCTTCAAGTAGTTGCCGATCCCTTTCCAGCTGAATTCCAGCATTTTCAGCCTTTCGGAGATCGTTCCCCGATTTCTGTGAACAAATAAAAGCGTAAGAATTGACAGGAGTGTCACCTGAAATACTCGTAGGCCTTACCGATGAAGCAGCTTCCAGAGCAGCAATTTCTTGTTGTAGAGCATTAACTTGCATCGTTAACGCTTTCAGCGTTCCTGTCTCCGTAGTAAGTAATCGCTCACGCTCGATGAGATCATCTTGCTTGATTTGAATATCTTTAAGAGCTTGCTGGCGCTCAAGATTCCACGCCCGCTCTTTCTCTCTCATCGCTTGGGCTACAATGCTCTCTAGATTCGCTTCTTGAGTCCGCACGCTTTCTTCCCACAATTGAAGGCGCTGTGTCTCAGTAGCAAAGTGACGGAAGTCACTTTCTACTTTCACTTGGAGTTCGGCCTCCTTCACTCGCAGCCTCTCCATATCTTTGAACAGCGACTGCCTAGTTTCAAACAGCGATGTTTCCAACTCAGTTCGTCGGCCGACGAAAGCAAGTTCCAAATCACGTTCACGCTCCTGAAGACGCTCCTGCTTATTGCGATACTCTTGTAGGAGAGATGATCGGAGATTATCAATTTCTCTATCAAAACGTTTCCGCTCTTCCGCTCGCACAAAAGCGACCTCCGTCGACTTGTACCGCTCAAGTTCCTGCTGAAGACGTTTATCACAAAGTTCGTCGTATTCCCGTTGATACTGGACCATTCGTTCTTCGAGTGATTTCTGCGGCTCGAGCTTTTGGGCAGCACACTCTGCCAGGTACGTATTTTCTACGCGTCGTAGTTGATTCTCTGAATAAACAACAAAATTGTCAATAAGTTGAGATCTTACAGCTACATGCACAACGTACCTAGCACAATGCGGTGGTCAAAACAATCCATAACTGTTTGCGTTTCAGAGTCCATGGTAGCAAGTTGAAATCTGCGTGCAAGCTCCCGAATGAGAATGAGAAGCAGTGATTGCCCCGTGTTTGCTCGCTCCAGTTCCTAATAAGGTCATCGCATGAGGAGTGAGCAATACTTATAGTTGTGCACAGGGAAGAAGCGTATCCTTTTACCAGTTTGTTTTGAACACTTGAGTTCACATGGAGAATCTTCACGTGTTGTTTAGCACGAAAAAAAAAATACTGTCAGCCGCAAATATTTGTATCATCAAACAACTTTACCTCCAAGATTGTCGTGCTGTCCACTTGATTCCGTGAGCCTCCGATTTCCGGTACGAAGACTGCAAGTGTGTTCTCCAGTCCTTTGCACGCCAGGTATTCAGCTACAAGTCCATGCACCAGTTTCTCGTCTGGAGTAGAATTAGCAGCATCTCGATTCGCCCGATCAGCATTGTTCTCTTCATCTGGGTCGTCTCCTATCCCACGTCGCTGCTGTAGCTTCTCTATGAACCGTCTTCTAAGTTGTGCCTAGCCACTTGAACGTCAGTATGAAGCCCGAATTGCACTGACACAACAGAAACACACCCGGATGAGCTCCACTGTGCCGTTATCTCGAATCGACTGGAACATGCTCTCTTTCAACTCTTCCAGCGACATCAACGGCCTTCCGTCCTCATCACGCGACAAGGCCGTGGTGTTCATGTTCTCGACCGAAGATCTAGGTATTGAAAGGTCACTTCACTATCTGTATGGTCAAAGAGGCACTAGATAACGAGAACGTCTTACATGAACGACATCATCCAGATCCAGCAAGATCTACACCAAGCAGCATATAAAGAACAGGTTTTCATTCTCGGTTCTACTCGGTACAGCGTTAACCAAGTCATTTCCTCACATTTCCTTAAATCCACAGGGATTCGTCATCCTCGTCTTCACTCGAACTGTCCTCCTGGTTGTCCAGTGCTTCCTGTCTCAACTTGGCTCTCTCCTCCAGCTCCTTTTGAGTTTCTTCATACTTCTTCTGTTCCTTCTCTTCATCTCTCTCCGCTTTCTTCTGCATCAGCTTGTTCACCACTAGCGCCGATCGGATTTTATCCAGGATCTCCTTTGGGATGTCGTTCTTATTCAATTGCACCATCACCAGCGACCTGTTTTGCAGCACAGCCTCCAGCAAAGCTTTACCTCCTTCCTCGCCAATGCCATTATTGGCAAGGCCCAAGTACTTCAACGAGATGTTGTACGGCAAAACCTGAGCCACCGCTTTAGCTCCGTCATCTCCCAGTTTGTTACTGGAAAGACCGAGATGTTCCAGGCTCTCATGGCCATAAAGAGCGTCACAAATAGCTCCAGCTCCTTCTCCTGTAATCTCGTTCCCTCTCAGATCCAAATGCTGCAGAGTATTGTTCGCTCTCAACATGTTCCCCATGGATTTAGCCCCCACGTCGCCGATGTCATGGCCAGGCAGCAACAGCCGCAGCACCGTACGGTTCAGTTGGAATACGCGGCCCACCAGGTCTCCGCCCGAGGGCTTGAGCTTGCGCTTCTTTGCGGCCATGTCCTTGAGGTCGAGCTCGCGGATCTGGTCCTTATTGGCTCGGATCTTCTCCAGGATCTCCTTCAAGGTGGCGGCAGGGCGCTGCGTCACCAGGTTGTCGTCGTGGTGACGCACTGTCATGGCGGACAGGACGGAGGTGAGCACGTCGACGTCGGACTTGTCGGTCGCCATGGCTTGAGCTTCGACTGGTAAATTGTGGAATGACAGGGATAAGGATGTCAAGAGTGATGGATGAAATCGGTTTGACAAGGGTATGATATATGGTAGACTCTGTTTTTCTGATGAAAGTACAAAGAGAGGTATAGGTACAAAGTGAAAGGACAACCTTGATTTAAAGAGGTATGTTATAGTGGAGGTTGTGGAGGCAAATGCGAGATGTCGGTCTATCCCTCACAACTCCAAACTTTCACCTTGCTCGCTGTTGTTTAGGTGATACCTTTCAATGTAGCGTAAAGTCTATCCATAAGGATAAATATTATCACGTCGGAACGTAGAATTCCCGGTGGTGACTCGGCCACTTTCCGGTTGCTACTTGCTGCACAGACGTCAAACCGCCACGATAGATCAACGCAGAAGTGCGGAGTGATATTTGCAGTGCAGTGACCGTTTGTCACGGTTAAATGGGTCAAGTCAGCGCGTGCTCGTTGTATTGCCGACACGGCGGCGCGTGCCTTCAACCTGCCACCAGATCTACTCTATACAGGGCAAAACGCTCGGTGTGAGAAGTACCCATACTTTTTAATCAATCTTTGCAGTGTGGTGAATTAAACTTGTACGTATCTGAACTTGACTAAGTCGTGCCGTTTCAAATCCTAACTAACACGTGCCTTGGGTCCTGTAACGCTGAAGAACTACAGGTGGGGCCAGAGGCGTTGTCCCTTGGGCTCCTTCTGAAGAAACTTTAGCGTGAATGACGCCGGCGATCGATCCTCGTTCCTCATTCTGCAATTTGCTTTCCAGTGACCAACCAGTAACACCTCCCACCACTTCAATAATGAAGACCATTATCGCCTCTCTTCTTCTCACTGCCGTTGCCGTCAACGCTGCCAACGGTGACGTGAACGCTCTATCGGCTATCTCCACCATTTCCGACGCAAAACAAGTGAGCATCCGAGCTCTAAGAGCCGCTCACGGCTCGCACGAGCACAGCTCCGGCATGGGTTCAATGGAGGACTCCCACGACACGACGTCTTCGACCCACGAATCGACTGTTGCTGGTGACGACGACGATGATCACGACTCGCACGATACGAGCAGCAAGAGTTCAATGGCCGGTACCGCAGGCTCAGCGGGACCGAGCAACTCGACTGAAAGCACGCAGGCCCCAGACACATCGTCGGCAGCGTCGATCACCGTGGCAGCTGGATCCATTTTCCTCGCTGCAGCTGCTGCCGCTTTCTTGTAAGGACAAGACGACCAGATGCACTCGGTACCGGTACATGACTACATTGTAGCCACAGTCACTCAACTGTCCATGCATAATATACTTGACATCTGTGCGGTCTGAGACCATTTCGTGTGGCATTTCCACGAAATTCCATGATAAACCACTTCACCTGCTTGCAATAGTCGAAAATGGCGTTAATGTCGTCTATTTGAACTGTTCGACGACTCGTTTCTCTGGAAGTTTTCCGACGTTTGTGCTTGAACCGAACGCTTTTTCCAGCCACCGCCTCTGCTGTTGGAACCTCAAGCTGAGGATGACATGAGAGGGAGAGTTAGTACATGCCACATGGTCAGTTCCAGACGCTTCACTCTCTTTCGCCTGTGGTTGGATAACATCAAGCGCAGGGGACACACACAACATCCTCATTCCTCAATTCACCTCGAGTTCTACACTCCGGTCCTGCAATCTGCTCAAGATCTCCACCAAGATGCCTTCGTTCACCTCGTTCGCCCTCTTCGCTCTCGCCGTTGCTGGCGCCGTCAACGCTGAAGACTGCCCGCTAGAGTCGCTGGCTAGTCTTGCCAGTAGCACCAACCTGCAAGGCTGCACGACTGATAGCGGTATCAGCGTTGCTACTATTTCCGCCTTGACAATGGACCAGGTCATGGCCGCGTGCACCAGTTCTTCCTGCATGGGGCTCATGAACGACCTGAAGTCAGCAAACCTCGGCGACTGTACCATTCCCGGCACCAACGTCTCCGTCCAGAGCGACGTGCTGGACCAAGTTGCGACCATGTGCAGTGGAAGTGGATCAGCCGGAGCTATGGTTTCGGTGGGTTCGTCTTCTTCGGACAGTGCGACGACAGTCGGTGACTCATCGGGGGATGCCAGTGGAAGCAAGATTACTGGTACCGGTAGCGACTCCAGCTCGTCCAGCTCGACTAGTGCTGCTGGGTCTGTGGCGGTTGGTGTCGCCTCGGCTTTCGTTGTGGCCGCTGTCTCGATGTTGCTGTAATTTTTGAGCTCTGTTCATTGTGATAGCGAATTTTCAATGAAGAGAATACTTCATGTTTTGTTATTGTTTCCTGTTCCAGTATTGCTATGAATCATTTCGAATTTGCATACCGAACGCGCTCCATTCCACTTGGTCTCCTCAGAACAACACACAGATTCTACACGTAAGTTGAAGCCTTTTAGATTGACTTTTATTTGTACTGGGATGACTGCACCAGCCGTACGATTGGCAATTGCAGGTGTTTCGAGGCAAGCACCCTCTGCCTTTGTCACTGTTTGTAGACCACAGTTCACAATTCAATCTGCAGATCGACACCGAAATGACTTCGTTCTCCTCGTTTCTCTTTGTGGTACTGACAGCCATTTCGACCATCACGGCGGAGGAATGCTCCACTACCGAGCTTATGACGATCGCAGGCAGTACGCACCTCAATGGGTGCACATCGGACGTCGGCTTCTCGGGATTCTCATCCATCTCGGCTCTTTCCAACGAGCAGATCCAGGACGTTTGTGATAATTCCGAATGCTTGAAACTCATGGACGATATGAGGGCAATGGGTCTCGGCAACTGCGTCATTCCAGGCACCAACATCTCCCTTGAATCCGACATTTTGGACCCGTTCGAGCACGCATGCAGCAGCACTGGATCCGTCGATCTATCATTCAGTAGTGTTGGTGACGGATCAGTTGGCAGCGCCTTAAGTGGATCAAACTCAGCAATCTCGACCTCAGTAGTGACCACCGGTTTAGTTTCTGTTGCCGTACTGGCACTTGTGTTTTGAAAATGAAATTTGAGCAATTGAATGTGTACGTGTCGTAAAAAATAAGCATAACAGTTCCTTGGTGGCGTCATCGCTTTCTTTGGGACCGCAGTTTACAATTCAGCTAGCTAACAGAACTAAGTAGCTCAACATGAGCTTGGACGCACGTTCAAGTATTTCACGAAGGATATTGGAGTGCAAGCAGTCCCTCGAGAACCAACGACAGCAAGCGATGGACGGTGAAATGGATATGAGTTTTCTTGGTGTCACCTGCACCTTCTTGGCGTAGATTGGATGTACGGGTAGTCTCCGTCTCGCTTTCTGTTGCGAAGTTGTTTTCGTCCAACAACGAGTCTGTCTCCTCAATGAAATCGATTTCGCAGAGGACATATTCCGCTTCTTGTTCGAGGGAAGCGCCGCTAGGGCAGTCCTGATACACCAGACTTTCGTCGAAAGAGACGTCGTAGCAGCTTCCATCGGTGAGATGAAACCTGAACGTTCCCCAGTATACATCAGTGCATTCTGAGATCGTGTAGCTAGTATAGGGGAATGAAACGCAGTCGCAGGTGTCAATCGGAGCGATCGGGTACGAGATCTCGTCGAGTCCGACATTATCGGACAATGCCGCACGAAGTTCACGCAGATTCCGCTCATCATCGTCGTCGATGTTAGTAAAATCGTGCATCGGAGGTCGAGGAGCCATCGTGATCATGTTGATACGCCCCTCGTTGTACCACGTTTGATACGCCGGAAGTTTAGCACGGCCATTCGGCCAGTACTTGCTCGCGACGCCAGTAAAGGCATTAATGTGATGGCTGCCGGCAATCGTTAAGGGGTGCGTTTTCTGGTGATGAAGGCTTGAGCGGATCGCAGTGTTGAGGACGGGTCCAAAAGAAAAATGAGAATAAGTTGGCGGTCTTTCCAAGAGCAACAAGGTTGCTAGAATAAATTTAACTGGATGTACAGGATGCCTCTACCTAGCTGAGAGTCGCAAAGTGTTGCCTCAATAGGTTCTCATCCTGATATTCTGCGTCGTATCAACTAGTAGCCAAGCAGCGTATAAGTTGTCTGACAACAGGGCCATTATGCAGGTACATCTGAACACCTGAAACAGTCAGCGATAGGTGCGCTTTACCAAAGATGGTGTAGAGTTTATCCATGGTGGTAACTTACCACTGGGTGCTCCTCGAGAAAATCCTGTTTTCAAAATGGCTAACGTGAAGTCTAGCCATAGTTGTGTTACCACTGGGTGCTATTCGAGAATCCTGTGCTCATAAATCAATTCGATTAATGAAGGCATTAACCCGGTCGTCCTCTGTCGAAAAAGCTTCGCACTGACACCACAAATGGAGCAGAAATGCACACTGTTTCAGACGAAGGAGATCGATTTACTGGAAGCGTGTACGAACGGAAATGCCTCTGACGTCAAACAAGCGCTTCAATGTGGTTCAAGTGTGGATATCCGCGATTCTGCTGATTGGACACCACTCCACATCGCAGCCAAACTTGGTCACGAGGATATCGTGCGAGTGCTATTGCGTCATAATGCTGATATCAATGCGAGAACTTCCGGTGGTTCGACACCTCTGAAAATGGCTGCAGCAGAAGGACACGTCGCGGTTGTTCGAGTGCTGCTGGGGTCCGGCGCAGACTTAAATCTGGCCGCGAATGACAGCTATGCGCCCTTGACTATCGCCACCGAGAACGGTCACAGCAAAGTGGTAGCGCTTCTGGTAGAGTTTAAGGCGAACCTCGACGTTCAACTGTGCTGTGGTAGCACTGCACTAGCGATAGCCTGCGATCTCGGAATGCTGGAAATCGCTACGATTCTTGTACAAGCCGGGGCATCGGTAGACCTAGCAGGTTCTGCAGGGTGGTGTCCGCTGTTAATTGCAGCAATGACTGGTCGAGAACATATTATTCAATTGCTCTTGGATCACAAAGCCAACGTCAATATCAAAGGATACCGTGAAATGACCGCCCTAAGAATTGCGGCCGACGTGGGATTTCTCGAAGTGGTGCGGGCATTAGTGTACGGCGGCGCCTCAATCAACGAACCCAGTGACGAAGGAGCAACTCCGCTCTTAGTTGCTGCCAGGAAGGGCCACGACGCCATTGTGCAACTCCTTGTGTACCAAGGAGCGGATCTTAACTGCCAAAACTACTTGGGGTCCACGGCGCTGTCAATGGCAGCAATGTACAATCGTCAGGAATCACTTCGGATTCTTCTGGACGCTGGAGCAGACGTGGATTTGCAAGACGACTCTGGTTGGACCGTGCTGTCGATAGCGTATTTCAGTGGATATCCCCAACTCGTCCACCTCATTATGGGGCGACGGCCAGCGTCGATAAGAGATTGACACTAAAAGATTCAAAGTAATTTGTCTGCATGTTGTTGATACGTTCCGAGTCGGGAACTTCTGACCTGTATATTGGCAGTTTGGAAATTGTCTTCAAGCAATCGAGCACCGCTTCAACTCAAGTCTGAAAACAAAAAATATGTCTATCCTGTATGGTTTGTTCTGTTAGTATTAATACCAACTACTTCGAAGTATTTTTCAATATCAGGAGTACAGTCCTTCCGTGTTCTTGCGTACGGAGTGTGATAGCTGGATATCGCGCCGAATGTGATGATGAAAAGATCGCCTAAGGTGTTGACGGGCAAAAAATCTGACCTATCATGAATAGTAAATTGCCGTCCTTATTAATTATCCGTGCTTCCTTGCACTTTCATGCCTTCTGCTTCGATACCCTCCTGAGAAGGGTGCTGCAACTTGACTCACTTGAGGCCTACGGTTTTGTCCCTGACAAGATTCAGTCTGGACAATGTCCGTCTGTAAAATCGTATGGCGGATATAGGGGCAAAGGATGAGAAGTTTGCCCAAGTCTTTATGTCGCTTGTGCTACCAGACGGCACTCCGTTGACTGATCGAGTGCATACGGTAGAGCTCTTGCAGTTGTAACAGTCTATGCCATCGTATGTAGCGGTTAGCTTCCCGATGAATTCTGGATAAGGATGGCCCAATTCTCACTCTCAAATCTACCTTCGAAAGCTCCCCCCCGTCCAGATATGGCACGCGTCCTCGCGTCGTTGTTATCGAGCGTGTTTGTTCTCGCCTCCGTTAACGGGGAACCCTGTTCAACTGACCAACTAACGACTTTGGCTGGGAACAAGTATGTGGCCCCGTGCACTGAAGCTTTAGGGTTTTCCGAGATCCTCAGCTTGGCAGCGCTCTCCAGTGCGCAAGTGAAGATGTTTTGTGCAAGCAGCTCTTGTATGGCACTATACGACGACGTTGTTACAATGGGCCTTGATAATTGCGAGATTCTCAGCACAGGAACTTCGCTGCAGACGGATATTATTGACCCAGTGACGAAAGCGTGTGGAGAGGGCAGGGAGTCAACAAAGAGCACCTCCACCAGTTCTACCAATGCAGAATCGAGTGCAGACCAGGCTTCTTCAAGCAGCACCAGCTCAAGTTCGACAGCTACCGTACCAGTAATGATTATCAACGTTGTCGGTGCCAGCATCGCCGCATTGTTGCTGTAAAGCCACGTATTAGCGCGTTAAAGGTGAATTACTGTTCTTACAAACATGTGCGTAAAACCGAAAGAATCGTTAAAATTCTTGTTTCGTTCATAATCACGAGTTTCCCTGTTTTTACTTGGGTAAAAATGGTTTCGCCTCGCCTCCATGCAACATAAAGTTGTTGTTATCCGCGTAAAACACGTAGTGCTGCAGAATAAACACCACATCCACGATAATGCTCACAAAACCCAGTGAGAACTTCACCGGGTCCCCAGTCATAGCCGTCCAGTCGTTCGTGGCCGCAGCATCCAGCACTTGTTGACCAATCGACAATAATCCACCAGCAATGTCGAGCAGCACGTTCCAAATGGTCCACCCCACCGTTGACTTCCTCTGGTAGTTGAGTGCGATCTGTGGAAGACACTTTACCAGCGTCGTCATGAGCTTCACGTAGCTTAATAGGTACAACAGGTTGAGCGTATTGATCACGGAGTCCTCCTTGTCCCCAGTGAACAACACAGCAAGGCCGAAGAGCACAGCAGCGATCACAGTTCCCCCAGTCCACAAGATCGTGGGTTTACTGACTGTCTGGTCACCTCGAGGGTAAATGGCGCATTGAAAGAGCGAAACTGCTACAAGAACAGCCGCATGTAGGGAGAAGAAGACGTCATTGAGCTCGACGGCATTGCGGTGACCATCGTGACGCCGCATATACTGCTCTTGTACGCTCTCGCTGTAGTAGAAGGCCACATTGAAGATGGAGTAGCACGTGAAGCCCAACATGTTGAGCACCGTGTAGTCCAGCGACAATCCGACGACACTCCTGCGCTGGCGGTTCAGGAACACTTGCGGGTAGAAGCTCACGCTCCAGCAGAAGAAGTAGATCCAGCCGACGATACTGGACACGCGGTTCCAGGGCTTGGGGATGTGCGCATTGGCGTCCAAAGCGAGGCCAAAGAGAAGACCGAAGAGAAGGATCAGGACCGACACAACGACCGCCCGCTGGTTCACGGGCAAGTCCATGAAGGAGAAGCCCATGGCGCTGGAAGGGAGATGAAGGCGTTGTGATACATTTCGGCTTGAAGTGTCGATTGGTGACAAAATGTATGAAACCATTTTGATTGGCTAGGTTTTGATTACCCTATTCGCATACGTGAGACACTCCGGGTGTACCATAAAATTTATGTTTACCGACTACCCTGGTTTATAGTGCACACTTGCTTATAACGGCGGCCAATCAAATCTCCTCAAATTGGGACGTTTCCCGACCTGGCTTATATTGTGAGTTCTACTCAAAATTTCCCAAACGCGCCGATTCAATCGACCCTGGCAAATGGCCGTGCAATCGCCAAACTCATACTAAATAATAGAAATATGTTTACGATAATTAAATTATCAGTGGCTTCGTCAGTGACCTCCAACATTGCTTCACAAGATAAGTCCACGGCAACGACATGGGATGCCCACTCCGCCGCCGTATTCAGCACGTACTACCCCACCCAGAAGGTAACCACGGCCGCCTGCGACATCACCAAACTCGGTCAGGGGTATGGCTACAAGAAGATCGCCAACGACAACGTCAGTGTCGACCCCACCATCTAGAAGATCGCCTCGGCTGCCTCAAGCGAGTACTTTAGTTGGAGTTACTACACCTGCGCCAAGACCGACAACCTCGATGCTTGTGCCTCGAACTACACCTCCAGCTGGTAACCGGCGAACTCCTCGATTGACACCTCCCGCACCGATGGGCAGCATGGCTGCGGAGAGGTAGCCCACGTGTCATTGAACCCTCAGCACAGTTCACTGCCAGTGCAGCCGTCTCAGCCGAAGCCGCAACAGCAATGGAATGCCTGACTAGTGGCCGTTCGAGGAACGACTGTGAAGCTTCTTGTATACGAATATGGAGTTGCCATTACAAAAGCGAGCTACCGGTAGGAACTCCAATCTTGAACTCATCGGTGATAGGTTATAAGATAGATAGTTCTGACCAACGGTTACTGTTTGGTGATTACTCGGCTGTTCAGCTGATGGTGGCAAATAGACCCGATTTCGTAAATTTGAGCGGGATCGACAATAACTTCCGCCATATACATTTCAGTGCAAAAATACCGGTACTGGAAAAAGTTTGAGCCAAGCCTGCCATTCATTTCTTCTCTGCGACGCGCTCGCAGGGTGTATTACAACCACAGCAGAACTAGATATCGTAAAATGGGTTAACGACCTTAGAAAAGAGGGGGTGCCTATTTCGTCTCTAATGCTAGCGCTGGAGAGCAAGGATGTTACCGCTGAACACGGTATAAAAGCCTTTCAAGCTTCGTGGTGCTGGTAACACACTCGTTCAAGGCAAAACTACAGAAGTGCTGGGTAATGAATCTTCGCGAGCAGCTTCGTCAGCATACACCAGGTATGAATTTTGTGCTTGCTACACCGAGTAGGAGGAAGGCGGCAGAGTGGATCCGCGCGGCGTGGGACGCCTTGTCAGCTGAGACTGTCGCTAATGGCTACAAAAAGGCATTTGGTACTCTCCTCAACACGACCGATATTGCAGCAGCCAAGTTGATTGGTGAACTTGCAGTGCACTGCGCTGTTGATGTTGCAGTTGGTGAAGTAGACTCTGGTGATGACTTCGGCGATGAAAAAGACGACAAAGAATAGAACGACTTCACAATGACATTTCAGTCGGTATTGATATCGGTTACCATAATCGGCATATCCCTTTTATGTTGTGGTACACTGTACCGGCATATACCCTGTCCACTATAAGTCGGTAATATAGACTTTTAGACCACTTCACTTTATGTTGCATTAAAACTTGAAGGTTGCTCACAATGAGGCAGTTATACGCTGAACATATTCATGTTGTGCCTGCGGGCCTAGACATCAATGAGAAGTCCGAGCTATGCTCTCAGGCCGTCTGTACTTTCGTTAGAATGACAGTTGGACAAGAGCTGCCAACATGCCGAGAATCTGTCGGGCTCTTCATTAACATTAGCTTATGCTTTGAATCGTAGACTTCAAAATGCTAGTATTATAAATTACAAGAAAACAAGAGAGCAAAAGAAAGGAATTTGTTATTACAAGAAAGGTGTGCTTTGTTCTAACAACTTCAAAATAGGCATATATAATAACCTTAACAATTACAATCACTGCTTAAACCTGGCGATCATGTGAATTGAGCGCTAACTGTTGATCGTTGTTACTTGGACGTAAATTTACCTTTCCGTTTTTCCACAATTTTCCGATGCGTTTGTTCATACAGAGAGCGGTTAGCCGGCGAACGAACGGTTAACAAAATATCTGGCGCACACAAACACTCCCACATTAACCGTAATCCGTAGCGCATTATTTCCGACTGAGGAAGCTGTCCATGTGTTCTTGCAAATGGGTGGCCCAAATCATAGAACAAGTAGCGCCAAGCCATCACAAGAACGAGGACCTTGTGTCGCTTTGTTTTAACCCTCGTAGAACGGTTTGGTTCTATTGTTCTCGTTTTGAGTATGGCCATGAAGCTGCATCTGCAAATTCTTTTCGCCATCGCCCAACCGCCGGCAAAAGCGTTTTGGTGCAGCGTGGTATCATCTCATTTATCCAGCTTTCGTTTTGCGTATGGTCGTACACCGCTATTTTGTAGATTCTTAAGAGCCTGTTCACTACGTAGCTGGAGATGGAGATGGATTTACGATCATTTTTTATACTTGATTGGCCGAAATTTTGAACTTACAACCACACAACTGGAGAGTTTCACCCTGCATCCTTCTCCACCTCTGTGAGGTCGACACGGCTGGACACGACTAAATACCGTTTTCAAACTTTTTCTGTGCAATGGATGATGAAGAAACTGCTGTCGCGCAGACGGCCATGGGCGCAGACCCGTTCTTTTCAAGTGACGCCCCAGAAATCTCTGCAGGTCGGGATTTAACCGAAACCGATGACGCGGTGATTGATGAAAGCCCGAGTAGCGGTGGGTGGAGACAGCATGCTGGTAAACGCACACGAGACAAAACCGAAACTGCTGAAGGAATGAAAGCTATTGGCGAGGGTCTCCACAGCATTGCCGTGGCGTTCAAGGTGTCAAGGGCGCAGGGAGGTGACAATCATAGCCGTGAGCTTCTAAATTCTATTCGAGAATTAAGTGAAACTTTGCAGGCACAGACCCAAGCACTTAAGAGATTTATGGGCCTCATTGGGGCCAGCGTCGCCAACAACGCGACCAGCTTCAACAGTTAGACCTGGGCGGACTAAATCGCTACCACTTTCATTGTTAACGGCAAATTTGACTGGCAATTGCATTACGTTTAGAAATTCCTATATGGCGTTGATTTCCACTTTGTTCTCCATCATAAATGTCAGCCTCAGCACTATTGTTATTGTCTTCGACAAACAAAGGAATCTCAGTGGTGTCACGGAAGTGGATCATCAAATAATGCAGAGTCATGGTTGCAACGACAAATTCTGCTGCTCGATGAGGTGTTTCCTGACTCATTGGGCCTTGCAACATTCTGAAACGACCTTTCCAAATTCCAAGGGTGCTCTCTACAGCCATGCAAGTACTTGAGTGCAAAAAGTTAAATTGTCTCTGTCTGGGTGACAGCTCTCCACCCTCTTCCAGATCACTGTACGGTACTATAAGTCCAGGCAGTAATGCGTATCCAGCGTCACCAATAAAATGAGTTCCTGGCGGTATCGTACTGTATAACGTTCGACCAATTTTGCTATACTACCAGCACTTTCGATCCGACCAGGAGCCAGGACGAACTTCAGCACTCAAGAAAACATTATCACTGGTGACGATCGCTTGCACATTCAACGCCGGGTAGCACATGCGGCAATAAAAACCATCAAACTCGTAGGGACGCTCGACTTCAATTAGAGATCCATCAATTGCACCTACGACACCAGGATACCCATGTCGCGCCGCAAATTCTGACTCGATTGCATCCCAACCGCCTTGGTCCCGTGGAAATGCCACAATTTGGGGAGCTGCAGCTCTTAGAACTCGAACAACTTCTGCAGTAATTTCTGAAACGTAGCTCCTAGACATACCCATTGCACCTCCAACCTCCCCGTATCCTCCGGTCGAACCCATGAAGTAAAGCGCAGCAGCGACCTTTTTGTTATGGGAGTGCTGCTTCGATTTCGCCGCAGCGAATCGAACCCCCTGACATTGTAGGAAGTTGGCGACGCGTAAAAAGGTTTCTTGGAACATCGAAGGTTTGTTTCAAACCAACTGTCGTAGCTCCATGACAAAATCGTAGGCTCGAAGTCCAAAACGGCCACAGTGAGAATGTGTTTCTTGGGTCCTGGTGGCGCACGCTCATAAGTGGAGGCGAGCCAAGTAGCTGTAGTGGTCGCTCCACACGTCGCACATCGTCTCATAGCACATTGGTTCCTTTAACTGCTTCTCCGTAGCATTTCCAGATCCAGCAATGCTACTCGATACGCTGTATACTGTTTGTGCATGTGCTTTAACTACGTATCATGCATTCAAAGCTCAGTTAATAAAACGACTTTAACCTAATATTAAAGAATAGCCGTACCTTTGACTTACACTGCCCTGCGTTCACCTGAAGACCTCCCAGGCGGAACGTCTCCACAGCAACCAAACTCCAGGCAGCCGCAAGCTGTTTCAAGCTTCTGGTGCCCTGAAAACGATGCTTCATCGCAACAAAGCGTACACGCAAAAGCGTTTCAGAGGCCTTTAATGTCCATGCAAATGCCAACGGCGTGTTCGAGTCAGGTTTCTTGCCATGCCGGCCACGGGGTGTTGAAGGTGGAGCTGCTGTCACAATCCCCAAGGTGGTAGGTGGTGAAGAAGGCGTTGGCATCGTCGGTGAAGATGTAGAATCACGAGAGATAGGAACAAAGCTAGACGTTCCGTCATTGCCATCGCCGACAAGCTTCTGGCTATTACCTGATATCATAGAGGGGAAAACTACTTTGTCCGCAGCTGGTCCGAATGTAGACGCCAGAGGGGATAGCTCGTCGGTGCTACTGTTATCAACTGGAGGATGTAATCCTCCAACTTCACGAGCGGCAGCGCATGTGAGGCGTGCTGGCATGATGGCAATTGTCTGACTGACGGACGACTCCGAACAACATAGGGTTTAATTGGTTGAAATTTAGGTGGACATGATTTCTCTGGCGACCAAACTGGAGATGGAGACGCAAGATTTGTTGCCTTCATCTCCATCTCCAGCTACGTAGTGAACAGGCTCTAAGTGAACAACAATTAGTGTCCAATGCACTCCAGATATGTGACATGGTGCAATAATTAGATCCCACATTTTCCGATTAGTTACAGCCCACAAATCTGACGTTGCATCAGACCGAACGTTTTCGGATACGTGCGGTTCTTCTCAGGAACTGTCCCAAGCACCAGGATCATCTCCAAGTAATTTGAGTGTGCACGCATTTCCATGACGTGTGCATAGCTTCTTAAACACCATTGCTATTGGAAAGCCAGCAGCTGGTAGGAAAGTACTAAAAATTCTCGACGATTATCCACCAGCTCCACATGTCACTGTTACTCAACCTGACCAGTGTTGACAAACTTGTGATATTGAGTACCTGTAGTTTTTCATTCACAAGTACCTGATCGGTATGATTCTTTTCGCCAAATACATCAAACATTGAAGGTAAATTGCTCTAGTCCTTGTGTAACCAATCACAGGTTTCTTCTCTCAGTTTGTGAGATGTTCTATATGCATGAACCCTTGCATGGCGAAAATGAGGCGGTCTTGGTAAAACGGCAATGTTTTTTTTATACGTACTGCGAGTTGTCCGTTAAATATTCCTCCACCTTCCATCTGAAGATCTGCATTCAATTTCTTGCGGTACGCAACCAGCCGCCGGGCGCAGTTTGTAACAACAGCTTTCGAAAAGGCGACACAAACATGTTGTTCGACATGCTCCACATCTTGAGCTACGTGTACAGATTTAACTGCACGTAAGAACAACAGAAACATCGGCAACAACTTCAATAAGATGCCTGTCGCGTGCGTGTTGCGTCCAAAAGACAATATTGATGATGCTGATCCTACCACCCCAATCTTCTTTTCTGACTGTTGCTATCACTACTGGGAAGGCCAACTTCTCAGTGGAACCTCGTCGTCGCTGATTGTTTTTCCGACCACTGTGAACAGGTTTTGGTAGCGTTACAACCGTCACAGCTGCTAATCGTTTGCTGTTAATACCAAGCTGCGTTGTCAGAGGTGGGCAGGAACTCGGTTTGATATCCTCCTGTGTTTGAGAGCGCTTTGGGTGTCCAACTTGAATGCAGCTTTCATCTGAAGACGTGTCTACATCGTTCAAACTGCCGGCATCATGACAGCTGACGTCATTCGTCTTATTTCCTCCGTCCAGTGTAGAATTCGTGTCCATATGCGTACCTTGCTTACGATCCCTTTCAAAATCAGATACGGCAGACCTGCTGGGTAGATCTTGCGTTAAAGATTTTAGTGTCTTTCTTATCTTGTCAAACCCGGTCAGGATTCCCGAAACTGCCTGCTCCAGCAAATTCATTTTGTCAAAACAATTGACTGAGAACGAGTTAACCAATGCACTGACTAGAGGCCCCAATACCGACGTGTCCATATTGTACTTTTCCACATCCGAATAATCCCTAGTTGAGTCTGCAACGTGCATTATGTCCTTTAATTTGCTATAAACGACACGTTTTTAAAGCTTCGTCGGGCTGTGACGTGCTATAAACGACACGGTTTTGAAGCTTCGTCGGGCTGTGACGTGCGCACGATTTGGGAGCTGGAACTCCCGTTAAGCCAACGTTTATTGCTTGCGGTTGCTTGGTTGCTTTAATGTCACTTGAAGAGTGAGCTATGTAATCTAGTTCAGGACGCACCCGCCTGTCATGACGACAGCCCAGGGGATGCCGTCCTTGTAGTCCTTGTAGCCCGCGTAGAAGTACAACCGACTGTACTTCATCATCCTGTTATGCCTTCTAGAGCAGCATCTGCGAACAGCACCTAGAGATCTGCTTAACTATAGTTGAGCAGTGACCTCTCCAACGAAGTTGCTGCGGGTTGGAGGAGCTGAATGCCCCCCCCCCAAGCTTTCCAACACCGCAGTTATAATTCCTCCCGTCGTCGCTGTCGCCGTGTTATAAATTATGTCCCCGGTGATCGTGTACTTGAAACCGTCTCGTCGCAAATGTTGTCACAGCCGGTATGCCAACTTCAATACGTTGCAGTGTTACAGGTTCATTTCCAAAAGATTTGCACCAATGCAGCTTCAGCCAATGAATTTTAAGGATTGGAATTTCGTCCAACCACATGCGTCCAAAACTTCAAATCCGAATTGTATTGCCTGTATCCCGTCCTGCAACTCGAAACTTTGCCATCATTGTCGTTGTTGATGATGCCAGAGGTACCAGAACTCCCAGCCTCTAACCAAGTCGTAGGTCGTTCCCAGTTGCATATTCTTCTCAAATCGATAATCGTGATCAGGAGGTGCCCAAAACTTAGCCCCTAGGAAGTGTTATGGGTTGGCTTGACTTCCGAACGATAGCTGTTGTTGTAGCGGATAGGAAGGTACCATCACAAGTTCATTAACGTAGTGTAGTAAAATTTGTGGTACATCTTCACTCATGGTCTTCAAAGGCTCCCAGAAGTCCTCGACGATCTCAAGGCCAAGCCACTTTACTGTACTTTCGCCTCATACGTCTGCATGTCTGCATTCAATCGGAGCCTCACGATCGTCTCTACGGCCAGTAGTATTCCTTGAGAGACAACATGGTCGAGAAGCTCCTCAGTCACATTTAGTGAGTCGTATGCATACATTTTTAGACGATATTGGCGCGCATCCATTGTTTTTCCACTGACCAAATGCTCCAAAGTAAAATAGTAGTCAGCACTGCCAACCACCGACCCTCATCACTCGCAGCTTGTTCGCATGCAACTTCTCATCGACACGAGAACGTAGGCCGTGATCACCGACCGAGAAGTTTACAGGTTGCTCATAGTGCGGTCGTAGCCGGTACCGTTTGGCCTGGCGTTGTCGCTCCTCCTTGGCAAACTTGTGTATGTTGCGGATGTTCTCGTAGTTTGGTGAGTCGCTCCACTGTACTTGGCGTTGGTTGGTCCAGCGTAGCTACACGCCCCTTCCCTTCCGGGTAAAATACCGTGTCCAATGCACTGGGACATGGCAATCCAGTAAATAACTCAACCGGAGCCCGGTTAGTTAGTGACGGTACCGGTAAGTGGTTTATGCTGGACTGTACCAGCGGGGGTAGGTAGGACCAGTCGTGCAAGCTGATCTTGTACTCAAGTGCCAGTGCCTTCAGTACTTGCAGGATGTCCCGGTTTACGCGCTCAACTCAGCCGTTTTTTCCAAGGTGAGTATTCTAGCACGTACGCTTGGCAACTGTTCAGTCTCCGGCCTAGATCTGCCACCACCTTGCACGTAAAATGTGATCTCGAGTCACTAACCCACACCCTAGGCGCTCCGAAGTAGCTGTACCCTTCCAGGATGGCACTCGCTGCAACTTCAGATGTTGGGCTGTCACAAGCTACCAACTCTGTGAAGTGGGTTGCCTCGTCCTTCAGGGCGAGCGTGTAGCGAGAGGTACCAACAGAGTCGCCCAGAGTCAAAACGTTCCAGTGTAGCGTCTCTTTCCGTTAATAAGTATAGTGGGCCTCACTAAAAGGTAGGGGATCACCGCTCCTCCTTTACATGTAGGCAGAGCAAGCATTTCGAGCAGAAATCCTTTACAAACCTAGTGAGGCCACCAATGCAGAACAACCGACGAATGTGGTTCTCCATCACATGTATGCCGCGGCGCCAATTTCTACCACAATGTGCGACTATTAGAAGTCTCTGAGTAAGGTCGTGAGCTCCACTCGGTATCCACATCATGTTATTCACGAGCCACAGTTCATCATCACTCAGCGTTGCACTCTTTGGTGCATCGTGCAATGCTTGCACGCTTCCGATTTCCTCAATAATGGGCCACACAAATCCGCCCTGGCCCAGTGGACGCAGCGGTGGTGGTGTTGTGCTTGTCGCTGCACTGCTGCCACGCTTTCGGTTGGCACGTGTGAATTTCTAGGCTGACTGCATGAGCGCAGTAGATAGGAGTTTGCCACCCCACCTCGAGGTCAGGTCTGCCCACACGTTGTGGATTCTCTCGGTGTGTTCGGTCGAGTATCTAAACTCCAATAACTCGTGGACAAGCGCAATAATTTACCCTGGACGTGCTTCTCCAGTTCCTTGTTCGGAGCGAACAGATACACGATATTTCGATGGTCACAGTAAAACTTGAAACCTTAAGGTCGTAGGGGTAGGTGCTCCAGTATTTCGCACGCGTGTACAATTGGTAAGACTATTTCTCAATGACGCTCCAATTGTGTGCATAGCCTTTGAAGCCCCCCCCCATACACACGAGCAGTTCGTGATGCTGTTCGTGGATGGGACATCATCTTGCAACTGACCCACTTGCGTGACAACAAGTCCCCATCCATAGTCAGAAGCACCGCTTAAAACACACAGTTGTTTGACCGGGTCTGGAAATGTGAGCATTGCCGAATTGCCGAGCAGGTCCTTCACAGAATTGAAACATTTAACCTCAGGTTCAGTCAGATTCAGCTTAATGCCTGCGGTGATACGTTTCGTCGTTTTGGAGCCGGTAAGAGAGCTATCAAGCCGCTCCTGTAGTGGTCGTGCTACCGGAGCATAGTCTACGAGCCCTGACCTCATCCAGTTGCTCGGACAGAGGAACTGTTGCAACTCTGCAGTACAGGCATTTCGCGCAGACCTTGGGTTCGCTTTGGGCCGTGCCCGATCACGAGTCGGTTGATAATATGACCGCACCATCACACTTCAGTAAAAAGTTCTGTGGGCTGAGAAAAAGTCCATGCTTGTCTAGCTTCAGCAGTGCCAGCGAAAACCATCAAATCATCAATCCATACTATAACGCTCTTGTTCACCAGATCGCCCAATACCATTTCCACTGTTGACTGAAAGTACAGTGCTGCGTCTGTACTCCCCTGAGGTACTCGTGTAGGTGTAATAACACCTCGGTCTGTCATGTAAGAGACGATTTCTTGACAACTCTTGTCCAAGGGTAGCTGCCAGAATCCTTTCAAGAAGTCGAACACCACGTAAAACATTTTAGGGCCACCTCAAGACTTGGCATTACGCCTGCAATCGGTTCAGTCACAGCATTTGTAGGTCGATAGTCCACAGTTTGTCTAAATTCGCTGGTGTTTGGCTTCGTCACAGGTAAAGGAGGGCAACACCAATGGCTCTCACGATTTTCGTATACCCAACCGAGTGACACCAGCTTCTTGTTAACCTCGGCCATAAACTCAGATTTCTCCGGGCTATACTGTCGAACTTTACACCGATATGGTGTCGCACCTGGTTTCAACCTGATCTTCAGTGCGAGTACACGCGCAGGAGGGTCATCCTCATGCTCTAAACACCATCTGCCATACTTTTGAACCGCCCCATACAAGCGACTAGTTGTGTATTCGTCAATTACACCACGGCCCAAAGCGTCACGCACTAACGCACCCACATCTTTCATCACAACGTCGCCAACAATATGTTTGCATGGTGGCATTCCCTCGGGATCGCCACGCGGATCGTCATATTCCACTCCATGAGTAGCCAGATAATCTAATTGGCGGTCCACATCGTACCTAGCTCGGCCAGCAACAGTTTACCAATGATAAATTCGTCTTTGTCGGTCTCGACAATCAAACACATTTTTGCATATTGGTATCTCACGCGAACAGCACCTAGAGATCTGCTTAACTATAGTTGAGCAGTGGTTTCTCCAACGAAGTTGGCTGTGGGTTGGAGGAGCTGGTGCAAGTGATCTTGCATTACATCACACAGGCTTGTTATTGATCCAAATTCAACATCACTACGCTGGCGACGCTTACGGGTTGCAATGTCTTCCCACAGTTTTCCACTCAGCTTTCGATACGTGTGGACAACGGTGAAACTAAATCCGCACTCAAACGCACGTTCCATCTGTCCACCACAACAGAAGTAGGTACGCTCGTCATCTTCTCAACGTCAAGCCAAACGTACATCATGTGAGGGCACTGTAGCCTAATTTGTTTGAATCAACTGCATGTACACGCAATTCTTGACCCCGACACGGTGTAAATGGGGTCGAGGTGAATCACCTCAATTATGTCCATCATACTGCCGACCGCGCTCATCTAGTTGCGTTTTCGTAGGTATACAGCGTATTCACGTTTAATTTTTCCAAACGAAAACTTGCTAACGATATTTCCAATCTGCTGCAGTTGAATAGGACCGCTAAGACACCACCGAGATGATCCTTCACGATACACGAGTTCATGGCAAAGCTCTGTCGTCGTTGTACCTTGGTACAGTAACACAGTGCTCACACATTTGTCTAGACTCGTCGATTGATTGAAGAGCGTCTTCATTTGATTCTAAGTGGCCTGAAGCCTATTGTCGGCCGTAAAGTATTGTCGGCCGTAAAGTATTGTCCACGCCTACTCTTCGCCCACTTCTCGCTGCTATCGTACCAGTCGCTTTGTAGATATGTGCCGAACAGGGGACTAATGTCGTCACATAATCGTTGCAAGTCCTCCCACAATTGCTCAAAAGTAGAGCGCCGATGATCGTACATAGTATTTCTGAAGAGTAGTTTAATTCGATCTCGATCACATGCTGCGATCCCGTACTTCGCTTATTTTAATTTTCTCTGAACCGCGTAAATAGCGTCAAACTGGCAAAGCAATACCTATTCAAATCAAACATAAACAGAAATCATTGGCTACAAAGGCAACAATAATTATTTAGAGCGCTAATCGTACCCGACAAGCAAACACGTCCTCAATGATGCTCCAATCAGTAAAATCCTTGTCTATCACGAATGTCTCGTCGCGCAGACTGCAAGGGGGTCAACAGCCAATTGATGACCAATCACTGTCAACAAGCGCTCAAATCCAGCGAAGCTCATTCGGTAATACTGCTTAAACTCTCCTTCAAGAAGTAAACGTTCGGCATGACAGCTTATTTGATACGCTCACGAACGCCACGCATACACCTGCCACTTCCCTTCACCGAAGTATCACAATTAGTAAAATGACAGCACAAAATTCAGTTTCATTAGATGAACGTGGCCGCTGATGCTGAAAGGTGGGAGTAGGAGGGGGACCAAGCATTGATAACTACTGACAATTATATGAATGGCAGGATGCGTTGAATTCTTATGTCTCTTTGCTGAAATGGAAAGTGGCATAAGCGCACCAGCCAAGTCTATATTGAAGCCATTAACGCAAAAGTCGTAAAGATAGAGCACCCAGAAAGATAGTGCACCCCTCCATTTTCCCTGTTTGAAGAGTAGCCAATCATAAGCTTGACAACCAACGCACATAAGCTGGACCTGAAGCACGCCAACATAATTCCGCTTCTTCTCAAAACACGGTGGGCTTCTACAAGACTACTTCCTCTAGTACATGAGCTGCGGTGTCGACGCTGGGAGATAGCTCCTCGGACTTGATAGGTGGTCCAAAAGGCACGAATGGCCCAGCTTTAATGAACGCGTGGCTCACAGTATCCGCAGACACACATCGAAGCCCATCCATGGCAGCAGCAAAAATGGCACGCCGACGGAACTTTGACGACACAGTTTTTGGCCTTCCACGAGACCGGGTGCTGTTCAGGAGGCGTATATGCTGCTTGAACGGCGCCATCACGCCGATATCAAGCGGCTGCGCGACACCCGTGCAACCCCCAGGCACGTAGAGCCCGCACGTGCCGGTGCACGCCAACGCGTCAGCAATGTCTGCTTTCTTGTGGACTGATAAGCTATCTAAGATCAGAACTGATGGCTCGCAGACGATGTGCTTGCAGCATCTCTCAATCCATTCTTTCATGACACGATCATCAAACCATGCATTATCTTGGACCGAGAAGGTTGCCACCTCTCCCGTAAAGTATGCATTAACTTGAGATTCAACACTACCACCCGTAATGCCATTGTAGTTAAAATGAGGCGGTAGGATCCGCCCGTCAGCGGAAACAGTTAGCGCCATTGTACACCGAAATCCTTCCACATCAGTAGTAGTAGATGGCACTGCCGTAGATCGCTTGCCAATGCCCCAGTACACTGACGTTTGGTCCATATTAGACACGGTACGCGTCGCAGTAAGACCTGTATGAAGTTCTAGAGGGCAGTGGCCCACGACAACACGGATAACCTCCTCAACAAACGCAAGGCGAAGCGTTTCAAGCTCCTCACAAGTTTTTCTCCCCGAGTGTGAAATCCTCCGAATCGTCAATCCGTTTCTCTTCATGATACGGGCGCACCACGACTTCTTTGGCTCGTAGCTCTTGGCTCCGATCTCAATGGGCATAAGCTCTGTAGCCATGTCGATAATACTGTCAATCGTGACAGTGTGTTCGAGCCGCCGCTCGTCCTTGATGAGAGTGCACAATGCGTCCTCAATTGGAGCACTCACAGACCTACGCCCACTACCGCTAAGCGTGAGGCGTATGCCTCTGGAAGAGACAGGTTGAGTGAAGGGATCGGCTCGATGGCGGCGCTGGGCTTCCTCACGAAGACGGCCGATCTGCCGCTCCCAGTGTTGAAGCGTGGGTCGAGAGATCCCTCGGTTCTTTGCGAAGGCCTTGCGTGACTCTCCCCGCGCTGAGGTTTCCTGCCAATCATCAACAGTGTGGACCTTGAATAGTAGGGTGTAGTTGATAGGAATACGCTGGCGCGGCATGGCTGTCTTGGGTCGGTTGGACGTGCTTGCTTGGGTGCTGGTAGCTTGTGAAGTGCGACGCACGTCGATCACTCATTTTTCTACCTGTTTTTGACATTCTAGAACAGAACATACCGTCTTTTGGACATTTTGTTGTGTTGTCGTCGGTTTTGAAAGTGGCAGAAAGATAGAGCACCCTGCATTTCCACAATAGGAAAATGGTGCTCTATTTCTACGACTTTTGCGGTATTGGATCGTTTGCTAGTCGACCTAGGCTGCGTTATGATTGCTGTTTTCCTCATGTGACCCTATTCGTGCCCGTGCGGACATTTTTTCACATGGGGAGAAGACCGCGCGAACGTCTATTTATGCACAAATTTGCTTGTGACCACCTAACCCACAAACCAATCAACATCGTTCATTTGGACGCATGCGTGAATGTGATCCGGTTGGGAATGGCCTAAGAATTGAACGACTTTATAATGACATTTCCGTCGGTGTAGAGTGCACGCCAAGTCATTAAGAGTTGCCGGGACACTTCTGACAATATCTCGGCTTCTAGTCTGAGTTGGGAGATGCTACTTTAATATGTTCTCGCTATTAGGCTTATAGAGGTACCACTTGTATTAACAACTTGGATTTCAATGTATCTGACAGGGCTGGTATACAAATTCAAGGTTTGGGTACCAGCGTCAAATTATTAAGACCACATCCTTTTTATGACGAAAAAAGACACTTTTATGAACAGACCATACAAATCTCTACATTTAGAATTAGTACTTAGTCAGGCCACTTTTCTTCTTGATCACCGCTACACAGCGTCGAGGCATGGACTCTATCAGCTTCAGCAAGTTATCTAGCTGAATGGAGCCCCATGCAGCCATGATTGCTGCCTCCAGATCAGCAACGTTTTGATACTGGCGGCTATGTGCATACACCTTGGCCGCCATCGCCGACCAGACGTTCTCGATGGGGTTGCAATCAGGCGAGCGAGCTGGCCAAACCATGGTGTTGAGTTGCATCTCCTGCTAGAATCGCTTTGTTTCATGCGAGGCTTGAATCGAAGCATTGTCTTGCTGAAATACAAAGTCAACACCGTAGTTAGCGTGAGCAAAAGGAAGTAGATATTCAGATAACGTGTAATATAGTCACCTGAATTCTGACGTCCACGCAAGATGGCCAGCTGACTCTTACCTGTTGCGCTAAATGCGCCCCTCCGCCATTTTGGCGACGCAGGTAAGACTGTGCAGTCTGGCGCATGTCCCGCCAGTAATATTTGAATCCGGCAGGACTTGTTTTCATCTGAAAAAATAGTGTAAATCCAAGTTTCTAAAAACGTAAATATTGTTAGAATACGAAATAGCAGCAAAACATTAATATGAGAAGCTTACCTGGCTTCAGTATGTACTCTTCCGCCCATTGCATGCGGTCCATCTTGGTGTAAACCAGATAGTCCACGCGCTACAGAACCCGCTGGATCGTCCTCATGAACGCCTTGATGTCGAACTTGGTCTTGAGCTCCGCGGCGAATCACTCATTTGTCGCCCCGGCACGCACAAGCTGCCGCAGTTGTCGTTCCGTCAGTGCTGGTTGCCGCCCAGCCCTTCTCTCTCCACCGCTGCCTTTTTTCCGCCCCCGCTCCGCCTTGACTGTTATCCGGATGGACGTACGAGACCAACCTGTCTTCCTAGCGATCTCGTGCAGAGAGACGCCTCCGTCGTGGAGACCGACGACAAACCAGTGCTCTTGTTGGGAGAGGCTCTTGCCGTGGCCCATTAGAAATGAAAGGCTCGCAGCCTCTGTAGCGTCTAGCAGCCCACCCATTTCCGCCAACCATCTACTTATTTTGACCATCACTCTTTTAATATAGAATTTTGTATGGTCTGTTCATTAAAGTGCTTTTTTCCGTCATAAAAAGGATGTGGTCTTAATAATTTGACGCTGGTGCCCAAACCTTGAATTTGTATACCAGCCCTATCAGATACACTGAAATCTAAGTTGTTAACACAAGCGACACCTCTGTAAGGAGGAGGTACTGTCTTCACCAGGATTTGCACTGAAAACACCAAAACTATACCGCCAACACCGATATAACTACACTGGCACTACAGGCGGTCCATGGACCACCCGTTTTCATTATGGCTGCGCAGCTGGCACTTTGCGTCAAACCCTACCACTCAGACAGAATTTTGGCCAATCCAGTTCCTCCCCCCTGCCAGAGTGGAAACCATTCAGCCAGACAATCCATTCTTACCCGCTGGCTGCGCCTTCACGATGCCCACCAGACATCCTATGCATGTTCTTGCCTCTGCAATGTCACGGCTCGAGAAATGAGGGAATTCAAGAAGTACAGAGTCGACAAGAGTGACCTAGTGTCCTGCTTCGTCTGTATGAAGCCAACTCCCCACTCAATGCGAGTTCAGCGGCTGCGTTGCTCGCGCCAGGCGTGTGAAGACGTGAAGACCACCCCTTTGTGCCCATGGCGGGCTTAAATCATAATCTGCCAACTCGAAGGACTAGTTATAGTAGAAGAAGCCTACACTCACGTCACGCCAGCTCGCCAGCCAAGCCAGCCCGTTCTAACGATCAGCATGAAGGAGGTAGTGAAGGACTGGGCCTCACAAGGCCTAAAGCCGAAACGAATATGGACCGCGCATCTTGATCGCTTTAATCTACGAGAGGAAACAACACCAAAACTGTCGACAGCCCAGCGGTTTGCGCATCACCATGTTGCTGGGACGTTCGGAGGGAGTTATTTCTTAGAGGCTGTGCGGAAGAAGATTCATGGATCCGCATCTACAGAATCGGAAGAAGAGACTACAGCATTCACTTTCAGGAAAGAGAGGGACGGCGAAGGTTTAGCGGTTATGTGGTGAAGTGCGATACGATCAAGAGGCCAGCTGCCGCAGTGTGATCGGGAAAGACTCAGATGATGTATGCGATCAGACCAGATCTGATTCTGTCGAATCAGATTGAGACGGATCCTGACGGTGTACCAACTTGGTGGCACGAAGTGAGTGATCGGCAGTGGTACCAATTTTTTGGTACTGATCGAGTGATCGACATCAATTCTGGAAGAACACCGAAATTCGAGAGGTGATCAAGAGCTGATCGACATGGTGCAATCATTTCAGTACACTGGCAGCGATCAAGATTCCTGATCGACAATGGTGCAATCATTCAAGTACATCTCCGCGATCAAGAGTGCTGATCGACATGGTGCAATCATTTCAGTACAATGGCAGCGATCAAGAGTGCTGATCGACATGGTGCAATCATTTCAGTACAATGGCAGCAATCAAGAGTGCTGATCGATATGGTGCAATCATTTCAGTACACTGGCAGCGATCAAGATTCCTGATCGACAATGGCGCAATCATTTCGGTACGCCTCCGCGATCAAGAGTGCTGATCGACAAGGAGCAATCATTTCGGCACACTTTCGCGATCAGCGTCGATCAAGACTCGCATGTACCAATTAAAGGGTACACCGGTTGAAGTTCAAGGTAGCCAGTCAGCTGCGACGGGGATGGGCAGATGATGGGAGGAAAGGGATTGGATAGGAAAGATTTAAGATGGTTAACGGAGAGAGAGATTTTCCTTGTAGCACGCAAGTGGTGTTCCGCAGAATTCCAAGGCTGGGAAGTATATTGGCCCCCCTTGACGAAGGACCCCAAGACGCTCAAGGACAAGACACGCAACGACACCTGGGAAGCTTGGCCAGGTCAACGCTTCTTTCTCCACCCCCCTCGACTCCACCGCTAACAGTAGGCGGCCCAAGCATCTACATTGGAACACATTGGCCCCCTTTGGAACGACACAAGCCCGAAGGACAACCCAGAGTGATCAAGTTTATTCAAGCTACGATCTACTCTACCCCACGGACGATCGCGCGTAGAAGTATCCGCAAGGTCGTCACCGATAACCCCTGAGTGCCGTCCACACTCCAGCTCAACCAAGAACCAATCACTTGGCCCCTTCCAGGTCACCCAGGAAGAGCGTCAACCCCGCCAGGTCAACGGGTACACAAGGTGAGAAGATCTTCAGACCCCACGGTCGATCGGAGTACCCCCTCCGTTAGTTGGCAGTCCGGCCCCTCTGTGTGTGAGTGCCCCTCGCGTCGAAATTCTTCGCGGACCACTACACCACAATGGTGCGCGTGCCCGGATCTTCTGGTGACCTTGGATATCACCGTGAGTCCAGTCAAGAAGAGGCCAAGATCAAGGTTGAGCCAGGAAGTATCGGCGCGTCGACGGAAGGTGTATCGCCGTCGTCGCATCTGAAGAGTGAAGAGTACACCGAACGTCAGAGCCCTGGGAGGAGCTCTGGCGGGGTCAAGGAGGAAGGTTCAGCGATGGACCTTGAAGAAAAACCTCACCCTCCTCCCTTGGGCCCTTCGGGGCCCCCCGCGGACCGCGACGCGAGTCGTAATCCGCCGGATGAAGATCCATCCGTGAAAACGGAAGGCCTTCACCCAAAACCACCACCACCACCCCCACTCCGCACCCCTCCTCGAAGAAGTCGAAGAAGGCGACGCCGAAGCCCGCGAAGATGAAGCTGAAGGCACCCGACGCGGACGAGAGTGGTGATGCCAAGACTTGGACAGAAGACGAGTTGCGTGTCGTCCTCTACCGGAAGAAGCTCCGCGCGTTCTTGATCGACGACCCAGTCATGAAGATGATGAAGCCGAAGTTGATCGGCGATCTTCAAGGCCCGGTGATCAAGCCAGTCAAGCCGGTGGATCAAGCGGCGGCAATCAGCGCCCTAATGCGCATGCTGAAGGAAGCGGGGATCGTGGCCGGGAACTTCAACGCCGAGGAACTGCTCGAACTTGATCTTCCCACACTTGAAGGATCCACGAAGCACTTGGTAAGACTGCTCACACCGTTGGTAGGCGCCGTCATCTCGACCGCCGATCAGGGACTGACAACGACGTACTCGAGTCAGTCTGGATCACCCCACTCCTCGTTCGCGTCTGCGAAGACATCTGCGAGAGTGTCGGAGGCGGGATCCGATAGCTCAATCGAGCTGAGCAGGATGACGCTTGAACCGGCTGGGGCAACCATGCTGGAAGCCAGGAAGAAGGAATCGAACCTGGCGCCAGTGTCGACCGTAGCATCCAGTGGTAGACTTCAATCGTTCTTCAATGCCGCGATGGATCGCTACCAGAAGGAGCAAGAAGCTGCCGTCGCTCGGACGCCGCGCATGCCCGATTTCCCGAAGAATGTCGGCACTCAAGATGTTGACATGGAGCCGGTCGGATCACATCATGATCATCCAGAAGAGTATGATCCAGATGACTTGAGTATCGAGGTTCCGCGCGTCAACGCTGTGTCGTCCGCCGAAGCCTCGTCGTCAGCGGGTACATCTTCAGTCCCTCGAGTCAGGATCTCCGCGATCTCCGAGCTGAAGGAGTTCTCCGGCAAAGACTCCGACGAAGAGAAGGCCAGAAGCTGGTTGAGCAAAGTGAAGTCCGCCTTCGCTCGTGATCAGGCAACCGACAGCGAGAAGTGCATTGTCTTCAGTAACCTTCTAGTCGGCCCGGCACGAAATTGGTACCAGCAGCTGGGGAGGACCACCCGCAGCAAGTGGAACGATCTGCTTGGCGAATTCCGGGTCGAGTACTGTGGGCTGGGCGTGTCACTCGCGAGGCAGTATTACCACGCGAGGAAACGATCCGACGAGAAGCCTCTTGAGTATCTTCACAGACTCACAGTGTTGGGTCTACGTGCGAAGCTGGAGATTAAGACTGGTCCGGCGTCCGCGAAACGTGAGCATGTCGAACACTTCATTGAGACCCTTGATGATCGCGAGTTGGCTGATCAGCTAACTCTGCTGCGCATCACCGATGGGGACTCCCTCGCCGAGATTCTTCGTGCGCGTCAGCGCGCTAAAGTCTGCCAAGGCAAAGCTGTTGCTGGATCGAACAAGTTCCGGCAGAAGGCACCAAGTGCCCCACCGCAAGCTGCCTCGAAGACCACCCGCGCTGTCCGTGCCATCCGTACCTCATACGACAGTGCCGGATCGGGATCTGAACTGGAATCAAGCGGATCAGAGGATGACCAGGCCCCGTCGCATGTCTACCTGGCCGCTGCAGCTGATCACCGTAAACCGGAAACTCAACGCCCGAGCCGTTGGGAAGAAGGCAAGTCGCCGGCTCGCACTGATCGCGAAGATGGATCGCGCCTGGAGGAACGTCCGCCACCGTGCTCGCACTGTGGATCCACGAGGCACTCCGACCTTGGATGCTGGAAACGCCTGACCTGCGATAAGTGTGGTCGTCGCGGACACCCAGCCGATCACTGCTTGTACGTGTGTCGTGCCTGTGGCAAGCTCCACGAAGACGGCAAATGCCCGATGGAAGAGTTTTTCAACTTGATCCGTCAGTGGTACAACCCGACGCGCCACGCCGGAATGCTGCCACCCAACGCGGAGAAGATGTTAAACTAGGACGCTCGCCAGGTTTGAATCTGGTACGAGCCGAGCGTTCTAAGTTCTGTATTTTTGCATACGTTGAAAGGCAGCCGAAGGCAAGAGTCAGTGAGATGACAACCCCGATCAACAATATACGTGGAATTCATGGAAGACGTACCGCAACGATAGCGAGCTTGCGGAATGATGAATTCTCCCGATCGGATGTTGTGATGGAACTTGATTTAGCTGACGGCGAACTGCGTGGATACTGGAAAGATCACCTGCCTGATGTGGAACATGGAAGACCAGCGTTAGTCAGCAATACCAAGATGTCACCGTCTGATTCAGGTGGAGATCTCTTACCGGGCGAGTCGCGCGGTTACTGGAAGTATCACGCTCCTGGCAAGTGGTTCAAGCAGGCCAAAGCCACCGGCAAGATCAACAACTCCAGAGCAACGTTGCTTCTGGATTCCGGCGCGGAAGTCTCAATCGTTAGCACCGCCTTTGCTCGTAAGGTTGGCTGCATCATTGACGAGAGTCAGAGACAAGATTGCATTGGGATCGGAGAGAATGTGTACGCAACTCTCGGACGTACCACGATCAAGATCACGCTGGCCGGTTTCTTGGTTTACTTCTTCGACGCGTGGGTTGGCGACATGGTCGGACAGGACGTGATCCTGGGCATGGACTTCATGATTCCAGCCGGCATCCGCCTTGATCTAGCCGACGGAACTATGTGCCTCCCGAACGAAGTGCGGGTACAGTTGACAGGTCGTCGCCCTCCGTATGGCCGCAGTAGTCACGATATCGCACTCGACGACAGCGTTCACCTGGAAGTCGGAGAATCTGTGGAGATACCGATACCAAAGCCCCGAGCGTTAGAGCGAGAGAAGCTGTGGATCGCCCGGGGAGAAAGATGGGTACCTACCTTGGTGAAAGGCCTTGGCCGGACGCAGTACTTGAAGATCACGAACATCAGCGACAAGAAGCTGATGCTGCAAAGACTCACACGACTGGGACTGTGGCTGGCTGAGTACCTCGTACCGCGGATACCTGGACTCATCTCCGTTGGATCGCGTCGTTATGCTGAGTGGCAGAATCTTGCGTACGAAGCCACCACTGATCAGCAAGAGGAAGAGGAACCGGAACCTGTGTACATGGGGCCACTGGTGGATCGACCAACGTACGACATTCCGAAGGGTATCCTGAAGCGTGAAGAGTCCTGTCCGAAGCCTGAAGTAGCTGCCGTAGCAGTGAAATGGGCTGATCCAGTCGACTCGAAGCAAGATCAACAGGAACTGAAGCAGGAGTTGACGGGTGATCACGAGTTCAAGATCGAAGAGTCACCGGACTCTTCAGATGATCAGCCACTGATCGACCCTACGACCGGTGCGATCGACGATCCGAAACTGGAGCCGGAGATGGAAGCCGGCGGAACGCCTGAAGACGACGAAGTCTGCTACCACGAGGGGAAGGACCTGATCGCCGAAGATCTAGAGAATCAGATGGCTATACTCCCGGAGGTAAGCGCCACCACAGAGGAAGTCAAGATCGAAGACATCCAGATCGAAGAAGCAGAAGGGAAAACGCCTGAGCAGATTGAACGGTTGAAGCAGATCATCTGGAAACGCCGACATCTCCTGATCGGAAAAGGAAATGCTCTCCCTCCAGCTGCGCGAGGTGCCGTGTGCGACATCGATGTTGGTGACGCGACCCCTGTCGCCCAGCGCGTGCGCCGTGTCGCTCCACAGTTTCGGGAAAAGCTATCGGACCTGATCAAGGGGCTGCTGTCGGCAGGGATCATCACGCATTCGACCTCACCTTGGGCATCTCCAATCGTTGTGATTATCAAGAAGAATGGGGTCGACATTCGTCTCTGCATCGACTACCGGTTGGTGAACAGCTTGACGAAGTTGATGGTGTACCCCATGCCACTGATCAACGATCTCTTGGACGATCTGGATAAAGTCCTCTGGTATTGCTCACTGGATATGGCGAGTGGATTCTGGGTAGTCAGTATGACGGAACGAGCCAGGCTGATCTCTGCGTTCATCACTCCTTTCGGACTCTTCGAGTGGACACGTATGCCCTTCGGATTAAAGAACGCCCCGCAGATCTACCAGCGCTTGATCGACAACGCCCTGTACGGTCATCTTCGTATCAGAGCTGATCACGAGTCGACGAAGCTGATCGACGTGTTTGAAGACGGGGAGCCTGAACCTGAGCTGAAGCCGTCTGTTCTCGGCCGACGATCGTACATCGACGATATCTTGGTGACCAGCTCCGACTGGGATGGTCTCTGCGAGAAAGTCGAGCGGCTACTAGACACCTGCGATCGATGGAATCTGTCAATCAGTGTGGTCAAAAGTTTCTGGGGCTACAGCAAGGTTGCGTACCTGGGACACCAAGTGTCAGTGAAAGGTCTGGAGGCGAGTCCGAAGGATCTGGAAGCCCTGGGGAACTTACCTTTCCCGACTTCGCTTCGATCAATGCAGTCGTTCCTCGGGAGCTTGAACTACTACAGTCGGTTCATCGAGGACTTCTCGATCTACGCTGCGATCTTGTACGAGCTGCGCGAGGTGGATTTCCATGAGTATCGGCAGAAGGATGAGAGTGCCGAGGTACATCAGACCGGGGGCGACGAGTCGCCAGAAGATGATCGATGGGCGAGAGCGATCACCGCGTTCACCTTGCTGAAGGCTAAGATCGTGGCCACGCCGATCCTCCGACACTTCGACCCCGATCGAGAACCTGTGGTCGTGCTGTACGCGAGTCAGTGGGCGATTTCCGCCGCGCTCATGCAGGAACATGATGGCGTGTACTGGCCAGTGACCTTCACCAGTCGTACCCTGAAGACCAACGAGCTGAACTACAGCACGGTTGACAAGGAGGTCTTGGCCCTACTCCGAATGCTGGATGTGTGTTACACCCAACTGGTTGGCCGGTCCATCAAAGTCTTGTCCCGACACTCCACGCTAGCTTGGCTGTTGAATTCGTCAGGACTTGATGGACGATTGGGCAAGTGGGCTGCACTGCTGTCAGGATGGACGCTGGAGATCGTGAAGTGTTCCAGAGGCGAAGACGAGATCTTGGGCGCCCTTGCAGCTAGTATCACGCCCCGATCAGAGATGGACGACGCCTTGATCGCTATCGCTCCGAAGAAGCAGCCGCGCAAGCTGGTCATCACACCGCCTCCAACGGTGGAGCTGGATGAAGATTTGCTGGTCGTTTCTTTCGATGGGTCCGCGAGCGTCAAGCGGAAGGTCGGCGCGTTCAGTGCCGTGATCTGGAGACTCCCTGAGTGGACAGTCGTTTCTGCAGCGTCGAGATTCGCGCCAACGATCACAGTCAACGAGGCGGAGTATCATGGCCTCCTGCTTGGACTTGATCTTCTCCCGACTTCAGACCGGGGGCGGATCGTGATCTGTGGTGATTCGAACCTGATCATCCGCCAAATGCGTGGCGAGATCGACTGCAAGGCACCCAAGCTTCAGTTATTGCGGCAGAAGGCGATGGATCGACTGAAGGTCTGGCCGAAGCACGAGTTCCTACACGTCAAGCGGGAATGGAATCAAAGTGCGGATAAGTTAGCCAACACAGCTCTACAGCAAGAGTCAGGCGAGGTGATTACCTCGGACACTAATCAACAGGACCTGATCACGATCAATCGCCTGGATGAAATCCTGCGCCCGAAGGAACACGACGCCGCTGTCTACGTATCTGCTGTCACCCGAGCAGCAGGTCGAAGACGCCAAGTGCAGCCAGAAATCCTGCAAGAAGCGATCGTACAGCAGATGAGGGTTCAGCGGATCATACAGGCTCAAGACGAAGAGGTGTGGATCGTTCATATGAAGGCTTACCTGGGAGCGACGTGATCAACTTGTCGGCGGAAGATGCAAAGGCCTGCGCCAAGATCGCCAGCGAGTATGATCTGGATGAAAGTGGACTGCTGCTGTATTGCCCGACCGGATCGAAGTCGAATGCCGATCGGGATCCCGTCGTTCGTATAGTTGTGCCTGAGACGCTCCAGCCTGATTTCCTGCATCATTACCACGTCAGCCTAGAAGGAGGACACCAAGGAATTGGTAGGACTTACGAGAGGATCAGGAAACACTTTCACTGGCGAGGCCTGTTCAAGAGCGTACAGAAATACGTTGGTGAGTGTGTCGATTGTGAGACCGGAAAAGGACGTCCATTGGTGCAAGGTGAATCACCAGGAAACATTCAAGCCACGTACCCTTTCCAGGTGATCGCGATGGACCACATCCCGTCGTTGCCGAAGTCGTTCAAGGGGAACACGGAGCTGTTGATCTGGATTGACCTGTTCACGGGATACGTGATCGCGAAGGCGAGTAGTTCTCGGACCGCTCAGACGATCGCGGAGAACTACGAGGAGTGTGTCTTCCGGAGATTCGGCGCCAGCGAGGTGATTCGACATGATCGAGAGCCGGGCTTCATGGCTGATTTTTTCCGTGCGTTCAATCGGATCATAGGGCAAAAACAGAGCCCTACTATGGCGTATCGGCCGCAGAGCAACGGTTCCGCGGAGCGAATGGTGCAGACGCTAACACGCTCGCTGAAGATGTACGTCGCAGACGTTGATCAGCGAGACTGGGACGAATACGCTGAACGGCTCACCTTCGCGCTCAACACGGCGCATGATCGCACACGTGGAGACACCCCGTTCTATCTTGCACACGGCTGGGATCCTCGATCAACGCTAGAAGCCGCTTTGCCGATTGGTATCACTGGTCACCGAGATCGGGACGCTCGTCGCTGGAGGAATCACATCCAGGAACATTATCAGCGCGCACGTGAACACGTGAACGAGCGCCTCCGTGATGCCATCCGAAGCCGGGCTGATCGTCACAACGAAGAAGTGCGTCCGCACAAGATCGAAACTGGATCGCAGGTGTGGCTATATCTTGATCGCGTGAAGGTCGGTTACGCAAAGAAGCTGGCACATATGTGGCATGGACCATTCCGCGTCGCTGAGCTGATCGGCAACCACGCTGCTCGTCTTGAGATCACTGGGTCGGATTACAACATCTTCCCGATCGTGCACTTGTCCAAGCTGAAGCTGATCAGGAACTTCCCTGATCGACCGAAGACACGACTTGTTGATCCTGATGCTGATCGTTTCGACTTTGACGAGGAACCTTGCCGGAGGACAGCTGGGAGATGAGGCTGGAAGACGATGAGTACGAGGTGGAGCGGATCGCCGATGTGAGGTCAGGCCGGAGGACGCGTTATGGCCGTGTACACCGTGAGTTCCTGGTACACTGGAAGGGCTACGAAGAGCCATCGTGGGTGGATGAAGCCGACTTGAACTGCGGCGCCTTGCTGCGTGAGTTCGAGAGGAAGAGGGCGAACCGCAATCGCTTTAACGTGATGCAGTCGCACGAGGAAGATGAGGGAGACCCTTCGCAGTAGTTGGGATGCTGCGAGAAGGGAAATGTGGAAAGAAAGGTATGCGGGAACGTCGCATACCAGATGGGTGGTGGATATTTGTGGAAAAACAGTGTCGTGAATCGAAGGGGCCGTCCCCAACGATGGAGCCCAAAGGGCTCCCTACATGTATAAGGAAGACACTCGAAGATCAGCTATTAAGAAGACCGACCTACCCAACCTAGTCCTGATCACTATCGTCATCACTAGAAGATGTCGCGAGCTTGAACTTACCGCCTAGACGCGCGATTTGGAGACCAGGATGATCTTGAAGATTGTCCCTGAACTGATTACGCCATGGGTCGGACGCATCAGTGAGCGCGAGCGCTTCCAGTAGGTCGGCGGGGGCCACACGAGCGCCGAAACCCGGATACCAAGTGCTCTGCTCGACGTTCTTGCGCGGGAAGTGTAAGAGGAACGGATCAAGCAGAAGATCGAGATCGCAATGACCTCTGACCATTCCCTCGAGAACGATCTCCAGGATCTTCTTCCAGCGAGGACCGGCACGCGAACGCCGTTGCTTCCGCTCTCGGTTGAGCCGATCGAGATAAGCACTCGATTGCCGCACATCGGCGGAGAGCGTGAAGTGGTGGGTTGACTCCCACATAGCTTGAAGATGATCCGTCTCGAAGGTGGTGTATTGCAAGGCAAAATGAGCGAACCACCCGGTTAAGTCGAAGGAGTGAGGGATCACCGCGGTCTGCAACGCTGTCCAGGGCTCTGCGTCGTAAAGAGCCCGCACGTTCGCCTCCGTGATCAGCTCGTCGTTCCACTCGGTCGAACGAGGCACTCGCTGCCGAGCTGGGAAGAGCCAAAGCCGGGGACATCCCCAGTCGCGGAAGATGACGTCGAGGCTGCGGACGCTGATCAGCCGAGTCTCAGCAACCGGCCAAGGGGCTATGTCCCACCGGGCGAAGTACTGGGGGCGTTGGTAGCCGGGAATCCACTGATCACGGCTGATCGTGGTGGCAGGAAGGCGACCAAGAGCTCCGTCGGACAGAAAACCGCTGGACTCGGAGCTACGGCTGGCGTTGGATCCATTGGATGAGCTTGAACTGGGGCTGGAGGAGCCATGCCCGCCTCCAGGCTGAACGCTTCCTGATTGGTGATCTTGGCGATCATCGTCCTGATCGTCGTGATCGTCGTCTTCCAGGTTGCTGTCGGGACCGTTATCGCCGCCACTTTCCTCCTGATCGTCACCTCCCTCCTCGCTGTCACCGTCGGAATCGATCTGGATTGGTAATGCCGAAGAACCAGAAGAAGACCGAGTTCTCTTGGATGGAGGCAAAGAATCGGGCGATCGCGACCGAGTTCGCTTCTGCGAGGAAGGCCGAGCTTGTGGGGTCGCTGGCGTCGGAGGACTTGGCACCTGAGAGGAAGATCCAGCACTGGTGGGCAGGCGGCCCTGCACTAGCGAAGAAAGACCAGCCAACTGTTGGCCGATCGTGTCACGTTCGACCAACAGCCGGTCCCGCTCCTCCTCAGCTGCGACCCGTTGCTGCCGCTCGACTTCGATATCGGTGCGCAAAGAAGCGTTGTCGGCTCGGATCTGCTGGAGATCCACGGCAGAAGACTGGAGATCAGCGATCTGTTTTTCCAGACGAGCAACCGATTGTCGGGCTGCATCAACGTGGGTTTCTACATAGAACATAGTGAGTTAGTGACGGCCACAATCACGATCAAGAACGGCGAATAAAGAGGGCGGAGAACTTACGGTAGGCCCGCATCTCACCACGAGCTCGATCCCGATCGCTGTGTGCTCGCCGAAGCTGGGTGTCACGATCTTGGAGGTCCAGGATGGCACGATCTCGCTCGTCACAGGCTTGATCACGTTCGGAAATAGCCAAGTTGAAGTTAGCATCAGCACTCAGGCGTACATGAGCCAGATTCTGCTGCACGGAAGCTAGCTGACGCCTCAACTGATCGGCCGCTGCTTCAAGCGCGTCTTGAGAAGACGACAAGGCACTGTTCGAGTCTTGTGAATCAGCCAACTCCTGCCGAGTCTGCGTATGAGCGTCGATCTCGGCGACCAACTGAGTCTGGAGTTGATCGCGGGCCGCGATCGCCTGGTTCAGGGCCTGTTGGAGGTCGGCACGAATGGCGATCGACGAATTCAGTTCCGCCCGCATACGCTGAAGATCTTGATAGCTGGCGGTGGGGGTCTGCAACAGCGCAGCAGTGAGTTGATCGGTGAGGGTGCTGATCGTCTGATTCAAACCATCGATCACAACCGCGTGCTGTTGGCGAGCGTCCTGGAGCTGATTTTCGAGGTTTGCGATCCGTATCCGATCACCCTCATGGCCGGCTAGCGCATCGACGACCTCCCCAAACTGCCGTCTGGAATCCTGCAAATCTTGCCGGATGAGATCGTACCGGTGTTGACAGTACTGAACGAACGGAGAAGCCAGTCGAGCAGCCTCGCGGAACTGATGTTCCAAGTCTTGAATATGGTCTTCGGCAGATCGGAGCTGTCCCTGGAGATTGGCGTAATCCAGCCGTAGCTGTTGGAAAGCACCCTCTCGCTCCAAGGCCACCTCAATGGCTGCAAGACTCGATCGGAGCGTCGAGACATCTAGTGGAGGGGGTCCAACATTAGCGTGGGCCAGCGGAACACGCCGTCGATCAGACCGAACATAAGCTGATCGAAAGCTGGATGATCGAGCAGGCTCAGCAGCCGGAGCAGGCTCAGCAGCCGTGGTAGACGCACGATCAGGACTCGAATCACCCGCGCGATCACGATCAGGACTTGAACCGCCCACACGAGCACGAGTGGGGTGGACCCTACGGCCAGAAATGGCTAGGAGTCCCGCTACAGCATCATGCTGATCAGGAAGTCCAGAATACGGCGGGACACCTGTGCCTGCAGAGGTGGACGGTGGAGATTCAGTGTTGGAAACGGACTCATGGCGGTGAAGATCCCGGTCCGAAGCAGCGTGTCCAGCTTGCTGATCACGAACTCCCGCCGAACCTGTGGAAAAGGGCGTGTCAATAGGACAAAGACAACGAAACAGGAAGGGAGGATCTCACCTGCATGTTCGGGACTGCTACGACTGGCAGGAGCAGCAGTTGAGCTAGCAGAGCGACGACCTCTGGTCTCCGCCGAATCTGTGCCGTCAAGACGTTAATGGAGACATCGCAATGGCGGAAGACACAATAGCGTACCAGTATTACGAATGGGGGTGCCTTCAGGTGATGTAGATCGCGGAGGGGAGCTCATGTTTGCAGAATATGCGTTGGACGAAGGAAAAGCGCAAGTGTGAGTCGATGTCCGCGCCGCCGCCATCGTATGACGTTGACTCGGACAGGGGGCGACTGTGGTGAAGTGCGATACGATCAAGAGGCCAGCTGCCGCAGTGTGATCGGGAAAGACTCAGATGATGTATGCGATCAGACCAGATCTGATTCTGTCGAATCAGATTGAGACGGATCCTGACGGTGTACCAACTTGGTGGCACGAAGTGAGTGATCGGCAGTGGTACCAATTTTTTGGTACTGATCGAGTGATCGACATCAATTCTGGAAGAACACCGAAATTCGAGAGGTGATCAAGAGCTGATCGACATGGTGCAATCATTTCAGTACACTGGCAGCGATCAAGATTCCTGATCGACAATGGTGCAATCATTCAAGTACATCTCCGCGATCAAGAGTGCTGATCGACATGGTGCAATCATTTCAGTACAATGGCAGCGATCAAGAGTGCTGATCGACATGGTGCAATCATTTCAGTACAATGGCAGCGATCAAGAGTGCTGATCGATATGGTGCAATCATTTCAGTACACTGGCAGCGATCAAGATTCCTGATCGACAATGGCGCAATCATTTCGGTACGCCTCCGCGATCAAGAGTGCTGATCGACAAGGAGCAATCATTTCGGCACACTTTCGCGATCAGCGTCGATCAAGACTCGCATGTACCAATTAAAGGGTACACCGGTTGAAGTTCAAGGTAGCCAGTCAGCTGCGACGGGGATGGGCAGATGATGGGAGGAAAGGGATTGGATAGGAAAGATTTAAGATGGTTAACGGAGAGAGAGATTTTCCTTGTAGCACGCAAGTGGTGTTCCGCAGAATTCCAAGGCTGGGAAGTATATTGGCCCCCCTTGACGAAGGACCCCAAGACGCTCAAGGACAAGACACGCAACGACACCTGGGAAGCTTGGCCAGGTCAACGCTTCTTTCTCCACCCCCCTCGACTCCACCGCTAACAGTAGGCGGCCCAAGCATCTACATTGGAACACATTGGCCCCCTTTGGAACGACACAAGCCCGAAGGACAACCCAGAGTGATCAAGTTTATTCAAGCTACGATCTACTCTACCCCACGGACGATCGCGCGTAGAAGTATCCGCAAGGTCGTCACCGATAACCCCTGAGTGTCGTCCACACTCCAGCTCAACCAAGAACCAATCACTTGGCCCCTTCCAGGTCACCCAGGAAGAGCGTCAACCCCGCCAGGTCAACGGGTACACAAGGTGAGAAGATCTTCAGACCCCACGGTCGATCGGAGTACCCCCTCCGTTAGTTGGCAGTCCGGCCCCTCTGTGTGTGAGTGCCCCTCGCGTCGAAATTCTTCGCGGACCACTACACCACAGTTACTAGGAACGGTAGCGGCAAAAAAAAACCATTCGTGGTAGGCGCTACCTAAAAATCTTCTTCGGCGTGCAGAACATGACCCAGCCTCTTTAATTTTTCGCTTGGACGCGACATACAAGCTTACCCAGCTTGGCTATCCGGTTATCGTCGTCGGAATTTCTGATAGAGCTCACCAATTTCACGTGATAGCTATTTTTATAGTATCTCTGCAGCAGCAGGAGCACCACACGGAGGTTCTTGCTATGCTTCGAGAAATCTACTCTACTGTAACAGGCAAACCCGTTACGTTTTCGCTACGTGATGGGCGACGCAGATGCTGCTCAATGGAATGCTGTCCACGAAGTGTTCAGCCCCGGCGATAATATTGTTTTCCTGGTGTGCTTTTTTCATGTTGCCAAGAAAATTTACGAGAAAACGCGGTGCTTATCTCCTGGAATTGCTACTTCCGTGATGGAAGATATTCCCGACCTCCATTTCGCTTCAAGTGAGCTGGATTTTCACCGAACGCTCACAGTCGTGCAAGGAAAGTAGGCAGATAAAACCGAGTTGACCACTTTTTCTCAATACTTCTCGAAATACTGGTTGAATCATCGTGTGTGGCGCTGGTAATGCTTCCAGGCTACGCTACCACTAACAATCCCTGCGAGGCATTCAACGCTGCACTCAAACGTAATGTTACTATGAGACGGAAGCTCAAGGTCGGTACCTCAGCTACTGGTACTTTGCTCCAGCGAAGGAATGGTAGCGCGCCCTTTTCACCAAACTGCAAGCCCGACGCGAGGCTCGTGCGCCGGTCGACTTGTATCGTACTTTAGGCTGTATCGAGATAAATACAACTAGAGGGTTAATGCGTGTTAACCTAGGATCATAACTTCTGTTCGTTTTGTATCAACGTCCACTGGGAGCGTAATGGCACTTGACGGCAACAGATAAGTTTTACGAATAAGACTGCGCAAAGAGCGATAGTATAAAGTTCAACGACATTTAATTCTGATGTGCAAAGGAAACAAAAGCAAAAACTACAATATCCGTTCTGTACAACTTGTCAAGCATGTGCTTGCGAGTTCAAAGAGTTGTTGCTTGGCGGAAACAAACAAGTTTTACGAGTTAAGCTGCGAAAAAAAAAGTGGCGGGTTTAACTCTAAACTTGAAGTTTACCTCATAATTATGATTTCAATGTCGGGACTAAGATTTTCGGAACGGCAGTAACGTCGTGTTAAGATCTGCATAATCTCTATGCTACCAATGCATTTGCCGATTTGCGTGACGCACGAACTTGCTTCATCCTCTCCTCGTGTTTGCGTTTCTTGGTCCACTTCGCTTTAACTAGTTGCTGCATCTTAGTCGAGGGCTCGGACCAGGGCAGCGCAGCAACGAACTTCTTCTTTTCTTTCTCGAAGTATGCCTTCCTCTCTTCAGATGTAGATTTATGAGTCCTATGTCTTCCATCCATCACACAGTACGCTGACAATAAGGATGTCCATGCCGCTTCAGAGTCTCGCTGAGCTCCAAACGCGATCTTTGTCGCGTAGCGGAACGACGCCACTCGATCTTCACGGCAAACAATGACGTCCCCGAACGCCGCACGCCACCTGTCGATCGGCGAGATAACCTAGAAGAACGGCGTGATCAACAAGATTGTTTAGAACGGCGACGTCTCCTGGTTTCTACACTAAGACGCACGAAGTAGTCGCCTCCATCATTCGATTGAGCGAGTCGACTTTGTTTCCCCAGTTGAAGCCTTCTTTTGACGGAAAGAATACCCAGACTTTGAAGCAGATCTTAGCACACGGGGGGATGTATGAGACTACCCTGCCGTGATCTACGTGTACGGGAGACTCTCGGTTACCAGCCTGTAACCAGTACTCCGACTTGTAGACGTAAGCTTCGCGAACCGCTAACTTCAACTTAATGCAGTACAGTGGAAGATCCACAGAAACTTGATCGGCTGGACAAATGCGTCCTTCTTCTATCTCTTTCATTGTGCACTTGGCCACCTGCAGGGATGTTTTGGGCACCAACCATGTCATGAAGGTGTTTTGGGTCGTCAGGTAGACGCCTGTATCATTTGCAGGCAGCCACCTCATAGCACGCATTCCGATAGAGAAGTGCAGGCGCCTGCGTCTCAATGATCTTTGCCCATGAAAATGGCTCGCTCAGGTATCGATCCTTACCAGCTGATAGGTTTTTACAGATACGATGAATTTTAGGCCGTTTGTCTCCAAAGTCTCCAGTCTTGACGAGATTTCCCAACTTCAGTAAAAATGTGCTCATTTTGCCAGAATAGTATCAGAATGTAGCTATGCCCTGCTGTAATAATCGAAACGTTGTCGTACGACTGCGTACTGCTGTATGACACCACGACGGTAACAGTACACCACGCTCCAAAGACCTTGAGGGGGGGGAGCAACCAGTAGCGAGCTCACAGCAGCGGTAAAAGCAGTATCCAGTAGTAGCCAGCAGTAAACACAGCAGTAGACAGCACTAGACACAGCAGTAGACAGCAGTAAACAGCAGCAGGCGGCACTCCAACGGCCTTGAAGGAGGGGGACCCGTAGCGAGCTCACAGAGGCAATAGATAGTAGAGTGAGCAGCGGTAGGAAGCGGTAGGCAGCAGAGAGCACAGTTCAGCTGCTGTTTGAGAATGAAAGGTCGGTTTTGCAGCATGTATCGCACATTTTTCTTATTGGCAAACATAGTAGCCAATAGGAGCTGTACACCGATGCCCTTCGGATTCGTTGGATCAATAGCTTCTTTGTACCGGTGCTGTTGTAGAGTGTGCAGTTTTGTACGTAAATCCTGCAGGTGTTTTTGGCATTTACTCCTCTGTAAGCCTAATAGAGAGAACATATCAAAGTAGCAGCTCCCAACACAGGCTAGAAGTCGAGATATTATCAGAAGTGTCCTGCCAAATCGGGGGGCTTAATGATTTGGCGGGCACTGTATAAATACCGGCTACCATAATCGGCATATTCCTTTTTTATGTTGTGGTATTGTCGATTCCGCCCAAATTTACAAAATCGGGTCTATTTGCCACGATCAGCTGAATAGCCGAACAATCACCAAACAGTAACGATTGGTCAGAACTACCTAACTTATAACCTATCGCTGATGAGTTCAAGATTGGAGTTCCTACCGGTAGCTCGCTTTTATAATGGCAACTCCATATTCGTATACAAGAAGCTTCACAGTCGTTCCTCGAACGGCCACTAGTCAGGCATTCCATTGCTGTTGCGGCTTCGGCTGAGACGGCTGCACTGGCAGTGAACTGTGCTGAGGGTTCAATGACACGTGGGCTACCTCTCCGCAGCCATGCTGGGTGCGGGAGGTGTCAATCGAGGAGTTCGCCGGTTACCAGCTGGAGGTGTAGTTCGAGGCACAAGCATCGAGGTTGTCGGCCTTGGCGCAGGTGTAGTAACTCTAACTAAAGTACTCGCTTGAGGCAGCGGAGGCGACCTTCTAGCTGGCGGGGTCGGCACTGACGTTGTCGTTGGCGATCTTCTTGTAGCCATACCCCTGACCGGCTTTGGTAATGACGCAGGCGGCAGTAGTGATCTTCTGAGTAGGGTAGTACGTGCTGAATACGGTGGCGGAGTGGGCATCGTTGTCGTTGCCCTGAACTTCTCTTGTGAAGCAATGTTGGAGGTCACTGACAAAGCCACTGACAATTTAACTATCGTAAAACATATTTCTTTTATTTAGTATGGGTTTGGCGGTTGCACGGCCATTTGCCAGGGTCGATTGAATCGGCGAGTTCTGGAATTTTTGAGTAAAATTCACAATACACTGCACCGTTATATACCCAGTCCACTATAAACAAGGGAAGACGGCAGTACATGTACATTGTTTAGGTACATGTACATGTACTTGCTTTTAATACAATAGACACTGGGGGGTGTCGGCTTGCGGTGGCTTTACCGCAAAAGTCGTACCCAGAAAGATAGTGCACCCCTCCGTTTTCCCTGTTTGAAGAGTAGCCAATCATAAGCTTGACAACCAACGCACATAAGCTGGACCTGAAGCACGCCAACATAATTCCGCTTCTTCTCAAAACACGGTGGGCTTCTACAAGACTACTTCCTCTAGTACATGAGCTGCGGTGTCGACGCTGGGAGATAGCTCCTCGGACTTGATAGGTGGTCCAAAAGGCACGAATAGTCCAGCTTTAATGAACGCGTGGCTCACAGTATCCGCAGACACACTTCGAAGCCCATCCATGGCAGCAGCAAAAATGGCACGCCGACGGAACTTTGACGACACAGTTTTTGGCCTTCCACGAGACCGGGTGCTGTTCAGGAGGCGTATATGCTGCTTGAACGGCGCCATCACGTCGATACCAAGCGGCTGCGACACCCGTGCAACCCCCAGGCACGTAGAGCACGCACGTGCCGGTGCACGCCAACGCGTCAGCAATGTCTGCTTTCTTGTGGACTGATAAGCTATCTAAGATCAGAACTGATGGCTCGCAGACGATGTGCTTCCAGCATCTCTCAATCCATTCTTTCATGACACGATCATCAAACCATGTATTCGCTGGGCTTCCTCACGAAGACGGCCGATCTGCCGCTCCCAGTTTTGAAGCGTGGGCCGAGAGATCCCTCGGTCCTTTGCGAAGGCCTTGCGTGACTCTCCCAGCGCTGAGGCTTTCAGCCAGTCATCAACAGTGTGGACCTTGAATAGTAGGGTGTAGTTGATAGGAATACGCTGGCGCGGCATGACTGTCTTGGGTCGGTCAGACGTGCTTGATTGGGTGCTGGTAGCTTGTGAAGTGCGACGCACGTCGATCGCTCATATTTCTACCTGTTTTTGACATTCTAGAACAGAACATACCGTCTTTTGGACATTTTGTTGTGTTGTCGTCGGTTTTGAAAGTGGCAGAAAGATAGAGCACCCTGCATTTCCACAATAGAAAGATGGTGCTCTAGACTTTTGCGATAGGGTGTCGGCCTCCAAAGACTACAATAGTGTTGAACTAGCCGAGCGCCACCCGCTTTGCGGGTGGTAAAGCATGTTGGGTTGGAACCCGTGGGGCTCACTGTTCCAGCTCGCCCCACTACTCATCAGCGGCGCCACACCTCCGGCGCGCGCCGTGGGCCGAGGCCAAAATGGGATGTCGCAGGATTAGAGAGCTATATTCGCAATTTATCACCGAATACTGACCGTTAGTGGGCTATATTTGCAATTTACTTATTTCTCAAATCATTCTAGAAGGTAGGGGTAGGCTAAAAGATAGGAGGTACTGCATGTAAAAGTGTGGTGTAGCCAAGGCAACTCCGTAGGTTTATGCGCGGAGCCGTTGAACACACACACGACGGACAGACGAACAGACACGGTACTGGTCTACTGTGTTTAGACTAGCCGAGCGCCACCCGCTTTGCGGGTGGTAATGCATGTTTAGGTTGGTACCCGTGGGGCTCACTGTTCCAGCTCGCCCCACTACTCATCAGCGGCGCCACACCTCCGGCGCGCGCCGTGGCCGAGGCTTTTTTAGCCAATCAAATCGCGTATAGCGATCACCGTTTTGAAAACGCAATTTCTGAGAGCAATGATAGGGTAATGCTATATGATGGGTGGCACTGCATGTAAAAGTGTGGTGTAGCCAAGGCAACTCCGTAGGTTTATGCGCTAAGACGTTGAACAGACACACGGACGGACACACAGACAGACACGGGACTGGACTACGCGGCGTAGATTAACCCTTTGACTACCTTGAGTGATTTAGACTAAATTTTAGTCTAGAATCTGTTTGCAAAGCCGGGTCATTAGATTTTCAACCGGTTTCTTACCAGTATCCTCTATAGCCACAACCTAGAAGATGATGAACTGTGGTAAACGTGGCGTGACGTCTACATTGCGACGTCCGTCTCGAGGTTGCCACAGCCGTCGTAGCTCATCACTGGCTTGATACTGCAGCCTTGGAATCCAAACGAAGGTTTCATTTCAAGACGACCAGGAGCAGATTCTTTACTGCGCTCCACTTCAAAGGTCTCAGCTGGTGCAAGGCGAATTCGACCCCCTTCGATTTGAAGTGATGCACCCTGTCACATGCGAGTGTGGGCAATTCGTCCTTGTGGATCACGCGCACTTCTCCGAACGTCGCCGAAGTTGGTTCGCACCATCGACGGACGATGAAACGCCCAGCTGGAATCTTTGGTCGCCTCGGTTCAACCGCTTTAACCTCTTCCTTCTTGCGCGTTCTTTTGGGAAATGCAGTTTTTCGTCATGGATCTTTGGTCTCAGTTCCTCTTTCCACGTACGTCCAAAGCGTTTAAGGGAGTTGGGAGTTATAATGACTATTCACAATGACAGAAAGTGTCGGCGCTGTTCGTGTCGAAACAAGTTGTGCCAACGACGTCGAGGCGAGCAGAGGCGCCACGCCAACTGCCTGCTTCCTTACGCTCACTTCTTTCTGACCCGAAGGAGGCTCTTCCCGATGGATGAAGAGGACCAACCCGATGAGATCACGATCGACAGTGACGACCTACAGACGATGAAGGATTCAGTCGACCGAATGCAGCAGCAATTGCGTCAGGCCTTACGCGACGTTGAAGAGATTCGAGCCATAGTGAATCAAGCAGCAGCTCAGCGAGAACGCGAACGCCGGGCGAAAACTTCAGGTACTATTACCGGACGGAATCCAAAGTAGTTTACCTCAATATAAGCCAAACGTTTTGCTCAATGGATGAGTTATTCTGGTGATTGATCATGAATACCAATCGGAATCATGACCAAACGCTCTCCTTATGAACTGGACTCGGTGTCGTCGGGTACTACTTTACAACGCACAAGGAAGAAGAAGAGACAGGAGAGTGTCGACGACTCGGAGACGAAAGCTAATGAGGCATGGCTTGCTTCGATTCTGCATCCGACACCACCAATTAACCCACTTCCAGCAGAGACGCAGCAGAATGAGCTCTTTGCTAGACCAATTGTAGTTGAGAAGCGAGTAGTTCAAGCTCCAGCTCCGGTAAGTTGTTAAACAAATGTACTAATAAGGTGCCTAAAACGCGAGGATGTAGATGAGTGTTCAAGTTCTTGAGCAAAAGAAGATGCTGCTGCCGTATCTGGACAAGATTGAGTACATCAACTGCCAGTTGCGGTGAGAAGATCACCCTTCTTGTCTTGAATATGGACAGAATGTAACTTGTATTTGTAGACAGCGTGGGCTTTTACCAGCTGAAGAGAGAGCTAAACCGCCCGTAAAGCCTCCATCCCGAGTTCTTCCTGCTCCGTCAACGAGAAATCAAGAGGAGAAAGATGCCCAAGGTTCCAAAGTTTCCATTGCGATGCTACAATCCCGATATCCGAGATTTTTCGAGACTGCGCAAGCTCGTACAGCAAATTCTTGGGCTCTTAGACAACGCGGGATCAACTGGCTCCTTCGAACGATTGAGGTCGTTTACAATGCACTCACAGACGGTATTTTACTGAAAACTACCGAGGAATCTCCAATCGCTATGCCATTCTTCACCCGAAGGTTCATGCAGCACTCACTGGGTCTTCCTGAGCTCGCGGATCAAGAGTGTATGGACCTCATGTATAACATCGAGTTGGTTCGTGAACGGTACCCCCAAGTGGCACTATTCGCTTCGTTTTTGAGAGAGATTCTCGACCAGGACGCTCTGCTCTTCTTCCTCTACGTCCGCAGCCATTTACAAGATGAATTTGATCTCGATTTAGCGGCCAAAGAGAAGCGAGCGCATACCAGTGGCTCTAAGAAGTACTTGACTGCAAACATGATTGAGTTACGCACTCATCCATTGATTCCGGACGGTACGAAGCAGGTTTTCCTGTCGAAATCAGCTTGTGAAAGTGTCATGCAACGTGTTTTTGAGGTTTCCAGACGACTACGCGACGATACAGCCCCTCGAATCGCAGTGCCCATGCTGCTAGCGCAATATATTGTTCGTGAACCGATCGTCGGCCGTCTTCAGACGGACGAAAACCGCTTTTTGGTGTCTGCTGAGGTCTTTTTGACGACTTTAGTTCAACTGTTCGAGGAAGTGGCTGAGGATATCGTCGCGCAGTTCAAATTCAACGACGACGGCGAATCTTTATCCAGTTTAATCCGCCTTCGAGACACCATTGCGCTGGACTCTAAAGTGGACAAGTGGGTGGCTTTGTACGCAGAACAAGAGCGAGAGCTCCGGAACCAGAAAATTGAGCTGATGAAGATGGAACGCAGCAATTTCAACAACCAGTTCCGCGTCCACATCCGACTGCTTGAGAACCAGATCCGACTACAGGAACAGGAGCTTCAACACGTCCAGAAGAAGATCACGGACGGGGAAAACATGGTAAACAGTGTGTGGAAAGAGGTGGTGGCTGTGAAATCCCCGTCGAACCAGTCGAAAAACAGTACGTTAAAGCCTTCAAAGGAGCTCACGTCAGTTCTCGGTCGATTCGAAGCACACATTGGAAGACTGCACAAGAAGTACGACTTGGCGGTGAAGGCGTCGATGCTCTTGGCTGTGCCTTGGAAGCAACAGATGGAGGCCTTGAGGCTTCGTATGGTCATCCGGATCCAACGCGCTTATCGAGCTCGGAAACGTTCGCAAGAGACAAAGGAGAAAGCTCGAGCGAAACTCTCGGAGCAGATTCGAGAGCGAGAACAAAAGCTCAAGCAGCAGGAACTGGACCGGAAACGACTCGAAGCGCTACGGGAGAAGGACATGGAGCGCCACCAGCAGAGACTAAAATCCAAGAGAGAGCAGGAAGAGAAGCAGAAGCGCGACGTTGAAGAGAAGCAGAAGAAACTGGTGAAAAAAGCTCGAGAAGAAGAAGCCACACAACGAGCCACTGCTGCGAAGAAGAAGGAGCTTGTTCGAGTCATGGAGCAGTGGAAATCATTCGTAATTAGGAGGGAGAACCGACGGAAGGCTAATCTCTTGTTCCTCAAGGTCAAGTTCTTCAAGTGGAAGCTCTTCTTGACTCGTAGCAAACGGAGAAATCAAGCAGCGCGAAGGATTCAACGTTTTACTCGCCATCGAAATGACCGAATTCAACTGCGTAAACTCCTCAATCTCCGAGCCAAACACAACAAAATCGCCAAGAAGTACTTGCTCAAGGTTCAGAGTCGAATGGTGAATCGATTGTTCAACCACTGGGCGCAATTCGCCTTGAAACAACAGACACTTCGAGATAATTTCGCAGCTATTATCCAGAAACGAGAAGGCCACTGGTTCCAGAACTGGGTGGATTTTATCCAGAAAACAAAGACTCAGAAGCTCCAAGCAGCGATCTTGATCCAGCGACAATATCGAGGTCGAGTGGCTCGCCAGGTGTTCCGTTTCCAACGTGATCGACATCGTAAAGCACTGACAATCCAGCGAGTTTATCGAGGACATCGAGGGCGAATGACAGCCAAAAACCGAAAGGAGATGAAATCCATTCAGGATAAAGGCGTGGAGGCCATTCTCCACCGTGTGAGAACTCGAGAAACACGGATCTGCTTTGAGATGCTCGTTCGGTACACGTTCTGGGAACTTCGTATCAAAGAGATGGCCCAGATTCGACGCCTTGCGATCGAAAAGACCTCGTTCCAGGCTTGGAATGTCTTCGTAGTCATCCGGAAAGAAAAGCGAGCAGCTCGTCTACGTCTCCACAACCAAAGCGCTTTGGTTATCCAACGGAATTTCCGTCGCCATCATTGCCAAGTGGTGTTCAAGGAGACAGTGAGGAATCATCGAGCAGCTCGCAATATCCAGCGCGTATTCCGAGGGTTTCAAGGGCGACAAGCAGCGAAACGTCGATGGTGGGAAATGGACGCAGCGACACGAGTTCAAACCGTTTGGCGTCGTCACAAGGCCAAGAAGTACGTGGCAGCTCTGCGGACCGAGAAGATCCTTCTTGCAACGTACAAAGGAGACTACACGACGGTCAAGCGGGCCATTACCCACGGGTTCTGGTACGTTTTGGACACGGAAGGGAACGGGATTCTCCACATCGCAGCTGCGGCAGGACATAAGCGACTGGTGAAGCTCTGTCTGCGCAATTCCTTCGACATTAACGTGGTCAATTACCACAACCAGACTGCGCTTCATCTGCTGCTTGCCAACCTGCCTCCATCCACTGCTGTCTATGATGTGAGTGACGTGAAAAGTCGAGATGATCGAGTGGCGCTGGCTGAGTATATGATCCAACACGGGGCGTGGCATGAAGCTCCGGATGAAGAAGGCTTCACTCCGCTCTTGCTGTGTGCTTCACTGGGTCAAAGTGAAGCTGTAGAGATGCTATTGAACCATGGAGCTAACACAGAAGCCAAGACATCTGCTGGCGACTTGAATGCAGCTCAGTTAGCTGTAGAAGGGAATTATTCCGCCACTCTTCAGGTCCTTCTGGAGTCCGGAGGCTTTGACACTGGGGAGGGCGGACGCTCGACAGGACTCTTACTCCATGCTTGTGCTGGTCGAGGCTTGGTAGACTGCATTCGAGTACTAGTGTCTCACATACGACAACGTCTGGAGACCTTCGGCTACGATGCCTTGAATCTCTGCGACGCCGAGGGTTACACCCCGTTAATTTACGCTGTAAGCAACGGGTACGTCGATGTTACCGAGTGCTTACTGGAAGCTGATGCTGGTCCGGACGTGAAAGACTACTTCGGTCGTTCTCCGCTTCATTTCGCCTTGATTTCCGAGGATGAAGCCACAAGAGAAGCGCTTGTGAACCTCCTGATCCAGTATGACGCCGATGTGAACTTGAAAGACACAGACGGAGACGCACCACTGCACGTAAGTTGTGTAGAAGACGACCGATTGGCTTGTACGCACCTGTTGCTGACAAGTGGCGCGTTGGTTTGTGCCAATGGACTCGGAAACCATCCAACGCACATCGCAGCTCGGAACGGAGCAGTCCAGACGCTTAAGTTGCTGCTGGACTATGGAGGAGACATGAACTTGAAGAACTACGAAGGGAAAACGCCGTTAGGAATGGCGCGGATGAATAACCAGCCAGCAGTTGTCGACTTTGTGGCAGCGTATTTCGCTCAGGACTCCACAGATAAAAAGCTCGAGAGTCTTGAACTGGATCCGGCAGAGGATAATCAGGAAGAGAACGAGCCAGAGAATCAGGAAGAAGATGGGGATGAACGTCTCCTGAACAACCGCACACCGGCAGAATGGAATGCTGCAGTCATGGAAGCCTATCGGATGGGATCCATCGCAGAGTGGACTCAATACGTAGACGCTGCCTCGGAGATCCCGTTCTACCACACTTTTGGGGCTTCTGGAGAGCATACATACACTTGGGAGACTCCGGTAGAATTTGACGCTGCCTTGGGTGAGACCTGGGAGATTGTTCGGGGTCCTTCAACAGAAACAGAGCAGGATCCGGATGGTCGCTACTACCTGTACCACAACCGGCTCACGAACGAACTGACGTCGTCCATTCCAGCAATCAACTACAATCTACTCCAAGATGTCGTACAGAACTCCAAACGGATGAAGCTGCTACGCGCTCGTGTTCGAAAAGTCTCCACTGAAGAACTGAGCGCCTCAGCGATGGAGTACATGCGCTTCTTCCGCGGTTTTGAAGAGGAGAGTGCTCAGATCCGCAAGGAAATGCGAGCAGCGAGCAAGATCCAGCGCCACTTCCGAGCCAGGAGAACGTGTTTGCTTGTCAAGACTTTACTCCATCAGAACCGCTGCGCTGTGGATCTCCAGCGAGCTTTCCGGGGAAGAAAAGCTCGCAGGGAAGCCGAAATGCGTCGAAAACAGCAGATCGACGTCGTTAAGATCCAAGCAGCGTACCGTGGCCATCGTACACGCAAACGGGAAGCTCGGGGGCTCCGTGTTCAGCGTCAAAGCCACCTTAAAAGGAGACGTGCAGCTCGCGATATTCAACGTACTTTTCGTGGTTTTGTTGGTCGGAAACTGGCGTATCGAGAGCAGGTGATCCAGAGACTTGGCCCTAAGGGGTACTTCGAGTGGGAAGCTCTCAGAAAACGAGCAGCTGTGGTCCGTTCTTTCAAGGTTTGGGACGAAATGGAGGCTCGTGACTTCCCTCGGGTTCTCTTCTACTGTCACCAAGTGACAAGCGCTTGCAGTTGGGAGAAACCTTCGCCTTGGATCCAAGCTGACCGCGAAGCCTTTGAAAACCGACGGCAATTAGCCAAATGGGGATACACGGAACAGATGCAACAGGCTGCGCGAACTCTTCAGTCTTTGTGGCGCGCTCGCGTTGCTCGGATCTCCCTCCAGATGATTATTCGAGCGGTAAAACTCATGAGAACCTGCGAGCAAGAATACCTTGAAGACCCCACCAATCTGGCCAAAATGGGCAACTACGTGCTGTACCTGCACACGATCACACACGACTACGACCGGGCACGGCCTCTGTATGGACGACTGCTGCGTGTGATGGCTCTGAGAGGTCCCGACATCCCTTTTGTGCTCTTCTCGTACGGCATTTTCTTGTATATCACACAGGAAGAAGACACGACGTTGGTGGAAGAAATGATCTGGAGGGGAAAGATAGCAGACCCGACACTGGTCAAGTACAAAGTGGCGTTCTTGGGTTTCTTCCGCCAGGCGATTCTCCAGAATCCGAATGATGCTGAAGCTCACGTCAACTACGCAGCGTGTGTCCAATGGCTGTACGAACAGTACGACGAAGCCACAAGTCATTATCTCCAGGCCCTGGCTCTTGCTCCGCAGCGGAAAGGCACCATGGACATTTTCCAGAACATGTTGGACCGAAGGAGACGCACTGAACGCGCCAAACTCACGCCTCGTAGTCGAAAAGCCTTCACGAAGCTGGAAGACGCCGGGGTGGAGGAACAATTCGACGCCTTCGCACTGTTCCGACGGTGGCAATCGAAACAAGCGGAAGAAGACGATAAAGCTCGACGGATCCTTCTTGAAGCTGAAAACGAAGCAGCTAATCGGCAAGCAGCAGCTCGGAAGATCCAAGCACGATACCGACGTCGAAATGCCATGCGGAAGGTCACGCGGTTGCGACTTGAATACAAAATCGCCGCTGCTCGAGCTGAAGAAGCGCAACAACAAGCTCTGTACGATCAGGTCACCACAGCGTTCGAGCAGCTCGTGTCCAGCTCCAAGAACAAGACGAAGGGAGAACTCGCCACTGTCTTGAGTCTGCCGGTCGCTCAGCTGGACTCAGTCTTCATTGCACTCAAAATGAACTTTACTGAGGCTCAACTGAACGCTGTTAGTGGGAAGTTCCGGAAAGATCACCCCAAGCTCAAGCAGGTGAACGTCATGGATGTCTGTCGCTTTATCCAGGCTCAACCTCTGCTGCAGGAGAGGCTGCCCAGTATTTTCGCTTCGACTGCACCTTCCAAAGCAGTTTAACACCCCACCGCTCATGGAACGACCATGAACGGCGACTTGAAAATATTCAAATACATTATTATTTGGTACGTTTGGTTGAGTAGAGGCATCTAGAATACTTGGAGTTGGTGGGGAATACAGCAGAGGATCTACACATCGAGCACCCAGTTCGACTTGCAGGCTTCCTCGCACGAGATCCGCTTGGTTGGGTCGGAATGCAGTAAAGACGCTAGGAGAAAAACAGCGCTTGGAGATAATGTTGACGGGAAAAACCACGTCGGGAACGCGACAGAGCGACGAGACTGGACGCCGCCCACACCAGCAGCGCCAGCCTTCAGCATACTGGCATCAGATCCGCTTGCAGACGGAGAGGACGATCCAGCGGCTTGGTTCTGATTCCAGAGCATGTTGGAGCTATTGAGCATAAGCCCTAGCATTGGCGGAGCCGCGTGGAAGCTTGGATGGGTTGGTGACATCTCCGGCAACTGCTTGGAACTGCCTCCGGTCTGGAATAAGTTCTCGTCGAACAGCAATTTGCCTGTGTGCGGGTCAGAGGGTAGAGACCGCAGCCACTCTCCGAACTTGAGATACCGCGGGCAAGTAGCCAGATCACGTCCGAACGGCAGCGTGCCCACCAGTAATCCGTACAAGATGACGCCACTGCTCCACATGTCTGCCTTGCGTCCATCATAGCCGTAGCGAGCGTTCTGCAGGACCTCAGGTGCAACGTAGTGAGGAGATCCAACAATGGAATTGAGACGTCGAAAGCGTGACGGCGCCATTAGATTCGTGATGCCGCTGTCGCTGTTGTTGTCGAGGTCGTCCGTACTGGCTCCACTGCTAACTGCAGCGATAAAGTGGGCCGACAACCCAAAATCTGCAATCTTGAGCACGTCCGAATCACTGAGCAGCAGGTTCTCAGGCTTTAAGTCTCGGTGCACAATGCCCAGTTGATGGCAGTAACGCACACCAGCCAGAAGCTGCGTAAAGTACGTCCTGGCCACTTCCTCCTCTACGCCTGAATCCCCTCGGATGCGGTCAAAGAGCTCTCCTCCATAGGCGAGCTCCAGTACGAGGAAGATCGTCGACTTGGAAGGCTGCACGAGTTCCAGCACGTCGTAGAGTTGCAGGACGTTCGCGTGGCCACTGCCGATCCGCTCACCACTCACACTGTTGCCTGTGAGCTTGTGCATGTGCGCGATCTCCCGGTAGATGGTCTTTCGGGCTTGTAGGAAGGCTCGATACTTGGCCGGCATGGCGGGGATGACGTAGGCCACGTCATTAACCACGACTTCCTCTCCAACTTCTTCTTCGATCTGCTGCTCTTGTATCTCTGCAGGGGCCGCAGCAGCAGCGATATTCCTTCGGAGAGGTTCCTGAACTGGGTCTTCACAGGATAAGCTGGCCGTTAACCTGTGTGCGCTTCTGGGTCGTCTTCTTCTCTGCGGCTGGTCACGTAACTCCTCATCGTGATGCTCCAGCAACCAGAGACTCACACACATTTCCAGAGTCAGTTCCCGAAGTACAGGAGGCGCAGGCCCACCCGTCACATAACAGGCTAACAGCTCCTTTCGTCGAGGCAGATGCACCCAGTATACGTTATCCAGTGTCATGCAGCGTACGTTGCCCACAATAGGCACTCCTTTCTTCACGATCTCTGCCCGACGAAGAGCTCCCGGACTCGTGAGTTTGTACCCGACAGGGTTAAGGATCTTGACTGCCACCGGACGCTTCATCCGCTGGTCGAAAGCCTCGTAAACGACGCCGGCGATGCCCCCGCCCAGGTAATTGCCCATGACGAAGGCCGCGGCTTCGGGAGACGACGACAGCGTGATGTGCTGGCCGTCGTAGGTGGCCACGCGCTCGGGAGACACGTCGGCCTCGCTCAGAGGCATGTACTTGTTCTTGAGCAGCTCCATGCGTGCTGCCTATCCGTACTTGTGCAGGATAAAGGGATTAGTGGGTGAGTGTCTACAGCTTAAGGCTATTTTATCCGAAGACACACACTCTTCCGGGCGAAAGCGCAAATGGCGGAAGGGCAGGCGAAAAACGAACCAAGATTTTACGAACGTTTTATGTGCGGTCACCGTATACTTGCGTCTTGTATGAACTGGTGCCAAAAAGCCAAAAGCGCTTTGGGGTGCGGTTGAGGCTGCTGTTAGCACACGCTCGCGTGCAGCCTAGAGCGATAGAAGCCGTAAGCCAGAGGAGGAGGAGAAGAGAAAGATGCAACGGTCTCTGCAAAAAGTGACGGCAGGCTCCGGTTCAGTACGCAAAGTTGCTGGCTCCTGGCATTAGAACCACAGCTTTTGAGCCAAAAAATGGAGCAAGCAGCCAGCGAGCACAGTACTGTAGCACTGACCGTACTGAATTGCATTTTGCAAGCTGACTCCGAGGCCCCGACAGCAACATTCTCGTGACAGAGAGCGGTGCAGCTCATGACGAGGTTCTTCCGACACGGTGCATCGCACTGTCCATCGCAGTTTTTCGCAGGACGGAATTACGCCGCGCGACAACGGATTATGATCCTTGTTTTAGCGGTGACTTGACATTTGTAAGGCGCGGTCTGACTATCCAGGTAAAAATTAGCAGACGGAAGTCAGACCTGCTGCATAAACGCGCACCAATAATCGATCTTCAATCGCCGTGCACCAAGGCTGCAGTGTTGGCAGCTCCGGCAAAGCTCTCACAACTGCATGCCAAATTGCCGTTGGCAATAGCACAGCTTGATGTCTCCAGACTATAAAAGGAGGCAACGTCAGCCATCTCTGCCATTAGGAGTCTCTCTGCGTATTTTTCTCTGCTGGGTGAAAATCACTGGGGAATTGGACCACGCGTCTACTCCGAGCGCCCCTCTGCCATCCGCTCTGTCTGGAGCTAGCTAGGATGCTGTTAGACTGCAACCAGGGACCGGCTCCAGTGCCACTGGCAGTGGAGGCTCCACCGTTTCGACTCGAAAACCGAGATCGGAGCTGAGTTTCTCGCAGTTCTTCCAACGTTCCGTTGCCCGGGTCCTGCACCCGATTGCTTATTCACCGCTCATTCCGAGGCAGAAAGAGCGGCGCCTAAATATCTGCTGGCCTAGACATGATTCACACAGCCAGGCAGCAGCCTACAGCAATCCTCGGTAAAGAAGAAGATTTTTAAGCTTTACAATTTCAAAAACTAGCAACCTGTGACTACATGCTGTAGATACCAAATTCGGGTACGTGAACAGTGAATTTAACACCTAAATAAACAATGGCTCAGTGCTTGGAGACGATCATCCGGTACAAAGACGAAAGGAAGACGGCAGTTGCCCTTTAACCCTTAAAAGGTTTTAAAAAGGGTGAGTATTTCTCTTAAACTTGTATCTGTCAATAAGAGCATTTTGTTTACTCCATCTACAAATCTTGCCCAATCAGAATCGCTCAACTGAAATCAACCGGACGAAGAGCTACGTACGCGATGGCACGGGACCTGCGCGAGGCGCTGCGGACGTCTCTGGGCTGGGATTTCTCCTTCGCATCCTCAGACCCAGCGGCCGCGCGCTGTCTGGTACCACACCCGAAAGACGCCTCGCGATTGGCTGAGTGGCTCATTCGCGAGCTGCCGCCTTTGCAGCGCTCTTCACAGTCTAAAGTAAGGGTTAAATCACAGGAAAATGAGCTACAGCAAGGGCAGGAAGGCGTATCTGGAGATCTTGAGATGCTTCTATCCAAGGAGCTAGGCTTCGGAGGTATCACAGAGCTAGCAGAGGCATTTACCAGCAATAGCTCGAAAGAACTGGGGAGAGGCGACGTCTGTGAGCTGCAAAAGGTAAATAGTATGCAATAATTGCGTTTGCTGTTATGATTAATTGCTGTTATTGTTTGTAGATGTCGACACGAGAAGTGCTCAAAAGTTTATACACTGATATCCCATTGTATAAACCTGAAGACGGCGTGAAGATCACGCGAGGACTTTTTGAGAACCAGGCGACGCCGCAGAACGCTCATCTACCCATATTAAGAGGGATCTACATGTCGGACCCTACGTCTTCCCCTTCTACATGCACTTTTGCAGTGTTCGAGTACGATACGCAGTCGCTTCAGGACGTGCTGAAGTACAACCGGTCCGTGCTGGAAGGACAACGAGAGGTGGACGTGGATCCAGTGTGTGAGCAGCAGCCGAGTGAAGAAGAACAGGACGCACTTGGAGACCTCAAGAAGAGGCTCGTATTGTTTCAGTTGCGTCGGGTATTGGAGTTCCTGCATGAGCGAGGATTGGCCTGTGGTGGTTTCTCCCCGCGTGACTTGCACCTCACAGACACACTGTGGCTGCATCTATCTGCTCTACCTCGTGTGCTTGACGCTTGTTCTAACGAGACAGGAACTCAAGGAGAGACTGCGAATCTATCTGTTCCTCGTGGTATCGAGTCGAGGTCTATTACAGAGCGGTGGTGCACCGGAGACATCAACAACTTCGAGTATCTGATGGCTCTCAACACTGCGGCAGGCCGTCGCATGGAGGATGGTGTATTTCACCCGTTCTTGCCGTGGGTCACGGACTTCACCGAAGGTCCGCAAGGTGGCTGGCGCGATCTAGGGATGAGCAAGTTTCGACTAAACAAAGGCGACGCACAGCTTGACCGCACTTTTGCCAGCAGTGCAGTACCGCATCATATCACGGAGAGTCTGTCGGAGATAACCTTTTACATCTACTCGGCAAGACGGACGCCAATGGCGCTGCTTCGGCGTGTGGTACGAGGGGATTTCCAGGCGAGAGAGTACCCGGCTACTATGGCGCGTATGTACGAGTGGACGCCGGATGAGTGCATCCCAGAGTTTTACACGGATCCTGCAGTGTTCAAGTCCCTACATGGGGATGAAATGGATGATCTGCAGTTCCCACAGTGGGGTGAAGGTCAAAACGCTGCATCATTTGTGAAATGCCACCGAGATATGCTGGAAAGCGACGAGGTGTCAGCGCAGCTTCACAAGTGGATTGACTTGAATTTCGGTGTTGCATTGAGCGGTGAGGCTGCTATTCGTGAGAAGAACGTCCCGTTGGTAGTGCATACTGCTGGGAAGAGTCCAGGCTTCGTACAGCTTTTCGATGTGGCTCACCCAGTTCGAGTTTACCGCCGTAAGAGGGAGGAAGAGCACCTTGAAGCCGAAAAACGAGATGCTACCAATTCAGTTGGAACGGAAGCGGAAATCCCACGAGCTGTTCTTAGGCCTCAAGGCACTGCGAAAGAGGTGAATACGATGTTGTCGAGGGCGATGCGAGTTGTGGCAGATGCGCAGAAAGACGGACTCTTCCTGTCTCCGTTGACGCTGAACGGCGGTGGAGGAGGTGGAATGAACGTGCTAGGTGGCCTGAGAGGAGGTGCTCAAGAAGTGGAAGTATCCCGCTTCGGTCTCCTGCACAGCCAGACGGGAGCAGATAGTGGTGCTGGCTCTGGTGGTGCTGCTGGAACCACAGCCGTAAGCCTGACTGCGGCGTCTCCGAATGAAGCGACACGTAGTCAAGTCATCATGCGCAATCTCAAACAACGCCGACGCGGCAACAAGCCTCGTGCCAGGTCGCAGGCGAATGTACCGGGGTCGGAGCCACTGCTGTCTCCTCCGGCTTTCCTGTCTGGTGGCGGACGTGAAGCTGTGTCACCTCCAGCGCCATCGTCGGGCTCAGGATCGAGTGGATTGGGCACTTCAAGACTGGGGAATCTCTTCTACTCGGACTCGAACCCAAGCAACAGCAACAACAACAGCATTGTCGGTGCTAGCGGCGGGTTTTCCATGACTACAGACGCGTCCGCAAGCCCACCGAGCTCGATGGGACCCAACACAAACAGCCGAAGTTTCACAAACAGCACTGGACCTACGGAGCATCTGCGTGTCCTCACGATATCAACTCCTCAAGGTGTCAGTGGAGCCGTCAATGGACTTGGTGGGTCAGCAAATGAACGCGGCGAAGGAGCTCCTACGTCGCATCACACCAGACACTCTTCTCTCGGAGGTGGGAGTCCAAATACTGGCTCACATTTACTACGAGATCTATGGCAGCAACTACGTCAGCCTGAAGACGATGGTACTGCAGGAACGAACGGCTATGGAGGTCATGGACACGGCCACCGACGAACCGCTAGTGCAGGTCACGACTTGATGGTGGCTCTTGGTGGAGCGTCAGGTGATATGCAGCTTTCAGATCTGGACGCGGGCGATGATCCTGTTACAGTTGACCCTTCTGGGCCTCTTGACGATGTAGATCTCAAACTGCTTCAGCTTGGCCTGCCTATCGTTCTTTCAGGAGCAGATAAAGAGAAGAGTCTGGAACCTGAGCTTCCTTTATCCGCGACAATTGGAAATGAGGCCCTAAGACTTGGCGAGGAGCAGGTGTTTGCTGATGAGGTGGTGGATCCAATCTACCGCATTCCCGACAAGTTTTTGAGAGCCAACGCACAGGAACTAACTCCTTTTGAACTTGCACAAGCTGCGGATATCTTTTCGATGGGTTGTATCGCAGCGGAACTGTACACGCGCACGCCTATTTTTTCAGGACGTACGTTGGAGAAATACATGCTGGAATACTTTCGGCAGCAGAAATTACAGCAAACCGAAGCGGCAACAGAAGATGGATGGATTTCCGGCATTCTAGCAGGACAATGCAGCTGCACACCCAAGCAACTTCCGTGGAATCATGCAGTAGCAGAACGACTGGTAGGACTGCCGCTCAACTTAAAGCAAGGAGTTCTGGACATGCTGCACCCTGATCCGCGCGAGCGACTGCTGTTAGCTGCTCATATCGATGGCTTAGAACCTGTTACTGTACTTCGGAACTCAGTTCTCGCCTCACGAACGGAGGACTGCGTGCTATCGACCGTCCCACATGATGCTTTTCACCCAGCCCCGTCAGCTTTGTTCCCTAAGGACCTGGCAGTTGTGTACAAGTTTCTAGCGAAAATCCACAGCGCTCCGGACCGAGATTGGCACTCAAGCTTCACTGCTGCAAGGCAGCTACTGTCGTCTCTATCGGGTTTGTCCGAGATATTATTCCGCGTAGCGATGCCCGAGCTCGTGCGCTTCTTCCGTGCCACGTCGCACACTGAGACTATCCGTGCTGAACGTGTGGCAGCTGCTGCAGTGTTCCTGTTGCCTGAAATGGCACGCCAACTTGGTAGAGATCGAGCGCGTGTCGAGTTGCTGCCTGATATTTTGCGAGTCTACGAATGCAGCGAGCTGGGGCGATCGCCACTTCTTCGGTGTTGTCTCGGGGCCCCAAGCGTCTTGTTGTCTCTACTACGTGCGTTTGGAGCGGCGACGGTTCTCGACAGCTTCGTCCCAGTGATACTGGAGTGGCTTGTGCCTGTAGCTGCTGACTCGGACGCAGAGCTGCGGTCGTCACTGACTCCTTTGTCCATTCGTTCTCCCCTGCTGCCATTCGCTTCTGAATCTGCAGCGCTTACGGCAGTGACTTTCGGGGAGTTGTCATCACAGGCGATGTTGGGTCCGTCCCTGACAGCGAAGTATCTCTTACCACTGCTGCTGAACCAGCTTGGACGCGTTAAAAGCCGCTGGACACACCTCGCGGAATCGAAGACACTGCGACGAACGGACAAGAAAGCCACCCTGGCTCCAGTTCTCGTCAAGGATAGAGACCTGGGAACGTCGGAGTTTCACCTCACATTCCTGTCCAAGTCGAAGCTGTATGAATCTCATCACGTGGCAGATGCTGTACTACAGGTTTGTCGAGAACTGGGCGAGTTTCCTGTCGCCGGTATGCTGCTTCCAAGACTATTTGACGTACTTCCGCGACTCGTAACTCTCTCGGAGAAGATTGGTGCTGTGCGTATCGAAGGCGTCCCGGTACGTTCGATATCTTTGATACTTACTGGATTGTAATGGTGGCCTAACGGTATGTTTTGTAGGAGGAATTGGGGCGTGAGATATACGTGCTACTGCGGATTCTACGCCACGTGGTACGTACGCTGAATGATTCAGCTTCTCTTCAGGATTTATTGTCTCGACGGGCGCGTAGCAACCTCATGGAGCTACTGGCACAAGCTTCTCCACCTTTCCTTCACCCTCGAATGGCTACTGCGGTGATAGCAGCTGCCACTGCAGGTTCGCAGTCCGCTGAGTCAATCCGGTCAACATCCAGTGGCACAACTACGAGCTCTGCGAAGAAGAAGGTTCTACGCAGTCTCAACTTCATGAAAGACGCAGATCACCGTAATTTACGCGCTTTTACCGTCGTGGGTCTCTCACGAACGATCGTGGCAGTATGCCAGAAGCTCGGAGCGGAAGCGATCGTGACGGATTCCGCCGTTGTGAGCGGAATCAACCGGTTCCTTAAGCGCTGCAGCGACGTGTACGCAGAGCTGGAAGTCTCCAACTTCCAATGGGATCTGGCTAGCGAGTTGGTGAGCGAGTTGTGTGTGCCGCTGCGTACACTTTTGGGCAAAGAACTGTTCAACCGGAGCTTTCCCATTGTGGCAAGTAGCTCCGTTCTTCAGCTACTGTTGCTGCCTATCAGCAGTACCGCAGGTGTCGATGCTACTTCGATTGGAGGACTGGGCAATAGAGTGGCAAGCACGGATCGGAATTTAAGCGCTCTGGATGATCGTCTGGCGCGTTCTCAAATCCAGTTACGAAGACGGCCACTAGTAGAGGAAGAAGAAGACGGAGAGGGCGATGCTGATGATGAAATTGATGATGGAGATAACGTGTCCGTGGCGTCGAAGCCCGAACCGGAGGACCCTACGACGTATCCACCCGAGCTACTGCGCTTCGCCTACCATGCTGTAAGGCTTCACTCTGTTCGTGCCACCAGCTTCCTTAGGGTACCTTCTGCACTGCTCATGGGCACTGGGAAGAAGGCTGCGCAGTGGGAAACTGCTCTTAGCAAAGAGCTCTTGCTCTTACAGGAAGCTCGTCGTCAACGCAAGGTGGTGAGCGCAGCACTAGCCCCAGAACGTGCTGGCGCCGACGCTATATGGCTTCGACCTCGTGTTCGTCAGCCGTTTGAAGCCCGAAGAGAGGAAGGGGTATCCCAAGCGCCTACAGGTGGCTATGAAGGTGGAGGAGGTGGAATCCTCGGTACTTCGTGGGCTCTCAGTGCTGAAATCCGGCAGTCTATCAAGGCTCACTCCAGCTCAGTGCGCTGTGTAAGTGTGGACGGTGATGAAGAGCTGCTTTTGACAGGAAGCCGACATGGATCCTGCCGCGTCTGGAGACTAGCAGGTCACCCTGTTCAAGCTCGAGCATCAGCCCCGACCGAACTGGCTGATAACCGTCCGATTCTGTCTGTAGCTCGTACAGGACGAGCTGGGCCTCTAACTAGAGGAGGCCGGAGTGGAGCTGGGGAAACTGATGGGATGGCAGCAGCAGCTTCAGCCTCTGGTGTAATGCTCTGGGACTTGCGAACGAGTCAGATGCGAATGCGGCTGCCGTTTTCCGCGACTAGCGAGCCGGTTGTGTCCATGACGACGTCGACATCTGTGGTGGACGTGGCAGTAGCTACTGCACGACGTGTGGTATGTCTGGACGTCCGCACAGGCCCTCGCGTTGTAGCCGAGTGGCATGCCGATGCTGCTGGCATTGGCTCTAGTTCAATTGCAGCAGGACTGAACTTGACAACAGTCGCTTCGTTCGTGGACGGCGTCGCGTACATTGCGCTCGGAACTGCAAGTGGTCGCGTGGTACTCTTGGACTCTCGGACAGGTCGGCAAGCTGCGCGTTGGCAGGCGCTTGAAGCCGGCGCGCGTGTGGTCCACTTGATGCAGATCTCGGCGTCACAGTTGCTGGTGGTCGGCGCGGACAAGGAGGCACGTGTGTGGCGTGTGATGCTGCGTAGTCACGGCCACCCGCAGCTCCGGATGACGATCACTGGTGTGCCGGAAGGTATCTGCTCGTCGCAGATCTCGGTCCACTCAGCAGCGGACACTGCTGTATTCTACGTCGCAAACAGCTCACGGATCCACTGTGTGCAGCTTCCAACGGAGCCTCGAGCTGTCGTGTCAGTGCAATCGGCTGTGGCTGTACGGATGGAGAGTTGGCAGCTGACGGAACCTGGAGGCGCCAGCAAGAACAACAAAAGTCGAGTTGTTGCACATGGAATGGCGGTGCTTCCGTTACGTCAACTGGTACTGTTAGGAGCTGAGGATGGCTGCTTGAAGTGCGTCGTTTAACTGTTCATGCCTGATTAAAACCAACTGTAAGTAAAACGTTGAAAAGTAAAGAGATAGAGGAACAAAAATAAAGGGTTTCATTGCTCTAAGCCCTCATTTGGAGGACTCGTAAAGGTAAAAGTACAGCACTTCGGCTCATGCTTCAGGTCCGCGCCTTGGTGGTCGACTCGAGTTCGCAAATGAGACTTAGTTGTTGAGGCCCTTGGCCTCGTTGATGACGTTCTTGTGCATCGTGGCGATTTTGCGGCGGTGCGACTGCCAGTCAGCGCCCACATCCTCCTTGTAACGGAAGATGTCCTGACGGTTCTGCTTGCTCCAGTTCACGTCCGGGTGGCCAGCCAGGTAACGCACGCACTGGGCAGTGCACAGACCAGCGGCGGCCACGCAGGTCACCAGCACGGGCCACGTGCCCTTGTCACCGAGCCATCTCTTGGTAGCACTCTGAGCAGCACGGCCAGCCATTGTCTTGAGGGTGGAAGGTCTTGAGGAGAGGAGACTTGGAGAGCTTGGAAGCAAATTGCAGAATGAATTCGCCACCTCAGCAGCACGAGGAACGGCAGCACCTTGCTGACGTCAGCGGAATATGGAATATTATAACCTTTGATAGTTAATCTTCAGATGTAAAGAACCTGTGTTTATTTACTTGTGTAATTTGATAAACCGCAAGAACAAATGCTGGTCTATGAGTGGTTGGAAGCGAGCGCCCCCCTCTTGTCCGACTCGCTGTCGACCTCAGAATTCGGGCCAGTCCCTTGAAACGCAAGGGCTTCTATTGAAAGCAGAGCGTGCTCAACGTAAGGCCCAGGACGTGACGGAGTCGGCGCGTGCCAATAGAGTTAAAATAGCCAAGTCGAGGTGCTGTGGTGACATGGCGAGGATCATTTGAGTCACGCGCTTCAGCTTTGGAGCATCAGGTGTGGGATACGGACAAGTGGCGTAACGGGCATTCTCTTGGTTTCACTATGGTTTAACGTTTTGTGCGGGAATGGGCGGGCATATAGATCACGCGGCAGTAAAAATATTAACGTTCTCGACATACAAACTCCAAGTATAATCTGCTTGGGGATACGCGTATCTATTTGCCGGGCATGGCAAAGGAGCGAAAATGGTTCATTAAGGTGTTAAACGCTGTATTTCGGTGATCGGCAAGTGCTCAGAGCGCTACTGCGACTTCAACTGCTGCGACTTCATCGTGATCACTTTTGTGGACGGAAACACCAGTCTGCTCCTCTTCATACGCGTCGTGGTTCATGAAGAATAACGGGATCATGCCAATGAGACAGCCAAGTGTGATGCCACCTGCAGATGCGAGGAAATTGCACCACAGTGTCACGGACATATTGGCTTGCGCCTTGGAGAGCATAGGATCAGGGATACCTAGACGACGAGCCATGGACTCAATGACACCGCCAAGACTCAACCCCACGACGTCGGCCACTGTATTACCCAATGCTGCAGCACACAGCATCGACATGGCGTAGGAAGCGTGGAAATGAGTCTCAATTGCGTCTCCTGCTACCAACAGGATCAGGTTATCGACGAGTCCGAAGCCCACGAATGGGATAGCGGAGCCGACCATCACGAGGCGTAGCTGTCGACGAGTAGGTGGAGCGAGAGCACGAGATGACAGGGAAGCAGCTGGGTTGATGCTGGCCACGGGACGAAGACGAAAGCGAGACGTTAACAGGCCGCGCAGTTGGTCGTGGCTCAATAGCCCGTCCTGGTCGGTGTCAGCAGTCTTCAGCAGCTTCTCGAGCTCGTTCGTGTAGTTCGAAGCGACTTTGGTGATGACGTTGTATCTCTGCGCCTTGGATAGAGACTGGAAATGCTGCACCAGTGCATCCACGCTTGTCTTTTGCTTCGGTTTACTTCGAACCGAAGCTTTCGTCACTGAGACTTTCGTCGCTGAGGCTTTCGTCACTGAGGCTTTAGTCGTTGCTACTTTCGGCTTGAACGGTTCGTGCATTTGAAGTATCGAGGACGCCCCCCAGGGCACAGTTGTTGTAGAGCGGCGAGGCGGCGCTTTGGTACGGCAAATTCCTGCGAAGGCGGCGTTGGCACGTTTACGTGTTTTGGGGCCAGCATAAATATTCCGAAAGCGCCGAACAGTGCTCATAACTGGCCAACAAGCAGATAAAGGTTCCACTATCCACTGATTAATTCCGTGAAGGTTGTCGAGTGTCAGGAAGAGTCGAAAGTGATGCCGGATCCATCTTGAGCACAGCCAAATATAGGCAACTCGTAGTCATAAGACTTAGTTTGCCTATTTCCAAGTTGAAGTGATTATGTTGCTGCCAATGTTGCTCTAGATAGCGCAACATAACTTCTCATTCGGTAAATTTACCATGCGGTTCAGGTACGGCTCCATGCGCCTCCTCCTTCGTCTCCATCTCACGCTCCACGTTGCAGCGCGATAGCTGGATCCTTCGCTGCCCTCGCCGGTTTACTAGGGAAACTCGGTGCTGACGGAGATTCTACCGCTCTGCTGCTGCTGGATGCGCATTGCCAGACTTCAGCTCTGTCCAACTATTGCAGTCCCGTTTCGTCCCTCGTCCGTCTACTTTGTTTGGGACTTATGCTGGCTGCCAACGGCCTGATGCTCAGCTGCTTCGTCAAGGGCCTGCATGAGACGGACTCTTTGACTGCAACTGTCACTAGTGCAGCCGTCAACTTCATGTTTTCCGCTGCTGGAGGCTTTTTCTTCTTCCAGGAACATCTGCCCACACGGTGGTTTTTAGGAGCTACTGTGATTCTGATTGGAATGGCCTTCTTACTGCATGGAGACGTCGCTCCGAAGAAGAAGGAGGAGTAAAACTGCTATACATTGTTCAGTAGAGCTGGCTTATACTGGTTTCTATCCACTTACTACGTCTCTCATTCGTCTCCAGAGTCGTCAGTGATCCCGTTACTGCCACACACGTTGATAGCTGCAGGCCAGTGGTTCAATTCAGCAAGCTCCAGCCACGGGTAAGACGGATACCCAACGTCGCTGAACCACTCGGTGAATTCACGGAGAGAAACCTCCTTCCCAAGGTCCACGTCTGAATCAACGAAGGACTGCAGCACTGCATCAGCACCTAACTCAGCAGAGAATCGAGCCACTTCGGCGCTCAGGGAGCTACTCATGCCGTAGAACGCCATCAAGAAGCACATGAGACTGGACTTGATGGTTTCCAACTTGACCATGGGACTGTCGGCCTCTTCTTCACCATCACCTTCGCCTCGAAGCGCGCTTTCACCATCGTCGTCGGAGATTAACGCCGCACAACACTTGAGCTTCTCTATCATAGATCCTTGACACATCACGAGCATCCCGCAGATCGCAGCGCCGGTGTCAATCGGATCTTCGGACTCATCGTCATCATCACCTCCAAGGAGTTCGTCTTCGTCATCGGAAGCAGCCTCGTGTACGAATACGCCAAGAACACGATGCAGCATGTCCATGCCTTCGTCACTCAAGAATCCAGTCTGACCGTTCGATCCACTTGACGGCTCGACGAGAGGCAACGTACCGCAGATCTTCTGTAGTGCACGTAAGAGCGTGTTGCGTCTCGTCACCATGACGCCAGTGCTATTGGCACTCGGGAAATCCAAAGCTTCTAGAAGAGAACCTTGCAATTCCCAGGACGTCACTGTGTGGAGTTGAGTCTGCCGTAGGAACAACTTGAGCGTTGAGATGTCCTCGTTGAAAAACTGCAACTCGGCGGCGTCCTTCGCCACAGCAAACACCATTACGGGGCCGTCTGAGCTCAAACTGATCGCACCTGCTGACTCGCGTCCGTCCGGTTTCGAATCCGATCCTGGAGTAGGAAGGCCACGGACGAATGGAGTCGATACGATGTCACTCTGTCGCACTTGTCTCCGACGCGTCACAGGTTTTACTGTTTGCTGAATAGGCTGCATGGGTTCCACTGGCATGGGTGCGGCGGTCGACAACGGTCCACGACTTTGAGAGCCCATGACCGGTGCAGTGCGTTTGCTCTGATACGTTGAAGCCGGCCCAGCTGCTGACGTCGCCATGCTTGCGTCTTGGAAATCCTGCTGCTGTTGCCACTTACTCACGTCGAGAAGCTCTACCCAGGAGATCAGTTGGTAACCTCCAGTGTTGTACCACTCACCAAATTGCTCGAAAGTCACGCGGGCACGAGAGCGAGCACTACCGTAAGCCGAAAGCCCATTAGTTGTCGAGTTCGCCCCACCGTTGGCCGTAACATCCGTCATTAGATCCCCCATGGCTTCCTCGATAAAATCGTCGGCTTCAACGTAAATCTTCTCCAAGCCAAGTCGGTACGTGCCGTCGCTGAGTGCCATGAGAGCCAGCAAAAACGAGCGCAAGTAGATGAACAGCACTGAATGAGGTAGTGCGTTGATCTCAGCCACTGAAACTGGTGCAGGCTGTCGACGCATTCCCTGTGCAGTTGAACCAAACCCACGGGTACTCGGAAAGCCAAAGCCACCGCCACTCATGGAGAACTGAGTGCTTTGAACGCCTCCAAGGCCAAATCCAAAGCCACCAGTTGCTGTGTTCGTTCCAAATCCTCCGAAACCCATCGCAGTGCTGGGAGGGGGCGGTGCATAGCTCGCAAGAGTCTTGTGGCGCTGTTGTCGCATCTTGGTGATGAAATCGAACGCCAACGAGAGTTTTTGACTCTTGGAACCTCGACCGAGAATGCTGAGACCACACGCTAACTCTAGGGCGTTCACCCGACCACATCTTTTGCGATCGAAGACATTGAACAGCCGAGAAAGCAATTTAGATGAAGTCTGTTGAGCCTTCTCTGTCATTCCATCCTTCGACACCAAACTGCGCACGCACTCGTAAAAGTTCGCGCGCGTTAGAACAAGATATGCCCCTTCATCCTCCTCCACTGCTGCGTACGAGTACATTTGACCTCGACGACTCTGAGTTCCAACCGCCTTTGACATCTTGAGAGCTTCCTCTGCTGATGGAGTCGCGTAAGCTAGCAGTGCGTCGTACACTTTACTCACACTCAATTCCCCCAGCTTCGTTGACCGCAGCATGAAGAGGTACGTCGAGATGTCGCTCTCGGTGAAATGGAGGATACTTCCTTCTTCGAGCATATCGAACGCGTAGATCAAAGGCTTCTCGCGCTTGCTAGCTTCGAACGCCTCCTTGGCAGGCCACTTAGACAAATCAAGAAGCTCCAGCCATGGGCAATCCATGTATCCCCCCGCCGCATACCACGCAGCAAACTCCGCAAGACTGATTGAATCAGGTCTTTTACATGTAGCTTCACAGAAGAGTTTCGAGACGACCGCTCCTGCTGCACGCTCCGCAATAGAGTTCGTGCTCCATGTACTTACAGAGCTCGTGTCGTTTGAGTTCCCTCGCGTGGCATTGTAGCTAGAGAACGCAAACAGAACCACTAAAATTGACTTGAGCATCTCAAAAAGACGCCTACGCGTCACATGTCCGTCTCCATGTGAAGCGAACAGCTTGAAGAGTACGCCAAGCTTAGCACTTTTTGTTGTACCACAAAACACACACATGCCAGCCACCAACTGTAATTTCTCCACTGCTATCGTGTTCATCCCCACCCCATTGTTGAATCTGCTGTCGCCATCATCGGGGCTCGTATCTCCATTCCTTTCCCCACTGTGAATAACGCTTTCACTCTCAAACAGAGTAAAGATGCGTAGTAAATGGAACGACAGGAACTCCTGATCCTCGTTTGAGAGCTCATCGCGAGGAACGAGGTCGCGCATGGCGCGTAAATATCCAGCTTTTGTCAGCGTACGGTTGTGTGCGTGCTTTTTCAATAAATGCACGAGCTCACCACAAGTCATACGACTGAAATTCATGCGTTCTGAGATGGTGTACACGATAGCCACATCCTTCAAACGAATACGCAGCGTTGTGTTGTCATAGCTAGTCAGCTTGAACTGCAATGCCACAGACGAAAGGTCTTTCGCTGCCGCCGCCGATGCCGTCGGTGATGTGATGAGATTCGAGATGCCTGTCACGGCATCCATACCTGCTTCTACAGCGTAGCGGCCCGCTGTTCGGAAGGCTGTAGTATCCAGCGCTGTCATATCCGACTCAGGGAAGTTTGGTACCATAGATTCATGCACTCGGTTGGAGCTCTCGTTGGAAGACACCGTGTCATTAGAGGATCCCGATCCAGTGTCGTCAGATCCCATTTGCGTCGCGTTCTCAAGTGCATGTTGCTGGCGACTGATGTACCGAAGAATCGCATCAGAAACCGAGCGAGGAACTTCCGGCCACTTCTTGGTGTCTAGCAGCTCCACCCAAGCGATAATTGTGTAGCCATGTTGCGAATACCAGACCGCAAATTCCTCAAAAGACACGACGCCGCCGCGAATGAATGCGCTACCAGCACCAGCACCTGACGCATGAGACGCTGCACCGACGAGTTGAAGGTTACCATCGCCCGGAAAGGATCCACGGTGTTCATAACGCTCACTGCGATGCCGACGCGAGGTGTTCTTGAACGACGCTGTGTCGACCGACATCGGGATGTCCAAGCTATGCCGCTGACTGCCTTCTTGCATGGAAGCGATGGACTGTGTGGTGCTGAAGGTTTTGTCGGTGTCCTTGAAAATACAGTCAGCAATTTCGATCGCAGTAGTGTCCGCCACACTAGCGATAGCTTCAGCAGAGAGCTCTGAGCCATTCCCCAACGCCAACAGCATCGTTAGGAAGGACCGTAGATATTTCCACATCTCCCGACGGGTTAGACAACCATCTCCATCAGCGTCGAATAATCGATACGCAAATGCGAGCTTTTCACTCTTGGAACCCGCACAGAAAATAGTAAAAGCCGACACGAATTCGACCAGATCAATCTTGCCTGTTCCACCACGGTTGAAGGCAAAGAACAGGCGGCTCAGGATGTCTGCAACCATTTTCGGATCCTTCCCACGCCCCACACTTCGAGGTGGGATGCGCGTATTGCTATTCGCGCCAAATGCAGCAGCCACGCTTGGAGCGACGTTGGCAGGTAGAAGTTTGCCTACGCACTTGTCGAAGGTGCTTTTCTCGATACACGAAGAGGAAGGATCTTCCATGAACGGCTCAAAGACGTCGTAAACGCGGTACAACTGCACTTGGTTGAGCTTGATGACTCGTTGGAGTTCGAAGTACTGGATCAAGTCCCCATTATCGAAACTCAACGTCGTTATCGGTAGCTCTGTGATCGCATCGTCGTCCACATCGAACGGTAGGTCAAATTCCAGCACAATCTCGTTCTTCAGACAGATCGCCGGCAGCGTCGCAGGGATACTACTGTTGTAAGACCGAACAGCAGTAGAGGAGGACTCGATGGATGCTGACAAAGGAGGAGGGTGTTGTCTGGATGACACAGCTTCATCCTCGTCGTCCTCCTCGTCAATGACGTCAGCAAACGTGAAATATGGCTTCTTGATTCCTGGTATCCCGTCTGGTGGATCTACGCCATCAATGTCAACTTGGATGTTGTTGGCAGTGTAATAATTGTTGCTTGCCACGATTGGGTCCACCGATCGCGTATCCAGCCCCTCCAAGTTGAAAGAAGGGGATACAAAATACCATTTTCGGAGATCTAGCAGCTCTAACCAACTCATACCTTTAAACCCGCCGCCGTTATACCACAATCCAAAGTCTTCAAAAGTGTACATACCCAACCGCATGTCGGAATTTGCACGCGCACGGTCACCGTCAATTTCATCCACGTAATCCACTTCCTCTTCACTGTGAGTGTTTGATTTAGCCTCGTTACCGTCCTCATCGCTGTCTTCTTCATCTTCAACGTCGCTAGGAAGACCTTCCATGATGGCTTCTAAAATCTCTTCTTCTCCTTTATCCACGAGCTGCGCCAATGAACCGTATCGTTGTAGCACAGCATCCGTTGGCGGAGACAAATGCAACAGCGTGATAAGAATCGACCGTAAAAATCTCCAAAGCTGCTGACGGTTTAGATAATTCTTGCAATCCGCGTCAAAGTAATGGAAGGCAGACGATAGTTTGTCGCTTTTTGATCCCCACGACATGAGGCTAAAACCAGCGGCCACCTCAAAAGCGTCGACTGTAGGGCATTTCTCCGGTAAAAATGACCGGAAGATCGCGAGCATACTCTCTAAGAATGCATTGTTCTCCATCAAGTGAGACTTGTCAGTCATACTGAGAAGCTCCTCGATTGCCTCCAGAAAAGTTTCTTCTTCAAGCAATCCATCCCCTGTATGCTGTACAAAAGTCTCGTACATGGCTTGAGGGTTCACACGGGTGAATGCCGACTGCACCAGCAAGTCGTACAGATCAATGGCCTGTTGCTCGCCAATTGTCAACACACCGCCGTCCACATTGGAGAAACGGAAGCTCAATTCCGCTGGTTCATCGTCATCTTCATACTCCTCCTCGTCTCCAGCTTCACTCGATGTAGGGGGAGGATCTTCAGGCAATCCCCACTTGGCTGGAGACCCCTGTGGTGTCGATGGAGTCAACTTCTTCGACCCAGGCCACTTCTTCTGGTCCAGCAGCTTAATCCATGGCACTGATTTACTAGGACTACTATTGGCCTCAATCCAGGGCCAAATATGTTCTTCAAACGACGCTGTGCCATCCTTCCTCAACGAATTCGCCGCAAACATCCTTGCAACCGTCTCATCGACACAAGTCGTGACAATAGACGCCGTAGACTGCAACTGATCCTCAGTGGCAGTCGCAAGATCAAACACAGCCGACACCGACTGCAACAAGCAGCCCAAGGCCGCACGAACAATCGACAGCGTAATGGGATTGGATGCGTCTACTCCACAGCCAAAAAGACTGAAATGAAGCGCCACTTCCACTTTCTTCTTCACTTCTCCTGGGAACAAGATCAAACACCCTGTTGCCAATTGGTAGATATCTGTGCGGTTCGTCTTCTCAAACGATCGGAAGATCCGCTCCAACGTCTCCTCCATCGGTTTAAACGTCTCTCCGGTGCGAAGCTCCGGTAGAGACCGTACCAGGTCGATAAATTCTTCTTTCTCCAACAGCGCAGCACTGTTGGCATCTGCCCGTGCGTCTATCGCCTGCGTCAACGTCTCTATACTGCTAGAGGCCAATTTCGAGGCCACGAGGGCGTTGCGAACGTGCCAGACACGTTTGGACTGCAGAGCTAAGGAGCAACTGGGTGTGACGAACGGAAGCTCCACTAGAGTGTCTGCACTGGATGCTGTGGGCGACGAAGGCAGCGAAGGAACGTCCTCCGTGCTCATATTACTTTGTAGAGGGATATCAATCGGAGGCGCGCGCCTGGGACTCCTGGGAGACTCGGCCATGACGGAGCAAGTTGCGCTATGAGGGTAGAGGGCGTAGCACGTATCGATGTAGGTACACACAGCTCTCTCTTTCTCTTGTGGCTTCTTCCTTCTCGGCTCTTACTCTCTCTCTCTCTACCGCTTGTTGCCGTTGTGATCTTTTTTTCGCAAATGAATACCTGGATTTGACAACCCTTTGTGCCTGTCCATGACGAAATCACTTGAATATTGTAAGCTATTGTTGCAACTTGAAGGGAAGACGCAGGTGACGAAAGGTCGCAGTTTTACCGGTGTAGGGGAATGTAGCCATCTGGTGAGCAATAGATACTCGATCTAAGACGGCGAAATGTTAAGACCTTGTCTTGTGCTCGTCGCCATCGCCATCTGCCCACTAACCAAAGCACAGCTGGGTGTACCGACCGGCAACCTCTGTGCTTCGCTGAATAATTGCAATGCTCATGGACGTTGCGATGCATTGACCAAGACCTGCAGTTGCTTCGAAGGTTTTGGCGCTCCTACGGATATCACCACCTATCGGTCACCCGATTGCTCTCTGCGTACGGGACACTTTACTGTGTGCGATGAACTGCAATTGATGGTACTGTATATACTCATGAACTGTTGTTGTTTGCAGGGACTTGCCCAGCAGGTCCGTCGTGGGGAGGAATTCCTACCAGTCCAACGACGTCTCATGCCAAGACGGAGTGCTCCAGCGCTGGAACGTGCGATCGATCAACTGGCACCTGCTTGTGCTACTATGGATACGAAGGGTCTGCCTGCCAAAGGAGTACGTTTAGTTGAGGACAGCTGACAGCGGATTATTGGTCCCTGAGACGCTTAAATGGATGCCAGGTACTTGCCCTAATAGCTGCTCCGGTCATGGTCAGTGTCTGAGCATGCGCGAGCTTGCGGCGGAACCCAGTGCATTCCCACTGTCGCCTCCTACGACGTACCAGGGCGATGTGACTGCGACAACATGGGACCAAGATCGGATTCACGGTTGCTTGTGCGATTCGTCTTGGCCTGTAGGTCTCGGTGACGGTGACTCTCAGCTCTCGCAATATTTTGGGCCCGATTGCTCCAGGAGTACGTGACCAGTGTCGATTATCCGAGCGATAACTTTAATGCTCACTGTTGTTGTCTGAACAGTGCATTGCCCTTCAGGTGACGACCCGATGACTGCACACGACGAAACAGACTGTGAAGGGATTGTCGCCGACGGTGGTGGTGGCACTGGTGCACATGGGAACCTGTGTCATGTAGACTGCGCTAATCGTGGCATCTGTGACTATTACACTGGCGAGTGCTCCTGCTTTCCTGGGTTCTACGGCTCCAACTGCGCGAGTCTGTCACCTCTGGGCTAACCACTTTTTAACAATTAAACACCTTTTTAATCGTTTTTTGTTTTAATGGCAAAACCATTGTAGACCGGTTAGCACAGATCTCCAACCAAAATTAACCGTTGAACCGTGGCCTCCTCGACCCATTAAGCTAAAAAGAGCTCATTACGAAATTAACGACGTTGGAGGAAGGACCAGTAGTTAGTGCTGAAGGGAGCATTAAGTTACGTGTATCTGCACACCGGTATCTTGCCGTCGGCTTTATTGCTCAACCAAACGGCCTTGTTGCACTGTCGGTGGTGACTTGGTCTGAGCTTTGAAGCCTAGATTAAGAATGGGGGTCGAGGGATCCCTTCGGATAACCTTGTGAAGAAGGGGTTTTCACGATCCTCTCCATACTATAACAACGCAAATTGCTGCACTTTACAATCAATAGATGTTCTACTAGTCGAATAGATAAGTGCTTTTGCAGGACGTAAAGAAGATCTTTGGTCAATTTCGTTTATCAATAGCAATGCACTGCTGGTCTTTAGCAGCGATTATCTGCTTTGGATGCGCACAATTCGTACTGTTTGGCTGTATACTAGTAGTAACTGTTTAAGTAGTACTATAATAGTACGATAGTCTCGATGGAGCACAGAAACAACAAGGCAGTAGGATGTACTACGTAGTAATCTAGTGGTGCATCCCTAATTTCTTTGAATTTTGCGTTTGCCCATAGTTATCTCACCGCCACAACTTAGGCACGGTCAGCATGGCGGGAAGCAGCGTACTTCTCGAAAGCCGTACTCTGGGAAGACTGCCTGCATCATTAAAACAAGGCGCAACATTAGCTACAGCTACTCCACCTTTCACGCTGTTCAACGTACCAGTACGAAGCAGCAGCCATGGCCGCGCCGGCAGCAACGCCCGCACCAACACCCACACGCATGCTCTGCTTCACGATGCCGGGAACCACTCCCACCAGGGCACCACCCACACCAGCGTTGATCGGGTCCTCCTTCTGACGAATCGAAGCGGAGACGTACTCACCCGTGGAGAAAATGCAACCGACAGCAGCGAACACGAGCTACAGGAATCACGATGTCAGCTATAAACAACAGCCTTAATCAAAATGTATAACATACCGAACGCGTGCCTAGGTGCTTCAGTTGGTTTGAAAGCTTAGGCAGCTTAGCACCTACATATAAAAATAGTGCACCAGATATCGTTTAGTTCCCTGTACTTTATCAATACACAGAGAAATCAATGGTTACGCACCAAGCTTCGGAATAGCCCACACCGACTCGACGGAGCCGATAGCGGCACCGAAGAAAGCGCCGGTGGCCTATACAGCGCAAAAAATAACATAAAGTCAGTGGTCGCCTTTCACACACTGTAGCTCGAGGGAAGGGGGTGTAACAGCTAGCACATACCGTCGTGTACATGATCTTCTCGGTTCCAGCAGGTCCGTCCATTTTCCTTCCTGGTGTGCGGTCTTCGTGTGCGGCTCTCCACAAAGGTGCGATAATTGGTTCAAACATGTCACCGAATGCATTAAGCCACCGGATGATACTACTGACACAAATTGATTCCGGAGGTTCAAAAACTATTATTGACACCGGATCGTGAGGTTTAAGTGTTGGTATAGGAACAGTTGCAACTCATCTGAAATGTCATCTTTGTGCTTGGGGCAATACGATAGTGTGTGAAGCTTTGCTGATGCATCGTGATTGCTAGTTGAAAACTACTCCAACACCCGTGAGAAGGCCACTGGCCGGCTCCAATTTCTGTTTTTACTCCCGATATGGGAGGAATTATTATTTTTTTTAGATAAAACGAAGGGTATAGTAGCTTATTTCCAAAAGCCATAGGAGTCAAACCAACGTTACATCCGCTTACAGAGAACGAAATGAGTGGCAGGCTTGGCTCAAACTTTTTCCTGTACCGGTATTTTTGCACTTAAATGAATGTGGCGGAAGTTATACTAAGCGATTTTATTGGCCGCCGTTATAAGCAAGTGTCCACTATAAACCAGGGACGTCGAAAATCAAAAAACAAATACTTGAAGTAACGGGTTAAATAGAAGAAGGTTTTGTATTCGATAGTATTCCCATCGTGTTCGACAGGGTAATCTATTCGGTAGGGTAATATGTTAACATCTATCAATCGACGATAAGCTCGTCGAAGTCATCAGCAAGATCTTCGAGATCAGGATCTTGCTCGATCTCCGAGGGCTGTGGCTCACGAGCAAGCCATGCATCACGGAACTGCTCACTGTAGACATCATGGCGGCTGATATGGCAGTCCTCGAAGTTGTCCGAGAAACCAGCGCCGAGAATGGACTTCTCCACAACCTCTTGCGGGACCGCTTTCCACGCGCTCTCAACCCAACGTGCGACGGTTTCGTGAGCCGGAGGCTTGGGGTTCCCTCCCGAAGTGTACTCCACTTGGTCAGACGATTTCCAGGCGTCGATGATTGGCGAGATGTGATCTTTGAATGACTTGTAGATGCCGATATCACCGGCTTGGAGGTACGGCGTCATGCCGCCGGGCACTACGACAGCCTGGATCTTCTTCTCGTTGCAGCGAGCCTTGACCGCCTTCGCGATATGGGCGCGCATGGAGTCCCACACAATGGCCTTGCCAGCGTTGGCGTCGAAGACGCACGGAAATGTCATGTCGAGCCACTTCAAGAGGACAGGTGTGTTTACCCACGCCTTCTCCTAGATGGTGACGTAGACATTCCCGACGCGTTTGAAGCGTGTCACGCCCTTCCCTTCCAAATCAACAAAGGCGTGAGCTTCTTGCCCGACACCGTCACGGCAAGCACCACCGTGATTCGCATTGATGCGAAACCTGTCGATCTCAACACGACGTGCCGCGCACCGACGACGTCAACCGTGTCGACCCGCGGGTCCTCGAAATACACGGCAGTCTCATCCATGAGAACTGTGCGCATTGGGTCGAACGTAGAGCGATGACTTGAGAGGAAGATCATGTAGCTGAGTGTCCTTGTGATGAGCACCTCGTTCGATAGAACGGTGAGGTTGGTCGTGCGCCGAAGCGAGAGGCCGTAGCGCTTCATGAACAAACTAAGCTACTTGTCGGACGCAACAAAGTTCTCGTGTCCCTCAGCATGGGCGAGCTCACGTGCTTTCGCCTGGATCCACTCGCGAGACACTTTCAACTTCAGCACACGTCGCTGAATGATGAGGTCGAACAGCGTGTCCTCTGGGGCTTGGCGCCGCCGCCACAGAGACGAAGCTGGGTGGGGCTCGCTTGACGGATCTCATCGCGCTGTTTCCACCAGTAGCGAACATGGGCGGGGGAAACGACCCATCCTCTCGTGTTCTTGAAGTAAGTTGCAGCGCGGGACGGAGCCTGGGGACAATTAGCCTCGATCCAGTCGATGACCTCCCGCTTCTCGATCATGGACTTGGGCATGCGGCGAGATCGCATAGTGCTGGTCGCGATCGTATAGGTGTTCTTGTTGTGTGGGGCGTGAGAACGAAAGTGGAGTGCTAAGGGTTGAATGATCTGTGTGGTTGCATGGCCACATGGTATTCAAATTGGCAAGGAACTCTATTTTCTCGAGAATTCTAGAACCGCCAAAAACCTCACATAACTCAGTAGGGTACTCTATCCAGACAGGGACATCTATTTGGCAGAACCCGTTTTTTTGACAACGACAGCAACCGATATTGAGTTGGTATACCGGCTCACGCAAAAAAAAAATGTCACTATGCAACCGACATCAAGTTGGCATACAGACGGGGACACATTAATGTGACGGACACAAATGAGTGACACAAGGTATTTTGTTGGTGATTTCAACCAATGAAAGTCATTAGCAAATATGCGGCTCAGCCTGAGCCTCAGGGGCATGCGCAATGGGAGAGCTGCAGCTGTGGAGCGTTCGCGACTAGAATAACACAAGTTCTAGTGATGAGGAAGGTACATGGAAGCGGGGTCAGCAATCAGCTGTATCGTGCATCTAGGGTCGTCGTCGTGCGTATCCAAACGCAGTGACGCTTCGACTCGTCGACACCGTGAAAGCAGACGACAAAGTAGATCCCCTATCTACGTTGACAACTTCAAGTGCCACGTGACTAAGGACGCGCACAACGCATTTGCTTCGTGGGGGGCCGAGCTCGTGGCCCTGCCTGAGAATACGACTGCTGCGCTACAGTCTCTGAAATTGGGTTTCATGGGACCATTCAAGAACAAGCAACGGTCTCTGATGCTATCCTACGACTTAGCCTCCTTCTAGAGTAAAGTGACTTTGTCACAAAGAGAGGAACTGCTGGCGCTCAAGCGCATGCCTTCGGACGATAAAATAAAACTGCTTGTAACATCGCGTAGTGACAGCTTGGGCGGCTATTGACGAGCGCTGCATTAATTAAGCGAGTAAATGCACTCTTTTGTCTGATTGGATAAAAACGTTTTGGATTTGCAAGTACCGGCATTTACTTGTCATAAGGGCCGTTTTGCCATAAGGGCCGCTCTATTTTAGCCAATCAAACCATCGTTATTTGGATAGTACATTTTCGTTTTGTCATAAGAGCACCTTTTACAGTACCAAATGATTTACGTACGAAATGAAATGGCTGGTTCCAAGACTTCAGACTTCATTTTGCTCCAAGATGGGTCGACCACGACTAGGAGGAACCGGCCGAATACTGAACCTTTATGCTCGGACAGCGTACTCTTACTCAGATAAGTTACGGACGATCAAGCACTTTGATGCATTTGATGATGTTGATAAAACTATTGACGCATTTTTTGATTAAGAGGTTGACACTTGTGAGCGAGAACAAACGAAGAAACTTGTTCGAAGGTGGATTAGAGAACGTAAAGGCATCGAATGCATGTGTTCAAAAGGGAAGGGAAGGTTCCTTTTAAAGCCCACTGCTCCACGTAGCATGGGGGGTGCAGTGCAGCCATCCCTCCAGCACCGTCTCATACTTTTGAAGTCCAACAAACAATGACAGGCCGCAAACATTATTAAACACACAGCAGCACTATGAGAAGCACACAACGCCAAGCACACGTACCAAGCTAGCTCTCCCTGTCAATGCACGCCGCCCCACGTAGCGTGGGGGCTGCAGCGCAGCCGTCGCTCCAGCGCTGTCTGCGCAAAGGTGTTGGTAGATACCATACAGTTGACAACCTGTTAAGTACGAGCATTTTGATAGTTTGACAATCCGTTCAAATCTTGTCGTACCCTAATCACACGTGCATTTGGGGGTGCCCTTATGGCAAGTAAAAGCCGGGAAAATGACGCCGGGTGAGTGGGTTCATTAAACTTGTGACAAAAAGTGTGTTTTGATCACAGACGAAGATGGTGAACACAACTTTCGTACCGACTCACATACTGTCGCAACTTGGCATTCAGCAAATCCCGTTGTTGGTCGGAGGTGACCAGTTCTATTTCCGCCCATTTTGCAGCAAAGTACTAGTAGAGAACAAGGCGACTGAGAGACGCGCTCGAGCATGGCGCCGCGATATGCAGAGCACGAGAAGCGCATGAAAGAAGCACGCACTACAAAGACTGGGTATTTCAAGGCCAAGTCACGCAAGAAGTTTCGTACGGCACGGCGTGCCCCAGTTTCAGACTCGAAACGTACATATCGCGGTACAATGCAAGCCACTCCGCTCAGTCAATACTGTGCGATCACCTGTAACGGGGTTACACGGGTTTACACCTGGTGTGTTCCACACATGGATACACTTTGTGTAAGGTACATATTTGATGTACGGACACTCGAGGGAGTGTGTGTGGCTGAGAGCCACACGTTATGCATTTGAAGTAGGATTTTACTGGGTTTTACTATGTTAGATAGTTAAACACATACATTTACCCCCTAGGCGGCTAGCCGCAATAAAAGATAAATAAACAGTTTGGATTCGGAACACTAAGAGTAAAGTCCTTTTATTAAGGTCGTAGTTAGTAGGTGCCTTCGGATATTAAGGCCTATTAACCCTTAATAAGGTGTGTGTTAATCCTTGACTCGTTGAGTTAACCGTCTTCCTCTGACGCTCAGCTACGGCAGCCCCGCTGCACTTGGTAGCACTTGTAGTCAATCCTGCGACTGAGTCTTTTGACTGATCCCTCTGAGAGGATGGAACACGCTGTGTTCGCGAGCTTGCCGCCAGGCCAGCAAGAGGCGCTTAAAAAGCTGATGTCTCTGTTGGGCCCCGAGGGCATTGCTCATCTTGCTTCGCAAGGGCCAGAGGCGGTGTCCGTCAGACTGGAGGCTTTTGCAAGCTACGAGAAGGCGCTCTTAGAGCATGTACAAGAGCGCGTGAGCGCAACGGCGTCCGCCGCATCGTCCGCGGCCGCGTCGTCGACGCACGAGTGGTCTAATAGACCGAAACCGCTCATGTTGAGCGTGAAGACCTTCGAGGGGAAGGAAGGGGAGAACCTCCTTCTCTGGACCCGAGAGGTCGAGATGGCCATGGGTTCGGCCCTGCTCCAGACTGAGCAACAGCGCGTAGCGCTGGCGATCTCGAAGCTCGGTGGCCGAGCTAAAGAATGGGCACTAACGTGCGGCACGTCTGTGGACGCTGCTTTCCCGACCTTGGATCAGCTGAAACAGCAACTAGTGCGCGTATTCGCACCGCCTAACCAGGCGTACCGTATACGGTCGAAGTTCCTTGCTACCCGCCAGGGTAAAAAGGAGTTGATGGACTATGTCCAAGGGTTGAGAACTCTGATCGCCGGTATGGCGTCGAGCCCTCTCCCCGAGGCGGTCGCAGTGACCGCGTTTATGGAGGGCCTGCGCACGGGCGCTGCCCGAACGGAAGTTTTCCGGGTTCACCCTGCCTCATTCGAGGAGGCCGTGAACGTGGCATTGAATGCCGACTATAATTTCCAGGCTGCGAGGCATGGTTCGAGCGCTGGTAGCGCGAGCTCTTCGAGCGGTCCTGAACCGATGGACCTCAGCCACGCTGAAGACGAGGCTGACCTCTATGCTGCTGAGCAGCGCTACAGCATCCGTCGATGCTACACGTGCGGAAGCACCCGCCACTTGAGGCCTAGTTGCCCGTTGCGCAACAAGGCCCAGGCTCCATCGAGCCGAAGCACCGCTTCGAACCCTCAACCAGGGTCGTCGCGGGGAAACGACGGAACCCAGTAGGCGCGGGGCGCCCTACTGGGGAAGAACTGAGTTCTGTTGGGCCTCTGGGAGGCAGGAGAGAACGGGACTCAGCCCCGCAGAGAGCTAAGCTCTCTAACTCACGTAGTGAGTGCAAGCCCGGCTTGTTAGTCGTTCAAGCGAACGTGAAGGGCTTCGACAAGCCGTGGAGAGTCTTGATAGACTCGGGAGCGCCCGGCAACTATGTCCGGCGCTCCACTGTTGATGGTTTTAAACCATATGTGGAGGCTCTAAAGGAGCCTCGAAGAGATAAGATCTCAGTCCGTCTTGCGACGGGGACACTAGTGACAGTGTCGAAGGTCTCTATTGACCTGAACGTAAAGTTCTTAGACTTCGATAGCGTGGAACGCTGCTTGGTCTTAGCCCTGGATGAGAGGTATGACCTCATCCTTGGCATGGCGTGGCTCGAGAGCCACGAGCCATGGATCGACTGGAAGTCGAAGACGTTGGGCGCTACGCGCCCGTCTCCTAGTGGAGCATTGGCGAGTCATGAACCCACCTCTGCTCGGAGACAGAAGCGCTATTGGCGCGAGCACGAGACCGAGTCGGTCATGGTGCTGGACATTGGTATGTCAGAGTTGGTAAGCAACGAGGTTGCTATTAGCCGTGAGTGTAACTCACAGGGCGTGCGCGGGGTGGCGCGTTATCCGCCGAGCGGTGTTTGTGGGGTCGCTGACCCGCCGCTGTGTCCTAAGGACAATTGTGGAACGGCACGTAATCCGTTGAGCGGTGCTCGTAGGGTCGCTGACCCGCCGCTGAGTGTCTCAAATGACACTGTTCCCTCTCCGAGGAGCCATAGTGCGTTGGCACCTAGGCAGCGCGACGGTGATGTCGCCCTGCAGCCCTCATCCGGCCGTGCGCGGGCGAGGAGGGAGAGGAGGAAGAGACGCAGAGCGTCTGTGACGTCTTTGACGTCGGACGAGGTGTCCAGCGTGTTGAGCGGTGAGGCTCCACGCGACTGCAGTGATCAGTTGTACACACTCGTGAATGGAGTGACAGGGGATGTCGACGGAGACATAAGTCTCGAGCGACTCCCGTCGGTTGATGCTCTGTTAGAGCTGGACGAGATGTCCGTCGCCGAGTTTGGCGAGGCCTTAAAGGCCGGCGAGCTTGCCGAGGTGGTCATGATACGACCCGAGGAGGAGTTGAACTCCTCGTCCGTTGTGGACGAAGCTGTCCTGGAGGACACGAAGCGAGCGCTGAGCGCTAGGAGTGGATCTTCGATCCTCAAGGATCCCTCGGATCCGTTTTATCCTTTGATCAAGGAATACCACGATGTGGTGTCGAAGGACCCGCCGTCAGGGTTGCCTCCGGATCGAGGCGTACGTCATGCGATTGACTTGGTTCCTGGAACCAAATACTGCGTAACACGGCAGTGGCCTTACCAAGGGAGCAATGTGACGTCATCGACGCGTTCTTCCGTGCTAAGCACGAAGCCGGCTTGGTGCGTGAGAGCAAGTCTCCGCACTCGACACCCACGTTCTGTGTCAGAAAGCCTAATGGCAAGTGGCGCATAGTGCATGCTTTTAATAAGCTAAATGCAGCCACCATTCCGGCGCAGACGCCGATTCCTCGAAAGGATGTTCTGCAGAACAACATGGTGGGATGTACGTTGTACAGTGCACTAGACTTGGTCGACGGGTATTATCAGTTGCTCATGAGAGCTAGCGATATACCCCTCACGGCTGTGAGTACTCCGAGCGGTATGCTCTGGGAGTGGTTGGTGATGCCCCAAGGGCTGTCGAACGCGCCTGCGACGTTCAATCGTCTAGTGACGCAGTTGTTCAGGCCCCATCGGGCGTACGCTCAGACGTACTTCGACGACATCTTCGTCCATAGTCGTGCGGAGCACGGGAGGTCTGATGTGGAAAACCACCTTGACCATTTGCGAGCGGTGCTCGAGTGCATGCGCACGAATAAGTTGTATGCCAACTTGGATAAATGCGTCTTTGGTGCGGAGGAGATTCCTTTCCTCGGATGCTTCATTGGGAAGCGAGGCCTTAGGGCAGATCCTGCCAAGGTTAAGGCCATTGTGGACTGGCCGGTTCCATCGAACCCGAAAGACTTGCGTAAGTGGCTTGGCTTAGCCAATTACGAGAACTACGCTGATATGGCTCGGCAATTGTCCAATCTCCTTAAGAAGGATGCACCTTGGTGCTGGGATGTCGTTCACGACGAAGCCTTCAAGGCTGTTAAGGAGAGTCTCCTTCACGCGCCCATCTTGGCGCTTCCGGACCCGGATCGTCCGTTTAGCGTCGTCTGCGACGCCTCCGATTTTGCAATCGGTTGTGCTTTATTACAAGCAGACGCCGAAGGGCGTGAACGCGTTATCGCGTTTGAATCTCGCCAGCTTAAAGCTGCTGAGAAGAACTATCCAGTTCATGACAAAGAGCTACTTGCAATGAAGTATGCTCTAGTCAAATTTAGAGTACATTTACTCGGCCCTAAGCCCTTTGTGATCTATACAGATCATGCGACTCAGTCGCCTCACCTCTCACAGAGAATGGCAAGATGGCTCTCATTCTTTGCCGAATACAACTTCGAGGTGAAGTATAAGCCGGGACGGCTATACGTAGTGGCCGATGTGCTATCGCGCAGGCCAGACTACGAGTTGACTCATGTCACTACTGTGACGTCGTCGGTCCCCGACCTTATACGGAGGGCATACGCCCAAGACGACACGTGTGTAGCACTGCTACGTGCTCTTGGGAGCGAAGAGTTTAAAGACTCTGACAAGGACTTGTCACCGCGCTTACGCGCGAGGCTGCAGCGTTATACGCTTGATCATGGCCTGCTGTACTACAGCACTGACCCCGAGGACACTCCTCGAGTGGTCGTCCCTCATGATGAGGATCTTAAGTATCGCATCCTCTATGAGGTGCATGATACGCCTGTCGGTGGACATCTTGGTCGTGAGAAGACCTATGGCTCGGTGAGCAAGATGTATTGGTGGCCCAAGATGTACAAGTGGGCAAGCACCTATGTGCGTACATGCGAGACATGTCAACGGACCAAGTCCGCGCCGCATGCGGCTGCGCCGTTGGCGAGTTTGCCAGTCCCTTCGGGATGTTGGCAGTTCATTAGTATGGACTTTGTGTTTGGCCTTCCCAAGGATAAGGCGGGCAACACGGGTGTCGTGGTCTTTGTTGACCGATTGAGCAAGATGGCTCATCTTTCGGCTGTGCCGGACACCGTTGACGGTGAGGATACAGCTAAGCTGTTCTTAGACAGAGTCTTTCGCCAACATGGCTTGCCTGAGGCAATTGTCTCTGATAGAGACCCTCGCTTTACAGCGAAGTTCTGGACGTCCTTGTTTAAGGTGCTCGGCAACAAGTTGGACATGTCCACGGCGGATCATCCGCAGACCGATGGTCAAACTGAACGCGTGAATCGCGTTGTGGAGGATATCCTCCGAAGCGTCTGCGCTGAAGCGCCACGACGCTGGAGCGAGATGCTCCCCCTTGTTGAGTTCGCTATGAACAATGCGGTGCATGCCTCGACAGGCTTCACCCCGTTCTATGTGAACGGCTTGGTCGACCCTCGCGTCCCTCTAACGCCGCCACGGTGTGGCTCTGGGCTTGATGGGGGAGGGTTAGCCGATCGGCTTGCTGATGTCAGCCCAGTTGCGGTTCGCAAGCAAGTCGATGACTTTGTCTCTTTGAGACTGAGCGTCATGCGCCAGGTGCGCGACGCGATGGCTGAAAGCCAGGATCCCCAAAAGGAGTATGCAGATGCCAAAGTCAGGAAGAACATGGAAAGGTTTGAGATCGGGGATCTTGTTTTATTAAACGCTAAAAACCTACCTACACATGCAGTGTCTGCGGTCTTTAAGACCCAGTTGAGACCTAGGTTCATTGGACCGTTCAAGGTCGTGGCCAAGAAGGGCCTGGCGTACACGCCCAATCTTCCGAAGAAGATGCGTACGCACCCGGTATTCTACGTGGGCTTGCTTAAGCCATACCGGGACCCTGCTCGGGTGAGCTCTGAGGCGCTAGCGCCGGGTCGGACGAGGGCTGCGAAGCAGTGAGAGGCTGCGAGGCAGCAGGAGGCTGCGAGCCAACAGGAGGCTAAGAGCCAACAGGGTGCTGAGGCCCAGCACCAGGATCCGAGGGCGCAAGATACTGCGGGGCAGCAGGACGCTGCAGAGCAGCAGGGTGCGGAGGCACAGGAAGCTGCAAGGCAGCAGGCGGTAGAGCCATCGGCGGTGGCATTGCCACGGGACGAGAGCCGTACGGCTGCATCCGAACCAAGAGGTCGAGTTGACCCTGCAGCTGAGCAATCTGACGCTCAAGGTCTGCGACCCGCTGCTGCATCGCCTGAGGCGACTCAAGCCAGTCGAGGCGACGCTCGACCTCCTCGAGGCCATTCGCTAGGCGATGCGAGGAGCGGTCCACGTCGGCGACGTAGTCGCTCACCGAGCGGACGCGGCTCTGTAAGGAGAGGAAGTCCCCGAAGCTCGCAGCGCGAGAGTCCAGCGGCCGCCCGGCCTCCCCCTGCTCTGCTCGATGAGCATGGGGATCTCCACTATCATGTGGAGCGCCTGATGGCGCGGCGCAGGCGCCAGGGTCATAACCAGTATCTGGTAAATTGGCGAGGTTACCCTCATTCCCAGAACTCATGGGAGTTCGAGGTGCCACTGCGGCAAGATTGCCCTGACGTCGTGGACGCTTACGATCAGCGTCACCCGGTGACGGAGCGCCCGCAGGGCGCGCGACGGAGTCGCCGGGCGCGCCGCCCTTCCCACTACTAGAGTGGGGTAACGACAGGTCAAGAGCTGAGCTCAAGCTCTGACCAGTGGCTGTGCCAGCCGACCCATGGCTATGGGTAGGGCTGCTCACAGCGGGAGCAGGAGGCCGGGGTGCCTCGTAGCGTGAGGGACGTTGTCCCGGTACACGCCGTTTTGCTTGTCGCTTCGCGAAATCGAGGCGTAAGCGCCGCTCTAAGCGGATATCTGTTTCCGAGAAACTAGCTCGGAGAGCATCGAAGGAGTGGAGCCGTCGGGATAGCTCCACCCAGTTCTGAAACTGCGCTTCATAAGCGGCCATAGTTTTCCCCTCTGAGAGGACCACCGGCACCGTCCGCATGGCCGGCACGGCCTCACCGTTGAGCTGCTGACGCAGGCGCTCACGGTACTCCGAAGGAGTCGTGACTTGTGGAGTCAAGAAGCGCTCGCGGAGCGATTGTCGCTGGGCGACTTCTTCTGGCGTCCCGGGCGCGGGCCCACACGTATACGTGTTCAAGAGCTGCGAAGCAGCGCGCCGAACGACCTCGGCAGGGGAGGCACGGTCGAAACCGTAGTCGCGACGCGACGTGCCCACAATGGGGCGGGCTATAGGTCTGTTGGACCGTGCGCGGGATGCAGCCTCAAGCTGCCGGCTTTGAGCCCCGTCCAGGTCATTGGAGACCACACCTGGCTCAGGGAGCTCGTCCTCGTACCTCGAGGAGAGAGGAGGCGCATTGCGCAGGGCGTTCGCCGAACCATCACGGTTCGGGAACGGATTAGGCGTATGCAGCTCGCGTGAGCGCGACGCCGGGCTTGAAGGCCTCTGAGAGGCAGCCTCCTGACGTGTTGGAGGCACCTCGTCATCGTCTGGGACGATCTCGCCCTGTTCAAGCTCGTCGAGCCAGGCGTTCTGACGCGTACGCGGCGTAGATGGCTCGGGAGAGCTAGGAGCTCCGCTCTCACCCGGACGTTGGCTCACGGAGCCGGAGCCATGACGTCGTCGGTGCTCATCGTGGTACTGTCGTACACTGAGCCGCTGCGGAACAGCTTCCCTGTCGGGACTACGGCCTGTGGCCTGTGGCGATTGCGGGCTGTCACGCCCCGACATGCGTCCACTGGACGATGGCGAAGAGAGGTCAGATGACCGAGGCGAATGGTGGAGCATTGAGAATGCGGATTCGGTAATGGGCTCTGGGAGCCGAAGTTCTTTGAACTTGTGATGAGGTAAAGTGACCTCTAACGTCTTGAGAAGACTAGACCTCACTGAGAAAGTGTCGTGGACACGGGTGTCCACATCTTGGTGGGTGGTGGTGTAACGGGGTTACACGGGTTTACACCTGGTGTGTTCCACACATGGATACACTTTGCGAAAGGTGCATATTTGATGTACGGACACTCGAGGGAGTGTGTGTGGCTGAGAGCCACACGTTATGCATTTGAAGTAGGATTTTACTGGGTTTTACTATGTTAGATAGTTAAACACATACATTTACCCCCTAGGCGGCTAGCCGCAATAAAAGATAAATAAACAGTTTGGATTTGGAACACTAAGAGTAAAGTCCTTTTATTAAGGTCGTAGTTAGTAGGTGCCTTCGGATATTAAGGCCTATTAACCCTTAATAAGGTGTGTGTTAATCCTTGACTCGTTGAGTTAACCGTCTTCCTCTGACGCTCAGCTACGGCAGCCCCGCTGCATCAAAAAAGGTGAAGACATCCTCCAGTTTTCGTAGGTGTTCCAGAGCAGCTACAAGGTGTTGTGGTGAAGTGCAGAACGATCAAGGTGGTAGCTGCCATTGATTGATCGAAGAAGTTCATGAAAGATGCTGCGCGATCAGATCAGATCTGAGTCAACCTGAGACTGATTCTGATTGGGTACCAAGCTTTTGGTACCCATCAGGCAATCAAAGGTAAACACTGGAAGAAGGTTGAAATTCAGGAGATGATCAAGAATGCAGATCGAGATGATGCAGTCATTCGAGTACACCGACGTGATCAAGAATGCTGATCAAGTGGTGAAATCATTTCAGCACACTTCGTGATCACCAGCGATCAAGATCATGGAGTAATCATTTCGATACACTTCGTGATCACCAGTGATCAAGATCATGGAGCGATCATTTCGATACACTTCGTGATCACCGGTGATCAGGATCATGGAGCAATCATTTCGATACACTTCGTGATCACCAGTGATCAGGATCATGGAACAATCATTTCGATACACTTCGTGATCACCAGCGATCAAGAGTTACATGTACCAATTAAAGGGTACACCGGTTGAAGTTCAAGGTAGCCAGTCAGCTGCGAAGGGGATGGGCAGATGATGGGAGGAAAGGGATTGGATAGGAAAGATTTAAGATGGTTAACAGAGAGAGATTTTCCTTGTAGCACGCAAGTGGTGTTCCGCAGAATTCCAAGGCTGGGAAGTATATTGGCCCCCCTTGACGAAGGACCCCAAGACGCTCAAGAAGAATAACCGCACCAACACCTGGGAAGCTTGGCCAGGTCAACGCTTCTCTCTCCCCCCCCCCCACCCCCACCCCTCAACTCCACCGCTAACAGTAGGCGGCCCAAGCATCAACATTGGAAACACATTGGCCCCTTTTGGAACGACACAAGCCCGAAGGACAACTCAGAGAGATCAAGTTTATCAAGCTCCGATCTACTCTGCCTACCGGTGATCGCGCGTAGAAGTATCCGCAAGGTCGTCACCGATAACCCCTGAGTGCCGTCCACACTCCAGCTCAACCGAGAACAAACCACTTGGCCCCTTCCAGGTCACCCAGGAAGAGCGTTAACCCCGCCAGGTCAACGGGTACACAAGGTGAGAAGATCTTCAGACCCCACGGTCGATCGGAGTACCCCCTCCGTCAGTTGGCAGTCCGGCCCCTCTGTGTGTGAGTGTCCCCCGCGTCGAGATTTCCTCGCGAGCCACTACACCACAATGGTGCGCGTGCCCGGATCTTCTGGTGACCTTGGATATCACCGTGAGTCCAGTCAAGAAGAGGCCAAGATCAAGGTTGAGCCAGGAAGTATCGGCGCGCCGACGGAAGGTGTATCGCCGTCGTCGCATCTGAAGAGTGAAGAGTACACCGAACGTCAGAGCCCTGGGAGGAGCTCTGGCGGAGTCAAGGAGGAAGGTTCAGCGATGGACCTTGAAGAAAAACATCACCCTCCTCCCTTGGGCCCTTCGGGGCCCCCCGCGGACCGCGACGCGAGTCGTAATCCGCCGGATGAAGATCCATCCGTGAAAACGGATGGACCTTCACCCAAAACCACCACCCCCACTCCGCACCCCTCCTCGAAGAAGTCGAAGAAGGCGACGCCGAAGCCCGCGAAGATGAAGCTGAAGGTACCCGACGCGGACGAGAGTGGTGATGCCAAGACTTGGGCGGAAGACGAGCTGCGCGTCGTCCTTTACCGGAAGAAACTCCGCGCATTCTTGATCAACGACCCGGTCATGAAGATGATGAAGCCGAAATTGATCGGCGATCTTCAAGGCCCGGTGATCAAGCCAGCCAAGCCGGTGGACCAAGCGGCGGCGATCAGCGTCTTGATGCGCATGCTGAAGGAAGCGGGGATCGTGGCCGGGAACTTCAATGCCGAGGAGCTACTCGAGCTTGATCTTCTCACACTTAAAGGGTCCACCAAGCACTTGGTGAAGCTGCTCACACCGCTGGTAGGCGCCGTCATCTCGACCGCCGATCAGGGGCTGACAACGACGTACTCGAGTCAGTCGCCCCACTCCTCGTTCGCGTCTGCGAAGACATCTGCGAGGGGGGTCCGATAGCTCGATCGAGCTAAGCCGAATGACGCTTGGACCAGCTGGAGCAGCTATGCTGGAAGCCAGGAAGAAGGAGTCGAACCTGGCGCCGGTGTCGACCGTAGCGTCCAGTGTCAGCCTTCAATCGTTCTTCAACGCCGCGATGGATCGCTACCAGAAGGAGCAGGAAGCTGCCGTCGCTCGGACGCCGCGCATACCTGATCTCCCGAAGGATGTCGGCACTCAAGACGTCGACATGGAGTCGGTCGGATCACATCATGATCATCCAGAAGAATACGATCCAGATGACTTGAGTATCGAGGTTCCACGCGTCAACGCTGTGGCGTCCGCTGATGCCACGTCATCCGCTGGCAACTCCGCAGTTCCCCGAGTCAGGATCTCCGCGATCTCCGAGCTGAAGGAGTTCTCCGGCAAGGACTTCGACGAAGAGAAGGCCAGAAGCTAGTTGAGCAAAGTGAAGTCCGCCTTCGCTCGTGATCAATCAACCGACAGCGAGAAGTGCATTGTCTTCAGCAACCTTCTAGTTGGGTTGGCACGAAATTGGTACCAGCAGCTGGGAAGGACCACCCGCAGCAAGTGGAACGATCTGCATGGCGAATTCCGGGTCGAGTACTGTGGGCTGGGCGTGGCACTCGCGAGGCAGTATTACCACGCGAGGAAACGATCAGACGAGAAGCCTCTTGAGTATCTCCACAGACTCACAGTGTTGGGTCTACGTGCGAAGCTGGAGATCAAGACTGGTCCGGCGTCCGTGAAGCGTGAGCATGTCGAACACTTCATTGAGATCCTCGATGACCGCTAGTTGGCTGATCAGCTAACTCTGCTGCGCATCACCGATGGGGACTCCCTCGCCGATATTCTTCGTGCGCGTCAGCGTGCCAAAGTCCGCCAAGGCAAAGCTGTTGCTGGATCGAACAAGTTCCGGCAGAAGGCACCAAGTGCCCCACCGCAAGCTGCCTCGAAGACCACCCGCGCTGTCCGTGCCATCCGTACCTCATACGACAGTGCCGGATCAGGATCTGAACTGGTATCAAGTGGATCAGAGGATGACCGGGCCATGTCGCATGTCTATCTGGCCGCTGCGGCCGATCACCGAAAGCAGGAAGCTCAACGGAGTCGGTGGGAAGAGAGCAAGTCGCCGGCCCGCGCTGATCGCGAAGATGGATCGCGCCTGGAGGAACGTCCGCCACCGTGCTCGCACTGTGGATCCACGAGGCACTCCGATCTTGGATGCTGGAAACGCCTGACCTGCGAGAAGTGTGGTCGCCGTGGTCACCCTGCTGATCACTGCCTGTACGTGTGCCGCGCCTGCGGCAAGCTCCACGAAGACGGCAAATGTCCGATGGAAGAGTTTTACAACTTGATCCGCCAGTGGTACAACCCGACGCGCCACGCCGGAATGCTGCCATCCAACGCGGAGAAGATGTTAAACTAGGACGCTCGCCAGGTTTGAATCTGGTACGAGCCGAGCGTTCTAAGTTCTGTATTTTTGCATACGTTGAAAGGCAGCCGAAGGCAAGAGTCAGTGAGACGACAACACCGATCAACAATATACGTGGAATTCATGGAAGACGTACCGCAACGATAGCGAGCTTGCGGAATGATGAGTTCTCCCGATCGGATGTTGTGATGGAACTTGATTTAGCTGACGGCGAATTGCGTGGATACTGGAAAGATTACCTGCCTGATGTGGAGCACGGAAGACCAGCGTTAGTCAGCAATACCAAGATGTCGCCGTCTGATTCAGGTGGGGATCTCTTACCTGGCGAGTCGCGCGGTTACTGGAAGTATCACGCTCCTGGCAAGTGGTTCAAGCAGGCTAAGGCCACCGGCAAGATCAACAACTCCAGAGCAACGTTGCTCCTAGATTCCGGCGCTGAAGTCTCAATCGTTAGCACCACCTTTGCTCGTAAGGTTGGCTGCATCATTGACGAGAGTCAGAGACAAGATTGCATTGGGATCGGAGAGAATGTGTACGCAACTCTGGGACGTACCACGATAAAGATCACGCTGGCCGGTTTCTTGGTTTACTTCTTCGACGCGTGGGTTGGCGACATGGTCGGACAGGACGTGAACCTGGGCATGGACTTCATGATTCCAGCCGGTATCCGCCTCGATCTGGCCGACGGAACTATGTGCCTCCCGAACGAAGTGCGGGTACAGTTGACAGGCCGTCGCCCTCCGTATGGCCGCAGTAGTCACGATATCGCACTCGATGACAGCGTTCACGTGGAAGTCGAAGAATCTGTAGAGATACCGATACCGAAGCCCCGAGTGTTAGAGCGGGAAAAGCTGTGGGTCGCCCGTGGAGAAAGATGGGTGCCTACCTTGGTGAAAGGCCTTGGTCGGACGCAGTACCTGAAGATCACGAACATCAGCGACAAGAAGCTGATGCTGCAAAGACTCACACGACTGGGGCTGTGGCTGGCTGAAGACCTCGTACCGCGGACACCTGGACTCATCTCCGTTGGATCGCGTCGTTATGCTGAGTGGCAGAATCTTGCGTACGAAGCCACCACTGATCAGCAAGAGGAAGAGGAACCGGAACCTGTATATATGGGGCCACTGGTGGATCGACCAACGTACGACATTCCGAAGGGTATCCTGAAGCGTGAAGAGTCCAGTCAGAAACCTGAAGTAGCTGCCGTGGCGGTGAAATGGGCTGATCCAGTTGACCCGAAGCACGATCAGCAGGAACTGAAGCCGGAGTTGACAGGTGATCGCGAGTTCAAGATCGAAGAATCACCGGACTCATCAGATGATCAGTCACGGATCGATCCTGCAACCAGTGCGAGTGACGATCCGAAACTGGAGCCTGAGATTGAAGCCGGCGGAATGCCTGAAGATGACGAAGTCTGCTATCATGAAGGGAAAGACCTGGTCGCCGAAGATCTGGAGAATCAGATGGCTATACTCCCGGAGGTAAACGCCACCACGGAGGAAGTCAAGATTGAAGACATCCAGATCGAGGAAGCAGAAGGGAAAACGCCTGAGCAGATTGAACGGTTGAGGCAGATCATCTGGAAACGTCGGCACCTCCTGATCGGAAAAGGAAACGCCCTCCCTCCAGCTGCGCGCGGTGCCGTGTGTGACATCGATGTGGGTAACGCGACCCCTATCGCCCAACGCGTACGTCGCGTTGCTCCACAGTTTCGGGAGAAGCTATCGGACTTGATCAAGGGACTGCTGTCAGCAGGAATCATCACGCATTCGACCTCACCTTGGGCGTCTCCAATCGTTGTGATCATCAAGAAGAATGGAGTCGACATCCGTCTCTGCATCGACTATCGGTTGGTGAACAGCTTGACGAAGCTGATGGTGTACCCCATGCCTCTGATCAACGATATCTTAGACGATCTGGATAAAGTCCTCTGGTATTGCTCACTGGATATGGCGAGTGGATTCTGGGTAGTCAGTATGACGGAACGAGCCAGGCTGATCTCTGCGTTCATCACTCCTTTCGGGCTCTTCGAGTGGACGCGTATGCCCTTCGGATTAAAGAACGCCCCGCAGATCTACCAGCGCTTGATCGACAACGCGCTGTACGGGCATCTCCGTATCAAAGCTGATCACGAGTCATCGAAGTTGGTCGACGTGTTCGAAGACGGAGAGCCTGAACCGGAGTTGAAGCCGTCTGTCCTCGGCCGACGATCGTACATCGACGACATCTTGGTGACCAGCTCCGACTGGGATGATCTTTACGAGAAAGTCGAGCGGCTCCTAGACACCTGTGATCGATGGAACCTGTCAATCAGTGTGGTCAAAAGCTTCTGGGGCTACAGCAAGGTTGCGTACCTGGGACACCAAGTGTCTGCGGAAGGTCTTGAGGCGAGCCCGAAGGATCTTGAAGCACTGGGGAACCTACCTTTCCCGACTTCGCTCCGATCGATGCAGTCGTTCCTGGGGAGCTTGAACTACTACAGTCGGTTCATCGAGGACTTCTCGATCTACGCTGCGACCCTGTACGAACTGCGCGAGGTAGATTTCCATGAGTATCGGCTGAGAGACGAGAGAGCCGAGATACATCAGACCGGGGGCGACGAATCGCCAGAAGACGGTCGGTGGTAGAGAGCGATCACCGCGTTCACCCTGCTAAAGGCCAAGATCGTGGCCACGCCGATCCTCCGACACTTCGATCCTGATCGAGGTCCTGTGGTCGTGCTGTACGCGAGCCAGTGGGCGATCTCCGCCGCGCTCATGCAGGAACATGATGGTGTGTACTGGCCAGTGACCTTCACCAGCCGTACCTTGAAAACCAACGAGCTGAATTACAGCACGGTCGACAAGGAAGTCTTGGCCCTGCTCCGAATGCTGGATGTATGTTACACCCAGCTGGTCGGCCGACCCATCAGGGTCTTGTCTCGGCACTCCACGCTTTCTTGGATGTTGAACTCGTCGGGACTTGACGGACGATTGGGAAAGTGGGCTGCATTGCTGTCAGGATGGACGTTGGAGATTGTAAAGTGCTCCAGGGGCGAAGACGAGATCTTGGGCGCACTCACAGCTAGTATCACGCCTCGATCAGAGATGGACGACGCCTTGATCGCTATCGCTCCGAGGAAGCAGCCGCGCAAGCTGATCATCGCACCGCCTCCAACGGTGGAGCTGGATGAAGATTTGCTGGTCGTCTCCTTTGAGGGATCCGCGAGCGTCAAGCGGAAGGTCGGCGCGTTCAGTGCCGTGATCTGGAAACTCCCTGAGTGGACGGTCGTCTCTGCAGCATCGGGATTCACGCCGGCTATCACGGTCAATGAAGCGGAGTACCATGGCCTCCTTCTCGGATTTGATCTCCTTCCGACATCAGACCGGGGGCGGATCGTGATCTGCGGTGACTCGAACCTGATCATCCGCCAAATGCGTGGCGAGATCGACTGCAAGGCACCCAAGCTTCAGTTGTTGCGACAGAAGGCGATGGATCGACTGAAGGTCTGGCCGAGGCATGAGTTCCTACACGTCAAGCGGGAATGGAATCAAAGCGCAGACAAGTTAGCCAACACGGCTCTACAGCAAGATTCAGGCGAGGTGATTACCTCGGACGCCGATCAGCAGGACCTGATCACGATCAATCGCCTGGATGAAATCCTGCGCCCGAATGAACACGACGCCGCTGTCCATATGGCTGCTGTCACCCGAGCAGCTGGTCGAAGACGCCAAGTGCAACCAGAAATCCTGTAAGAAGCGATCATACAGCAGATGAGGGTTCAGCGGATCATACAGGCTCAAGACGAAGAGGTGTGGATCGTTCATATGAAAGCTTACCTGCGAGGCGACGTGATCAACCTATCAGCGGAAGAAGCGAAGAGTTGCGCCAAGATCGCCAGTGAGTATGATCTGGATGAGAGCGGACTGCTGCTGTATTGCCCGACAGGATCAAAGTCGAATGCTGATCGAGATCCCGTCGTCCGTTTAGTCGTGCCTGAAACGCCCCAGCCTGATTTCCTGCATCATTATCACGTCAGCCTGGAAGGAGGACACCAGGGAATCGGAAGGACGTACGAGCGGATCCGGAAACATTTCCATTGGCGAGGCCTGTTCAAGAGCGTGCAGAAATATGTTGGTGAGTGCGTCGACTGTGAGACCGGAAAAGGAAGACCGCTGGCGCAAGGCGAATCACCAGGAAGCATACAAGCCACGTACCCTTTCCAGGTGATCGCGATGGATCACATTCCGTCGTTGCCGAAGTCGTTCAAAGGGAACACGGAGCTGTTGATCTGGATCGACCTGTTCACGGGGTACGTGATCGCGAAGGCAAGTAATTCCAGGACCGCCCAGACGATCGCCGAGAACTACGAAGAGTGTGTCTTCCGGAGGTTCGGCGCTAGCGAGGTGATTCGGCATGATCGGGAACCAGGCTTCATGGCTGACTTCTTCCGTGCGTTCAACCAGATTGTAAGGCAAAAACAAAGCCCTACTATGGCGTACCGGCCGCAGAGTTACGGTTCCGCGGAGAGAATGGTGCAGACGCTGACACGCTCGCTGAAGATGTACGTTGCCGATGTTGATCAACGGGACTGGGATGAATACGCTGAACGGCTTACATTCGCGCTCAATACGGCTCATGATCGCACCCGTGGTGACACCCCGTTTTATCACGCGCATCGTTGGGATCCCCGATCAACGCTAGAAGCCGCTTTGCCGATTGGCATCACTGGTCACCGCGATCGGGACGCTCGTCGCTGGAGGAATCACATTCAGGAACACTATCAGCGCGCGCGTGAACACGTGAACGAGCGCCTTCGCGATGCCATTCGAAGCCGAGCTGATCGTCACAACTAAGAGGTGCGTCCACACAGGATCGAAACTGGATCGCAGGTATGGCTGTATCTTGATCGCGTGAAGACCGGATACGCTAAGAAGCTGGCGCATATGTGGCACGGGCCGTTTCGCGTCGCCGAGCTGATCGGCAACCACGCTGCTCGTCTTGAGATCACTGGATCGGATTACAATGTCTTCCCGATCGTCCACTTGTCCAAGCTGAAGCTGATCAGGAACTTCCCTGATCGACCGAAGTCCCGACTTGTTGATCCTGATGCTGATCGCTTCGATTTCGACGAGGCGCTCTTGCCGGAGGATAGCTGGGAGGCTTCGCTTGACGACGACGAATACGAGGTAGAGCGGATCGCTGATGTAAGATCAGGCCGGAGGACGCGTTATGGCCGTGTGCACCGTGAATTCTTGGTACTCTGGAAGGGTTATGAGGAGCCGTCTTGGGTGGATGAAGCCGACTTGAACTGCGGCGCCTTGCTGCGGGAGTTCGAGAGGAAGAGAGCGAACCGCAATCGTTTCAACGCGATGCAGTCGCACGAAGAAGGCGAAGGAGACCCTTCGCAGTAGTGGGATGCTGCGAGAGGGAGAATGTGGAAAGAAAGGTATGTGGAAATGTCACATACCAAGTGGGTGGTGGATATTTGTGGAAAAGCAGTGTTGTGAATCGAAGGGGCTGTCCCCGACGATGGGCCCAAAGGCCCCTACATGTATATGAGGAAGGCGCTCGAAGGACAACTATCAAGAAGTTCAACCTACCCTACCTAATCCTGATCACTGTCGTCGTCGCTGGAAGCCGCTGCGAGCCGAAACTTGCCGTCTAGCCGCGCGATTTGAAGACCAGGGTGATCCTGAGGGTTGTCCCTGAATTGGTTGCGCCACGAGCGAGTGTGAGAGCGCCCAATAAGTCGGTGGGAGCGGCATGAGCTCCGAGACCAGGGTACCAAGTGCCGGCTTCCGCGTTCTTGCGAGGAAAATGAAGGAGGAACGGATCGAGGAAAAGATCAAAATCGCAGTGACCTTGGATCATCCCTTGGAGGATGAAGTCCAGCATCTTCTTCCATCTTGTGCCGGCTCTCGAGCGCCTTTGCTTCCGTTCACGGTTGAACCGATCAAGATATGGGCTCGCCCGCCGCATCTCCGCCGTGAGAGTGAAGTGGTGTGTCGACTCCCATAGCGTCTGAACGTGATCGTCTTCAAATGAGGTGTACTTCAAGGCGAATTGCCCAAACCACCCGGTCAGATAGAAGGAATGGGGAATCACGGGTGTCTGCAGCGCTGACCAAGGCTCCGCACGATAGAGAGCTCGTATGTTGGCCTCAGTGATCAGCTCGGGATGCCATCCTGACTGTGGAGGGCGCCGCAGCCGGGGAGGGAAGAGCCAATGTTGAGGACAACTCCAATCACGGAAGAGAGCGTCAACTGTCAACGTTTGCACGCTGATCAGACGCGTCTCAACCACGGGCCAAGGTGCGACGTCCCTACCAGCGAAATGCCGGGGTCGCCCGTAGCCTGGGATCCACTGATTACGCCGGATCACAGTCGCTGGAAGACGATCAAGAGCGCCGTCGGACAAGAAGCCATTTGATTTTGAATCGTCACTGCCAGGAGAATCACCTGACGAGCTGCTAGGGCTGGAGCCGGGGGAACTTGGACCCCTTCCTGCTGGCTGAACACCGCGCGACTGGACAGTTCCTTGGCCTGGCTGTGACTGTGAGTTTCTTCGATCAGATTGGCTGCCGTCGTCACTGCAGCCATTGTCCTCGTGATCGTCATCTCCGTTGCCCGTCGACTCCTCGTCATCCTCGCCATCCGCAGCATCGTCAGGGTCGATCTGGATCGGTTGTGCAGAAGACCCAGATCCAGGTGAAGATCTTGGCTTCTTTGGAGGAGGTAGAGAACTTGCGGAAGAAGATCGGCTGCGTTTGCTTGATGGAGTCGGCGGAGGCGATGGAGTCGGTGCAGGTGATGGAGTGGGCGCAGGTCTCGTAGGTTGTCCTGAAGGTCGACGAGGCGATCCAGCACTACCAGAGGGACGAGGTTGGACGAGGGAGGAGAGACCAGCCAACTGCTGGCAGATCGAGTCACGCTCGATCAGCAAACGGTCACGTTCTTCTTCTGCAGCTGACCGCCTCTGCTTCTCGGAATCCAAGTCGGCTTGTAGAGAAGCGTTGTCCGTCCGGAGTTGCTGAATATCCCCGACGGAGACCAGCCACTTGCCTCTCGAGACGAGCCACTGACTGACGAGCAGAGTCAACATGTGTTCCTAGGAGATCACAACGAGTCAGTGATGATCGGCTTGACGATAGTCAGACGCACAGAGAACTTACGGTAGGACTGCAGGTCATCGCGCGCGCGATCACGATCACTACGCGCCCGTCGAAGTTGGGTATCACGGTCTTAAAGATCAGCCCGAGATTGATCACGATCACTACGAGCCTGATCGCGTTCTGATACAGCGAGATTCAAGTTGGCGTCGGCACTCAAGCGGAGATGGACCAGACTTTGCTGCGCAGCGCCGAGCTGACGCTTCAACTGCTCCGTGGCCGTTTGTAACGCCTCTTGAGAGGCGGTTAGCGCGCCATTCGTAGCTTGCAGGTCGGATAATTCTTGCCGAGTACGCAAGTGATCGTTGATCTCGGTAGCTAACCGAGCTTGAAACCGATCACGAGCAGCGATCGCTCCTGCCAACGCTTGTTCCAGATCAGCGCGGACTGCGGTCAACGAATTAACTTCATCGCGCAGTCGTTGGATATCTTGGGAAGCGGTCGGTATCAGCAGCAATGCCGCCGTCAGCTGATCGGTCAGGTTGCTGATCGTCGCGTTCAGATCGGCCACGACGTCGCTATGCTGTTGCTGGATGCGCTGAAGCTGATCTTCGAGATCCGTGATCCTAACACGATCGCCTTCATGCCCAGCCAGCGCGTTGACGACGTCATCAAACTGTTGCCGGGATTCGCGTAGATCATGGCAGACAGCGTCGTATCGCTCTTGGCAAAACTGCACGAACGGAGATGACAGCTGGACGGCTTCACGGATCTGGTTCTCCAAGTCCCTACTGTGATCTTCAACTGACCGGAGTTGCTGCCGAAGATTCGCGTAATCTTCACGAAGCTGCTGGAATGCGTCCTCGCGCTCCAGGGCGATCTCGATAGCAGCGATACTCGAACGGAGAGCGGGTATATCCAACGGAAGGGGGGCAACGTTCGCGTCTGCTAATAGAATGGCCAGCTGATCAGAATAGGCGAAAGAAGATGCGGCGCCGGCGGCATCAACGCGATCAGGAATAGTTGGATTCGCGCGAGGAGATGCAGCTGAAGACCCTGCGGCGACACCTGAGAGACCAGCAGAAGCAGAGACATCGGCCGCGGAGACATGAGAAGTGGGGGAAGGAGTGCTCTGATTGTCCTGACTGCCGCCCATCGCCGGACCTGCAAAGGGAGGAGGCGTTAGCGAGGCGAAGGAGACAGCAACGGGTGAATGATGCGCACCAGTATGTTCCGGACTGGAAGGGACGTCAGCAGCAGCGTCTCGAATGGCCTGTGCACCTATACAGCAACTGGAATGTCATCAAAGCAGTCAGAAGGAAGTATCGAAATTGAACGTGCCTGTACTGCCAGGGGATTGACTGCCGGATGCTGTAACGGGGTTACACGGGTTTACACCTGGTGTGTCCCACACATGGATACACTTTGTGTAAGGTACATATTTGATGTACAGACACTCGAGGGAGTGTGTGTGGCTGAGAGCCACACGTTATGCATTTGAAGTAGGATTTCACTTGGTTTTACTATGTTAGATAGTTAACCACATACATTTACCCCCTAGGCGGCTAGCCGCAATAAAAGATAAATAAACAGTTTGGATTTAGAACACAAAGTGAAAAGTCCTTTTATTAAGGTCGTAGTTAGTAGGTGCCTTCGGATCTTAAGGCCTATTAACCCTTAATAAGGTGTGTGTTAATCCTTAACTCGTTGAGTTAACCGTCTTCCTCTGACGATAAGCTACGGCAGCCCCGCTGCACTTGGTAGCACTCGTAGTCAATCCTGCGACTGAGTCTTTTGACTGATCCCTCTGAGAGGATGGAACACGCTGTGTTCGCGAGCTTGCCGCCAGGCCAACAAGAGACGCTTAAAAAGCTTATGTCTCTGTTGGGCCCCGAGGGTATTGCTCATCTTGCTTCGCAAGGGCCAGAGGCGGTGTCCGCCAGACTGGAGGCTTTTGCAAGCTACGAGAAGGCGCTCTTAGAGCATGTACAAGAGCGCGTGAGCGCAACGGCGTCCGCCGCATCGTCCGCGGCCGCGTCGTCGACGCACGAGTGGTCTAATAGACCGAAACCGCTCATGTTGAGCGTGAAGACCTTCGAGGGGAAGGAGGGGGAGAACCTTCTTCTCTGGACCCGACAGGTCGAGATGGCCATGGGATCGGCCCTGCTCCAGACTGAGCAACAGCGCGTAGCGCTGGCGATCTCGAAGCTCGGTGGACGAGCTCAAGAGTGGGCACTAACGTGCGGCACGTCTGTGGACGCTGCTTTCCCGACTTGGGATCAGCTGAAACAGCAACTAGTGCGCGTATTCGCGCCGCCTAACCAGGCGTACCGTATACGGTCGAAGTTCCTCGCTACCCGCCAGGGTAAGAAGGAGTTGATGGACTATGTCCAAGAGTTGAGAACTCTGATCGCCGGTATGGCGTCGAGCCCTCTCCCCGAGGCGGTCGCAGTGACCGTGTTTATGGAGGGCCTGCGCACGGGCGCTGCCCGAACGGAAGTTTTCCGTGTTCACCCGTCCTCATTTGAGGAGGCCGTGAACGTGGCATTGAATGCCGACTATAACTTCCAGTCTGCGAGACTGGGTCCGAGCGCTGGTAGCGCGCGCTCTTCGAGCGGTCCTGAACCGATGGACCTCAGCCACGCTGAAGACGAGGCTGACCTCTATGCTGCTGAGCAGCGCTCCAGCATCCGTCGATGCTATACGTGCGGAAGCACCCGCCATTTGAGGCCTAGTTGCCCGTTGCGCAACAAGGCCCAGGCTCCATCGAGCCGAAGCGCCGCTTCGAACCCTCAACCAGGGTCGTCGCGGGGAAACGACGGAACCCAGTAGGCGCGGGGCGCCCTACTGGGGAAGAACTGAGTTCTGTTGGGCCTCTGGGAGGCAGGAGAGAACGGGACTCAGCCCCGCAGAGAGCTAAGCTCTCTTACTCACGTGGTGAGTGCAAGCCCGGCTTGCTAGTCGTTCAAGCGAACGTGAAAGGCTTCGACAAGCCGTGGAGAGTCTTGATCGACTCGGGGGCGTCCGGCAACTATGTCCGGCGCTCCACTGTTGACGGTTTTAAACCGTATGCGGAGGCTCTGAAGGAGCCTCGAAGAGATAAGATCTCAGTCCGTCTTGCGACGGGGACACTAGTGACAGTGTCGAAGGTCTCTATTGACCTTAACGTGAAGTTCTTAGACTTCGATAGCGTGGAACGCTGCTTGGTCTTAGACCTGGATGAGAGGTATGACCTCATCCTTGGCATGGCGTGGCTCGAGAGCCACGAGCCATGGATCGACTGGAAGTCGAAGACGTTGGGCGCTACGCGCCCGTCTCCTAGTGGAGCATTGGCGAGTCATGAACCCACCTCTGCTCGGAGACAGAAGCGCTATTGGCGCGAGCACGAGACCGAATCGGTCATGGTGCTGGACATTGGAATGTCAGAGTTAGTGAGCAACGAAGTTGCTGTTTGCCGTGAGTGTGACTCACAGGGCGTGCGCGGGGTGGCGCGTTATCCGCCGAGCGGTGTTCGTAGGGTCGCTGACCCGCCGCTGTGTCCTATGGACAAATGTGTAACGGCACGTACTCCGTTGAGCGGTGTTTGTAGGGTCGCTGACCCGCCGCTGTGTCCTATGGACAAACGTGGAACGGCACGTAAACCGTTGAGCGGTACTTGTAGGGTCGCTGACCCGCCGCTGTGTCCTAAGGACAATTGTGGAACGGCACGTACTCCGTTGAGCGGTGCTCGTAGGGTCGCTGACCCGCCGCTGAGTGTCTCGAATGACACTGTTCCCTCTCCGAGGAGCCATAGTGCGTTGGCACCTAGGCAGCGCGACGGTGATGTCGCCCTGCAGCCCTCATCCGGCCGTGCTCGGGCGAGGAGGGAGAGGAGGAAGAGACGCAGAGCGTCTGTGACGTCTATGACGTCGGACGAGGTGTCCAGTGTGTTGAGCGGTGAGGCTCCACGCGACTGCAGTGAGCAGTTGTACACACTCGTGAATGGAGTGACAGGGGATGTCGACGGAGACATAAGTCTCGAGCGACTCCCGTCGGTTGATGCTCTGTTAGAGCTGGACGAGATGTCCGTCGCCGAGTTTGGCGAGGCCTTAAAGGCCGGCGAGCTTGCCGAGGTGGTCATGATACGACCCGAGGAGGAGTTGAACTCCTCGTCCGTCGTGGACGAAGCTGTCCTGGAGGACACGAAGCGAGCGCTGAGCGCTAGGAGTGGATCTTCGATCCTCAAGGATCCCTCGGATCCGTTTTATCCTTTGATCAAGGAATACCACGATGTGGTGTCGAAGGACCCGCCGTCAGAGTTGCCTCCGGATCGAGGCGTACGTCATGAGATTGACTTGGTTCCTGGAACCAAATACTGCGTAACACGGCAGTGGCCCTTACCAAGGGAGCAATGTGACGTCATCGACGCGTTCTTCCGTGCTAAGCACGAAGCCGGCTTGGTGCGTGAGAGCAAGTCTCCGCACTCGACACCCACGTTCTGTGTCAGAAAGCCTAATGGCAAGTGGCGCATAGTGCATGCTTTTAATAAGCTAAATGCAGCCACCATTCCGGCGCAGACGCCGATTCCTCGAAAGGATGTTCTGCAGAACAACATGGTGGGATGTACGCTGTACAGTGCACTCGACTTGGTCGACGGGTATTATCAGTTGCTCATGAGAGCTAGCGATATACCCCTCACGGCTGTGAGTACTCCGAGCGGTATGCTCTGGGAGTGGTTGGTGATGCCCCAAGGGCTGTCGAACGCGCCTGCGACGTTCAATCGTCTAGTGACGCAGTTGTTCAGGCCCCATCGGGCGTACGCTCAGACGTACTTTGACGACATCTTCGTCCATAGTCGTGCGGAGCACGGGAGGTCTGATGTGGAGAACCACCTTGACCATTTGCGAGCGGTGCTCGAGTGCATGCGCACGAATAAGTTGTATGCCAACTTGGATAAATGCGTCTTTGGCGCGGAGGAAATTCCTTTCCTCGGATGCTTCATTGGGAAGCGAGGCCTTAGGGCAGATCCTGCCAAGGTTAAGGCCATTGTGGACTGGCCGGTTCCATCGAACCCGAAAGACTTGCGTAAGTGGCTTGGCTTAGCCAATTACTTGCACAAGTACAGCGAGAATTACGCTGATATGGCTCGGCCATTGTCCAATCTCCTTAAGAAGGATGCACCTTGGTGCTGGGATGTCGTTCACGACGAAGCCTTCAAGGCTGTTAAGGAGAGTCTCCTTCACGCGCCCATCTTGGCGCTTCCGGACCCGGATCGTCCGTTTAGCGTCGTCTGCGACGCCTCCGATTTTGCAATCGGTTGTGCTTTACTACAAGCAGACGCCGAAGGGCGTGAACGCGTTATCGCGTTTGAATCTCGCCAGCTTAAAGCTGCTGAGAAGAACTATCCAGTTCATGACAAGGAGCTACTTGCAATGAAGTATGCTCTAGTCAAATTTAGAGTACATTTACTCGGCTCTAAGCCCTTTGTGATCTATACTGATCATGCGTCTTTACGCACTGCGACTCAGTCGCCTCATCTCTCACAGAGAATGGCAAGATGGCTTTCATTCTTTGCCGAGTACAACTTCGAGGTGAAGTATAAGCCGGGCCGGCTTAACGTAGTGGCCGATGCGCTATCGCGCAGGCCGGACTACGAGCTGACTCATGTCACTACTGTGACGTCGCCGGTCCCCGACCTTATACGCAGGGCATACGCCCAAGACGACACGTGTGTAGCTTTGCTACGTGCTCTTGGGAGCGAAGAGTTTAAGGACTCTGACAAGGAATTGTCACCGCGCTTACGCGCGAGGCTGCAGCGTTATACGCTTGATCATGGCCTGCTGTATTACAGCACTGACCCTGAGGACACTCCTCGAGTGGTCGTCCCTCATGATGAGGATCTTAAGTATCGCATCCTCTATGAGGTGCATGATACGCCTGTCGGTGGACATCTTGGTCGTGAAAAGACCTATGGCTCGGTGAGCAAGATGTACTGGTGGCCCAAGATGTACAAGTGGGCAAGCACCTATGTGCGTACATGCGAGACATGTCAACGGACCAAGTCCGCGCCGCATGCGGCGTCGCCGTTGGCGAGTTTACCAGTCCCTACGGGATGTTGGCAGTCCATTAGTATGGACTTTGTGTTTGGCCTTCCCAAGGATAAGGCGGGCAACACGGGTGTCGTGGTCTTTGTTGACCGATTGAGCAAGATGGCTCATCTTTCGGCTGTGCCGGACACCGTTGACGGTGAGGATACAGCTAAGCTGTTCTTAGACAGAGTCTTTCGCCAACATGGCTTGCCTGAGGCAATTGTCTCTGATAGAGACCCTCGCTTTACAGCGAAGTTCTGGACGTCCTTGTTCAGGGTGCTCGGCACCAAGTTGGACATGTCCACGGCGGATCATCCGCAGACCGATGGTCAAACTGAACGCGTGAATCGCGTTGTGGAGGATATCCTCCGAAGCGTCTGCGCTGAAGCGCCACGACGCTGGAGCGAGATGCTCCCCTTGTTGAGTTCGCAATGAACAATGCGGTGCATGCCTCGACAGGCTTCACCCCGTTCTATGTGAACGGCTTGGTCGACCCTCGCGTCCCTCTAACGCCGCCACGGTGTGACGCTGGGCTTGGGGGAGGGTTAGCCGATCGGCTTGCTGATGTCAGCCCAGTTGCGGTTCGCAAGCAAGTCGATGACTTTGTCTCTTTGAGACTGAGCGTCATGCGCCAGGTGCGCGACGCGATGGCTGAAAGCCAGGATCTCCAAAAGGAGTATGCAGATGCCAAAGGCAGGAAAAACATGGAAAGGTTTGAGATCGGGGATCTTGTTTTATTAAACGCTAAAAACCTACCTACACACGCCGTGTCTGCGGTCTTTAAGACCAAGTTGAGACCTAGGTTCATTGGACCGTTCAAGGTCGTGGCCAAGAAGGGCCTGGCGTACACGCTCAATCTTCCGAAGAAGATGCGTACGCACCCGGTATTCTACGTGGGCTTGCTTAAGCCATACCGGGACCCTGCTCGGGTGAGCTCTGAGGCGCTAGCGCCGGGTCGGACGAGGGCTGCGAAGCAGCGAGAGGCTGCGAGGCAGCAGGAGGCTGCGGGGCAGCAGGGTGCTGAGGCCCAGCACCAGAGTCCGAAGACGCAAGATACTGCGGAGCAGCAGGGCGCTGCAGGGCAGCAGAGTGCGGAGGCACAGGAAGCTGCAAGGCAGCAGGCGGTAGAGCCATCGGCGGTGGCATTGCCACGGGACGAGAGCCGTACGGCTGCATCCGAACCAAGAGGTCGAGTTGACCCTGCAGCTGGGCAACCTGACGCTCAAGGTCTACGACCCGCTGCTGCATCGCCTGAGGCGACTCCAGCCAGTCGAGGCGACGCTCGACCTCCTCGAGGCCATTCGCTAAGCGATGCGAGGAGCGGTCCACGTCGGCGACGTAGTCGCTCACCGAGCGGACGCGGTTCTGTAGCGAGAGGAAGTCCCCGAAGCTCGCAGCGCGAGAGTCCAGCGGCCGCTCGGCCTCCTCCTGCTCTGCTCGATGAGCATGGTGATCTCCACTACCATGTGGAGCGCCTGATGGCGCGGCGCAGGCGCCAGGGTCATAACCAGTATCTGGTAAAGTGGCGAGGTTACCCTCATTCCCAGAACTCATGGGAGTTCGAGGTACCACTGCGGCAAGATTGCCCTGACGTCGTGGACGCTTACGATCGACGTCACCCGGTGACGGACCGCCCGCAGGGCGTGCGACGGAGTCGCCGGGCGCGCCGCGCTTCCCACTACTAGAGTGGGGTGACGACAGGTCAAGAGTCGAGCTCAGGCTCTGACCAGTGGCTGTGACAGCCGACCCATGGCTATGGGTAGGACTGCTCACAGCGGGAGCAGGAGGCCGGGGTGCCTCGTAGCGTGAGGGACGTTGTCCCGGTACACGCCGTTTTGCTTGTCGCTTCGCGAAGTCGAGGCGTAAGCGCCGCTCTAAGCGGATATCCGTTTCCGAGAAACTAGCTCGGAGAGCATCATAGGAGTGGAGCCGTCGAGATAGCTCCACCCAGTTCTGAAACTGCGCTTCAGAAGCGGCCACTGTTTCACCCTCTGCGAGGACCACCGGCACTGTCCGCATGGCCGGCACGGCCTCACCGTTGAGCTGCTGACGCAGGCGCTCACGGTACTCCGATGGAGTTGTGACTTGTGGAGTCAAGAAGCGCTCGCGGAGCGAGTGTCGCTGGGCGACTTCATCAGGCGTCCCGGGTGCGGGCCCACACGTGTACGTGTCCAAGAGCTGCGAGGCAGCGCGTCGAACGACCTCCGCAGGAGAGAGACGGTCATAACCGTAGTCGCGACGCGACGGGCCCACAATGGGGCGAGGTACAGGTCTGTTAGACCGTGCGCGCGATGCAGCCTCAAGCTGCCGGCTTTGAGCCCCGTCCAGGTCGTTGGAGACCACACCTGGCTCAGGGAGCTCGTCCTCGTACCTCGAGGAGAGAGGAGGCGCATTGCGCAGGGCGTTCGCCGAACCATCACGGTTCGGGAACGGATTAGGCGTCTGCAGCTCGCGAGAGCGCATCGCCGGGCTTGAAGGCCTCTGAGAGGCAGCCTCCTGACGTGTTGGAGGCACCTCGTCATCGTCTGGGACGATCTCGCCCTGTTCAAGCTCGTCGAGCCAGGCGTTCTGACGCGTACGCGGCGTAGATGGCTCGGGAGAGCTAGGAGCTCCGCTCTCACCCGGATGTTGGCTCGCGGAGCCGGAGCCATGACGTCGACGGTGCTCATCGTGGTACTGTCGTACACTGAGCCGCTGCGGAGCAGCTTCCCTGTCGGGACTACGGCCTGTGGCCTGTGGCGATTGCGGGCTGTCACGCCCCGACATGCGTCCACTGGACGAAGGCGAAGAGAGGTCAGATGACCGTGGCGAAAGGTATAGCATTGGAAATGCAGTTTCGATAATGGGCTCTGGGAGCCGAAGTTCTTTGAACTTGTGATGAGGTAAAGTGACCTCTAACGTCTTGAGAAGACTAGACCTCACTGAGAAAGTGTCGTGGACACGGGTGTCCACATCTTGGTGGGGGGTGGTGTAACGGGGTTACACGGGTTTACACCTGGTGTGTCCCACACATGGATACACTTTGTGTAAGGTACATATTTGATGTACAGACACTCGAGGGAGTGTGTGTGGCTGAGAGCCACACGTTATGCATTTGAAGTAGGATTTCACTTGGTTTTACTATGTTAGATAGTTAACCACATACATTTACCCCCTAGGCGGCTAGCCGCAATAAAAGATAAATAAACAGTTTGGATTTAGAACACAAAGTGAAAAGTCCTTTTATTAAGGTCGTAGTTAGTAGGTGCCTTCGGATCTTAAGGCCTATTAACCCTTAATAAGGTGTGTGTTAATCCTTAACTCGTTGAGTTAACCGTCTTCCTCTGACGATAAGCTACGGCAGCCCCGCTGCAGATGCCGTGGATTGGCGTGGAGAGGACATGGAGTATGCAGCTCTGCCGGTGGAAAGCGATTGGGAAATGTGACTGTTGTCCGTACCGCAGCCACTGTATGGCGTTTGTTTGGACAGGGGGCGATTGTGGTGAAGTGCAGAACGATCAAGGTGGTAGCTGCCATTGATTGATCGAAGAAGATCATGAAAGATGCTGCGCGATCAGATCAGATCTGAGTCAACCTGAGACTGATTCTGATTGGGTACCAAGCTTTTGGTACCCATCAGGCAATCAAAGGTAAACACTGGAAGAAGGTTGAAATTCAGGAGATGATCAAGAATGCAGATCGAGATGATGCAGTCATTCGAGTACACCGACGTGATCAAGAATGCTGATCAAGTGGTGCAATCATTCGAGTACACCGACGTGATCAAGAATGCTGGTCAAGTGGTGCAATCATTTAAGCACACTTCGTGATCACCAGTGATCAAGATCATGGAGCAATCATTTCGATACACTTCGTGATCACCAGCGATCAAGAGTTACATGTACCAATTAAAGGGTACACCGGTTGAAGTTCAAGGTAGCCAGTCAGCTGCGAAGGGGATGGGCAGATGATGGGAGGAAAGGGATTGGATAGGAAAGATTTAAGATGGTTAACAGAGAAAGATTTTCCTTGTAGCACGCAAGTGGTGTTCCGCAGAATTCCAAGGCTGGGAAGTATATTGGCCCCCCTTGACGAAGGACCCCAAGACGCTCAAGAAGAATAACCGCACCAACATCTGGGAAGCTTGGCCAGGTCAACGCTTCTCTCTCCCCCTCACCCCCACCCCCACCCCTCAACTCCACCGCTAACAGTAGGCGGCCCAAGCATCAACATTGGAAACACATTGGCCCCTTTTGGAACGACACAAGCCCGAAGGACAACTCAGAGAGATCAAGTTTATCAAGCTCCGATCTACTCTGCCTACCGGTGATCGCGCGTAGAAGTATCCGCAAGGTCGTCACCGATAACCCCTGAGTGCCGTCCACACTCCAGCTCAACCGAGAACAAACCACTTGGCCCCTTCCAGGTCACCCAGGAAGAGCGTTAACCCCGCCAGGTCAACGGGTACACAAGGTGAGAAGATCTTCAGACCCCACGGTCGATCGGAGTACCCCCTCCGTCGGTTGGCAGTCCGGCCCCTCTGTGTGTGAGTGTCCCCCGCGTCGAGATTTCCTCGCGAGCCACTACACCACAGTGTCGGCATGGCACACCCATCTGATGGAAATCGGAGCAAGTACACGATCTAATAGACAAGTTCACTCGTCGACGAACTTTCACAGTAGAGGAAGTCTCGTGTACGTAGAAGACGTCAGACGACGCCTGTTGAACGGAATATTGCCCGATACGCGAGGCCTGTTTCGAATACAGTTTGGTCGCGGCAGGAGCCAGTTTAAGACCTTTGTCTAACCATGACGCCGCGTTTTCAGATCGTTTGAAACATTCATCTACGAAACTTGTACATATCGCTTGAATAAAAGCGAGGGGGTGCATATGGCGCATTCCCTTGACTAGCTGACTTCCAAAGACGCTTTCTACAAAGTTGGATGTGCGCCATCCGTAAAGTGGACATATACCAATATTTGCAAATACACACCAGCGGATGGGCGGGATGCCTTCCAAATACGTTTTCACATCATCTCCGAGCTCCATACCGATCCAGGATAGCCGACTTGTGTATAGCTCTTCAGTCTCCGAACTCTGCAGCGACCAAATTAGATTCTTGTGGTGATGCGTGAAATTTCGAAAGCGTCCCAACAGATTTCGAATAATGTGCAACGTGCAAAACTTCAAATCAAAGCCCATGTCCGTTGCCACAGATATCATAGCAGCACTGCAATCACAAAACATTGGCGTTTCAGTGAAGACGTAACCAGTGCGTTTGAGTACCGTAAAAAACCACGTGTAATTTTAGGCATCCTCAGATTCCACCAGTCCAAATGCAAGCGTCACATTCCGCAGGTTGCCATCTCGACCAACAAGATGCATTTGCATGCCACTATACGATGGGCACTTGGAGTGACTACAGTCAATCCCAACTATGGATTGGCAAGCCTTAGTAGCCTCTGCAAAAACTTTCACAATGACGATAGCTCTTCTGAATCGTCCTTGATCGTCTTGTTCAGCGATTGCAACAGCTCCAGGATTGAGTGACGCAAATTGAGCCAGGTAGCTAGGAATGCGTTGGTACGAAAGTGCCAACTGATCGCAAGAGACATCGTTAAGTTGTTGCCGCGCCCTGTAAAGCGTTTGCGCTCTTTCAACAGCGAAATCCCGTCCCTTGACTGGACCTGAGCTGTCAACGCGGTTGCTGAAACAGTGCCATCAGCGGCAACGGCGCTGCTGAACGTTGATAGCTCTGCAATCTGGCGGTCCGTGGGGTTAGCAGCCGACACACAGTTCTCGTGTTCCAAGTTCACTGAGGAAATCCGCCAAGTGCCGACGGAATTATCCCTGCGCTGGGCCTGATATACGCGCACGGAGAACGGGCAGTTCGCCGATGAGCAGCCGATAAAACGATGGTTTCCACTCCGGTTCGTTACTCGTACAGACCTCCCATGAGATAAAGCGTAGTCTTGAATAGCATAAAGAGCATGGGAAGCAGTATCGAATGTCATTCCGACTTGAATAGTGTTCTCCTCATCGTCGATGTAATCCGCCATTTTGCGTCCCTCAGTCGTAAAAATCAGTTTTGGGACCTTAGAGTGTGCAATTTGAGTCTTCATTCGTATGGCGAACACTAGTACACACCGGGTTTTCGGGTTTGGGCCCGGCCCGTCTTGTTTCAGCCATTCAAACGATAGGACACACATTGTGACGTTTGTTCCCTAAATTTCTCACTTAGTGACATGGGTTTCACCTGGTACACCTACCGGCGATACCGACCGCATTTCGCTCACGTTTTAGCACACCTTTAACTTTCTGTCACAAAGTTTGTGTACCCACTCATGTTTTGTCATTTCCCAGTAAATGCCGGTATAGTCAACGAAAACCCTAATACATGTATGACAGACTGTACCGATACAAAGGAGCTCATGTCCAACCGGTTCCCGCCGTAGAGTCCATGGAGAATCTCGATTGGAGATTATACTCAATAATTATTCGCACAGAAGATTTTAAAACTAAATGTGCAAAATACGAAGATTTAGAAGTCGAGAATCCTCATTGAAAATTTCAACTTGCAATACACCAAAAGTTAGACGAGCCTGCGATCCTGCGATGCGAGTCACGCATTGTCGTTCCGTAAGTTCAAAGTCATGGACAAGCAGCTTCCTGATGTACATGTACTAGTGGTTGATTGCTCGATCTCAGTTGCAGTAGAATTGTACACTCGAACGTCGATGTGTACTTCATACAGGTATCTGATAGCAATTTGTTGCTTCCAAGCAAATACACAGGCGTGGGGAGCACCAGTGGCGCTGTGGTGGCACCACAGCTCCAAGCATACAGAATCTGTACGGTCCACCAAACCCGGTTTGGTGCATTTCGGGTTGTTGCAGTGGACCGCCTCCAGCCTTTCCGATGCCCTAGCAAAGAATGGCGCTCTGTGCAAGATGCACCCTTCAAGTTGTCAACAAGACAGATAATCGCATTGAGAAAACCGTGTTGAGCTCTCTATAAGTCATTTATTAGAACAACAGCTCTACTTCTCTATACTTCGGTACTGGAGCGTATTTCCCGTCTAAACAGATACCATGGTAGGATATTTCACAGTTGACAGTGGTAAGAACGCACGTAGCTCTCGGCCTTATGTGGCTTTGTTGAATCTGTCAGAGCTGCCCTGATGTATTGTCAATACTGCATTGACATCGTGGCCTTGCTTACCAAATGTGCGGGTTGCTCAAGCAACCAAATGGTACAGCAGCGACCAAATGGCTCGAGAAATGTGCGGGTCACGACCGACGTGCATTTATTTGTGAGGCCGTATCATCGGTATCATATGATATGATTCATATCCTGGGCCCATCCGTTTTCACTTCAACGAGGTTAAGGCACCATACTGGAGCTGAGCGCAACGATCCAAGTTTGCCGTTGATGGCCAACATGATGGATGACCAGCTTAACAAGTCGTACATACTCGTTCATTCGCCTCTACATGTACAACAAGGACCGAGAGATAATGCGAATAAGATAGGACCCGCAATGACATTGCCAATGTGCGTCGCGGTGCCGCGCGACTCAAATCATAAGGCGGCCGGAAAGAAGTGGCGAGAGCACGAAACTCTTCCCAAGCACTGCTTGAACTTCAAGCCTTGAAGCAGGTTGGGTCCATCGATTGTGAGTCAAATCGCAAGCAGACGGGTGCAAAGTTTAAATTTGAACATTGTTCTGGTAGCCTTGGGCGATGAAGCCGAGTGTTGGGCGAGGAAAGGAACTTCCTGCCATGAGGGACTTCCAGGACTGCGTTGCGTTGGTTGAGTCGGTCGGCCTGGAACTCCCCGTTTCAGGGTGCGGCTCATGTCCCTGCAGAATCCAACCTTGTTCGTCTCGTTTGTCGAGTACCGCGCCTGCTCTCGGGTTGCACATGTAGTGCAACCGCGTTCAAGCGTCGATATCGCCCCGTTTGCGATAGGTTGCAATGCAGTCGGCCATCGCGCTGTGGGTGTGTAAATCCTGTCGACGAGAGAGCAACTTGCGGCCGACCAAGCCAACGATTCTCGGAGACATGAAGTTGTTCTTCGACGTCTAGAACAAGTCGTCTTGGGGTGAACAATATTCACTATGTGATATACAACGATGATATCTGCGACGATATCCAAATGAAACGGTAATTCCCGAAAAACTACCTGAAATCTGAAAAGAAACAGCCATACATCGCAGAATTGCGCTCTACCAGTGCATTTCTTATGCCAGCAATGTGCTCGAATGCAGGCTCGATGAATCTCGTCGCTTTACGAATCTACGTGGGTGGATAGGTGTTGCTCGATTCCGCCTGGGCCTTCGACACGTTTGGTTTCGTCTTGGCCAAGCTCGAATCGTGCGTCGGAACGAGCAGCAGAAACAAGCAGGCCCCAAACACCCAGCACTTGCAGCTGCTTTTCAATCACAGCAGTGAATGCCAACGACGACTTCAGGAAGAGCGTCTAGGGCAACAAGCCTCCAAAATTCATCTTTTGCCCGTTGTAGCTTGGGATCGGCGCCAAATATTGAGGAATCGCCTTCAAGCAAAAACGGTCAACACGGCACCGAAAGTTCGGTGGCGAAACTGCCTTCAGTAGAAGTCAAGAGGCAACATCCACGGTTGGCTGCCGCAGCGTCATCTTTGACTAGGTTTCACTATGCTGGTCTTTTTTGACTCGATGTTTCTATGGCGCGACCGTTTTTCAGGCTCTCCTGCTCTCTGTAAAAGAGCAGCCTGGCTCTGCACCGAGCCGTTCCCGCCCACAGGAGACGAGCCTTTCGGGCAGCCAGCTGTCCGATGCCTGCATAGAAGTGACGCGTCAAGTGGAGCAAAGGCCCGAGACCTTGGAGCTCACTTCGCATTTTGCTCGCCATTCGCTCACTTCGCTTCCTAAGTTAGTTCATATTCCATTACCACCATGACCCAAGTGGAGATCCGCGGTGCCAGCCCCATCGGCAGCCCCACCAGTCCGAGCGCCATGGCTTCGCCCTGGACCAAGGACGGCACTTATATCATCGAAGCCACACGCAAGGCGCACGCCTGCTGCAAGTCGTGCGACGCCATTATCGAGGCCGGCCGCCTGCGCGTGGGCGTCGTGTACCAGCACCGCAACGGCTTCGTGTGCATCAATTGGCACCACGTTGAGTGCTACAAGGCGGTACGCCAGATCCCGCTGCAGTGTCTCGAGGGATTCAGCGACCTCGACCCGAAGCAGCAGAAGGTGGTCGAGAGCTACCATCTTGTCCAGAGTGAGCCGCAGCACTACCTGCCTGTGCGTGAAGCCCACACCTGCTCAGCATGAAACAGTCCTGCTCCTCTTTGTATGTTCGTATCCCCCTCAAGTTTTTTTGACATGACGGCCGCAGAACCTACCATCGATGATTCTCCTGCGCAATGCTGTCCGAGGCGAAGTGCATCATAGTTTGCGCACTTATTTAAGAAGTACTACCTGTAGTTTGTAGTATTAATATGAACCCACACCTGTCCAAACTCAAGACGTTGCTCGCTTAAGGTTACAATACGATAACCTTTTGTACACTATGAGCAAGCATAGACCTGCTCAAAAGGACTGAGCTGCGTGTTGCCTCCATGTATCACAACAACCGAATGCCAACAACATGTACTAGACTAGTACATGTTGTTGGCACTAGTACTACTACGTAGAAGAAGCACAGCTTCATCCAAACCGAAAGAACGTTGTTTTCCCTATTTTTTCTCGAAATACAGTTCTTTTTTCTAAAAACGAAGTAATTTTTGCGTTGTCTATTGTTATCCGTCGAGGCAGTCCGAAGAATTAGACCGAGTGACTCACTTCCTACGGCCATGGACGTGCAGATGGAGGACAACGGCAACTCGTCGCACGAGGAGAAGTTCCGCGTGTACAACCAGGCGCTGGTCCACGCCGCCACGTGTCCCGAGGCGAAATGCGAGGCGCTCAATGGCCGCTGCCACAAGGTCAAGGCCAGCATCGATCACTTTGTGCGCTGCTACGGCCCACGCCGTAGAACCTCCCCCATTGAGAGGTAGAGCGCAGTTTCTCCTCATTAGAATGCTCTTGTACTGAGTTTTAACGCTTTTATTCAGCTGTGAAATGTGCTCCAAGATCTGGGGCTTACTCTGCTTCCACGCCAAGACGTGTCAAACGCCACTGGGTCAACGCTGCGCCGTCTCTCAGTGCGACTACTTAAGGGACAAGATTGCTCGCAAGCGAGAGAGCGACAGGCGTGAGTTGCAGGAGGCCAAGGCCAAGATACAAGTCAAGTTCGAGGAGTGGCCTGTCGAGAGACGTATAGCGCAGGTGGAGATCGACAGGCAGCAGGTGCTCCAGCTGATAGCGGACATTCGAGCGGGAAAGGCGCGTCAACCTCAGATGGTACAAGCTCAGCAGCAGCCCATGATGTCTATGGGCTGAGAGGCAAGGAGGACAATACTCTGTGGGACTTACGCGCTGCGTCGGGAGTTCTGGCCGTTTTGTTCATCTGACCTTGACGGTGCTGCATTTTTTGACCGAGTTGCAGCTGTGACAGGAGTGTCGACGTACGGGTTGGTCTGCAGGTCTTGCGAATGGAATGTTATTTGCTCTTTTTATATTTTTGCTGTTATTGTATTAGTTGTTGGTCAGGAAGTCGTGTTTTTCTCTCATTGAAAGTGGACGTCTTCAATACCGTCGCGCTGTATGAGAACATGCAAAATGAATTCGGGGAGTGTAGTGATGCAGTGGTGTGTGCAAAGATGAAATTGTGGCGGCGGTTGTGGGATGAAGAGGCGACACTCGACCAAAACGTCCGATGCCAATATCGGCCAAGTAACGAACGGAGGCCTTCCGTTTTCACACTTGCAGCTGCAATCGCCTGTGAAGCATAACGCTGGAGTCAAGTGACGGTATTTGCTGAACTACGCTCAGTCAAAATGACTGCGGTCTATCGCGTTGGAGAGCGAGTGGATGGCTTGTACGATGAAAACACCGACGAGATGTGGTATCCAGGGCGAATACGGTCCGTTCATCTAAGCGACGGCACATTTGAGGTGGCATACGACGACGGAGAAGTGGAGATGAATGTTCGACAAGAATTCCTTCGCCAGCATGTGGCAGGTACCATTTGCGTTGGAACGCGCGTGTTATGTCGATATGACGGCGGAGAAGAGTTTTATCCCGGTCAAGTTTCGGACGTACAGGATGACGGACGGTATACTATCGCGTACGACGATGGAGAAGTTGAAGAAGACGTACCGCTGGAGCACATTACAGAACCTACGGAAAACGACGAAGGAGAAGAAGAACCAGCGAAGGAGGAGGACGAACAAGCGTCAAATAATGATATGGATGGCCATCAGCAACAAGGGTATCAGGAGAAAATGGAAGATCGAGTCTCTGATAACAAGATTGAAGATAATAACAGGGAGATCCAGCAGGAAAACGAAGAAAATGTTCATCAAGACAGCGAGTTGGACAAGGCGCCAGCTAACAGTCCAGCGAAGAGGAGTTGTCCAGCCTTTCCAGCGGCATCCAGTTATGAAGAATCACGTCGGCCAAATGATCAAGGCGAAGATCATCCTAACGAAACACCTGCAGGAGTTTCAACTGAACGAGCGTACATCATTGAATCTCTCCAGTTGTTGGAGAAGCGTCTGGGTGATGCAGCTTCTACAAAATCCGTTCTGTCGACTTTGGTGAAGCAAATGCGCGCGTACCCTCAGGTCACGGCTGACTTAGTGCATGAACGCGGTGGCGAGCGCTTGCTCATTGATGCACTCAAGTTTCATCAATCCCATGCAGTTATTCAGTGCTACGGTTGCGTCCTGCTGCGGAGACTCTGCTTCTTGTGTGTGAAAAGCACCCACTACCTGCTACACAATGGGATTGTGGAGCTGGTGATCCAAGCTATGAACGCGTTTGCAGAGGATGCGATTCTCCAGGCATCTGCATGTGGAGCTCTGGCTGTATTTACGAGGGTGCATGCTGGTCTGAACATACTCATTGAGTTCCAAGTGGCACAACTGGTACTATCTACTCTCATTTATCACAAAACCTACAGTGTCCACACTCGACAAGTACATTATTACGCGTGTGAAGGTAAGATATCGAGTATGGAGAAGTTTTGTGTGGTGTGGTGAAGTTTTAACGGATGCTGTATTATTGTTTATTAGTTTTGCTGGAGCTCTGCGAGTTGGACGATCTCCAGACGTTGAATTTACTTTGTGGCGAGCAGGAAGAAGATTTCACAGGCGATATGTCTCCAATTTCCCTCCTCCTCTTTCTGTTGCGTCAAGGTCTGTCTCTCGATGACAAGAAAGCTTGCTGTGCTGTGGGCAGCTTACTTATGTGGTACGCTTATCACATTAGCTCTCTGCTCACATATGTCAGCACCTAATTTGTATTCTCTTTCCTATTCAGTTTGGCAGCTAGTGGCCGACGTGCTGCAGCGTTGATATTAAGTCTAAACGGGTTAGCAGAGCTTTCAACCGTAATGGCAAGGTATCCAACTGAGCCAAGTATTCAGAAATACTCAGCTGCTGCATCCAAGCAGATTGCTTTGTGCAGTGTCCGACAATCACCAACGAAGAGAATCAAGGATACAGCCACGGAGATCTTACGAGAAGCTGAATCGATTGAAAATACCCCCAGGGAGCCACTGCCAAAAAAGAGGACGTCTCGACGACCCACTAACACCGGAAAGCGAAAGAGCAATTCGTCTACACGTTATGGGGCTGCAGCGAATCCACCACGTGGTTCAGCCTATAACTCCAGTACTTCTTATCGAGGCACTCAAGGTTTCTCGAAGTCTCCGTACCGACAAATCCCCTCCGGGTTTGGTGACGATATGAACTCGTACAATTATCCTGTTTCAGCGCCTCAACAGCCAAGTAGCCTGGTCATTCTCGATGGAGGTATCGGCTTGGAGAGTGGGTTTGGCTCTGCCAACAAGTACCGACGACTTTCCAAGGAGGACCGACAATCCGAGCTTTTCGATGCTTATGGCATCCATGAGATCCCCAATGGAAGGCCTCATGGGACGAAGCGAGCGCAATTGAGAGCTCATTTAGCGTCAGCAGAGACGACTTGGGCGACGCCCCAGCATCGTATTTCCTCGTCCATGAAGCCATATTCCAGTAGATCGGAGCGTTTGGACCATGGTCACGGGTGGGATTTCGACACAGAAGAACACCCTTTTGAGGCTGAACCGAGGCAACCGCGAGGTGGGAAGCGAAAGAAGAAGAATCCGAGTGCTCGAACCGCGTTCCAAGTGAAACTTGAGAACGAGAACCAGCTTCGTGTTTCCAGGGAAGCTCGTCCTCCTTATCCATCACCTCAACGCTTAGGTGCCGCTACGAAGAGAGCCGCAAAAGCACGTCACAAGCGAATCGCTGCTACGGGCCATTCGTCTCTCACTGGGAAATCATCTAGTACTTCGTCGGAATCACTGAACGAATACGCCACGCAGTTGTTCCAAGATAACGCTTCTCGAGGGGGGACACAATTCCCTGCTAGATCCAGACTGACTCCACGAGAAAAAGAGGAGATCCGAGAGCGAGAGCGGCTGAGCTTTGCGGAAAAGCTTCACAAAATGATTGACAAGGCTAAGTCTACGCTAGCAAGTAGCAATACGATGGATCCGGTACCAATCCCACCGAAATCGAGTAAACCAGCTAGGAAAACGGCGCCAGACAGAACGCGTACGCTGGCTAACACTCCAAAGCAAGTCGAGAAAGAGGTCTTGTCGTCAGAAGTGGTGGAAACAAGACCTGCGAAGCCCACTTCCAGGGCGAATAAGCGCAATGAACCTTCCTCTGTTCCTGTGGTGCCACGCCCAAAGCCCACCATTGCGAGAAGTGTCGTGACTCCGAAGAGTACAGATGCCAGGACTCAAGGGAATAAAACAACTAAAGGTGTTCCGACAAAAACTACTGAAAAGGCTCGGGTTGAGAAACCTAAAGAGGCTGTCGTGATGTCGACGCCTGCTGAAGCTGCCAATACTTTAAAGGCTGACGAACCGCATCCTGCTGAGGCAATCGAAGAAGTTGCTGTAGAAGAAGAAACGAAACCTACAGTTCCTGTCGAACCAGAGGCTTCAAGCCCTGACGTTGCTGTCGAGATGGAAATTGAAGCCATTCCACTGAATGCTACAAGTGAGCTGCAGGCTGAACCAACTCCTCCCAAAACTCAGGCTGTTGTGTCTAGTGATGAAAGGAGAAATGAGGAACTACCTGACGTTGGTGCTGGTGTCGAAAACGCAGCAATGGTAAAGGAAACAGAGACTGCTGATACTCCTATTTCTCCACCACAAGCCATGGAAGAAGACACGACGCCAGAACTGACAACAGACGCCCCCAGTCTCTTGGAAGAGACTGTAGATGAACGACAAGCTCCATTGGAAGAACCTGCAGCATCAGAGCCTACCGTTGACTTGCCAAGTGAAAGTAGCGCGACTGTCGATGCCATGTACGGAGATGCCTTCAACGACTTTGATGATAACGGTGGAGAGGATGAAGATCTGACGGCGGAGACTGGAGCCGATCCGGATGACACTCACACACCAGCTACAGAAGCCTCCAGTCCGATAAATAATCCGATGCAGGAAAGCAAAAGTGGTGAAGCTCTGTATGATGACTATGATGAATTTGACGAGGACGAACCACCTCAAGATGAGGATGTCGAGGTGGAAGATACTCCCGTGGAAGATGTTGCTGCTGAGATCACTGCCCTGCTGAGTCAGACAGAGACTGAGCCGGATCCGGTAAAAAACGCACCCGAGGGTGAAGAAGAAGCAGAAGCCCCTGCCGTTGCCGATGCAGCTGAGGACACTGCTTCGGCTTTTACGGGTGAAGAGGGAGCGAACGTGGATGAAAACGGTGGTGGCATTGATGTTGAGCCATTGGAAAGCGAACTTGGGCCAGGACAAGAATCCCAACCCGAAGTGTCAAGCAACGGCCAGACAACAGAAGAAGCTCCAAGTGATATTGAACCTATTGTTGGCAGTGCCGAAGATCAGGAATCTGTTAACTTGGATGTTGATTCTGCACCTGTACCAAGTGATGAAAATGCAGAAGAGGGCGACCCCTATTCGATTCCAGTCGATGATCCCGATAAAATGCCAGTAGACGATGTCGCGGAAAGTGCTCCAGATGGAGGGACTGGCGAGAAACCCGATGGAGATGTTGAGCTAGACGAAGTCGAAGTTGCAGCGGAAAATGATGGAGCAAGTGCCCAATTGGAAAGTGAAGCCTCAGAACCTAAACTTCCGGGCGAAAATGAGGTTTCAGTCGGTTCTACGACTATAGAAGCAACTGCAAACCCAGTCCAGGACGAGGATGCCAGGACGGACTGCACTGCTCAGCAAGATGTGCCGCCGATGAGTGACGAGGCTGTAACCTCACTTGAGCAAGACGGAGAAGCCAAGAAACTGACTACGGATAGCTCTGTTGCTAGTGTCCACTCGGCTGCGTACGATGATGACAACTTTGACGATGAAGCCCACAACGAAGCAGGTCTAAGTGAAGCGGTTGACACCAGTGCAGTTGAACAAGTGGCTGAACCTCGTCAAGAAGATGAATCGCCCGATACGACGCCAAATCCTGAACCAATTCCCGCAGTTAGTACTGACCCAGAGGACGAGTCGAAGACGCTCGTTGCTAATAGTTCCGAGCTCAGTGTGCTGTCTGCTGGCTATGACGACGACGGTTTTGAGGATGGGGCACAAGAGGATCCGCAGGCTGATACTTCAGAGGACAGAGCACCTGTACAAGAACCAAGCGGCAATGAACATACTGATAGTGCCGCGGTAGATACACCACTCGAGCGTGCTAGTGAAGATAAACCCATTTCCCCGCTTGAGGATGAAGTACCAAGCGCAACAACAGAGATTCCTAAAGATGAAGACATTGAGAACACCGCAGCTGATGAAACACCGAAGGAGACAGTGCCTGAGATGGTGGATGTGTCTTCCGAGTTGAAACAACCAGATCCCACCACTACTTCAGAGTCGGAAGTCATTGTTGCGCCTTCTATAGTAGCGGAGAATGAGTCTCCTGATTCACTTGCCCAAGACGAGACTACAGGAAATATTCAAGAACCAGCGAATGTGGAGGCTGAAAAGGATGAAGAGGCTGGACAAGTGGATGAGATTGCTGGAGGTGCTAGTGAGGGTGACACTGTAGCCACTACAGAACCTGATGAGACTGAAAACATTGTCACTGATCCTTCAGCTGTACCTGATACTCTGGAAGATGAAACTTCGGAGACCAACGCTACACCCGCAGAAGATGAAACTTCTGAAATCGCGATACCAACAGAGACTGTAATGGCACAAACTGAAGCTGAAGCTGGTGAAGAGCCTGCTACTTATGATGATGACAACTTCGCGGACGAAGAGGAGGTAGCACCGAGTGTGGCGCATGAGGAGCCTGATCTGGTTGCTAAAGAAGCCGCTGGTGAAGGCTTAAAGGGCGAAGAGCCAATGATTCAGTTATCTGGACAACCCAGTGATGAAATTAGCGAATCTGTCGCAGCTGTCATCAACAATGAGGAAAACACAGGCCAGGAAGGAAACGCTGGCATGGAAGAATTGAGTCACCCGAAACAACCAGAGGACACCGCCGTCGATTCGAGTGGTGAACAGGATAAGCCTGATGATTCTGTGCAGGGTCTGACTCCTGAGGGTGCAATTCCGTCTGAAAATGTGGAAGAAGCACCTGCTGAGAGCGAGGATGTAACTATTGACTCCGTGCCGGCAGTAAAGCCCTCCGAAGTGGAGTTGACCGCTACTCCAACTGAACAACCTCATGATCAGAACGCCTCTGTGTCCCCTGATGAAAATCCTGAGACAGAAAACAGTGCGGATACCCCTCAAGTTGAAAGCATGCCAGACCCTGAAGTTGAGTCAGACGCCCACGCTTATTCCAACGGCTCTGTTACAGCTTCGCCTGAAAGTGCAGCTACTACGGGGGAAATAAGGGAAGAAACCTCTGCTGAGTCTGAGCCCCGCCCAGATGATATTGGTTTTGTTGCTGACATCCCAGCAGAGCCGTTGGTTGCTGATACACAGGAGGCCGAGTACGATGCTGAATTTGACGACGCTGGGAATGATGTAGCTTTGGACGCCACACCACCTAAGAATGAACCAATACAGGACGAAAGCGGTACCAATGAGGAAGCCACGGTCGAGTACGAAGATGCTGAATTTGACGACGTTGAGAGTGATGCAACTTTAGCGAAGGATGACAAGGGGCCTATTCAGAACGAAGGTGATGCCAAGGAGGTAGCCGCACCTGAGGACAATGTCAATGTTACCACGAAGGATGAAGCTACAGGCCAGCCTACGGATGACTTAGCAACAGAAACAGATACCAATGCATCCGGCGCAGCAGACGTCGATGACTCAACTTCAGCTAACGTGAATTTAGAGGCCAGTAACCAAGCAGACACGGAGGAAGAAACCAAAAAAGAAGCAGACGTGGATGCCTCACAATATGAGGAAGACTTTCCTGATGCACCGCCCGAGATTCAGGATACCGAGCCGATCTCTACCAAAGTCGAAGCTCCTGACAGCGACAATACTGCAACTGAACCTGAGACTATTGCCATGGAATCGAATCCTGACAATGAACCATCTTCTCCGAATGAAAATGCTAGTGAGTTAGCACAGCAGGGTGATGATGTCGTCGCAATTCCTGACCCACCGATGGATAAGCTTTACGACGATGGCTTTGACGATGATAATACTGCTCTAGCTATTGACCCAAGTGATTCTTCTAATCCGATTGAAATCAGTTCTCCAGCGGATAGAGCCCCTGTTGTCAATGGGGATAGCGACGGACTTGATAGCAATGCGGATGCAATGCAAGATGAGGCTGACGTGAAGGTTGAAGAGTCCGATGCTGCAGACACAATTGAGGCACAACCAACCGAGGCACTCGTGCTAAATGAGCCTATCGAGTCGGAAAGTGTTAAGCCCGAGACGGTGGAACCTGTACCGATGGAACCAGATACTATAAATGCTGCACCGGTCGAAGTTGAGGTTAATGACTCAGCACCAATGGAACCAGAAACTGCAGGAACTGTACCAGTGGAGCCTCCACTGGAAGTAGACAATGCACAAATGGAACCTGAGGCTTCCACCTCCACAGTTGTAACGAACGAGCCTGGTGTTGTTGAGTTAGAGCCAGATGCTCATCGTGATGAAGTCGTAAAACCCGAAGTTGAAAGTGGAAAAGCTGATGTTGTCGAGTCCGAAGGTGTCGAGTTGGGCAATACTGAGTCCCAGCCACCTGGTCCAATTGAAGAAACACTACTAAGTGCAGATTCCGACGGTGCAGATCCGGAGCTTGTTGAGCCTTCACCTGTAGAATCCAATTCTAATGCTCCTGCTCCAAAGAGTCAGGAGGAGGGCAAACTCGCAGATCCCTCTATGGATACCCCCGCCACCCTGGAAGCTGGCGAAGAATGTTTTGTGTCAGAGCTTTCGGAAATACCAATTCCAATTGAAAACAGTGACACTTTACCTGTTGTCGAGGTACCCGTCGATGCTGAGCAAGTCACTCCAAAAGAGGGTAATGATGGGACTGCTACCGGTGATGCTAAGGAAGAAGCACCACAGGAAGAGAAGCCGTCAATTGAAGAGATTGTTGGAGACCCGCTTCAAAGTGACAAACCCGCTGAGGACACCACGGACTCTTCAGTCGAAGCACCGCCAGCTGAAGCTCCCGTTGAAGTAGCTGCAGATGAACAGCTAGAGCCTGTTCAGTCAGATGCAGAACACACACTTGAAGCTGGTCTTTTAAGCTCTGAAGATGCATATCTAGCCGATGATAACCCCGATGACGCTCTCAATCTCGTTGATCCAGTTTCTCAAGAGAATCAAGAAGTAGCAGTTGGTTCTTCGAGCATGGGTGACGCCAATAAAGTGAATGGAGACTCTATCGGGGTAGCTGAGGCGCCGGAACCGACAGCAGCGATCGTAGAGCCTTCTAACGCTGCACAACGTGCTATCGAGGACCAGGGTTCAGATGAACCTGACTACGCAGACGATGACGAAACTTACGAAGCACAGTCACCTGTCCAGGACAAGATTTCACCTCAAAAAGATCGAGAAGTAGGAGCTGAGTCTCCGAACGATACTGCTCAAGTTAGCGAGAATATTGCCGAGACCTCATCTGAGGCAATAGAGACACCACCACCAACAGAAGTGATGGAGCCTAGTCACAAAGAGCAACCTACCGTCGAGGACGAGGCTTCTGACGAACACTACGCGGAAGATGATGTGATTGAAGATGAGTCTCCAGTCGTTGTCAAGGATGAAAGCAACGGAAACATTGGATCGTTGCCGCCGGTATCTGCAGTACAGGGGAGCGTCAATGTTCCCGAGTTGGTAATTGAGAACGAGTCTCCAGAGCCAGATCAAACTGTTGCTGGTAGTGAAGCGCCAAAGACTGAAGATCAGTACGATGACGACGACGGGTACAACGAATTTGATGATCAGGAGCCTCCGACTGTCGAAGTCCCCGCGCCTTCCACTGCCACTACGAAAGCTCCAGCCACCGAAGATGAATACGATGAGTACGAAAATGACGAGTATGGAGAGGAAGAGAAGCCGTCTAAAACTCAACCCGAGGCGGCTAAATCAACGCGTAGCAGCCCTCCAGTTTCTGCACGTGAGGAGGAAATCAACGAGGTGGCGGACGATCCAGAAGAAGCAGAAGAAAATGCGTACGCAGACGACCAAGATGAGTACGAAGAGGATGAAGTTCCTGCTCCCGTCCCACAGAGCTCTTCTCCTCCTAAGCCGGACAATGCTGTCCCGAAACAAGCCGAAGCTGAAGCTTCTGCCGATGAGTACGAAGACGATAATGAAGAAGAAGACTATGCCGACGACGAAATCGAAGACAGTTCTCCTCCCAAACCTGCTGCAGCAGTACATACAGCGAAGTCAGACGATGAAATGGAGGAAGAACTCGAGTCTGAAGAGGACTATGCCTCGGATTAGCTCTCTAGTTTTATTTATTTATCGACGTTGGAGAAGTCTCTCTTCCCTCCTGTTTTCTCCACTAGAAGAGTCTTTTCAATGACGATCTCATGACTCAGAGCTTTGCACATATCGTACACACTAAGAGCAGCAATAGAAGCCCCCATCAACGCCTCCATCTCCACCCCTGTCTTATGTGTCACCCGTACTTGACACTCGACTTGAATCGCATCCGGTTCCACAACTTCCAGGCGGACCTGACAGTCCTCCAAAGGCAGTGGATGGCAAAAAGGGATGAGCGAACTCGTCTGTTTCGCGCCCAAGACGCCAGCAATAATAGCCGTGGAAGTGATGGGGCCCTTAGGGCCTATCAACTGATCGTTTCCAGCTCTTCGCAGCTCCGTCAGCACAGCAGAAGGCAGTCGAATCGTCGCTCGAGCCGTCGCTGACCGTCGCGTCACCTGCTTGGAGCCCACATCCACCATATGCGGAGAAGTCCCGTCGGCACTGATATGTGTGAACTTGCACGCGTCATTAGAGAAGCAGCGAGGCAAGATGCGAGGAAGACGTCGACGCATCACCAGCATCTTTCTCTTCTTATCAGTCGAGAGTATCTCCGTAATTACCGAGATGTCAATTGTAATATTCCGTTCGTAAAATATTGTCTTTTGTAATACGGATCAATACACTTGTCCTTAGTAAAACGTCTTATTACGATATTAACCAATGAATAATCAAAGAATTACACTTTGCGACCTCGTATTATTCCAGGCACAGACAAGAAGCCAGCCAGCACGGACCAAGCGCGTTCCAAGCCTCCACTCCTGCTCCCTCCACCCATGGCGATGGCCCAGCTCGCTTCTACTACGCCCAATGGCTCCAGCTCCGGCGCTTCGTCTAGTTCCAGCGCCAAGACGGACATCCAGACGCTGCTAGGCCAGTTCGACTCGCAGATCAACACCATGATGGACTATCCCGCCAAGGACACGATCAACGCGCTGACGATGCTGGCGGAGCGCACACAGTTTGCACCGGAGATTGTTAGCTTCCTGGAGACCAAGATCCACCGGGTAATTGCTGAAGAAGCTCTTCCACACGTGTCCACGTCCTGTCTCTCTTTGATATATTTCAAACGTTTTCATTTCCCTTTGGTTGTTTACTACTTTGAAACACTGAGAGTAGCAACTAGTGGCTACAAACTTTGTAGACTGTAGCCATGTAGGAGACAGAGAGAGATGGAGATAGGACTCTGTGCTTTATTGTCGAGAGCTGCTGAGCTGATGCTGCTTGTTGTGTTGATGTTGCAGGTTGCGCCTAACTGTAAGTTGCCGATCTTCTACCTGACGGACTCGATTCTCAAGAACGTAAGAGGGCCGTATCTTTCACTGTTCGCTGCCAAGATTGTACCGCTCTACTGCAATTGTGTACGCCAGGTAAGGCCTTACTGCTTGACAGAATAGAATGTAAGGAATAAAAGACGACTTAATGCTGATACTCGATTTTGTACGGTGCAGGTGTCTGGCAAGGACCTCAAGCGCTTCATCCATGTGCTGAACACGTGGGAGGCTACCCGGTTGTTTAACAGGGACGCTATCGCTCAGATGCGTAGTGCTGCGAACCGCGCCATGCAGCAGGCAGATCCATCCGTTCAGTCAACACCGGCGAGTTTCAGCCAGGAGAAAGCGTCCCAACCATCTCGCCCCTCGAGTGCCACCTCCAGTGCGAAGCTTGCGCAACAACAGCAAGACATGGAGCTGCGTTCACTGCTTACTAAACTGCAGAACGACATGGGGATCCACCCGACGGAGCACATGAGTCTTGAGGAAGTGAGAACGAATAACCCAGATTATTACAACCAGCTGCTCGAGTTTCATGCTGCCTCGAAGGTTGAGAAGGCACCAGGCTCTGCTAGTGCTCCCATTCAGGAAGCTAGACAACCTCCTCCGCAGAAACAACAGAAGCAGGTACCACTAGCTCGAGACCCTCGTCGTCCTTCACCTCCGAACGATCCACGTGCTGGTAGGGCACGTGTACAAGCACCACCACAACAAGCTGCCCCTCCTACAAAGGCTCCTCGTTCGGAACCTCCTCGAGCAAGTCCGGTAGTTAACAAGAGTAGTGCCGACGAAGGTTCTGCTGCTAAATCGTCTAATGTTGCACATTTGATGCAGCTATTGAAGCGTAAGCAGCGCACACCCTCCCCACCACAGCAGCCTGTTCAAGAAATCACTAATGATCCTCCTCGTGCTCCGGATGCTGCCGCTGTCATGTCGATTTTGCAGAAACTCAAAGGCATGAACGGAGCTGCTTCATCTGGGCCGTCAACGTCTCAGCCTCCACCTCAGCAAGTCCAACAATCCCAGTTGGGAGATCAACAGGCTCCTCCTCGTAGTGATAATGCTTCACGCATGTGGTTCAGCGACAAGATGGTGGCTCACAAAGACCGTGTCGAGTCGAACGTGCAGAAGCTCTACGCTGCTCTACCGCTCGTGTGCCGTGAAAGCGGCCTGCGTTTCCGAGAACAGTCTAAGTTGGATGCTCACTTGGACTTCCTGTTTCAGTACAACCGCGCCCGGAAAGAGCGAGGCAAGGGTGGCGTATCGCGATCATGGTACCCGGATGAAGATCAGTGGGTGGCCGACTTCTCCGGAGACTCAGCACCTCGAGAGAGCACGAGCAGCAGCTTCTTCGACAGGACACAGAAGGAAAACGAGAAGAATGCGGGCGAACAGGCATCCTGGGAGAACGCCCGTGTGCCGGTGGATGAGACGATCACTCACTGTCGGATCTGTGGTGAGAACTTCTCCAAGAGCTGGGATGAAGAAGAGGAAGACTGGATGTACACTAACGCAGTCGCCGGCACGATTCACAATACCGGCCCCAATGGTAACGAGCAGCAGGATACTATTTTCCACAAATACTGCTATGACACAGTGATGGCGAACTCCAAGCACGTCACACCCGCCCATTTGATCCCTTCCGAGCGAGATGTGGCACTGAAGGGAGCTGGAGACTCTGATGATAGTATGAACGGTAGTGGCGGTGTGAAGCGGACGCTGGAAGAGGTGGGTACCTTTCGAAGATTTGGTTGTGGACTGGTTAGTTAACGTGTGTTTGCTTCTTTTTTCTTTGAATTGTAGGATGACAGCGATAGTGATGGTGATGACGATGTGAAACGCGTGAAGACTGATTGAATTTTGAAGCTTTGAAGCGTGGAATGAGAAGCGGATGTAATGATTAATGAGTGGGGTGCTGCTATTTTGTTGATGTGGTGCTCCGGCAGCGATCAATTGCTTCTTGTGTCTTTTGCTCGTTTTTAATCCAGATTAGTGCGCATCTTCACGCTACGATTTCTCAATAAATACACGACGCTTTTGTATTGACATTTTGTTACGTTTACTACAGATAAATTGTTGGTTTTGTTCAGCAAAGTGACCCGAGCAGCGCGACGACAGCAGATATGGTGACTCGGTCGGCCGGATTGAAGCTGCACATACGCGAAACGAGATCCCACTGCTCGTTATTGAAAACGTCCGGACGAGGGGGCAATTTGCCTCGTGTCACCTCCGACACCACCAGATCTTCGTCCATTGTTTCACGCCACGGGAATGTGCCGGTCACCGCCTCGATGATGCACATACCGAAGGAATAAATATCCGAAGCAAAGGACGGGCCTCGGTCGTAGCCTCCCAGTCGTTCCGGTGCTTTCCACCTGATCGCACCACCAGTTCCTGTGCCTCCAGTCCACTTGAGCTTTTTAGCGACAGTGCTCAACCCGAAGTCAGTCAACTTGACTTGGTAATCGCCACCCACAAGGATATTGTTTCCCTTCAGATCACCATGGATGATGCCACGCTCGTGTAAATGCTCAAGGCCTCGAGCAGCTTCACACAGACACCTCCACACATCGGAGCGGGACTTGTGATCGATCTCCCACTTTTTAAGGTACTCGTTTAGTGTTCCTTCACTGGCGAACTCACATACGAAGAAAGGTCTTCGATCGGTTCGGTTGGTCGGTTCGTCAAGGCTGCGAGTCGTGACAGTCTTACCAACATGGCACGCGCCATAAAGCTTGACGATATTTGGGTGGTTCAACGTGAACCAAATGTTGGCTTCGCGCAAGAAGAGCTTCTGGTCGCTTCGGAACAAACACTTGACAGCGACAGTGGCGTTGAGCCATTTTCCGTGATGAACAGCTCCAAACGACCCAGCACTGATCTGACTATCGATCTCGACTTCGTAGCGTGGAATGAACCACTTCGGCACTGCAATTTGTCCCTGGTCAGACAGCCCTACGATGCTCGTAGCAGTGCGTTCGATTGCCCGTAACTGGTTGCGGTCGTAGCTGCTGCGGTGCTTAGTCGCCTCGAAGACCAGAAGAGTGGCAGCTTCGAGTCGCTCCTCCTCGTCATCCAGACCATCCACGAGATTATCAAGAGCCAACTGGAAAGACTCCTGCTGGTTTAGTCGGAGGAAATTGCAGTGCTGATTCCAGTCGTGGATACAAGTCGTCGCAGTCTTCGTAAAACCACAACGAGCTACCAAAGCGTCGATCTCCCCGTGGAATGAAATATTACTGTGCTCGACACTGCGAGAGGATGCAACACAGAAGGAAGAGACGCTACTGTCTGCGCGGTGGATTAAAGACGCCTTGAATCGCACAAGAATCTCCATGAACGAACGAATCAATTCTTTCGAGCAAATAGAGCCCAATAGCTGCTGGTGCACATTCGTGAGGCGCTCAAAGACGTAGCCATCCATCAACTTTGAGTCGCTTTCGTCTCCATTGAGACTGTCAGTGATCTCTTGAAGCAACTTTTCCACAGAAGAATTGAACTTTGGATCGATGTAGTTTGGTGAGAATTTGACGATTCCGGATCCAACTTGCGGAGGCTGGTGAACTTTCCGATTCCAGAAATGCCTCACTTTGGTTTTGTTCTGGTGCTGGAGTTGCTTCATCACATAAGGCACGTCACCACCGGCACACACTTGTTTGATGAGACCCCATTCTTCTTGCTTCAGGAATGCTGGACACGAAGGCATCACAGGGATCGCCATCCGTTGACTCTTCGAATTCGTCATGGGAGAGCTCACTGAAGATAGCAGGTCCCCACCGTGAAGCTTGACTTTGTGTTCTGTCTCCGTGGAGAACAGGCGGTTCAGCTTCAGGTTGGTCGGCATGACGTGTCGTTCATGCAGGAACTGAAGGACGTGTGCAGTTCCGAGCAGCACGTCTCGACTTGATACCGTCTTCTTGACGCTTTGAGCACTCTCGCGCACTAGAGTGAGGGAGTTTCCGACGTGACACGCTCCGAACAACTTCATCATGTGCGGGTGATGCAGATCCCACCAAGCGGAGGCCTGACGGATGCAAAACTCCTCGCCCTGATTCAAAATATGCTCCACATCGACTGGGGTGCCATGCCAACGACTGTGTCGGGTTTCATACGCTGGAACAAACCATTCCGGCACAGTCACGATCGTCAGACCCGAAAGTTCCGAGCACGCTTCGTAGACGTTGGAGATCACCTCGTACTCCAGGTCTGTGTACGTGTCGTCGCCATGTTTCTGAAGGTCGTAGACCAGCAACGTCAAGACCTCCAGTTGCTGCTGCTCATCGCCAAGTATTTGCATTAAAAGTTTCTTGTCTGCTATCAATTTCTGGAATTTGGCCACTCGTTCCTGACGCTCCTGCTCGAAAACCGTTTGCCACTTGACCATCCCACGAGGCTCGGAAGTTCCGTACACTGTCAAAGTGACGTCCAAAAGTCGGTTCAACCTCGAAATCTGCTGCACAATGTACCCAGTCTGCGCCAACTGAACAAGCATATTGTCTTCATCTTCGTACGCTATGATGTCTTGCACGCGGTCGTTCACAGTGTTGATAATGCCCTGTAAGGCATGACGCGACCCGGAATTCATTCGTGGTCCGCCCAAGGCTTCGGGGATCCATCCGTTCGTCACATTTCTAGCGCGAAAGTCGTCGAGCGCCATGCACCGAGCCACGAGGTGGTCCCCAATGCGGTCGGGAGTCAAAAGTCCCAAAGAACCAGATCGACGCCGTCGGAGTCGACGATGTTTCTGACTGGCTGTCCACGGGTCCCAACGTCGAGGAGGAGACTGGGCAAGGGGCATTTTTGCAGCAGATTCGTGCTACTTAGCTTGCATGAACAGCAATGAGCAACGTCAAACGCCTGTCATCGTTGTCGGCATGCCGGCGGGTCGATGGATAGTCTTCAACAGAATGCACGGAAACGCTCAGGACACTATGCGTTTTTTTACAACTAGTAATGGATTGCATGCAAAATGCAATGCATTATGCATTGGGGCCAGTTGCCGAGAGTTCTTTCTGCAGCTGTATGCTACACAGTGTGGTGGATACACACCAACGCACGCAAGCAAAAGATATGAAGCAGTCCACCGTGTCGGAGGTGTTTGGCAGTGTAAAATTCTCTCTGTGCTGCAATTGAAATTGGAGGTCATAATTAACATAGCGCAAGAACTATTTTTATGGATTTGACGCGATGTTTATCTGTTTGGCGTCGCGAGATACATGCTTGCTTGCTATCCAAGTACCTGTGCTGTCTTGGTGTTTTACTTTTGGGCAATTTATTCGTTGCTACAAAGATGGCGGCAGTGCGTGTCTACGGGTTCCGAGGTCGTACAACATTATGTCAGGTTACACTTATCTAGAAATATTACGTTTTGAAAAAATTATATTACACAGGTTGGAACAAAAAATATAAATACCGTAACACCTTAACATACATTCAAAATTTCACAGGCTATTAAGGTTAAATGCGTCTTGAAGATGGGGTTTGTACGGTACTGTAATACCATCCGACCAGAGCGCTTGAAAACTTCAACTGCTGTGCAGCAAATTGCTAAGCTGGCAAAGGCCGAATCAATCCTTGTGAATCACCGCACACTACAGTAGACTGCTGAGCCAAATATACCAGCATGCGCTCTTTTTCATCGTCAATTGCTTCACGTGTAGTTTGTTTTCAGAATCATATTTTACACAGTTGCTTCAATATTAATTGAAACGACAAAAAATATCCCATCTTTTTAACTCCTTCAAGAAGCACTATACATGTACGTTCCTCTACCAACACTCGAAATTTGAGTGTATTTAATGAGCTGCACTGTGATCAGTCATTACTTCAAGTGACACCGTCCCCACCTCCTGAACAACACATTTGGATTCCGCAGCTGTAGAATTACGGTATTTCTGTTGAGAACGAGCTTGAGATACATGTAGATCTACAATCGAGAAATCCACTAACTACAGTAGTTAATCAGCTAATCTCTTCTTCTTAATTAGTTCGACTATCAATACAATACTACCAACGTTTCGTATGTATTTTCGCCGTCTAGGAATACATTTTTGAAGGTCAGCCGGACTTCATTTCACGTTGCATTTTTTTAATGCCAGGGAGAGCTTTGGTCGAGCCAGAAGATGCGGTATTTCACGGTTCTAGTTCACTTATAGCTAGGATTTCCTTACCCGCATTGTACGCTACAGGAATACCCGTTGGTGCCAACGCCAAAGGAGCTGGAACTCTCTCGACAGCTCGTGGATCTCCAACAAGAGAAAGACTTGCGAGAAAGTCGGTCATTAGCACAGATCCGCGATCTCGAGTCACAAGTTCACAAGTACGTACTGCAACTGCCTCGAAGTCACCAGCTTATCTCGCTCACCTCTGGATAGATTACAGGTTCGCGTCCACGACCTCTCTAAAATGCTACAAAGCACCAAACGCGACCAAATTTTGGCCCAGCAAGTGGCCGTAGAAGAGGAGCGCAAACGCTGGGTAGTGAGACTCCAGTCACTTCAAGCTGAACTTGACCAAGAACGAAATGACAAAGAAGCCCAAAAGAACTGGCAGTGCCGATTCATTGTGGCACCCGAAGTCCCTCAAGATGCTTTCTCTTCCTCGAATCCTGCACCCGCATCTTCCATTGGCCCGAAAGAAGACGTTTTCTCTCGTTTTGCTCAAAGCCTCGCGCTTCTTCCAGCGTCAGTTGCACCGCAGGTGGTTGATGCTGGCGCACTTCCTTTTCTTGGCCATTTACTACAACAAAAACTGGGAGATATCGTCACGGGTTCAGTTCTCATAGCACTTGTACATCTCGCGATATCCCGGGCAAAATCGCGATCTCGTTCCTTCTCAAATGGTGCTCTGGATATTCGAGAGCAGATCATCAAGGCTGGAGTTGCCACACCGCTCGCTGATATTCTTGAAAACTCCCAGAATGCTCGGGTTCTCGTTGAAGCGTCCCGGTTGTGTGCTGCGTTAGCTAGCTACATCCCTAACAAACGTGTGTTAGCATCAAAAAATATCGTGCGCTTCCTGATTCAGCATTTAATGCCTCAAATTCCTCCGCGGAACCGTGAGAAACGAGATGATGATGCCGACGAGGATCTCTCAATACAACTTGAGAAGCTTCCATTCCCCTGGGATTCCGCTGTCCAACAGAACATGCTGAGTGCGCTCGTGAATTTATCGCATGGTACGAATTTCTATTGACATTGAGAACTGTTGAAGCTCATTTGATGCTTGTGTTCCAGATTCTGAAATTCTTCGTTCTCAAATTGCAGCGAGTCCGTTTTTCTTGCCGATCTTAGTGCGATACGTTCGAGAAAGCTTGAGCGCAAGTGTACGAACTGAAGCGGCTAAGCTTCTCGGTAACACGGCGTACAATCACATAGTGAACCAAAGTGCGCTGATGGCGGCCGAAGCTCCCGCAGCTCTGACTGCGTGTCTTACGGCAACTATTTTGCAACGGAGCCCACAACTTGCTCGGGCAGGAGCTATCGGACTAGCAAATCTTGCTTATACTTCTGTTAACCAGCTCACCATCGGCTACAGCAACGCATCCACACTGCTCCTGCAACTACTGGTGGACGCTGTGGGTCAACCTGCAGTTGTAGAGGCTGCATCAACTGCACTCGCTTGTCTATGTCACTTAAACCCGCCAAACAAAGCTCGACTAGCTGCGCAGAATGGTCTCCAAGTTCTGTTGTATGCACTTAGTACCATGGCGAACCCAGAGGATGACGACGACGAAGCTGGCATTGGTGCAGCGTGCATTGCACTTTGTGAATCTTTTGCTGTTGTCGCGAATTCCAGACCCAATCGAGAACAGGTGATGAATCTTGACGGCCACTTCCTCCTTTGTCAAATCTGTCACCAGTGCTCAGTCACAAAAACTCCGAAGTTACTGGAATCTTCAGCACGTGCAATTTGCGCGTTAGTTCCACCTCCACGAGAACGAAATGCACTAATCGCAGACAATCGAGAAAGCAAAATGGAAACGAAATCCATCGCGCTTAAGGCTCTCGAACGTGCGCATCACTTGCTAAGCCATCGCCCCCAAAGGGAAGACGAAGACGAAATCATGAAGGGACGACAACGATGGCTCACGCAAACTATCAATGAGCTGACCAGTTATCAGTCTTCAATATCTCAATACCCAGCAACATCGTTGAAGTCTGACAGCGACGGAGAACAAAGTCTCGCCGAATTTCGTGAGCGCAGCAACTTTTTGCTTGAATCACTTACTGTGATTCCGCCAGATGATCTCTGCCCACATTTTTACGAGTAGACATCGTGACGCACCAAAACGAAGCTGGACTCTATGAAATGAGGCACTGAACTCTCATGAAATTGGATAGGTTTACCTAGAGAACGTCATATAGTCCGAATGAAAAAAAATGGGCATATGCTTGACTTGAATTGCTGGCATTAGCTTAAAACATAGGCCCTAAGGAGAGCAAGGAGAGTCATACATTCCTGACGTATGCGGGAAAGGTACACTGGTACAAGGGAATGGGTACAAGGTACCATCGGGTACAATGTGCCCAATCCTGCCCAGTGGCTCTGCTTCTTGATACCTATGACTAGCCAGGACTAGCTAGGTATACTTTAGCTACGCGAACACGTAAATACTGTACATTGCATTAGCTCAAAGCAGTGAAAATGTACACTGAAGGCGAATGGGGTTAGGGTAGGCTAGTCATTTGTCTTTTTTGCAGGGAGAAATGGGGCCAAACTAAAGAGGGCCGTTTCTAGGGAGGGACATTAGTAAAAAAAAAAAGGGATGTATTCAATTTAAAAAGTACAAGCACTTTCCCTATAGTAAAACGAAGACAATTTAAACGTGTCCGTTGCATTTGTGCGTGTCCGTTGCAGGGCGAGCCCTTTTAGGTCGACTGTTCTCCTTTACTTTAATCAAGTTATAAACGACCGTGTCCGTTGCATCCCACCGTGTCCGTTGCAGAGGATAGATATGGATGGATGTTATACCACAATGTTCTTGCCCGGGTAGACGAGATAACATGCGAATACAAATATTTGGTGGGAGATGTAAATGAAGACGAGTACAGTAGTTATTTAACTGTATCGCACAAACGAGCGTGTAGCCTACTTCCTGTCCACGTCTGGAGTGTCCAGTAAGCTCACTTCCGCATACTCCAACTAGTGAGAAAGTTCTCAGCCCAACTCATCAAGAATCTACCTGGACATTCAAAATGGATCTAGCATCTCTGCTCAACGCTATGTCCCCGACTGCCAGCAGTCCAAGGTTTTCATCGCCATGTGAGTATACGTGCCCTTCGGTTTCCGCCCTATCCGAAGCGCTTAGTGACCTGCCGCCTTTGGTGGAAGACCAAGCGAACGCAGGAGACGAACCGGGGTTGGGTAATCCGATGGAATCTCAAGTTGCTATGGATAGCGAGCCGAGAAATACTCGTGTGGAGACAAGCTCTGGAAATAACCCCTCCGCCTGAGGATACGTACTCGTCAGAGGATGCTGCCATTGCAGCTCTCCATGCCTGGACCAAGAATCATGGTTTTAATGTGACCAAGAGGCGCGCCTTTACTTCAGAGACGGCAGGGGATGCGGTTTGGAAACGTGGTTTCGATTGTGATCGAGGTGGCAAGTCAAAGTGTACGCAGCATCTTAAAGATGAAGACCGGAAGCGCCCCATGCGAGGTTCCATGCGTATTGGATGCCCGATGAAGATAATACTTCAAGCCGTGGACAAGTCTGACCCTCGTGGGGAATGGAAAATTGTACACACGAGAAACGGAAGTCGTCTTCACAACCATCCACCATCAGAAGACGCCAGGGTCCATCCAGGTCATCGTCAACGGGCTGCAGCTTCAACTAGTGCGCTACCGACAGCTTCGCTACAAGACATCATCGCTTCTCAAACTGCTGTAGGAATTACAGCAGCAAGGGTGCATGCCAGCTTGATTGACGCCGATCCTGATTCTTTTGTTATTCCGCAAGATATCGCAAACATGAGAAGCAATTCTCGTCGACACGAACTCGCCACCAAGACCGTTATGGAAGCTCTGTTTAATCGGCTGGAGTCGGATGGATTTTACTATCATTACGAGGTGGATTTGGAAACACAAAGGGTCCTTTATTTGTTCTGGGCTCATCCGGGTACGCTGGAACAGCTCCGACTTCACTGTGATGTCGTTGGAATGGATTGTACATACAAGACCAACCAATACAAGCTTCCTTTGTTGAACATCATCACTATGACTGGATTTAACACGGTGCTACCTGTTGCACAATGCTGGCTACCGCGAGAAAGAGAAGAAGACTATACCTGGGCTATGAACACGCTGTCTTCTTTCCTGTCGGAGAAAGGTGTCGGTTGTCCAAGTGTGTTTATAACAGACAGATAATTAGCAGCAATGAACGCTGTTAGTACTGTGTTCCCTGGCGTACCTGCAATGATATGTAGGTGGCATATGAACAAGAACGTTATCAGCAAAACCCGCCAAGTCTTGGGGCAAGTTGCTGTTCAAAACCCAGCTCCCGGGCAACCTAAGTACGAGAACACTTGGCAAACGGATGCATTCATGTCATTATTTTACCGGGCTGTTGGATCATCGACAGAGGCAGCGTTCGAGATAAACCGAGGCGAGTTGCGCGCTCTGAGCGTTCCTCTTTCACGTTACTTGGATCAACACTGGTGGAAGTACAAAAAACACATTGTACGAGCGTGGACGGATCAGTACAAACACTTTGGTATCAGAGACACTTCATTTGTCGAAGGAACGCACGCTAAGTGCAAAAGGTGGTTGCGTGGATGTCAAGGCGACTTATTTACAGTGTACAAGAATTTGCTACCTTGGTGGAACTCTGCAGCATCTTCGACTCGACTACTGGCTCAACGGAACTCCGTACGAGTTCCATACCTTCTCCAAGGCAATCGATTTGCAGCGGTTGTTCGCGTAATTTCAGTGTGGGCTCTTACTCAAACGCATGCGCTGTGGGAGGATGCACGCGTAATCGTCTTTAATAGACTGGATCGTGGCGAATGTTCTGGCGTATTCCGAGCTGTGCATGGACGCCCTTGCATTCATGAACTCATGGAGATCACCGCCTCTAATGGAGAACGAATTCTACAACCTAGAGATTTCGATTTGCACTGGTGGATTAATCGTGAGCAAGCCTCTACCATTCAACCTCGAATTCAAGGACCAGCCTTCAACGAAGGAGAATCAATGAGGAGGCGGCAACGCCGTCGGTCTAGGAGAATCAGCACTCTTCCTTACAACACACGAAGAGATCCAGTATTTTTCGAGAGGGTTGACCTTAACAACCCAGCCACACCCCCAGCATCAAGTCCTGATCGGTATCAAAATGCAGTGACAAGAGTATCTGTTGTCAATCCTGTATCAACTCTACCTGTGGCTGATGAACAGGATCCCTCGGTTTTCCATACGAGTGTTGTGCCACCGCGATTCTGGGGATATGCAAGATGGAGTTAAATAGTAAGTGTTTGTTAGTTTAACTTTGATAATTGTCATCGTTATAATTCAACAAAGCGCCCATTCTTCATTGAAAATTATCGTGTAGTGCGTTTTTAATCTGCCTTACGCTTCTTGGTGCATCCCCGAAAAGTGTGCGATCTCAACGATCCACTCTTAGCGAACGTCTTCAGACAAAGGGGGCACGTCCATTCTCCTTCTTTGTTGTCCGTCCGGTGTCTGGTCGCTTCGTTCTTGGCTGCTTCAGGGTTCATAGTACAGAAACGGCGATGCGAACGCATCGCAGCAGAGTCTCCATACTTGATTCCGCAATACTGGCATGAGTAGGTCTTCGGCAACACGCTGTTTACCACATCCGGTTCCCATTTGAGACCGCGAAATGACTGGTAGCAGTGGATCCGATGGTTCACGACATCATAGGGCATTCCGTTATGGATAAGGTCCCCACGGAAAATGATGCAGAAACCCACTGGAATTTGCACCACGCGAGATTTGGAGTCGTCACGGGCAGTGAAGCATCCATCGTAGACTCGCAGACTTGTTCCTTCCTCCAAAGCGAGAACCATACTTGCCGGGGCACGCGTAGACTTGTTCTTGGAAGCTTCGGTGATGACAGATTCAGGATAGTCTTGATGCGCTTCTTGTTCCTCCCCCCCCCTGGGGTTGAACGCAGAAAGGAGAACACTGTAGGAAGCCATGCCGGGTCCAGACAAGCGGTCACAGCGCTGATGGCTACTCGTAGTAAGCCAATTGAAGGAGACCGAGCTTGAACGCGGGACTGTTCCCGGTATGTATCGTGACTGTCATCACTCACGTCCTTGAAAACGGGGGTGTACGTGCGGGTTTTCGCTTCATCCAGTAATGCATTCAGCGTTTCCGGAGACAACCCGAGGTATGCTACTAGGTAGCCGCAGGCAGGGAGTGTTGGTTTGGGCGCCATTTTGAAAATGCAACGGACACGCCTATTTGCAACGGACACACCTTCAAACAACTTGATTTTTGTATGGTGTCACACACACAGTGGATTTTAAGTGAATCTGCAACGGACACGGTGGGATGCAACGGACACGATTTTGAAACATGTTGAGTTTTGTATACCTCGACGCAGCGACGGCTAAAGAAATTTTCATCTGTTTTTCTTCTGGCTTTTATGCACATAACTCTGAATACATCCCTTTTTTTTACAAATGTCCCTCCCTAGAAATGGCCCTCTTTAGTTTGGCCCGGAGAAATGTACGTTAGCTTACTGCTCACGGTGACTACAGATTACAAAGAAACGGACCGAGGGTACTTAGCGCTGACATGGCTAATGCAGATTACAACACTGAAGAACCCCCCAACCCAGTCAGAAGTCCCAGCACTAGTAAGCGTAAGAAGGCCTTCCGTTCCGTACCGTCGAGTGGCATCATGCTGCCCAAATAAGTTCTCAAGCACAGACCCTGGGCGGCTAGCCATGGTGAGACGCTAGTCGCATTGACAAGCGTTGCCACAGGACTCAAGGCAGCGCTCACATCGTGTACCGCCGACAGCAAGGCTTGTCGTCGCCGCTTCAATACGCTCCTGGAGGTATTTCGCCGCGACGAGCTCGGGTCGTTGAGAGCGTCGGGTTCTGCCGAAGCGAGAGCAACTACTCACAGACTGCATTTAATTGATATTTAGTGACGTAATTTTTTATTATGCTTTTTATCTACAGTATAATGAACACGTACAGGCGAAAGCGGACAAGACAGAAAAAGAGAACAGAGAGGCTGAACGCCGTGAGTCGGCTTCGGCAGAAGTAGTTCAGAGAGCAATGGAGGGCTTACGACGGTCTCGTTCAGGAAGCTCTGAAAGTGAGCTATCGAGCCCCCAGCCAAAGAAAAAGAAGAAAAAATCAAGCACTGAGGCGCTTGTCGAGTTTCTCGACACCAAGGCAGAAGCACGGATCTCTCGAGAGAAACAAAAAGAACGACAGCTTGGCCTAGAAGAGCGCCGGCTTGCGCTAGAAGAGCAGCGTCTGCAGCAGGACCGAGACAAATTAATGGGAATGACGGCTAGCCAGATGGAACTCATGTCCAAGTTGATAATCAATAAAACCGCCTATGCATTGCTAAGATATTCTGTTACAGCACAGCAACCACCACTTCGTCCTCGTCAGAGCTGGAGCTGTCACTGTCCATTGCCTTGCTCCTTTCAAAATGTTACTGTTGCACAAGGCTTTAGTCGCATATGTTCCCTGTCTAATCGGATAGCATCTCACTGTACATATTAACTGTTTGAGACAGCTGCACAAGGTCTCTATTAACGGCGAGTATGTGCCCAGCTAAAGACTTCTGTCGGTTTATACAAAGGTGGCGAGAAAGCATCTCAATTCGGCACGAGATATGAATTTTGAATAGGAACTAACCTGAAAGACATTTATCCACGAATAAATATGGTAAGTTTGCGCTGCGACTCTTGCATTAATTTGTTGAGTTTTTTTTTCCTCCTTGAATAAAACGTTTGGCACAAAATGGAGGAAATCAGTTAAAGAATCCTGGTTTTATTTCAGGCGTCTGAAGATTATTAAATACGTACGTAACTTGGTAGGCCGTGGGGTAACAGTGGAATCTGCTATTGCTCGTGCTGATAATGAACGCGGGGGAGAAGTATCGATGTATATTCCAAGTGGCTAAGCAGCAAGAATGTGGGCTAAAATAAAAGTCAAGGTCGCTAGTTAAAATGGATAGTTTCTTTTTAACAATTACGGTTGTAGCAAGTGCTGTCTGAGATTACTAATGCTCTTTACTTCAGCTGCATGCTCTCCAGGCATCCCGAAAAATAATAATGCTGGAAAATATAACACTATTTTCAGATATAGTACTTTATTTTAGACACCTCTAGATCTTTTTCAGGAATTTAAGTGGTCAAGACTCAACATTCGGTAATTTATTTCTGCTCCTCCTGGTCCAACCGTTCAATGTCTCACTCTGCCAACGGATCGAGGCCACAACTCTTTTTTACTTTCAAACCAACTTCCTTCCAAGCACGCTCACCGCCACAGCGCCATGGCCGGCAACCCCCTCGCTACCCCCGCCCCAAGGCCGACTTTCTCGCCCAGGCAGGTTGCTGCCTTCTACTTCAAGCCCTGCCTGGACGAGGAGGGAGAGGCAACGGGCTATTACGCCTGTAAGACCGTCGCCCAAGTCGGACTACAGCAACTTGGTGTCGCACGTCCGTGCAGCGCATCCCAACTACGAGAGCGACATGTGCGTCGCCAGTGTTGCTGCGACGGGGACCCTGTTGCCATGGGTCTCTCAGAAAGCCTCGAATCGCTACGCGTGGTTGCGCTGGGTTGTCACTGGCAATTTGCCTCTGTCATTCTGCGAATCCAAGGAAATGCGACAGTAAGTAGTTTTGTGTCTACATTGTAGTGGTTAAAAGTGCTCTAACCTCGTCTGTTTTCCAGGTACACAAAGCTAAATCCCATCTCTGTGGAGACACTGACGGCCACTATGGAGGCTGTGGCCAACGCCGTAAAGAAGAAGCTCGGCGCCTCTATGCCCGAGCGTTTTGGACTCATCCTCGACGGCTGGACGCACAAGACGGAGCACTACATGGCGGTCTACGGCTGCTTCGAGACGGCCTCCGGCCCTCAGTACCCACTGCTGTCGCTAGCGCTTGTCATGGATGAGCCTGACGACCATCTGAGTGCTGACGGCCATCTGACGGCAATCAAGCGATTTCTCCCCTTTTTTGGTAAGTCGATATCCGGTTGTATCTTCCTCGTAGGCGACAACTGCACCGTAAACAAGCGGCTGGCGAACCTACTTGGCGTACCGTTAATCGGCTGTGCTAGCCACAGGCTCAACTTGGCGGTGCGGGACTACCTGGAGCCCCACGACAATATTCTTGAAAAAGTGCAGCAGCTTATGAGTAGCAAGCGGCCAAGTTGCGGTAAGTAAAGTGATCTTTAGTTTAGGGTTTGTATGTCATTAAAATCTGTACTATTTTGGGTTTTGTCCGAAATTAGTATTGGTTGCTGTCCTCAGACAGGACACGCGGTGGTCGTCGACATTTACAATGCTCAAGCGCTATTGCAGCGCGAGTGCATTTCGGCCGACAACGAGGAGCTCGTGGACTTCCTTCCACCGCGTGGGGACCATCGCAAGCTGGCCGCGCTGTTGGCGAGTCTCCAGGACGTCGAGTCAGTGTCCAAGCACCTGCAGAGTGACGGGTTGACGCTACTGGACGCACGTGTCCTTTTCGACGAGCTCATTAAGAGCCATCCGTCATTCACGAAGTATCTCGGTAAGAAGCATTACTTATTGTGTATTTCTAACTTATTTATTTAACCCAGTTTATTTGCTATTTGTATATCCGCTGATGCAGATATTGTCCTCTTCCCCGTGTTCAAGCGAGCGGTCGTCAAGGTGCTGGACGACCAGGCGAGCCTGCTGACCGATGACGGAGTCTCTGCGCTGGACCCCTTCAAGCGCACGCAGGTCACTGGGGGAGGAACAGAGCGCGCGCCGGCGGACAAGGAAGGTTTTGTTGTGCGTACTCTTAAGCGGCACAAGACACGTGATGCGCCGGCCACCTACGTGCTTCTGAAGGCGATTCCGCCAACGTCCAACATCGCCGAGAGGCTCTTCAGCGTGGCGCGCGCTGTACTGCGCCATGAGCGTCACTGCATCTCTCCTATGATGCTGGAGATGATCCTGTTCCTGAAGATCAACAGCTCTAGCTGAGATGTAGCGACGGTGGAGCAGTACCTGTAAGTAGGCATTGTGGTAATTCGATTGTAGTAATTTACTGGATCGTCACTTAGTCTTGCCTTATTTGTTTTCTTACTTGCTCAACCACACTAAAATATTTATCGTGCACCTCGGCCATCAATAGGTCTCTATCGCATTTTCGGCATGCCTAATGCTCTCGGTAAAGCATCACACAGAGTGAGTAAGTCCACATAATAGGCATGAAATGACGCTTACAAGGTATGAAGCGCTGGTGTTCTGTCATAAACAGCTTCGCAGTGTCTGTGGGCATGAAATCGGCGTCGGCATGAAGCAGTTGTTATATTGTAGCACGTAGCTTAAACTCGTGCGTATCCATGGCCACGTCGATCGTAGATTGTGTGTGCTTCTTACCGAGATCAAGGTGCACGGGATATGGCAAAGCCTTTGCGTACATCACGCACGCGAAGACAGGAAGGTTGCTGGCGTTTCTAGCGGCTGGAAAGCGGGTGAATCACTAACAATAGTTGATGTTGCTGCGGGTTTTGAATAAATGGTTAATAAACGAGTACATTTTTATCCTATCAAAAATTTGCTGTTTGTCAAGTTTGTTCAAGGTACGTCACGTATAAATTGGACAATATGTCGGGCTCTGCACAGCACACAAATGCAGTAGAAACCGAAGTACTTATGAAGTGTAAGGACGAAGGATGAGATGCTGGGGAAGCGTCTCGGCAATTTAGCATACAACGTACAACGTTGTTTGGCTGGGCGGAGAACAAAGCAGACATCTTCGCCTCTACAGCAGATCCTTGGTATAAGCGTAAAGCACCAGTCGGTAAGAGCGCACCTACGTCGTCCTACGATGTACTATCGTCAATCGTGTGAAACATAGTTTCTAACGAAGAAGTCTTCAGGGGGGGGAGTAGCCCACTCGGTTTATCAACCGTCACAATCCTAGCAGCATCATTTCGTCACATACAAAAAACGGCCGAGTGTACGGAATGATGAACCTCTACCAAAACAAATCGTGTCTACGATGCCGACTTTGTCATCGCTGATGTCATTAAGATTATTCCGGGATTTTGTGAGCATAAAGCACCATCTCAAGACTTGTGGGCTACTCGGTTTATCAACCGCCACAATCCTAGCAGCATCATTTCGTCACATACAAAAAACGGCCGAGTGTACGGAATGATGAACCCCTACCAAAACAAATCGTGTCTACTATGCCGGCTTTGCCAGAAAAAAAAGTCTCCAGTGATAATTTCCCTCTTAAATAAGGAAAGTAACTCACTCTGGGGATAATGAATCTGGCAAGGAATGGAATGTCTCTCCAAAGCGCATTGTGTGCAGAATACTGACCCCATGTTTCGTACGAGGTAAATCTACCACAAGGTTGATGATTAAGGACATTGATATGATGACGCTTCGCTATTACGATTGGCTAATGCCGCAATTATCATGGATTACTTTTGAACGATGCAGTCCCCGTATGGTAGACCGTACGTGATGGATTCAAAACGCGTCGGGCACATTTACAACGAGTACAAGCAAGCAAGCCGGAAAAGCTAGACGCGTACAGGACGTGTTGCGGTGTTACTGCAAAGTTTCCGTATGAAACATATGGCCGCTCATGCGGTCGTACTGTCCAACAGCAAGTAAATATTTATCAAATTTTGTTATACAATATTCAATAGGAACATCAAACAGACCAAATATTGCCTTCAATAGATTTGTAGAGGGAAGACATCATTGTTCATAACAATAACTCACAGTGCTTGGCAGACTATAGGACAGCAGACAGAGCCTCCGTGGGGGTCGCACATAGGCGCGCACAGAGACATGCGGGCTAGGCGGCGGGAAGGCTGAAGGAGGGGGGGATGGCAGAGGTGGGCTCAGGTGATGGCCGGGGAAAGGTCTACAAGGCTGGAATGTCAAGGGAGGGACGCAATGGCTCGTGGTGGCAGTGGAAGGTCTGTGTAGCAGCCTCCCAAAATTGATTAATTATGGTTTGTGCCTTCAGGCACAGTAAAATAAAAATCAAGTGGTACCCTCGACTCCTATTGGTTACAGATGGAAGACGCCACTGGTTGGTGATAATTTTATATATTAAAAGCGAAAGAGGAACTGCGACTTAAAACACATCCAGTAAGCCTGTGATTGGCTGGATAAAAAAAATGTACTGAACTATTAATAACATCAAGATGGGTAGACTCAAGTTCTGTGTTCGTACTCGTGGGTTCTAGCATAAAAAATACTGAAAGGGGTAGAAACGTGACGGACTGTCAATTAAAGTTGAATTTCTAGCTCGCGGGTGATAGCCTTTTTCAAAGCCTTTTTCAAAGCTCCGTTTAATTGCGTTTGCAGTGATCTCCTCCCACGCCGTGGTTGCGCTTTTGATAGGGTTCATTCTCTCTCCCTCGCCGTTTCTGGTTGTAAACAGGTTTTGTACTGTGGATAGTACTTGTACTTGTTTACGTACTTGTACATGAAACTGCAGTCTGCACTGCAGCTACGAGCCAATCGCTTATTAGTTTCCTCACAGCATAAGCAATATCAGGCCTCGTAGGTAGCCCAGGGCTCCCACTAGCTCACGATCGGCAACGGTGCGTCATTTTCAGCAGAAGCGCGCATCTGGAGTGTACCAGACGCCTCTGGCGACTTCTCGCCACGGCAACTTGTCATGCGGTATTTTAACATCTTCTCCTTGATGTACTGCTCCTGGAAATACGTCACTCGCTTCGCCACACGGTCAATCAAGACCTCGATGCCGAGAAGATACTTCACCTCGCCCAGAGAGGTTATCTGGAAGCCCTCTCCCATCTGTGCAGCCACTGTGTCGCACATATCTGCAGGCCCTATCAACAGCAGATCGTCCACATACACGGTGATCGGCATCGTGATAACTCCTCCCGCTTTTCGGGCACAGGGGCCTCTGTCCTTCTCCATACACTCGAAGCCCAGCTTCGTCAACTTTGTATGCAATGTTTGATTCCAGATGATCGGTGCTTGTCGCAACCCATACAAACGCTTTATTAAGTGGCGCACTTCGCCGTCTTCACCCTCTTCCAGACCATCCGGACGGGTCATGTATACTGTTTCGATCAGATGTCCGTGTATGAAAGTGGTCTTCACGTCAAACGGTAGAACATCCCAACTTCGTTGTACTACATAGTAGATTGCAGCACGCATCGTTTCAAAACGTATCACCGGTGCATACGTCTCATGAAAATTCGCACCATACTGTTGCTTGTGTCCGCGGATCACCAGGTGCGCCTTGTAGCGCTTGATAACCCCACGCTCACTCGCTGATAGCAAATTCCCGGCGGCAAGTGATAACCTTGGCCTTTCCAATCTGATAGCGAGGAACCAGACGCCAGCTCTGATGTTGCTTTAGCATAGTAAGATCCTCTTTAATCGCTTTCCTCCACTCGGGCCACAGCTTGCTTGCCTTCGATTGGCATTGACTTTGAGGTAATTGGACAGCTCCAACACCTCGTATGACCGCATTGAGCTCGAAGTCAAGAGTCACATGTACCGATTAATGGGTACATCAGCCGAAGTTCCGCGAAGGAGATGGGCAGATGATGAGAAGAGAGGGAATGGATAGGGAAGATTTAAGATGGTTAAGAGAGAGTTTTCCTTGTGTCGCGCAAGTGGTTTTTCCGCATACTCCAAGGCTGGGAAGTATGTTGGTTCCCTTGACGAAGAAACCCCAAGACGCTCAAGGACAAGACACGCACCGACACCTGGAAAGCTTGGTCAGGTCTCCGCTTCTCTCTCCACTCCCTCAACTTCACCGCTAACAGTAGGCGGTCCAAGCATCTACATTGGAACCCCCTCCACATTGGCCCCTTTGGAACAACGGAAGCCCGAAGGACAACCCCAAAAGCTGATCAAGTATATTCAAAGCCTGATCAACTCCGCCCTACCGACGATCAAGTGAAGAAGTATTCACAAGATCGTCAACCGACTACCCCTGAGTACCGTCCACACTCCAGCTCAACCAAGAACACAACCTTGATTTATTCTAGGTCACCCAAGAAGAGCGCTAACCTCGCCAGGTCAACGGGTACATAAGGTGAGAAAATCAGCAGACCCCACGGTCGATCCTCCGTTAGTTGGCAGTCCGGCCCCTCTGTGTGTAAGTGACACGCGTGGTGTCGCTTCGCAGCCCACTACACCACAAACTTGTCACGATCTTGACGACTTTCTAGTACGATCCTAGCTTGCACGAGACAGCCCCACAAAGGTTTTTTTTTTTCCTTTACAGCTCCTCGTACGGTATCATACCCTGCGCCAACGTGCTGGTTGTCCACATTTTCACGGTGAAAACCGTGTGTAGCAATGCCTCACCCCATTACTGCTTGGGCAGTTGTGTAGCAGCCTTCACAGCGCGCATACGCGGCAACAGTATGCCACAAGCACGTTCCACAATGCTGTTCTCTTGAGGCCTATAGCCCTTCGTACTAGCCGTCTCAATCCCACGTTCTCTGCAGAAGCCGTCAAGTGATTTATTCAGGAACTCACCACCTTGGTCGCTGTGTAGCACTGTCACTTATCAATGCTTGTCTTAGAACTTTCTGTCCAACTTCAACGGCAGGCTGCGAAGACGGCCTTCAGCTTCAAGTGTTTCAACACGTAAGCGCACTCGAATCGAGTCGCCTCGTCGACAACCAGCAGAAACTTGTCTCCGCCCGACACAGTTATGGCACCAACTCAACCCATACCAACAGCAATGCGCCCCAGTGGACGAGTTCGGCCTTCCGGCCACCTTTTGTCCGTCATACGCTTGAATTCGCCCATTCGGCCCGGAACACAGTCGTATAATTAAAGTTGCTTTGAACTCACATTAAACCCAACCTCAAACTGCTGGGCATGACGTCTAATCTCATCCATTCCTGCGTGGTTCAACCGACTGTGCAAAAGCCCTGTAGCTACGCTTCTCCCGATGGCTGACGTCTTCTCCACACTAAGTATCATGTGCTCATTCGCCTTCGCAGTTGACCCAGTGGTCTTCCGCGTCGACATGCAGTACAAACCATCAACCAGCACGAACCTCAGTTTCATTCCAGTCTTCGTCAACCACAATTACTTCTTGCCTTCGAGAACGTCATGTCATAGCCAGCCTTAATTAACACGTAGCCTATAGAAAATAAGTTACACCTCGCATAGAACGCGTGCTCCAGTAAATGCTGCTCATACTCCCCCGCAAGCTCATTACGCATCGTTGGGTTACGTCCCCGCACGCCACGTTAATCTCGTGAGGGTGCACAGCTCCTTCGGCGTACCAACTCCTTGGATTTCTCGTCCAACACCAGAGGTGACGCGGTCACCACAGCCGTTTCCATAGATTCTCCAGCGTCCGACGTCACTTGCACACTCTCACTACTGGAACCCACTGGTTCCTGTACCACCAGAACAAACGCCACCAACTGCAGCACGATTTCCATCCGCTTGGGCGCCAGATCTCCCACTTGCACCGGTAGCATGGCCTTCGGACTCTTCAGGACCAGCTTACCATTGGCCACTGATGTCTGTAACCAACGCAGTACGGCTGCGCGGCCTCAACATGACGTTCAACGACTTCACATTGGTCGCTCGACGACCATTACAAGTACCACTGCCTACCGAAGTAGGAGGCTGCGAGAAACCCGCACGAACCACTTGTCCGACCCACAGCGGAAGCACGCGTTCCTCTTGAACTTCTTGTTCGGGCGTGACGACGCCTTCTCCTACGCGTCGCGCAAGCAGGGCTTAACGCACAGAGCACGGCGGAAACTGGGTACGTCGCGATGACAGAGGCATTAAGGATCTACAGTACGTTATACAGCTCTGTGACGAGTACCAGTGGGAGTATGAGACTGAGGGGCGACAACATGACGTTTATCTACATGACCACGCGGTCTTGTAAGCATAGCCGGGCGAAGCACATTGAGAACAAGCTCCATGTGTCACATCTCGTGGAGAAGACACACCTGGATGTGGATCATGTGGTCACCAACGACATGGTTGCAGACATTACGACTACGACGGTGGGCTCTGTGAAGGTCGCTAGGTTCCGTAAAGCACTCAAGATGCTGTCTCCGAAGGAGATGCAGAAGGCGTACACAGGTACATGATCGGAATGGGAGCTTTGGAAGCTCGGTTTTGGAGAGACCGAAGTGGTACAGCACACTACGCTCTGGCGGTTTTGTAGCTGACCTGAAGTCGCTACGAGTGCTGCAAGACTCATATGCAAGTAAGCGACACTGGCTGTTGTGCCGAACCCCGATGGCTCGAGTGATAGTACTGCGCCAAGGACTAAGGCGGTGCGCTCTGGTAGATGCACAGCGACGCTAGTCGCAGACTCTGCATGGTGCTAGAGTTGGATACCTCGCACAGGCTGTGACACTAAGTTTCGCTAAGAAAAAAAAAAGAGGACGCAGAGCTAGGCTCGTGCGGTATGTTGAGGTGGACTGTGAGCTTGGAGCCATGTTGATGTCGTTTTGATGGTCGCGTGCTACGAGTACGCTCGTGAGCAAGGATCAAGTGGTAGTGGGAGCCGGTTATGTAGTGTGGATAGCACATGTACATGTATATGTACTGTGGATAGTACACGTACAGTCTGCACTGCAGCTACGAACCAATCGTTTATTAGTTGAGTTTAACTATCTACGTACATGCACAGGGTTGAGCAGGAGACTACAACTTCATTAAAGGTTTCAACCTGCCTCCAGCAAGTCCCGTTACGGTTAGTCCCAACAAGCGAACTAGTTTTCCTCTTCCGTGATGGCACTTGGTTGAAAGCCACCACGGGTCACAGGTCTGCATCTGATTCTCTCCTCTTTTAACCAGAAAGCTCTTAATTTTTTCTTGGGGAGGCCCATGATTCCAACGTCGAGTGGCTGGCACACAGCCCTGTTGTTTCTTGGAGTGGGCAAACCGTCGTGCCCGTCTCCTCTGACACAACCCTCTGTCCTTCTTCTGAAACGTGGGCATCACTGTCTAGTAGAAGCATAGAGGGTATATCAACTTCAAACTTAGGCAAGTTCCGGGCGTAATAGGCCCATAGACGATGGTCCACTCATCCATTCTCATGCACCGTACACATGTCCATAAGGATAGGTCGGTAGCTCTTTAGTCTCAATATTACCACCAGGTACAATTTGAATAATAAAAAGAATTGGTAGTTTTGTTCCTATAATAGTGATTTCAGAACATAATAAGCATGAATGAACGTTAAAAATCATAAAATGAAATTACCGTCTGCGCGAATTGTTAGCACTGCTATCATTCATGCTGTGTGCTTTTCGGATTGGCGGGTTTTCGCCAAAACCCTTGCGTCCACAAATCGTCCAACCTCTCATGGTGGAAAATTGATGTAATTCGCAGTTTCGTCTACGTTGTAAATTCTAGACAGGCTCATTGACATATATGTCGCTAAAACTCAGCAGCAAACGTTAAATGCGTTTGCGTCAAGTCTTGTTGATCCAGTTTGGAATAGACATCACTTTGCATCGAAAACATCAAGTCTATTTTGAAAGTTAGCCTTGCATTTTTTCCAAATGAGGCTTAAACATATCCTTATCGCTTATGTTAACCACTAGTGAACAGACTTTCTTAGTGGATAGAGTTTTTTCTACACCAGGTTGGTTGTCAACGATATATACAGAGGTGGATGTCTTGATGAATAATGCCAGTTCAAACCGAGTCGGGATGGTTGAAATCTACAACATCAAGCTATTTTTGCTAAAATTAGTTGTTTTTGCACACAACTTCAAAAGCATCACGATCTGTGCATATGATGTCGCTACAGTTCTTCGTGTCCGTCAACAATTACAAGCACGACTCGCACTGCTACTGTGAATTCTGCTGAGGCATTCTCGTGGCACCAGATGCTCTCGCCGTCGTGTGGACCAAGATGAGGAAATTGCTGTACTCCTTAAAGAGAACGTGTTTGAAAGAACGTTTAGAACGTCTCTCACCAGTTACATGCTGTTGTTGAACTTTGTTACGCCCACCTTCAAGTTAACGAGCGTCAATCATCTAACCCTAGTGGCGAGGATCCGATTTCCCCGTGTAAAACGCACAACGGTATCTAGCTGGAGGATCTTACTTGGATATTCGACGGACTGTTGGCATTCACTGGCGCTCTTTTTACCGCGTCGTGGACACTACAATGTCCGCCATTCTTTCCCTGCGAGAACATCACATTAAATTTCCGTCTACAGATATGAGAAGGAGATTGTAATGGAGGACTTTGAAGAGATTAGCTCGGGTAATGCTCTGAGGATGTGTCTTGGTTGCGTTGACGGCTGGGTCTGCGATTAAGTCGCCTCCAACGCGAGATGCTGGTGCTGTGGGCTCTAGTAAATTATTTAGTTGTCACTGCTGTTGCCCTGAAATCAACGTTCAAGCAGTATGCGATGCAGTCGTTTTACTGCTATTAATGCTACCTACCCTGAAAAAAGAATGTACAACTGAACTATGTCTCTCTTTATGTTAGATTTTTCATCTTATCAACTAAACATTTTTTTTTATTTGACGGATGATAGATATACCATTTTTGACGTCGCAGATCTCTTCTTCGGTGTATACTCCGGTTTGTGCGCGAACTGTGCGTTCCCGCGACTGTAAATGTGTGATGTTGGTCGCCACAAACTAATCGGCAGTCAGCTGCCAATGCATCAGGATTGGAACGCCCTGTGTCTAGGGAGGAAATGTAATGGGCCCTCGCAGTTACATATACATATAGGTAGACATATATATATATATAGGTCTACATACATAGTAGGTACAAAAGCACGTGGCTAGCGCGTGCTGTGTTGTCGCTCTCTGATTGGATAAAAGGTGCATCATTATGGCCAATCAGGAGTCGACCTGCATTTGAGTGGCTCACATGAGTCCAGGGTCTCCGCCCTGAACCTAAAATAAATCAGAGTCTATTTTACTAAGAGTTAAGTCTATCTTGGTCTATTTACGAGCTTCCTCATCGCTACGTGTAAGCTAGTAACGGTAAAGACATAGCCCGTTACACCTGGTAGCACTTAGTAGTCCTTCCAGCAACCTGACCAAGACCCAAGCCAAGATGCAGCACGTCATGACGCCCGGTAACGCCGGAACGACCATGGAGCACGACAACTTCCCCCATCTCACTCGTGTCGAGTGGGAAGCTCTCCACCGCCTCGCGGTGGTGTCCGGGCAAGTCGTCGTAGCGTCGCTGCTTAGTGAGGCGTCTCTAGACCAGCAACGCCTGGCCGCTCAAGAGTTCATGGAACGAGAGCTCGCTGAAGCCAAACAGCGAGAACAGACTCCCTCACGCTCCAAGAACGATGCCGTCAAGATGGAAACCTCGACGTACTCCGGTACCGGCCCAGACTGCCTACCGTTGAATCGATGGTTTCGGGAAATCGACATCGCCATTGCCTCGAGGCTGATCGAGGCGCCGTCGGCGAAGGTGAACTTCCTTCTCTCCCGGTTGTCCGGGAAAGCCAAAGAGTGGGCCCTCGGTAAGCTCGTCGTAGATGCACAAGCGTTCCCCACCCTTGACACGCTCCAGAGCGATCTACGCCTGGCTTTCGAGCCGCCTTAAGATGAGTCACGTATTCGTGCTCAATTCTTCGCGCTCAAGCAAGGCAAGATGTCAATGCGCGACTATGTTCAGAAGACCCGACACCTTGCTTCGTGTATCATCACAAATCCGATCGACATGGCATCACAAGTCAATGTCTTCGTCTTCGGCATGCGAGAGGGCATGACGCGCTACAGCCTCACTCGCGCTGAGCCTGACACTCTGGAGAAGGCGTTCGCTCTCGCGCTTCGCGAGGATTATGTGGTAACATCGTCGTATGCTCGCTCGACGCCGGTGCCCGACTCGGCGAACGTACCCGAGCCGATGGAGATAGACGCTATTGAAGCATCGGCTACCTAATCCGACTACCTCTGGCGGAGGCAGAGCACCACGCCCACTGACGTGTTTTCGTTGCCGGAAGCTGGGTCATTGCGCGGCCGTTTGCCGTGCGCCTGCTCCTGTCGCCGCGAATGCTGTGGCTGCGAGTGGTGACAACCCGAGTCAGGTCGCCCAAACAAAAAACGACCTGGGCCAGAAGGTGCGGGGCGCCCTACTGGCTGGAATGGGAGTCCGGGTCCACCGGTGGCAACCCCGCCTCTCAGCCCTTGTGTGCACTACGCACACTTTAATGCCACCACCGCTAGCGACGACTCAAGGCTGATCATCTTGAATCTCCATGTCGCCGGCGCCCAGCGCCCGCTGCGAGCGCTCCTCGATTCGGGAGCGACGAATAACTTCTTCCGCGAGTCGCGCTTGTCGGTGCTACCCTCGGCGATCTCGGTCGTCGAAAGTCCTGGTGTGGTTGTCGTGAAACTCGCGGATGGAAAATCACACCGCGTTCCGCGGCGGGAGCTCCACCTCCCGTACAGATTCGATGGCTTCTCCAGTCGGGATGACTTCCTGGTGATCTCGATGAATTATGCCTTCGATTGTATCCTCGGGATGCCGTGGCTCGCACGTTACCAACCTGAGATCGACTGGTTGGCTCGTTCAGTTCGGCGCCGGCACAACTTCGATGTCAGCGAAGTGTTCACGCACTTGCTGGTATCGCCACTAAATTGGCCGCACGTTACCGTCGTGATCGATCGTCCACGACGCGGACCGTACACCGAGCGAGCGATGGCCCTCTCTGTACGACGTGTGCCGTGCTACTGGATACACCAGCTGAGTCCTCTTCGCGCGTGCGCGAGGAGGCCGCAACCGTGGGCGAGCATGGGTTCTCGTCCATTAACGAAATGGCGGTCGAGCATGAGTTCCCGTCGATCAATGAGACGGCGGTCGAGCATGGGTTCCTGCCACAACACGAGACGACGGTCGAGCAGCGGCTCCCATCCAACGTCGAGAAAGCGGTCGAGCCAGTGTCGCTCCCGTCTCCCGATGTCAAACGCGATCGCGCGGCGTATCCGCGTGTTGTCGGCGCTGATGGCTATGGTCTCTCGCACCTGGAGGGGGTGATACATCGTCCGACTCAGCCTCCAGCGACAGCTCCTCCCTCTCCGCGCACACGCGCGGTGAACACAAGAAGAAGAAACGCCGCCGTCGTTTGAGAGCAAAACGTCCGACGTCAGACGCTCCGTCCACCACAGAGTCGCTTTGTGTGATGGAATACGTGGATGGTGCCCCTCATCGACAGCGCACAGTTGAAGTGGCGAACCCGCCACGCGACGCGCCTTCGCTGACACGTCTCCCAGGCCTGTCCTGGAAGCATTTCCTCCGCGATCTCAAAAATGGCGAGATTGAGCAAGTCTGCCTCATCACCACCCATGGCGAGGAGGTTCATGCTGTCAGTGACCACGAAGGCCTCCCCCGACCCAAACGCGCCGAACCGAAGTCAGCGCGTGAAGAACGATTCGCTGCGCAGTCCTGGGAGTCGCTGAAAGCGTCTTCGAACCCAGTGTATGACCTCGCACGCGAATACGAGGATATTTTCCCTGACAAGATCCCGGCAGAGCTGCCTGCGGACCGCGGAGTGCGCCACGAGATTGACCTTGCGCCAGGAACGAAGTACTGCGTGACGCGGCAGTGGCCACTGCCGCGAGATCAAGTCAAAGCCATCGACGAATTCTTTGAGAGTCGTCGCCAGGCCGGGCATGTTCGTGAGAGCGTCTCGCCACACTCAAGCCCCACCTTCTGTGTCAAGAAGGCGACTGGCGGATGGCGTATTGTTCACGCCTTTAATAAGCTGAACGATGCTACCATCCCAGCGCAGACCCCGATCCCACGCAAGGATACGATCCTTGACTCCATGTCAGACAGCGTAGCCTACAGCGTTATCGACCAGACGGACGGGTTCTACCAGATCTTGATGAGGTCAGAGGACGTTCCTCTCACGGCTGTGAGTACTCCCAGCGGAATGCTCTGGGAATGGCTCGTGATGCCTCAAGGTCTCAAGAACGCGCCCGCCACCTTCAATCGCATGGTTTCCCACGTGCTACGACCTCTGCGCGACTTCGCGCCGAGTTATTTCGACGATATCTTCGTTCACAGCCGCGCCGAGGGCAACCCCAGCGCCATGGAAGTCCACTTACGACACCTGAAACAAGCGTTCCAGGTGATGCGAGAGTCGAAGCTGTACGCGAATTTGAAGAAATGCGTATTATGCGCACCGGGGATACCGGTGCTTGGTTGCTTCGTGAGTAAGGATGGCGTCCGGGCTGACCCGGAGAAGGTTTCGTCTATTTGCGCGTGGCCAGTTCCCTCGAACCCGACTGAGCTTCGTCAGTGGTTGGGCCTCGCAAATTACCTCCACAAGTACACCAAGAATTACGCAGGCTTGATTCAACCTCTCTCGAATTTGTTGAAGAAAGACGTCACGTGGTCATGGCGTCCCGAGCACCAGGAGGCATTCGACCTGGTGAAGAAGAGCCTGGCAGCCGCACCAGTCTTGATGCTGCCCGACGAGTCGAAGCCCTTTCACGTCGTATGCGACGCGAGCGACTTCGCGATCGGGTGCGCGTTGATGCAGTTTGATGATGATGGTCGAGAGCGCGTCGTCAGCTATCAATCTCGACAGATGAAACCCGCGGAGCGGAACTTTCCTGTTCACGATAAAGAGCTGTTGGCCATGCGTTACGCCCTGAGTGTACTTGCTGGGAGAGCAGACTTTCGCCGTTTATACAGATCACGCATCGCTGCGTACAGCGATGAAAAGCCCGCATCTGTCTCAACGTATGGCCCGTTGGCTGTCGTTCTTCTCGGAGTACAATTTCGTGGTTCACTACAAGCCCGGTAAGAACAACATCCTTGCCGATGCACTGTCACGTCGCCCCGATTACGATCCCCGGGGCGGACCGCCCTCTCATGGTGTTGAAGATGATGATGAGCAATGCGCCACGTGTGTCACGCTGGGACTGAATCTGACCAGTGTCTCTCCAGTGTTACCACTCCGGGATGATATTGTCGCTGCGTACAAACAAGATCCCATCTATTCGACCATCAAGAAGCATCTCCAATCTCCCAGTGATACGGCACTGGGGGCGTTGACACGATCTTCTCGCAACCAGATCCATCGTTATCGACTCGAGGGTGACCTGTTGAAGTATAGCATCGATCAGTTCGACGCTCCGCGTATCGTGATCCCTAACGACCCCGACCTGCGCTCGCGTATCATCCATGAGTTCCACGATGCCCCCATTGGTGGTCATCTCGGCCGCGAGAAGACGTTCGCGGCCGTGTCCCGAGATTTTTACTGGCCCCACCTGTACAAGTGGGTGCGCAAATGGGTGCGTACATGTGAGATTTGACAACGCGTCAAGCCATCCCCATCTTCGCAGGCACCTTTACATCCGCTCCCGATCGCTACGGAGTCGTGGGCGCCTGTCTCGATGGACTTTGTCTTTGGTCTTCCACCCGATCCAGAAGGTCGGACGGGCGTGCTCGTCTTCGTTGATCGATTCAGCAAGATGGTCCATTTCGTACCCGTTTGCCCCGAGATCACCGCGGAGGAAACCGCAGTGCACTTCGTTGACCACGTCTTCCGCCACCATGGACTTCCTGAATCCATCGTTTCCGACGATGGCCGCATTCTGGACAAAGCTCTTCGAGTTGTTGGGCACGAAGTTGATGATATATACTGCCGCGCATCCGGAGACCGATGGCCAGACCAAACGAGTCAACAGGGTCTTCGAAGATGTACTTCGAAGCTATGCCACGTCTTTCCGTAACTGGAGCTCGTTCCTCCCGTTGGCTGAATTCGCGTTGAATAACGCTGAGCACGCGTCGGCTGGATTGACCCCCTTCTTCGTTAACTCCGCGCCGCACCCGCGCGTCCCAGCGCTTCTCGCCGTGGATCGCCCCACGGCGCTGCGTAGCTCCACTCTGGTGGGGGGAAGTCGAAGTCGAAAAACTGTCGAGTGTTGCCACGTCTCCAGTCGCCCCGTCAGCGTTGAATGCAACTATCACGTCGCCGACTCTCAACGCGATTACGCGCGCACAAGCGAAGAAACCGCTAACGGCGCCGCCTCACACGGCGCCGGATGTCTCGGCGTGGGCCTCGCGCACACTGATCGATCCAGCAACTAGTCCGCTGCCCGGCAGCAACGACGTCGTGGCGAACTACGCGCCGAAGGCATCGGCGCGACCTATCAACGAATCCACGGTGTCCGAGTTCGTTCTCCAACGTCCAGCCCTGACGTGATTCATCCGCGACGCCCTCCAATCAGCCGTCGATAAGCAGAAGGAGAACGCAGACAAGCGCGGCAGGAAGAACACTGTCTCGTACACGACAGGAGAGCAAGTGCTCCTGTCGACTGATGGGATCAGGAACTCTGCTGTTACCAACCTCGGCGCGAACAAACTCGCACCGCGCTTTATTGGTCCGTTCAAGATTAAGAAAGTGTTGTCCCTACGACACTGCGACTACACCCGACTTTCTACGTCGGACGCCTCAAGAAATACCATCCAGCTACGATTCCTGAGACGGCTCAGACAGATGAGCCGGCGCCGCCGCATACGTCGACCGCCCCTCTCGCCGCGCGCGACGTGCCAACGCCCCGCTCGTCCCCGGCGCGCGTGGCTGTGCGCCAGTCTGGCCTTGGCCGTGGACAGCACGCTCCAACACCCGTACGCGCTCCAGCAGCTCTCGATTCGACTGCCGATGGGCAGTCGCAGTCTGCGCAGCATCCGACGACCGCTGCACGGCCATGTCGACCTCTCGCATCGCGTCCCAATAGTGGTTCTCCACCGCGTCGTCGTTCTGGCCAACCAGAACGCGAGAACTATCGACGCGACGGTCCCCCTCCGATTGTCGACTCTGCTGGGGATATCCGCTGGATTGTCGACCATATCGTGGATCCTCAGAATATTAACTACTGTTGACCATTGTAGATGCTCGCTTCGTCTAGTATAGTTGTGCTGTGTGCGGTTATGGATCGGTAACTCGGTCATGGCGGTCTTCAGCATTTGTCTTACTTGAGATGCGAAGGATTATCGGCGTAATGTTCGTGTGTCCTGGTGATGTTTTCAATCTTTAACATCAGATATCAAAAATCTGATAAATGTTTCCGTGCTTTGTTGGCACTAGGCGAACCAAACCACCACATTTTCCATGCAATTGGCAAGGTAACTTTTGGAAACGCAAGTCGCGGAGTGGGTAATTTTTGACGTGAGTTCTCAAATCGCTCAGGTTGTTGCTCTACTGCTCGATTGGACGGTATTATTGCTGTCGTAGCATATAACTGGGGTGTTATATTGTCAGTCTGCATATTCGTAATGTATTCGGCTCCGTTAATATCTAGAGCTCGTGTTGAAGCGTCTGAATAGGCCGTCCCATTTGAGGCGTACCTGGTGATTGTAAAGCTGCTTCAACTGCCTCTTGTAAAGTCACACGAAAGGTGCTGTCATATACAGAAGTTGGATTAGTTTGTAGGCCATTATTAACTTCAGCAACAATTTGCGGGACCAAACCGCCAATATTCGATTCCAATGAGCTTAAACGCTCTTGAATTTGGATAGTACTGCCAACCACAGTTCCATGTAGTGCTGCAATGTTTTGGTCGACAGCATCAAGACGGTTTTCCATATTCACAATTACGCCGAGACGAGGTGGAGTACCACTTGCTCGGATAGTATCTCCACTTGTCCATCGACGACACACAACTTTACATTTTAACTCGGACACTAAAGTTGAATCTCGAAACAGTGACGAACTGAAAAGGAGATGCTCGCGACTTAAGGTATGCTTCAAGTGGTCAGAGTCATATACAAGTGAAGCCAAAAGAAATGTGCAGATCGTTTTGAAACTATTGAGGACATTTGGATAGCAAATGTGAATACCATGTCACACATTGTCGTCCACAGTTTCAAAAAAAAGAGAGGAAGGATTGCGAATTCCAGTGTCTTATATGGAAGTCCAGCAACAATCGCCCTACAACCCAATCTCATGCGGCTTCGTAACGAACATACGTGTCCTGGACACCGGTTAAGTCCCACCCCGCCCTCAAACAAATCGACGCTGACGAAGGACCATCCGTACAGCAACCGGATACGTACCTTTTCGAGCTGAATGGGATCCATAATCCGCAGGGACGCGCCCTGCAAACTGCATTTCCTCGGCTACATTGGAAATTTTCATTGTAGCCTTTAAGATTTTGCTGTATCGGTCGTGTTGGTTACGACCAGGAAAGAGTAGCGAACTTGTACTGAATCCCATTACTGCAAAATAAATTGTTAGTGACAGAACAGGACAAATGTCAGGTTCCATTGGGTTGGCGAATATATGCCGAGGATCACGCTGCCGATCTCCTTCCTGGTCATTTTCCTGTGGCCGAACCATATCGCTAGAGAGTCCTCATCCCATTTGAGATGCTCGTACCGGATCGAAACAGAATTTCCAGCCCGACACATTAAATTCCAAGAGATCATCAGAAAGTATGAGAAAAAAATGAATTTCTTCTTAGTTTGTTCCCGCATTGCCCTGCATAAATTGTGAAAAAATGAAAATTGGAAGTTCAATTTACCCTCCACAAGTCGCTCCCATTCTCTTGCTGCCGGTAAATTACAAAGCGCTTCAAGCTTTTAAATAACTTCTTTAACTCGCTTGTGTGTCGTACAAGCGGTACAAGTGAAAGAGACTGGATCTCATTGAACAGTACACTGACTTTTCTGGCTTAGTCCTGTCCTTTTTTCGTAGTGACATCAAGAAGCCTCGAAATCGTCAACATTAGACGCCAAGAGGTTCACAGGCGGTTCAATGTGATCGGGTATCATGTAGGCTTTCACGAGCTGCTGTTTTTTTCTTGTTTGTCTCAGCTTCATCCGCCATATTGACGGAGTCTAATAGAGCACTCAAAGAAGGCTCGACGACAACTGGCTTGTTGGCGTCGAGCCACACGACGTACTTGACAGTACCATATAAATATCGACAACGGGTGCAACTCGCAGTGCAACCGTTGTCGTGTCTGCACCCTTCCGCTGCTTGTACACGACTATGCTGTAAGTGTTTGGTGGTGTTTCGCCGTATCACTTGGCACTTACATGGCACTTCATTCTTGCTTGTGTGTACAAGCATGATGGAAATACTACTACAGATACGAACCAGCCAACAAAGTGGTCTCAATCCTTCCGATGATGGAGTGGTAAGAATCGCGTGCGTGTAACTGGTGTACCTCTATAAATTAATACCGCGATACTGTGATAGTGTGAGTAGTGCGGTCTATAGGAACTCGTTGGGACAATGATGGAAGGTGTGAGAGAGCAGGGGGGCAGTGTATGTGTGCTTGCGTTGTGTTTTGGTCCTGGTTGTGTTTTGGAGGGCGTGAGCGCGACATGTGTTTTGGTTGTGTTTAGGTTAGCGGCCTAGTGGTCTAGTGGTATGACTAGCCGAGTGCCGCCCGCTTTGCGGGCGGTTTGGGCACGTTTGGTCCCAACCCGTGGAGCTCGCTGTTCCAGCTCGCCCCACTATTACGCAAATCCCGCCTTCGCTTCGCTCGGCAGGGGTTGGAGCCTTGCTACATGAATGGTCCCAATCTGTGGTCGCTGTTTCAGCTCCTCCCCCACTACTCCATAGCCCCCACCTCCGCTTCGCTCGGTGGGGGTAAACACGTACTTTATCAAAGACCAATTCATATGCACAGTGAACATGTATTTTTTGTTATGAAAAATGTAGTGTCTCCCTTCTTCCTCCTGCTTACATCTCGAATATCTGTCGATAGACTATATTCTGCGTGTACGCGCCGTCGTCTTCCACGTGCTCTGGATACTCGATCATCACCTTGAGTCTCGACCGCGCCGTCACTCTCGACAGCGCCACATACAGCTGTCCGTGGGAAAAGCAAGGGCTTGACAAATACAATCCAAGATTTTGCACCGTTTGTCCTTGGGCCTTGTTGATCGTCATGGCAAACGCTGGCTGCACTGGAAACTGCTTACGGCGTAGACGGAAAGGGAACTCCCGCGTGTCCCCGTCACTGAGGAACACAATTCGCGGGATGAAAACATCCTGGCCATGGCGCTCACCTGTCATGATAGTCGCGTGGATCACATGTGGCTTCAGCTCAACAACACGAAGGCGCGTTCCGTTGCACAGTCCTAGGTTGGGGTTCAAGTTCCGCATCATCATGATCGGCGCACCCTTCTTCAGAGTTAACTTGTGTGGTGGGATACCGTTCATGTTCACTGAATGCAGGAGCTCTGGCTCGAAGTAGTCCGCGTCACCGTCGTTATCCACAGAATCATTGGACAGGTACTCTTGGGCCTCTCCTTCCAGCTTCTGCGAGACAGCCTCGTTGATGCGATGGACCATCATGTTCGTCGTCGTCAAAATCGTGCGGCTGGCAAAGTACTCGTCCGTGGCGACCTCTGGGTTGTTGATGTCTGCATACATCTCTTCAATGATACGCCGTAAACCCCTGGGAGTGGCGCCTGGCCGAATCTCTTCGTCTTCTTCCGGTTCCTCATCTGGCTCGTTCTCAATCAACATGTCGTTCGGAATCTTCATGAAGTCTGCCCCCAACTCCGGATTGACTTCGTGTCTCCCTTCACCCACCTGAAGAAGAAAGTCGGAGAAGGCCGTAAGTTCCTCTGCGGTGGTTTCGTTGGCAGCAGACCTCACTCGCATATTCTCAGTGAGATGAACTTGTTCGAACTTGTTCCACAGTTCCGAAGCCTTAAGACACGCATTGATGGTGTCCGCAGGTGTTCCCTGCACTACCACCGGAAGAATCTGCCTGAAATCACCCGAAAGCACCATTACTTTCCCTCCGAAAGGTTCGTCGTTATCCAGAATGTCACGTAACGAACGGTCCACAGCTTCGAATGCGTGGCGATGGGTCATTGGCGCTTCGTCCCAGATGATCAAGCTCGCTATCTTGATAAGCTCCTTCAGTGGGGAGCGCTTGTTGATTGAACACGTTGACTCCGCGTTTAACTTCAGCGGGATTCGGAAGGTAGAATGCGCAGTCCGGCCTCCCATCAACAGAAGTGCAGCAATTCCGCTTGACGCTACCGCGATAGCGATTTTTCCGGACAACCGCACTTTTGCAAGGATATGTTTGAGCAAGGTTGATTTCCCAGTACCTCCAGGTCCGTCCACAAATAACAACTTGTTGCCGTCCGAAGATCCATCGACGGCCGCCATGACTTTCGCGAAAATAGCTTGTTGGCCATCATTGAGTTCGTCTTCATGCTCCACAATGTCCTGGAGCATGTGATAGTCATACGCCCCGCTCTCGCGTTCAATGAGACTGTTATCAGCCTGGAGTGCTTCCCGAAGCAGTAGATCCGGGAACTGGTCAAGTTGCGGCAGATCAAACTCAGATACCGCTTTTCCGCTTACTTGAAGCAAGTCGTTTAGACTCTTGAGTGTGTTAAACATCACCAAGTTGTCATTTGCCTGGCCTTCCATGGCGCGGAATCGGTGGCTGAAGTCCTCGGACAGTGCTTCGTAGAACTGATCCCATAGCTGACGCACCTGCGCAACCTGAGAGTATACCAAAAGCGTAGCAAAAAGCTGACGCAACTGATAAGCCATCTGGAATGTCGCGGCTTCCTCCATACAGGCTGCCCACTCCTCGTCGTTCTCGAGATATCCCAAGCGTACTGCCGCGTCCTTGTACGACCCACAGACGACGCCTTCCACAGTTCGAAGGTCCACAAAGGAAGTAGGTCCTTTGCGGTGACACAGCAGCACGCGCAAGTAGAATCTCTCTTCGTCTCTTGGAGACACGTGCACCATGCGTCCTAGCGCTGCTTGGTACTTCTTACGACGCACCCATATCTTGTGTTTGTCCCATCGGAAGTACTTTGGGACATCCTGGTACACAATTGTCTTGGCAACCTGGTCCTCGGGGGCTTCGCTGGCGCATATCTCGAAGAAGGCGGTAAGCTTAGTGCGCTCATTACGGTCGATGACGCGTTCGGGGTCTTCTGTCTCCCGGAAAATCACCATCTGCTCGCCTTCGAGGTGCACCGTTAGCAGAAAGACCGCGTGAGTCTTTCCCTGAACGACGTGCCCGAGGAGACGCATGCACGCCTCAACCGGAGAGATGTACCGCGCGGTTAAGTATCGAATGATCTCGTTGGGCTCCCGTCTGTTAACAGTAGCCTCGCCTGACACCGCCTCCACTGTGATCACTGCCCTGTCGGATCCCTTGTAGACGTACTTGTACAGGTACTTCACCACCGAGAGCGCCGTGCATATTTCAATGTTGATGTGGCAATTGTACTTCTGTGAAAAATACGGGTTGTACGGTACCACCCATTGATTCAGCGTTGCGTTGTCGTACTCTTTCCCTTTGAAGATAAGCACTCCTTCCGGTCGACGTCGGCGTCTGTATTGGGGGAATCCGTCATCACTGACCCGCGTCGTTTCCGCGAACGGTTTCGGGTAACCCTTTGTACACTTGCCGTCCTTCATACATACACATGACGGATTTGCAGCGCCACAGGGGCCATGCAGCATGGACGTCATGACAGTTTCATAAAGACCCGGGTTAGTCTCAGGATCCGGTATTTCCGCAGACACTATTTTGTCAATGATCTGCCGTGTGCGGGGTTTATCCTCGTCAGCCAAGATGACTAAGATGTGAGCATGCGGAAGGCCACGTTTCTGAAACTCCACAACGTAAATCCGTGCGGCTACCTTTCCAAGTACACCCTCGTCCAAGTCTTTTAAATGAGCCGCCAGCTTCTGCTGCCATACCCTCGCGACAATGTCTGGGCGATCTTGGGCACTCTGGTTTGGATCGGTAATCTTCTCCTTGATCTCTTCCCACGTAGGATTGCAAGTCATCGTATCGAAGATGTCAGGCTTGCCGTATTCCCTAACGATAGCCATGGAATCTTGGTACGATTGGTACATCTGGCGCGGACTTCCCGAATGCGAAGACGGCAGGATGACCTTCTTACCGACCTGATTGAGGAAGTGTTTGTTCCTGGCACGATCTGGATGAGCCAACTCTCCAGTGCCACGATCATATTCCGCCAGGAGCCCTTCGCCATCGCCCAAGATGGTCCTAGCCTCTTCCATAGCTTCATGTAGATACGCGTCTCGTAGACCATTGTATTGGTAAGCGCGAATCTCCTTCTGATGAGTTGCAATCCAGCGAAGTTCTTCTTGTTCGCACTTGGCTCTCTGGTCCACGCAGTACTGCTGAAAGAGACGTCCTCCTTGATGAAGAACTGCTTGGTCGTCCTCCTTCTGGAATAGCCGATACGCCACATGCTCACGTAGCGCCATCTCTCGTTTATTTCTGCGCACTACATCGCCTTCATATGTATCCGTGTATGTCCACCCCAGTTCTCCATATGGAAGAAGTAACGGATACTGAAGGGGATCGTAGATAGCACGCGTCTCGTAGAGACGCATGAGGCTTCTGTCCTTTGTGTACACCAAGAGGTCTCGAGGCTGCGCGAGGTTGCCGTCTTCAATCATCGTGGCCGCCACTTCAGAAACCGTCGGCAGATTTTCCGTTCCAGGTCTGGACGGGTTGTTTTTCAGGCGGAACACCAAGTCGATCGGTTGCTGCATATCGTTTTGGCGCACCCTCTCACCAAACGTGAGGAACTGCTGGGCGAATGGGTTGTGCCTTTCCATCATCTGTTCAATGTCTAACAGAGCCACAGGATCCAGATCAGCAAATATCCCCCTACGTCTCTCTGCGCGGCGCTGCATATCTGGATCAACGATATAGATCTGCGCAAACTTTGGTTCCGTCCTCTGGCCAGTTTGACGATCTATGTATGGCAGCAGCGACCCCAGGTAGTGGCCCATAGCACCTTGAATCCGGTAGGTGTATACGCCGCGTTCTCCCGCCACGCTGTTGTCCTGGTTAACTTGCTGAAATCTTCCTGTGGATGGGCTTGATGCACCGATAGACGTAAAGGCAAAGGCCTGGTTGTATGCCCGTATATGCTTTCGAAACTCAGGGTCTCCATAAAGCTGAAGAAGTTTTGCTGGCGCTGGAGCCAGAGGCGGTAGTTTGACTTTTCCCTCGAGACAACAGCCCACCTTGCTTTCACCAGGCCACTTCCATGCGTTGCAGTGCGCGCACACTGTAGTAGCAGGGAGCCGGTGGCGTCTGGTCTCTTCATCAACATCCGGACCCGTGACCATCGACGGGCGGAAGTCTTCGTGGTTCGCAAGTGCGTCACGGTGGCGGGTGGTACGGCGGCGTTCACGAACACGCTCTCGCTCCTCTTCGCGTTCTTCCTCCGTTTGCAGTGCCCTTCTAACCTCGTGGCGCTCTCGGTCGGCGTCACGCTCTACGCGACGCTCGTCGTCGGTCTGCTGGGAGCGTCGCGTAGCCTGAACCGCAGCATTCGCTTCACGCTCCTCCTTACGTTCATCCTCGGTCTGCTGGGAGCGGTGACGGGCTCGGGCTTCAGGCCGTGTTCGCGGCAAACGACGTTTTACCAAAACTGCGTTTCAGAGTTGTAATCTATTTTTGACATTGATTTGGCCAACGGTGTGAAACGTCGTTTCGCTCAATTCGTGTTCGCACTCAACCGGCGTTTACCCTGACCACCCACACCTGGACAAACGGACCGCCTCCTTACAAAGAATGCTGGACGAAATCTTCCTGTTGCTTGTTGCTGTTATGTGTGCTCGACTGGTGCAGAACCACCGCTTGTCGAGGCGGTCTGCTCACGAAAATATGGTGCGCGTACTAGGTCTGATGACGGCCGACGGACAGCGGTTCTTTGACGCCATTCACTCATCGAGAAATTCCTTCCTGTTTCGGGATCACTTCAGGATGGACGTGGCCGCATTTGACGCATTGTTCGAGCTCTGCCAACCGTTCATCGTCGACACCGTCCGCAACCAACGTGAGGTACTGGCTGTGGCTCTCCACTGGATTGGAACGGCATCTACATGCCGCATGCAAGAGGTACTATTTGATTTAACGTTTTCTACAATTCACAAGTATAGAATCCGTGGTATTCGAGCGATTTTGCGTGCGACAAACAGCTCGATGGAGATTCCTAACCAGGTACCATCGTTTTTCTCGTTGAAGCACCCCTATTATCACCAGGCCTTGGGGGCAATTGATGGAACGCACTTTCAAGTGGTTGTGAGCACTGAGGATACAGCTCGCTTTAGAAACCACAAGGGTTTTGTCACGACCAATGTGCTACTGTTTTGTAACTGGAGTATGAAAATTTGTTTTGCTTATGCGGGAGCTGAGGGAAGTGCGCATGATGCGACTGTACTACGCTGGAGTTCTCTGCTCGACCAATTGCCAGAACACTTTTACGTTCTAGGAGATGCTGGATATGGCCTAAGTAAGCAGGTGTTAACTCCCTTTCGAGGGGTAAGATACCACCTGAAGGAGTGGGCGACAAGTGATGCGGGTCGCCCACGCAACCCAAAAGAACTTTTTAACCTACGACATGCGAAGGCTCGCAATGTTATTGAGCGTACCATTGGAGTTTTAAAGCGTCGCTTTAAGGTTCTCCGCACATGTATGGATTACGAAATGAAGACGATAAAATCTGTCATTTACGCTTGTGTTTTAACGCACAATTTTATCCGTGAGTATGATGCATCGGACCTTGGGTCCGATCTCGCCTCTTCTCGTCGAGATACGCGTCGTCACCGTGCTGTAAATGAATCTTTTGATCCGATTCCGTATGACTTCGACACTACTGACAATTGGCGATCTTGGATGGCAGACACCATGTGGGAGGAGTATCAAGGATTCTCGGATAGTGAAGATGACAGCGACATTCCTGAAGAAGAAATTTGCAGCGGTACGAGTGATTCCGACAACGAAAGCAGTTCCGGCAGTGAAAGTGGTTCTGTAAGCGAGTAATAAGCATAAAAAACATCTTTACGTTACTAAAGTCCCTGAAGAGAACAATTAAAATGAAACTATCATGTTGGTCGCCCGTGCACGTTACCTTGGCCTGTTATTAGCCCGTGCCATAATAGGCTATCTCGAGGTCAGTCGTCCGACGAAGGCGATGCAGCAAAAGCTGCGGAGTCGGACAGTGGGGCTTGGCCACCCATTTCTTGGCGCATTTTGTACTTGATGTACACGGTAAAAGTCTTTAACAGCGCACCAAGTTCTTCGTTGAAGTCTCCAGAAGGTGACTGCTTTTGTTTTTTGTTACGGCGTGTCTTTGAAGCTCCATCACGGATACGCTGTACGGTCTGGACACGACGCTCGTGACTTGGGTGGGCAGCGGGGGTGGACACAGAGCTTTGGTCGCCAGTGTCGGGAAGTAAAGTCTCATTGGGCTGCGGGAGTGCGGACTCTTCTTCTTCCGTGGCGTCTTCCAGCAGGCCAAGCAGGCTCTGAACGCTTTCCGCATCCGCACCTGTCGCTCTTGAATCACCTGCACAGACGAGTTTAGTTCAATTTCAGTGAAAATAATGCATCGCTTACCTGCAATTAGACTGCAGATGGTCTCGTGTTCAAAGCCGTTCTTACGCATCTCCTTAATGCGACCTCGCATCTTGGATGGTTTGGCTTCGATCAGTTTATCCCAGACGTCGTCTTCCAGCAGGCCAAGCAGGCTCTGAACGCTTTCCGCATCCGCACCTGTCGCTCTTGAATCACCTGCACAGACGAGTTTAGTTCAATTTCAGTGAAAATAATGCATCGCTTACCTGCAATTAGACTGCAGATGGTCTCGTGTTCAAAGCCGTTCTTACGCATCTCCTTAATGCGACCTCGCATCTTGGATGGTTTGGCTTCGATCAGTTTATCCCAGACGTCGTCATCAAGAAGAGGTTTCCCCGTTTGAGGGCAGGTACCGCATCCACTCAGCGACGTAATCTCCTTGAATAAATCGTAGTCTTGCATCAGACGCTGCACCTTGGACTTGTATTGCCCTGCAGAACGGACATTAGAAACGCAGTACCTTGGCTAAAAAGATTCCATTACCTTTGTCCAGAGTCTTCTTGAGCTTGGCGTTCAAAGTCGTTTTGATCTCCTCCCACGCCTTGGATTTGACACCTTTATCCGTGGCCTTTGACGGGTCCTTTCGAGCCGCAAAGTACCTCTCCAACAGTGCAAGCTCCTCGCCCTTAGTCCACGTGGCACGCTGGGCAGCAGCGGCAGCATCGTCTCGTGTGCTCATCGAGAAAACTTTCGAGGTCATTTGGGAGAGGGTTTTGCAGTGTGCGCGAGAACGAAAATGGAAATCTTTGGCGCCTAACAGGATCTAGTCAATGTTCTGAGGGGATACGCGTCGCTTTAGGGCCCAGCCAAATACGGGCCAAACTAAATTCACCTCCGGGCATGAATTTAAAAATGGGGTCCGAAACGACGTTTTGCTACCAAAACAGCGTTTCGAGGGTGGCGTGTTCGCGAGCGCGCATTTAGGCCTTAACGTCGTTTCGACCGAGATAACTATGTTTTCGAGGGGTCGCGAACACGGCCTCAGTGTTTATTTGACGTCTGCTGTCTTGATCCTGCTGGGAAAGTTGGGAGCGTCGTGTTGCTTGGCGTTCACTATCGATTGCAAGGTTAGCTTCACCCTGATGGTCTCTTCGAATTTGCTGCGCAATTCGGTTCCTTTCACGGTCAGCCTCAACATCTTCTGCTCTTCTTTGGGCCCTTCGCAGCCGCTGTCTTTCTGCATTTTTTTGTCGAGTGCGCTCGCGCTGGGAAGAGGTCATATTTGCTCGGCGCAATCGGGCCCTTTCTGCGTCACTCATCCGTATTGCTGCGGCACTGGGTGTGCTCAGTGTTGGAGCCGCCGCCGGAGCGGCTGTAATTGTCACCGACACGTGCTGTCTTTCTGAAAACGAATCGTCATTCTCCTGCTGGCTTAATAGGTCGAGTTCTCGGACCCGTGTCCTAAATCGATTCTGCGCCTGACGTCGTCGGTTCAGTCGCCGTCGCTTAGCCGCAGGCGATTCATCCCCCGCTGGTGTTGCATTAATGCGCTCCGATTCGTCCAAACGTTGCTGCAGTTGTTCTCTACGGTCATCTCTGTACAATAGTGTGTTAGCAAACAGTCACAACGGCAATATACATGACTGTGACGTACCTGTCCCGCTTCGTGCCGACCCTAACGGGCGCCATCGTCTTCCCTCGCAAAAACAACACAAAGGAAGCAGCGTTAGACAACGGTCTAACACTGACTAATTATATTGGTTCTATCTTCTATAAACGTCTTGTACACGGTAAATTGGAACATGCAGCGCATGCCGTTCTGCCTCTGACACGGTAAGCAGCATGAAATGTCTCCATTCCATGTGCCGGTCTCACACACGACCGCTGGCCCAAGGCTGAGGTGGGTGGCCCGGCCAAGCCGGCTTTTATCGCCACATGGATCCACCCCAGGACCCCGGATTGGTATGAGGCTTCCCATGCCGCTGGCGGGCGAACATGGGCGTCTCAGGGTCGGGGCTCCGAAGAGCAATAGAGAGGCAGAACTGAGATATAAACGATGGCGGGGGCCAGCTGCAACCTTTCTTATCCCAAAAAAATGGGAAGGTAACGGATTTGGGCGCAAAAGCTACAGTACCCAAATTACAATTTTCACCAAAGTACCCGCAGGGATGGCTTATTTGCTTAAATGGGTAATATTGTAGATTCGGGGTGGACTGCCCGGCGTCTGTGCGCTCGAGAGGGGTCTCGATCGGAATGGTCGTGGCGTGGCACCCACTGCAACCCTCTCCCAAGCCCCGCAGAGGACCTGTCAGAGTCCTCCGCAGGCTCCAGCCCACCCTTAATTTTGTACACACCAAATCCTCGGTTGCCCAATGTGGTACCAGTTATCCCACACGGCGGAACTCCCGAAACCGTACTAATTTATTTAAATATGTATATGTATTATATTTATATGTATACTTACAATGTGTTCCTCGGTTGGCTGCGCCGCTCGATCACTCCTGTCCTTGCTAGCTGCCGCGCAATTCGCGTAATGAGCTCTGTCGCTGCCGACGTCGTTTGGTTTTGTGAATGAAAGAATTCTAGAATTTAAATTGACCAATAGGGATGTCGCAGAGAAGCGTGACCGTTAGTGGGCTATTTTTGTAATTTTGTATTTCCTGAGAGCATTCTAGAAGGTAGGGGTAGGTTACATGATAGGTGTGATTACATGCAAAAGAATGGTGTAGCCAAGGCAAGTACGCAGGTTTATGTGCTGAGACGTTGAACACACACACGGACGGACACACAGACACGGGACTGAACTACGCGGCGTAGATTCTCGCTTTGGGTGCGAGAGGTCCCGGTTTCGATCACCGGCTGGGCCCCTCTTTTGCGCTCTCCTCCACCCAACGTCACATCAACCGCGCCCTTGCGGCGTGGCGGCGCTCAGCGCGTACACACGTTCTACCAGGTCAGGACTACAACCGGGGCCTTTTGCTCCTACTCGTCTCTACTCGTCCGTCCTTCTCCTCTCACTGGTTTTACTATTTATCAACTCGTCGCTCTTGTTGACAAGCCACAAGTTCCAGACGGGCTGGGACTTTAACCCTTATGTTTCCCTTCCAGGTGGAATCAATCACACGGATATTGTCACGCGCACGTTCGGTCTGCGTTTCGAGCAGCACCTTGTGCTGGCCCAAATCTGTCTGCACCCTTCCGCTGCTTGTACACGACTATGCTGTAAGTGTTTGGTGGTGTTTCGCCGTATCACTTGGCACTTACTTGGCACTTCATTCTAGCTTGTGTGTACAAGCATGATGGAAATACTACTACAGATACGAACCAGCCAACAAAGTGGTCTCAATCCTTCCGATGGCGGAGTGGTAAGAATCGCGTGCGTGTAACTGGTGTACCTCTATAAATTAATACCGCGATACTGTGATAGTGTGAGTAGTGCGGTCTATAGGAACTCGTTGGGACAATGATGGAAGGTGTGAGAGAACAGGGGGGCAGTGTATGTGTGCTTGCGTTGTGTTTTGGTCCTGGTTGTGTTTTGGAGGGCGTGAGCGCGACATGTGTTTTGGTTGTGTTTAGGTTAGCGGCCTAGTGGTCTAGTGGTATGATTCTCGCTTTGGGTGCGAGAGGTCCCGGTTTCGATCACCGGCTGGGCCCCTCTTTTGCGCTCTCCTCCACCCAACGTCACATCAACCGCGCCCTTGCGGCGTGGCGGCGCTCAGCGCGTACACACGTTCTACCAGGTCAGGACTACAACCGGGGCCTTTTGCTCCTACTCGTCTCTACTCGTCCGTCCTTCTCCTCTCACTGGTTTTACTATTTATCAACTCGTCGCTCTTGTTGACAAGCCACAAGTTCCAGCACGGGCTGGGACTTTAACCCTTATGTTTCCCTTCCAGGTGGAATCAATCACACGGATATTGTCACGCGCACGTTCGGGCTGCGTTTCGAGCAGCACCTTGTGCTGGCCCAAATCTGTCTGCACCCTTCCGCTGCTTGTACACGACTATGCTGTAAGTGTTTGGTGGTGTTTCGCCGTATCACTTGGCACTTACTTGGCACTTCATTCTAGCTTGTGTGTACAAGCATGATGGAAATACTACTACAGATACGAACCAGCCAACAAAGTGGTCTCAATCCTTCCGATGGCGGAGTGGTAAGAATCGCGTGCGTGTAACTGGTGTACCTCTATAAATTAATACCGCGATACTGTGATAGTGTGAGTAGTGCGGTCTATAGGAACTCGTTGGGAATGATGGAAGGTGTGAGAGAGCAGGGGGGCAGTGTATGTGTGCTTGCGTTGTGTTTTGGTCCTGGTTGTGTTTTGGTCCTGGTTGTGTTTTGGAGGGCGTGAGCGCGACATGTGTTTTGGTTGTGTTTAGGTTAGCGGCCTAGTGGTCTAGTGGTATGATTCTCGCTTTGGGTGCGAGAGGTCCCGGTTTCGATCACCGGCTGGGCCCCTCTTTTGCGCTCTCCTCCACCCAACGTCACATCAACCGCGCCCTTGCGGCGTGGCGGCGCTCAGCGCGTACACACGTTCTACCAGGTCAGGACTACAACCGGGGCCTTTTGCTCCTACTCGTCTCTACTCGTCCGTCCTTCTCCTCTCACTGGTTTTACTATTTATCAACTCGTCGCTCTTGTTGACAAGCCACAAGTTCCAGACGGGCTGGGACTTTAACCCTTATGTTTCCCTTCCAGGTGGAATCAATCACACGGATATTGTCACGCGCACGTTCGGTCTGCGTTTCGAGCAGCACCTTGTGCTGGCCCAAATCTGTCTGCACCCTTCCGCTGCTTGTACACGACTATGCTGTAAGTGTTTGGTGGTGTTTCGCCGTATCACTTGGCACTTACTTGGCACTTCATTCTTGCTTGTGTGTACAAGCATGATGGAAATACTACTACAGATACGAACCAGCCAACAAAGTGGTCTCAATCCTTCCGATGGAGTGGTAAGAATCGCGTGCGTGTAACTGGTGTACCTCTATAAATTAATACCGCGATACTGTGCTAGTGTGAGTAGTGCGGTCTATAGGAACTCGTTGGGACAATGATGGAAGGTGTGAGAGAACAGGGGGGCAGTGTATGTGTGCTTGCGTTGTGTTTTGGTCCTGGTTGTGTTTTGGAGGGCGTGAGCGCGACATGTGTTTTGGTTGTGTTTAGGTTAGCGGCCTAGTGGTCTAGTGGTATGATTCTCGCTTTGGGTGCGAGAGGTCCCGGTTTCGATCACCGGCTGGGCCCCTCTTTTGCGCTCTCCTCCACCCAACGTCACATCAACCGCGCCCTTGCGGCGTGGCGGCGCTCAGCGCGTACACACGTTCTACCAGGTCAGGACTACAACCGGGGCCTTTTGCTCCTACTCGTCTCTACTCGTCCGTCCTTCTCCTCTCACTGGTTTTACTATTTATCAACTCGTCGCTCTTGTTGACAAGCCACAAGTTCCAGACGGGCTGGGACTTTAACCCTTATGTTTCCCTTCCAGGTGGAATCAATCACACGGATATTGTCACGCGCACGTTCGGTCTGCGTTTCGAGCAGCACCTTGTGCTGGCCCAAATCTGTCTGCACCCTTCCGCTGCTTGTACACGACTATGCTGTAAGTGTTTGGTGGTGTTTCGCCGTATCACTTGGCACTTACTTGGCACTTCATTCTTGCTTGTGTGTACAAGCATGATGGAAATACTACTACAGATACGAACCAGCCAACAAAGTGGTCTCAATCCTTCCGATGGAGTGGTAAGAATCGCGTGCGTGTAACTGGTGTACCTCTATAAATTAATACCGCGATACTGTGCTAGTGTGAGTAGTGCGGTCTATAGGAACTCGTTGGGACAATGATGGAAGGTGTGAGAGAACAGGGGGGCAGTGTATGTGTGCTTGCGTTGTGTTTTGGTCCTGGTTGTGTTTTGGAGGGCGTGAGCGCGACATGTGTTTTGGTTGTGTTTAGGTTAGCGGCCTAGTGGTCTAGTGGTATGATTCTCGCTTTGGGTGCGAGAGGTCCCGGTTTCGATCACCGGCTGGGCCCCTCTTTTGCGCTCTCCTCCACCCAACGTCACATCAACCGCGCCCTTGCGGCGTGGCGGCGCTCAGCGCGTACACACGTTCTACCAGGTCAGGACTACAACCGGGGCCTTTTGCTCCTACTCGTCTCTACTCGTCCGTCCTTCTCCTCTCACTGGTTTTACTATTTATCAACTCGTCGCTCTTGTTGACAAGCCACAAGTTCCAGACGGGCTGGGACTTTAACCCTTATGTTTCCCTTCCAGGTGGAATCAATCACACGGATATTGTCACGCGCACGTTCGGTCTGCGTTTCGAGCAGCACCTTGTGCTGGCGTGTAACTGGTGTACCTCTATAAATTAATACCGCGATACTGTGATAGTGTGAGTAGTGCGGTCTATAGGAACTCGTTGGGACAATGATGGAAGGTGTGAGAGAACAGGGGGGCAGTGTATGTGTGCTTGCGTTGTGTTTTGGTCCTGGTTGTGTTTTGGAGGGCGTGAGCGCGACATGTGTTTTGGTTGTGTTTAGGTTAGCGGCCTAGTGGTCTAGTGGTATGATTCTCGCTTTGGGTGCGAGAGGTCCCGGTTTCGATCACCGGCTGGGCCCCTCTTTTGCGCTCTCCTCCACCCAACGTCACATCAACCGCGCCCTTGCGGCGTGGCGGCGCTCAGCGCGTACACACGTTCTACCAGGTCAGGACTACAACCGGGGCCTTTTGCTCCTACTCGTCTCTACTCGTCCGTCCTTCTCCTCTCACTGGTTTTACTATTTATCAACTCGTCGCTCTTGTTGACAAGCCACAAGTTCCAGACGGGCGGGGACTTTAACCCTTATGTTTCCCTTCCAGGTGGAATCAATCACACGGATATTGTCACGCGCACGTTCGGTCTGCGTTTCGAGCAGCACCTTGTGCTGGCCCAAATCTGTCTGCACCCTTCCGCTGCTTGTACACGACTATGCTGTAAGTGTTTGGTGGTGTTTCGCCGTATCACTTGGCACTTACTTGGCACTTCATTCTTGCTTGTGTGTACAAGCATGATGGAAATACTACTACAGATACGAACCAGCCAACAAAGTGGTCTCAATCCTTCCGATGGAGTGGTAAGAATCGCGTGCGTGTAACTGGTGTACCTCTATAAATTAATACCGCGATACTGTGATAGTGTGAGTAGTGCGGTCTATAGGAACTCGTTGGGACAATGATGGAAGGTGTGAGAGAGCAGGGGGGCAGTGTATGTGTGCTTGCGTTGTGTTTTGGTCCTGGTTGTGTTTTGGAGGGCGTGAGCGCGACATGTGTTTTGGTTGTGTTTAGGTTAGCGGCCTAGTGGTCTAGTGGTATGATTCTCGCTTTGGGTGCGAGAGGTCCCGGTTTCGATCACCGGCTGGGCCCCTCTTTGCGCTCTCCTCCACCCAACGTCACATCAACCGCGCCCTTGCGGCGTGGCGGCGCTCAGCGCGTACACACGTTCTACCAGGTCAGGACTACAACCGGGGCCTTTTGCTCCTACTCGTCTCTACTCGTCCGTCCTTCTCCTCTCACTGGTTTTACTATTTATCAACTCGTCGCTCTTGTTGACAAGCCACAAGTTCCAGACGGGCTGGGACTTTAACCCTTATGTTTCCCTTCCAGGTGGAATCAATCACACGGATATTGTCACGCGCACGTTCGGTCTGCGTTTCGAGCAGCACCTTGTGCTGGCCCAAATCTGTCTGCACCCTTCCGCTGCTTGTACACGACTATGCTGTAAGTGTTTGGTGGTGTTTCGCCGTATCACTTGGCACTTACTTGGCACTTCATTCTTGCTTGTGTGTACAAGCATGATGGAAATACTACTACAGATACGAACCAGCCAACAAAGTGGTCTCAATCCTTCCGATGGAGTGGTAAGAATCGCGTGCGTGTAACTGGTGTACCTCTATAAATTAATACCGCGATACTGTGCTAGTGTGAGTAGTGCGGTCTATAGGAACTCGTTGGGACAATGATGGAAGGTGTGAGAGAGCAGGGGGCAGTGTATGTGTGCTTGCGTTGTGTTTTGGTCCTGGTTGTGTTTTGGAGGGCGTGAGCGCGACATGTGTTTTGGTTGTGTTTAGGTTAGCGGCCTAGTGGTCTAGTGGTATGATTCTCGCTTTGGGTGCGAGAGGTCCCGGTTTCGATCACCGGCTGGGCCCCTCTTTTGCGCTCTCCTCCACCCAACGTCACATCAACCGCGCCCTTGCGGCGTGGCGGCGCTCAGCGCGTACACACGTTCTACCAGGTCAGGACTACAACCGGGGCCTTTTGCTCCTACTCGTCTCTACTCGTCCGTCCTTCTCCTCTCACTGGTTTTACTATTTATCAACTCGTCGCTCTTGTTGACAAGCCACAAGTTCCAGACGGGCTGGGACTTTAACCCTTATGTTTCCCTTCCAGGTGGAATCAATCACACGGATATTGTCACGCGCACGTTCGGTCTGCGTTTCGAGCAGCACCTTGTGCTGGCCCAAATCTGTCTGCACCCTTCCGCTGCTTGTACACGACTATGCTGTAAGTGTTTGGTGGTGTTTCGCCGTATCACTTGGCACTTACTTGGCACTTCATTCTTGCTTGTGTGTACAAGCATGATGGAAATACTACTACAGATACGAACCAGCCAACAAAGTGGTCTCAATCCTTCCGATGGAGTGGTAAGAATCGCGTGCGTGTAACTGGTGTACCTCTATAAATTAATACCGCGATACTGTGCTAGTGTGAGTAGTGCGGTCTATAGGAACTCGTTGGGACAATGATGGAAGGTGTGAGAGAGCAGGGGGCAGTGTATGTGTGCTTGCGTTGTGTTTTGGTCCTGGTTGTGTTTTGGAGGGCGTGAGCGCGACATGTGTTTTGGTTGTGTTTAGGTTAGCGGCCTAGTGGTCTAGTGGTATGATTCTCGCTTTGGGTGCGAGAGGTCCCGGTTTCGATCACCGGCTGGGCCCCTCTTTTGCGCTCTCCTCCACCCAACGTCACATCAACCGCGCCCTTGCGGCGTGGCGGCGCTCAGCGCGTACACACGTTCTACCAGGTCAGGACTACAACCGGGGCCTTTTGCTCCTACTCGTCTCTACTCGTCCGTCCTTCTCCTCTCACTGGTTTTACTATTTATCAACTCGTCGCTCTTGTTGACAAGCCACAAGTTCCAGACGGGCGGGGACTTTAACCCTTATGTTTCCCTTCCAGGTGGAATCAATCACACGGATATTGTCACGCGCACGTTCGGTCTGCGTTTCGAGCAGCACCTTGTGCTGGCCCAAATCTGTCTGCACCCTTCCGCTGCTTGTACACGACTATGCTGTAAGTGTTTGGTGGTGTTTCGCCGTATCACTTGGCACTTACTTGGCACTTCATTCTTGCTTGTGTGTACAAGCATGATGGAAATACTACTACAGATACGAACCAGCCAACAAAGTGGTCTCAATCCTTCCGATGGAGTGGTAAGAATCGCGTGCGTGTAACTGGTGTACCTCTATAAATTAATACCGCGATACTGTGCTAGTGTGAGTAGTGCGGTCTATAGGAACTCGTTGGGACAATGATGGAAGGTGTGAGAGAGCAGGGGGCAGTGTATGTGTGCTTGCGTTGTGTTTTGGTCCTGGTTGTGTTTTGGAGGGCGTGAGCGCGACATGTGTTTTGGTTGTGTTTAGGTTAGCGGCCTAGTGGTCTAGTGGTATGATTCTCGCTTTGGGTGCGAGAGGTCCCGGTTTCGATCACCGGCTGGGCCCCTCTTTTGCGCTCTCCTCCACCCAACGTCACATCAACCGCGCCCTTGCGGCGTGGCGGCGCTCAGCGCGTACACACGTTCTACCAGGTCAGGACTACAACCGGGGCCTTTTGCTCCTACTCGTCTCTACTCGTCCGTCCTTCTCCTCTCACTGGTTTTACTATTTATCAACTCGTCGCTCTTGTTGACAAGCCACAAGTTCCAGACGGGCTGGGACTTTAACCCTTATGTTTCCCTTCCAGGTGGAATCAATCACACGGATATTGTCACGCGCACGTTCGGTCTGCGTTTCGAGCAGCACCTTGTGCTGGCCCAAATCTGTCTGCACCCTTCCGCTGCTTGTACACGACTATGCTGTAAGTGTTTGGTGGTGTTTCGCCGTATCACTTGGCACTTACTTGGCACTTCATTCTTGCTTGTGTGTACAAGCATGATGGAAATACTACTACAGATACGAACCAGCCAACAAAGTGGTCTCAATCCTTCCGATGGAGTGGTAAGAATCGCGTGCGTGTAACTGGTGTACCTCTATAAATTAATACCGCGATACTGTGCTAGTGTGAGTAGTGCGGTCTATAGGAACTCGTTGGGACAATGATGGAAGGTGTGAGAGAGCAGGGGGCAGTGTATGTGTGCTTGCGTTGTGTTTTGGTCCTGGTTGTGTTTTGGAGGGCGTGAGCGCGACATGTGTTTTGGTTGTGTTTAGGTTAGCGGCCTAGTGGTCTAGTGGTATGATTCTCGCTTTGGGTGCGAGAGGTCCCGGTTTCGATCACCGGCTGGGCCCCTCTTTTGCGCTCTCCTCCACCCAACGTCACATCAACCGCGCCCTTGCGGCGTGGCGGCGCTCAGCGCGTACACACGTTCTACCAGGTCAGGACTACAACCGGGGCCTTTTGCTCCTACTCGTCTCTACTCGTCCGTCCTTCTCCTCTCACTGGTTTTACTATTTATCAACTCGTCGCTCTTGTTGACAAGCCACAAGTTCCAGACGGGCTGGGACTTTAACCCTTATGTTTCCCTTCCAGGTGGAATCAATCACACGGATATTGTCACGCGCACGTTCGGTCTGCGTTTCGAGCAGCACCTTGTGCTGGCCCAAATCTGTCTGCACCCTTCCGCTGCTTGTACACGACTATGCTGTAAGTGTTTGGTGGTGTTTCGCCGTATCACTTGGCACTTACTTGGCACTTCATTCTTGCTTGTGTGTACAAGCATGATGGAAATACTACTACAGATACGAACCAGCCAACAAAGTGGTCTCAATCCTTCCGATGGAGTGGTAAGAATCGCGTGCGTGTAACTGGTGTACCTCTATAAATTAATACCGCGATACTGTGCTAGTGTGAGTAGTGCGGTCTATAGGAACTCGTTGGGACAATGATGGAAGGTGTGAGAGAGCAGGGGGCAGTGTATGTGTGCTTGCGTTGTGTTTTGGTCCTGGTTGTGTTTTGGAGGGCGTGAGCGCGACATGTGTTTTGGTTGTGTTTAGGTTAGCGGCCTAGTGGTCTAGTGGTATGATTCTCGCTTTGGGTGCGAGAGGTCCCGGTTTCGATCACCGGCTGGGCCCTCTTTTGCGCTCTCCTCCACCCAACGTCACATCAACCGCGCCCTTGCGGCGTGGCGGCGCTCAGCGCGTACACACGTTCTACCAGGTCAGGACTACAACCGGGGCCTTTTGCTCCTACTCGTCTCTACTCGTCCGTCCTTCTCCTCTCACTGGTTTTACTATTTATCAACTCGTCGCTCTTGTTGACAAGCCACAAGTTCCAGACGGGCTGGGACTTTAACCCTTATGTTTCCCTTCCAGGTGGAATCAATCACACGGATATTGTCACGCGCACGTTCGGTCTGCGTTTCGAGCAGCACCTTGTGCTGGCCCAAATCTGTCTGCACCCTTCCGCTGCTTGTACACGACTATGCTGTAAGTGTTTGGTGGTGTTTCGCCGTATCACTTGGCACTTACTTGGCACTTCATTCTTGCTTGTGTGTACAAGCATGATGGAAATACTACTACAGATACGAACCAGCCAACAAAGTGGTCTCAATCCTTCCGATGGAGTGGTAAGAATCGCGTGCGTGTAACTGGTGTACCTCTATAAATTAATACCGCGATACTGTGATAGTGTGAGTAGTGCGGTCTATAGGAACTCGTTGGGACAATGATGGAAGGTGTGAGAGAGCAGGGGGCAGTGTATGTGTGCTTGCGTTGTGTTTTGGTCCTGGTTGTGTTTTGGAGGGCGTGAGCGCGACATGTGTTTTGGTTGTGTTTAGGTTAGCGGCCTAGTGGTCTAGTGGTATGATTCTCGCTTTGGGTGCGAGAGGTCCCGGTTTCGATCACCGGCTGGGCCCCTCTTTTGCGCTCTCCTCCACCCAACGTCACATCAACCGCGCCCTTGCGGCGTGGCGGCGCTCAGCGCGTACACACGTTCTACCAGGTCAGGACTACAACCGGGGCCTTTTGCTCCTACTCGTCTCTACTCGTCCGTCCTTCTCCTCTCACTGGTTTTACTATTTATCAACTCGTCGCTCTTGTTGACAAGCCACAAGTTCCAGACGGGCTGGGACTTTAACCCTTATGTTTCCCTTCCAGGTGGAATCAATCACACGGATATTGTCACGCGCACGTTCGGTCTGCGTTTCGAGCAGCACCTTGTGCTGGCCCAAATCTGTCTGCACCCTTCCGCTGCTTGTACACGACTATGCTGTAAGTGTTTGGTGGTGTTTCGCCGTATCACTTGGCACTTACTTGGCACTTCATTCTTGCTTGTGTGTACAAGCATGATGGAAATACTACTACAGATACGAACCAGCCAACAAAGTGGTCTCAATCCTTCCGATGGAGTGGTAAGAATCGCGTGCGTGTAACTGGTGTACCTCTATAAATTAATACCGCGATACTGTGCTAGTGTGAGTAGTGCGGTCTATAGGAACTCGTTGGGACAATGATGGAAGGTGTGAGAGAGCAGGGGGCAGTGTATGTGTGCTTGCGTTGTGTTTTGGTCCTGGTTGTGTTTTGGAGGGCGTGAGCGCGACATGTGTTTTGGTTGTGTTTAGGTTAGCGGCCTAGTGGTCTAGTGGTATGATTCTCGCTTTGGGTGCGAGAGGTCCCGGTTTCGATCACCGGCTGGGCCCCTCTTTTGCGCTCTCCTCCACCCAACGTCACATCAACCGCGCCCTTGCGGCGTGGCGGCGCTCAGCGCGTACACACGTTCTACCAGGTCAGGACTACAACCGGGGCCTTTTGCTCCTACTCGTCTCTACTCGTCCGTCCTTCTCCTCTCACTGGTTTTACTATTTATCAACTCGTCGCTCTTGTTGACAAGCCACAAGTTCCAGACGGGCTGGGACTTTAACCCTTATGTTTCCCTTCCAGGTGGAATCAATCACACGGATATTGTCACGCGCACGTTCGGTCTGCGTTTCGAGCAGCACCTTGTGCTGGCCCAAATCTGTCTGCACCCTTCCGCTGCTTGTACACGACTATGCTGTAAGTGTTTGGTGGTGTTTCGCCGTATCACTTGGCACTTACTTGGCACTTCATTCTTGCTTGTGTGTACAAGCATGATGGAAATACTACTACAGATACGAACCAGCCAACAAAGTGGTCTCAATCCTTCCGATGGAGTGGTAAGAATCGCGTGCGTGTAACTGGTGTACCTCTATAAATTAATACCGCGATACTGTGCTAGTGTGAGTAGTGCGGTCTATAGGAACTCGTTGGGACAATGATGGAAGGTGTGAGAGAGCAGGGGGCAGTGTATGTGTGCTTGCGTTGTGTTTTGGTCCTGGTTGTGTTTTGGAGGGCGTGAGCGCGACATGTGTTTTGGTTGTGTTTAGGTTAGCGGCCTAGTGGTCTAGTGGTATGATTCTCGCTTTGGGTGCGAGAGGTCCCGGTTTCGATCACCGGCTGGGCCCTCTTTTGCGCTCTCCTCCACCCAACGTCACATCAACCGCGCCCTTGCGGCGTGGCGGCGCTCAGCGCGTACACACGTTCTACCAGGTCAGGACTACAACCGGGGCCTTTTGCTCCTACTCGTCTCTACTCGTCCGTCCTTCTCCTCTCACTGGTTTTACTATTTATCAACTCGTCGCTCTTGTTGACAAGCCACAAGTTCCAGACGGGCTGGGACTTTAACCCTTATGTTTCCCTTCCAGGTGGAATCAATCACACGGATATTGTCACGCGCACGTTCGGTCTGCGTTTCGAGCAGCACCTTGTGCTGGCCCAAATCTGTCTGCACCCTTCCGCTGCTTGTACACGACTATGCTGTAAGTGTTTGGTGGTGTTTCGCCGTATCACTTGGCACTTACTTGGCACTTCATTCTTGCTTGTGTGTACAAGCATGATGGAAATACTACTACAGATACGAACCAGCCAACAAAGTGGTCTCAATCCTTCCGATGGAGTGGTAAGAATCGCGTGCGTGTAACTGGTGTACCTCTATAAATTAATACCGCGATACTGTGATAGTGTGAGTAGTGCGGTCTATAGGAACTCGTTGGGACAATGATGGAAGGTGTGAGAGAGCAGGGGGCAGTGTATGTGTGCTTGCGTTGTGTTTTGGTCCTGGTTGTGTTTTGGAGGGCGTGAGCGCGACATGTGTTTTGGTTGTGTTTAGGTTAGCGGCCTAGTGGTCTAGTGGTATGATTCTCGCTTTGGGTGCGAGAGGTCCCGGTTTCGATCACCGGCTGGGCCCCTCTTTTGCGCTCTCCTCCACCCAACGTCACATCAACCGCGCCCTTGCGGCGTGGCGGCGCTCAGCGCGTACACACGTTCTACCAGGTCAGGACTACAACCGGGGCCTTTTGCTCCTACTCGTCTCTACTCGTCCGTCCTTCTCCTCTCACTGGTTTTACTATTTATCAACTCGTCGCTCTTGTTGACAAGCCACAAGTTCCAGACGGGCGGGGACTTTAACCCTTATGTTTCCCTTCCAGGTGGAATCAATCACACGGATATTGTCACGCGCACGTTCGGTCTGCGTTTCGAGCAGCACCTTGTGCTGGCCCAAATCTGTCTGCACCCTTCCGCTGCTTGTACACGACTATGCTGTAAGTGTTTGGTGGTGTTTCGCCGTATCACTTGGCACTTACTTGGCACTTCATTCTTGCTTGTGTGTACAAGCATGATGGAAATACTACTACAGATACGAACCAGCCAACAAAGTGGTCTCAATCCTTCCGATGGAGTGGTAAGAATCGCGTGCGTGTAACTGGTGTACCTCTATAAATTAATACCGCGATACTGTGATAGTGTGAGTAGTGCGGTCTATAGGAACTCGTTGGGACAATGATGGAAGGTGTGAGAGAGCAGGGGGGCAGTGTATGTGTGCTTGCGTTGTGTTTTGGTCCTGGTTGTGTTTTGGAGGGCGTGAGCGCGACATGTGTTTTGGTTGTGTTTAGGTTAGCGGCCTAGTGGTCTAGTGGTATGATTCTCGCTTTGGGTGCGAGAGGTCCCGGTTTCGATCACCGGCTGGGCCCCTCTTTTGCGCTCTCCTCCACCCAACGTCACATCAACCGCGCCCTTGCGGCGTGGCGGCGCTCAGCGCGTACACACGTTCTACCAGGTCAGGACTACAACCGGGGCCTTTTGCTCCTACTCGTCTCTACTCGTCCGTCCTTCTCCTCTCACTGGTTTTACTATTTATCAACTCGTCGCTCTTGTTGACAAGCCACAAGTTCCAGACGGGCTGGGACTTTAACCCTTATGTTTCCCTTCCAGGTGGAATCAATCACACGGATATTGTCACGCGCACGTTCGGTCTGCGTTTCGAGCAGCACCTTGTGCTGGCCCAAATCTGTCTGCACCCTTCCGCTGCTTGTACACGACTATGCTGTAAGTGTTTGGTGGTGTTTCGCCGTATCACTTGGCACTTACTTGGCACTTCATTCTTGCTTGTGTGTACAAGCATGATGGAAATACTACTACAGATACGAACCAGCCAACAAAGTGGTCTCAATCCTTCCGATGGAGTGGTAAGAATCGCGTGCGTGTAACTGGTGTACCTCTATAAATTAATACCGCGATACTGTGATAGTGTGAGTAGTGCGGTCTATAGGAACTCGTTGGGACAATGATGGAAGGTGTGAGAGAGCAGGGGGCAGTGTATGTGTGCTTGCGTTGTGTTTTGGTCCTGGTTGTGTTTTGGAGGGCGTGAGCGCGACATGTGTTTTGGTTGTGTTTAGGTTAGCGGCCTAGTGGTCTAGTGGTATGATTCTCGCTTTGGGTGCGAGAGGTCCCGGTTTCGATCACCGGCTGGGCCTCTTTTGCGCTCTCCTCCACCCAACGTCACATCAACCGCGCCCTTGCGGCGTGGCGGCGCTCAGCGCGTACACACGTTCTACCAGGTCAGGACTACAACCGGGGCCTTTTGCTCCTACTCGTCTCTACTCGTCCGTCCTTCTCCTCTCACTGGTTTTACTATTTATCAACTCGTCGCTCTTGTTGACAAGCCACAAGTTCCAGACGGGCGGGGACTTTAACCCTTATGTTTCCCTTCCAGGTGGAATCAATCACACGGATATTGTCACGCGCACGTTCGGTCTGCGTTTCGAGCAGCACCTTGTGCTGGCCCAAATCTGTCTGCACCCTTCCGCTGCTTGTACACGACTATGCTGTAAGTGTTTGGTGGTGTTTCGCCGTATCACTTGGCACTTACTTGGCACTTCATTCTTGCTTGTGTGTACAAGCATGATGGAAATACTACTACAGATACGAACCAGCCAACAAAGTGGTCTCAATCCTTCCGATGGAGTGGTAAGAATCGCGTGCGTGTAACTGGTGTACCTCTATAAATTAATACCGCGATACTGTGATAGTGTGAGTAGTGCGGTCTATAGGAACTCGTTGGGACAATGATGGAAGGTGTGAGAGAGCAGGGGGCAGTGTATGTGTGCTTGCGTTGTGTTTTGGTCCTGGTTGTGTTTTGGAGGGCGTGAGCGCGACATGTGTTTTGGTTGTGTTTAGGTTAGCGGCCTAGTGGTCTAGTGGTATGATTCTCGCTTTGGGTGCGAGAGGTCCCGGTTTCGATCACCGGCTGGGCCCCTCTTTTGCGCTCTCCTCCACCCAACGTCACATCAACCGCGCCCTTGCGGCGTGGCGGCGCTCAGCGCGTACACACGTTCTACCAGGTCAGGACTACAACCGGGGCCTTTTGCTCCTACTCGTCTCTACTCGTCCGTCCTTCTCCTCTCACTGGTTTTACTATTTATCAACTCGTCGCTCTTGTTGACAAGCCACAAGTTCCAGCACGGGCGGGGACTTTAACCCTTATGTTTCCCTTCCAGGTGGAATCAATCACACGGATATTGTCACGCGCACGTTCGGTCTGCGTTTCGAGCAGCACCTTGTGCTGGCCCAAATCTGTCTGCACCCTTCCGCTGCTTGTACACGACTATGCTGTAAGTGTTTGGTGGTGTTTCGCCGTATCACTTGGCACTTACTTGGCACTTCATTCTTGCTTGTGTGTACAAGCATGATGGAAATACTACTACAGATACGAACCAGCCAACAAAGTGGTCTCAATCCTTCCGATGGAGTGGTAAGAATCGCGTGCGTGTAACTGGTGTACCTCTATAAATTAATACCGCGATACTGTGATAGTGTGAGTAGTGCGGTCTATAGGAACTCGTTGGGACAATGATGGAAGGTGTGAGAGAGCAGGGGGCAGTGTATGTGTGCTTGCGTTGTGTTTTGGTCCTGGTTGTGTTTTGGAGGGCGTGAGCGCGACATGTGTTTTGGTTGTGTTTAGGTTAGCGGCCTAGTGGTCTAGTGGTATGATTCTCGCTTTGGGTGCGAGAGGTCCCGGTTTCGATCACCGGCTGGGCCCCTCTTTTGCGCTCTCCTCCACCCAACGTCACATCAACCGCGCCCTTGCGGCGTGGCGGCGCTCAGCGCGTACACACGTTCTACCAGGTCAGGACTACAACCGGGGCCTTTTGCTCCTACTCGTCTCTACTCGTCCGTCCTTCTCCTCTCACTGGTTTTACTATTTATCAACTCGTCGCTCTTGTTGACAAGCCACAAGTTCCAGACGGGCGGGGACTTTAACCCTTATGTTTCCCTTCCAGGTGGAATCAATCACACGGATATTGTCACGCGCACGTTCGGTCTGCGTTTCGAGCAGCACCTTGTGCTGGCCCAAATCTGTCTGCACCCTTCCGCTGCTTGTACACGACTATGCTGTAAGTGTTTGGTGGTGTTTCGCCGTATCACTTGGCACTTACTTGGCACTTCATTCTTGCTTGTGTGTACAAGCATGATGGAAATACTACTACAGATACGAACCAGCCAACAAAGTGGTCTCAATCCTTCCGATGGAGTGGTAAGAATCGCGTGCGTGTAACTGGTGTACCTCTATAAATTAATACCGCGATACTGTGATAGTGTGAGTAGTGCGGTCTATAGGAACTCGTTGGGACAATGATGGAAGGTGTGAGAGAGCAGGGGGCAGTGTATGTGTGCTTGCGTTGTGTTTTGGTCCTGGTTGTGTTTTGGAGGGCGTGAGCGCGACATGTGTTTTGGTTGTGTTTAGGTTAGCGGCCTAGTGGTCTAGTGGTATGATTCTCGCTTTGGGTGCGAGAGGTCCCGGTTTCGATCACCGGCTGGGCCCCTCTTTTGCGCTCTCCTCCACCCAACGTCACATCAACCGCGCCCTTGCGGCGTGGCGGCGCTCAGCGCGTACACACGTTCTACCAGGTCAGGACTACAACCGGGGCCTTTTGCTCCTACTCGTCTCTACTCGTCCGTCCTTCTCCTCTCACTGGTTTTACTATTTATCAACTCGTCGCTCTTGTTGACAAGCCACAAGTTCCAGCACGGGCGGGGACTTTAACCCTTATGTTTCCCTTCCAGGTGGAATCAATCACACGGATATTGTCACGCGCACGTTCGGTCTGCGTTTCGAGCAGCACCTTGTGCTGGCCCAAATCTGTCTGCACCCTTCCGCTGCTTGTACACGACTATGCTGTAAGTGTTTGGTGGTGTTTCGCCGTATCACTTGGCACTTACTTGGCACTTCATTCTTGCTTGTGTGTACAAGCATGATGGAAATACTACTACAGATACGAACCAGCCAACAAAGTGGTCTCAATCCTTCCGATGGAGTGGTAAGAATCGCGTGCGTGTAACTGGTGTACCTCTATAAATTAATACCGCGATACTGTGATAGTGTGAGTAGTGCGGTCTATAGGAACTCGTTGGGACAATGATGGAAGGTGTGAGAGAGCAGGGGGCAGTGTATGTGTGCTTGCGTTGTGTTTTGGTCCGGATCGTGTTTTGGAGGGCGTGAGCGCGACATGTGTTTTGGTCCTGGTTGTGTTTTGGAGGGCGTGAGCGCGACATGTGTTTTGGTTGTGTTTAGGTTAGCGGCCTAGTGGTCTAGTGGTATGATTCTCGCTTTGGGTGCGAGAGGTCCCGGTTTCGATCACCGGCTGGGCCCCTCTTTTGCGCTCTCCTCCACCCAACGTCACATCAACCGCGCCCTTGCGGCGTGGCGGCGCTCAGCGCGTACACACGTTCTACCAGGTCAGGACTACAACCGGGGCCTTTTGCTCCTACTCGTCTCTACTCGTCCGTCCTTCTCCTCTCACTGGTTTTACTATTTATCAACTCGTCGCTCTTGTTGACAAGCCACAAGTTCCAGACGGGCGGGGACTTTAACCCTTATGTTTCCCTTCCAGGTGGAATCAATCACACGGATATTGTCACGCGCACGTTCGGTCTGCGTTTCGAGCAGCACCTTGTGCTGGCCCAAATCTGTCTGCACCCTTCCGCTGCTTGTACACGACTATGCTGTAAGTGTTTGGTGGTGTTTCGCCGTATCACTTGGCACTTACTTGGCACTTCATTCTTGCTTGTGTGTACAAGCATGATGGAAATACTACTACAGATACGAACCAGCCAACAAAGTGGTCTCAATCCTTCCGATGGAGTGGTAAGAATCGCGTGCGTGTAACTGGTGTACCTCTATAAATTAATACCGCGATACTGTGATAGTGTGAGTAGTGCGGTCTATAGGAACTCGTTGGGACAATGATGGAAGGTGTGAGAGAGCAGGGGGCAGTGTATGTGTGCTTGCGTTGTGTTTTGGTCCTGGTTGTGTTTTGGAGGGCGTGAGCGCGACATGTGTTTTGGTTGTGTTTAGGTTAGCGGCCTAGTGGTCTAGTGGTATGATTCTCGCTTTGGGTGCGAGAGGTCCCGGTTTCGATCACCGGCTGGGCCCCTCTTTTGCGCTCTCCTCCACCCAACGTCACATCAACCGCGCCCTTGCGGCGTGGCGGCGCTCAGCGCGTACACACGTTCTACCAGGTCAGGACTACAACCGGGGCCTTTTGCTCCTACTCGTCTCTACTCGTCCGTCCTTCTCCTCTCACTGGTTTTACTATTTATCAACTCGTCGCTCTTGTTGACAAGCCACAAGTTCCAGCACGGGCGGGGACTTTAACCCTTATGTTTCCCTTCCAGGTGGAATCAATCACACGGATATTGTCACGCGCACGTTCGGTCTGCGTTTCGAGCAGCACCTTGTGCTGGCCCAAATCTGTCTGCACCCTTCCGCTGCTTGTACACGACTATGCTGTAAGTGTTTGGTGGTGTTTCGCCGTATCACTTGGCACTTACTTGGCACTTCATTCTTGCTTGTGTGTACAAGCATGATGGAAATACTACTACAGATACGAACCAGCCAACAAAGTGGTCTCAATCCTTCCGATGGAGTGGTAAGAATCGCGTGCGTGTAACTGGTGTACCTCTATAAATTAATACCGCGATACTGTGATAGTGTGAGTAGTGCGGTCTATAGGAACTCGTTGGGACAATGATGGAAGGTGTGAGAGAGCAGGGGGCAGTGTATGTGTGCTTGCGTTGTGTTTTCGTCCGGATCGTGTTTTGGAGGGCGTGAGCGCGACATGTGTTTTGGTCCTGGTTGTGTTTTGGAGGGCGTGAGCGCGACATGTGTTTTGGTTGTGTTTAGGTTAGCGGCCTAGTGGTCTAGTGGTTTGATTCTCGCTTTGGGTGCGAGAGGTCCCGGTTTCGATCACCGGCTGGGCCCCTCTTTTGCGCTCTCCTCCACCCAACGTCACATCAACCGCGCCCTTGCGGCGTGGCGGCGCTCAGCGCGTACACACGTTCTACCAGGTCAGGACTACAACCGGGGCCTTTTGCTCCTACTCGTCTCTACTCGTCCGTCCTTCTCCTCTCACTGGTTTTACTATTTATCAACTCGTCGCTCTTGTTGACAAGCCACAAGTTCCAGCACGGGCGGGGACTTTAACCCTTATGTTTCCCTTCCAGGTGGAATCAATCACACGGATATTGTCACGCGCACGTTCGGTCTGCGTTTCGAGCAGCACCTTGTGCTGGCCCAAATCTGTCTGCACCCTTCCGCTGCTTGTACACGACTATGCTGTAAGTGTTTGGTGGTGTTTCGCCGTATCACTTGGCACTTACTTGGCACTTCATTCTTGCTTGTGTGTACAAGCATGATGGAAATACTACTACAGATACGAACCAGCCAACAAAGTGGTCTCAATCCTTCCGATGGAGTGGTAAGAATCGCGTGCGTGTAACTGGTGTACCTCTATAAATTAATACCGCGATACTGTGATAGTGTGAGTAGTGCGGTCTATAGGAACTCGTTGGGACAATGATGGAAGGTGTGAGAGAGCAGGGGGCAGTGTATGTGTGCTTGCGTTGTGTTTTGGTCCTGGTTGTGTTTTGGAGGGCGTGAGCGCGACATGTGTTTTGGTTGTGTTTAGGTTAGCGGCCTAGTGGTCTAGTGGTATGATTCTCGCTTTGGGTGCGAGAGGTCCCGGTTTCGATCACCGGCTGGGCCCCTCTTTTGCGCTCTCCTCCACCCAACGTCACATCAACCGCGCCCTTGCGGCGTGGCGGCGCTCAGCGCGTACACACGTTCTACCAGGTCAGGACTACAACCGGGGCCTTTTGCTCCTACTCGTCTCTACTCGTCCGTCCTTCTCCTCTCACTGGTTTTACTATTTATCAACTCGTCGCTCTTGTTGACAAGCCACAAGTTCCAGCACGGGCGGGGACTTTAACCCTTATGTTTCCCTTCCAGGTGGAATCAATCACACGGATATTGTCACGCGCACGTTCGGTCTGCGTTTCGAGCAGCACCTTGTGCTGGCCCAAATCTGTCTGCACCCTTCCGCTGCTTGTACACGACTATGCTGTAAGTGTTTGGTGGTGTTTCGCCGTATCACTTGGCACTTACTTGGCACTTCATTCTTGCTTGTGTGTACAAGCATGATGGAAATACTACTACAGATACGAACCAGCCAACAAAGTGGTCTCAATCCTTCCGATGGAGTGGTAAGAATCGCGTGCGTGTAACTGGTGTACCTCTATAAATTAATACCGCGATACTGTGCTAGTGTGAGTAGTGCGGTCTATAGGAACTCGTTGGGACAATGATGGAAGGTGTGAGAGAGCAGGGGGCAGTGTATGTGTGCTTGCGTTGTGTTTTGGTCCGGATCGTGTTTTGGAGGGCGTGAGCGCGACATGTGTTTTGGTCCTGGTTGTGTTTTGGAGGGCGTGAGCGCGACATGTGTTTTGGTTGTGTTTAGGTTAGCGGCCTAGTGGTCTAGTGGTTTGATTCTCGCTTTGGGTGCGAGAGGTCCCGGTTTCGATCACCGGCTGGGCCCTTTTTGCGCTCTCCTCCACCCAACGTCACATCAACCGCGCCCTTGCGGCGTGGCGGCGCTCAGCGCGTACACACGTTCTACCAGGTCAGGACTACAACCGGGGCCTTTTGCTCCTACTCGTCTCTACTCGTCCGTCCTTCTCCTCTCACTGGTTTTACTATTTATCAACTCGTCGCTCTTGTTGACAAGCCACAAGTTCCAGCACGGGCGGGGACTTTAACCCTTATGTTTCCCTTCCAGGTGGAATCAATCACACGGATATTGTCACGCGCACGTTCGGTCTGCGTTTCGAGCAGCACCTTGTGCTGGCCCAAATCTGTCTGCACCCTTCCGCTGCTTGTACACGACTATGCTGTAAGTGTTTGGTGGTGTTTCGCCGTATCACTTGGCACTTACTTGGCACTTCATTCTTGCTTGTGTGTACAAGCATGATGGAAATACTACTACAGATACGAACCAGCCAACAAAGTGGTCTCAATCCTTCCGATGGAGTGGTAAGAATCGCGTGCGTGTAACTGGTGTACCTCTATAAATTAATACCGCGATACTGTGATAGTGTGAGTAGTGCGGTCTATAGGAACTCGTTGGGACAATGATGGAAGGTGTGAGAGAACAGGGGGGCAGTGTATGTGTGCTTGCGTTGTGTTTTGGTCCTGGTTGTGTTTTGGAGGGCGTGAGCGCGACATGTGTTTTGGTTGTGTTTAGGTTAGCGGCCTAGTGGTCTAGTGGTATGATTCTCGCTTTGGGTGCGAGAGGTCCCGGTTTCGATCACCGGCTGGGCCCCTCTTTTGCGCTCTCCTCCACCCAACGTCACATCAACCGCGCCCTTGCGGCGTGGCGGCGCTCAGCGCGTACACACGTTCTACCAGGTCAGGACTACAACCGGGGCCTTTTGCTCCTACTCGTCTCTACTCGTCCGTCCTTCTCCTCTCACTGGTTTTACTATTTATCAACTCGTCGCTCTTGTTGACAAGCCACAAGTTCCAGCACGGGCGGGGACTTTAACCCTTATGTTTCCCTTCCAGGTGGAATCAATCACACGGATATTGTCACGCGCACGTTCGGTCTGCGTTTCGAGCAGCACCTTGTGCTGGCCCAAATCTGTCTGCACCCTTCCGCTGCTTGTACACGACTATGCTGTAAGTGTTTGGTGGTGTTTCGCCGTATCACTTGGCACTTACTTGGCACTTCATTCTTGCTTGTGTGTACAAGCATGATGGAAATACTACTACAGATACGAACCAGCCAACAAAGTGGTCTCAATCCTTCCGATGGAGTGGTAAGAATCGCGTGCGTGTAACTGGTGTACCTCTATAAATTAATACCGCGATACTGTGCTAGTGTGAGTAGTGCGGTCTATAGGAACTCGTTGGGACAATGATGGAAGGTGTGAGAGAGCAGGGGGCAGTGTATGTGTGCTTGCGTTGTGTTTTGGTCCTGGTTGTGTTTTGGAGGGCGTGAGCGCGACATGTGTTTTGGTTGTGTTTAGGTTAGCGGCCTAGTGGTCTAGTGGTATGATTCTCGCTTTGGGTGCGAGAGGTCCCGGTTTCGATCACCGGCTGGGCCCCTCTTTTGCGCTCTCCTCCACCCAACGTCACATCAACCGCGCCCTTGCGGCGTGGCGGCGCTCAGCGCGTACACACGTTCTACCAGGTCAGGACTACAACCGGGGCCTTTTGCTCCTACTCGTCTCTACTCGTCCGTCCTTCTCCTCTCACTGGTTTTACTATTTATCAACTCGTCGCTCTTGTTGACAAGCCACAAGTTCCAGCACGGGCGGGGACTTTAACCCTTATGTTTCCCTTCCAGGTGGAATCAATCACACGGATATTGTCACGCGCACGTTCGGTCTGCGTTTCGAGCAGCACCTTGTGCTGGCCCAAATCTGTCTGCACCCTTCCGCTGCTTGTACACGACTATGCTGTAAGTGTTTGGTGGTGTTTCGCCGTATCACTTGGCACTTACTTGGCACTTCATTCTTGCTTGTGTGTACAAGCATGATGGAAATACTACTACAGATACGAACCAGCCAACAAAGTGGTCTCAATCCTTCCGATGGAGTGGTAAGAATCGCGTGCGTGTAACTGGTGTACCTCTATAAATTAATACCGCGATACTGTGATAGTGTGAGTAGTGCGGTCTATAGGAACTCGTTGGGACAATGATGGAAGGTGTGAGAGAGCAGGGGGCAGTGTATGTGTGCTTGCGTTGTGTTTTGGTCCTGGTTGTGTTTTGGAGGGCGTGAGCGCGACATGTGTTTTGGTTGTGTTTAGGTTAGCGGCCTAGTGGTCTAGTGGTATGATTCTCGCTTTGGGTGCGAGAGGTCCCGGTTTCGATCACCGGCTGGGCCCCTCTTTTGCGCTCTCCTCCACCCAACGTCACATCAACCGCGCCCTTGCGGCGTGGCGGCGCTCAGCGCGTACACACGTTCTACCAGGTCAGGACTACAACCGGGGCCTTTTGCTCCTACTCGTCTCTACTCGTCCGTCCTTCTCCTCTCACTGGTTTTACTATTTATCAACTCGTCGCTCTTGTTGACAAGCCACAAGTTCCAGCACGGGCGGGGACTTTAACCCTTATGTTTCCCTTCCAGGTGGAATCAATCACACGGATATTGTCACGCGCACGTTCGGTCTGCGTTTCGAGCAGCACCTTGTGCTGGCCCAAATCTGTCTGCACCCTTCCGCTGCTTGTACACGACTATGCTGTAAGTGTTTGGTGGTGTTTCGCCGTATCACTTGGCACTTACTTGGCACTTCATTCTTGCTTGTGTGTACAAGCATGATGGAAATACTACTACAGATACGAACCAGCCAACAAAGTGGTCTCAATCCTTCCGATGGAGTGGTAAGAATCGCGTGCGTGTAACTGGTGTACCTCTATAAATTAATACCGCGATACTGTGCTAGTGTGAGTAGTGCGGTCTATAGGAACTCGTTGGGACAATGATGGAAGGTGTGAGAGAGCAGGGGGCAGTGTATGTGTGCTTGCGTTGTGTTTTGGTCCTGGTTGTGTTTTGGAGGGCGTGAGCGCGACATGTGTTTTGGTTGTGTTTAGGTTAGCGGCCTAGTGGTCTAGTGGTATGATTCTCGCTTTGGGTGCGAGAGGTCCCGGTTTCGATCACCGGCTGGGCCCCTCTTTTGCGCTCTCCTCCACCCAACGTCACATCAACCGCGCCCTTGCGGCGTGGCGGCGCTCAGCGCGTACACACGTTCTACCAGGTCAGGACTACAACCGGGGCCTTTTGCTCCTACTCGTCTCTACTCGTCCGTCCTTCTCCTCTCACTGGTTTTACTATTTATCAACTCGTCGCTCTTGTTGACAAGCCACAAGTTCCAGCACGGGCGGGGACTTTAACCCTTATGTTTCCCTTCCAGGTGGAATCAATCACACGGATATTGTCACGCGCACGTTCGGTCTGCGTTTCGAGCAGCACCTTGTGCTGGCCCAAATCTGTCTGCACCCTTCCGCTGCTTGTACACGACTATGCTGTAAGTGTTTGGTGGTGTTTCGCCGTATCACTTGGCACTTACTTGGCACTTCATTCTTGCTTGTGTGTACAAGCATGATGGAAATACTACTACAGATACGAACCAGCCAACAAAGTGGTCTCAATCCTTCCGATGGAGTGGTAAGAATCGCGTGCGTGTAACTGGTGTACCTCTATAAATTAATACCGCGATACTGTGCTAGTGTGAGTAGTGCGGTCTATAGGAACTCGTTGGGACAATGATGGAAGGTGTGAGAGAGCAGGGGGCAGTGTATGTGTGCTTGCGTTGTGTTTTGGTCCTGGTTGTGTTTTGGAGGGCGTGAGCGCGACATGTGTTTTGGTTGTGTTTAGGTTAGCGGCCTAGTGGTCTAGTGGTATGATTCTCGCTTTGGGTGCGAGAGGTCCCGGTTTCGATCACCGGCTGGGCCCCTCTTTTGCGCTCTCCTCCACCCAACGTCACATCAACCGCGCCCTTGCGGCGTGGCGGCGCTCAGCGCGTACACACGTTCTACCAGGTCAGGACTACAACCGGGGCCTTTTGCTCCTACTCGTCTCTACTCGTCCGTCCTTCTCCTCTCACTGGTTTTACTATTTATCAACTCGTCGCTCTTGTTGACAAGCCACAAGTTCCAGACGGGCTGGGACTTTAACCCTTATGTTTCCCTTCCAGGTGGAATCAATCACACGGATATTGTCACGCGCACGTTCGGTCTGCGTTTCGAGCAGCACCTTGTGCTGGCCCAAATCTGTCTGCACCCTTATGGTAAGGCCACTTCGTAGTGAGAATGTAAATTGAATTCTGAGGGCTTACAGAACCTAACAGCACGCCGTTGGCACCCCCTACCTGCTCACCTTGGGGCTCCTGGTTCTGCTACTGCGTCGGCGCCTTCACCTTCATCACATGCACTAGACCCACAGCACTTCACTGGATCCATATACGCAGGCTGCCTGATCAACGGCAGGCAGCAGATATTCATGCAGACGCTTGGACTCACAGCGCCTTCTTCGTCCTTTGTCTTCCCACGGCGCACGCCGAGTACTCAGCACGCGCTTGGTCACGCCACCGGAACGCGCTTTATCATGCCTCTGCACTTGATCACCACATCCTTCTCGCCAGATCCACACGACGCGTCGAAAGCCCAACGCGCACGCTCACCTTCTTCCTCTTCGACTCTTCGTTATAAATGAGATCCTGTAGACTTTGTTATCAGCTTTCAGAGTCACGTCACCACACTGTCCCCAAAGCTGTTATCAAAGTTGAAAGTCTCAATGACCAGCTTTTGTCCATGTCGGAACATAGTTGAAGGTAACTTCAACAGGTAATACCGTGGACGAGAAAAAAACCATCACCGACTATGTTGACCTGCCCTACAGGCTAGCCACACCACTGTTGGATCGTCAGGTCGTCGCTTGACTCTGCATACAACTGCACCTTGGTCGGCACGTCATGCAGCATCACTTCCAATGGTTCCCATGAGTTCCTTATGGCCTCTAACCCAGACCATGAGACAAGAAGCTCCTTCTTAGCAGTGTCGGAGTTGATACGGTGCCCAACGATGGCCTCCACCCCCAGCATGAGGCCCTGGTTAGCCACGTGCTCAATGAGCTCTTCGCTAACATTGAGGGACGAGTCCTCAAAGAATTTCAACCTTGATCCGTGTACCTCACACTGCTTGCCATTGAGGAGATGCTGTACCATGAAAGAGTATGGGCGCGCTTCCGCATACTGCTTGCCATTGAGGAGATGCTGTACCATGAAAGAGTATGGGCGAGCTTCTCGCTCAGCTGGTAGAGTCGGTGTCGCTCTTTTTTGTCCATCACCTCGCCATGCATATCCGCCAAACTGGCCCTGTGACGCTCGAGCTCTTCATGTACCATTGCGAGATTAATGTGTTGCAGAGGCTTCTCTGATCCTGTTAGTAGAAGTGTATCCAACGGTGGTGGGCATGGCAGCCCCGTAAACAACTCCGTCGGTGCCACACCTCCCAGCGACTGGACTGGCGTGTGGTTGAGGTTTGCCTGAACCACCGACAGCAAATACTCCCAGTTTCTAGTATCCAATTGCAGTTCCAACAGCAACGCACGTACGACATGTAGGATATCGCGGTTCAAACGCTCAACGGTGCCATTAGAGTGGTTTAGCAGAAAGCTACGAACGTGTGACGCCCATTTTTTTTGTGAGGAATGCCAGAGACGAGCGTCACACGTTCGTTCAATTGATGTAGCTACGACTGATAAGCTTTCTACAAGCCGTATACAAATGTATATCTATGCACTATAACATCCGAATGCTGTATAGCACAAGTTAGTGGAACACACGGTTCCAGTGCTCTTCCAGTTCACATCTTGCACCAGCAGCCACCAGCCACCGCCCATGGAGTCTTCTCGCCCGACCAAGAAGCGCAAGACACAAGTCCGCTTCGATGAGGACGACGACGATGCTCTGCTGAAGGAGGTGCTCGCAGCAAATCCGTTCGAGGTGGAGCGTGGCGGCAAGACGGCAGCATGGACAGTCGTGGCCTCGGCTTTGGCGCTGGATGTGGACGCAAGGCGATGTCGGGAGCGCTGCTCTCTGCTGCTCACCGACTTCAAGGTCAAAATGGCCAGAAGTGAAGCAGCTAGTGGTATCGATGAAGAGCACACGGAGAGGGACGACTTGCTCGCCGACGTGCTAGAGCTGTTCGAGGACGCTGAGACGGTGGAGGAGGAGAAGAAGCAGGCCAAGGAAGCCAAGCAGCGAGATGATGAACGCGCAGATGCAATGCGCGACGAGGCCATGACCGGAATGAAGGGGAAACCAAGCATGACAAGTTCAGTGAGTTGATGGCACACGTCAAAGAACGAGATGAGTTTGCACGTAGTGTGGAGCTCAAAAAGGTAGCGAACGAGAAAAACCGCATAGCATTAGAACGAGAACGTTTAGCATTAGAAAAGGAAGAGCGCATGGCATTTATTGAAATTATGCGAGCTATGGCAGCTCGAATTACTCAGTAGAAAAAGCAAGCGCCACGTAGGCTTCGAGTGATGGCGGACTAACTCCGAAGAAACGACTGATCTGGTTGGGACTAGTACAATTTCTAAAGTTTGTCAGTAGAGCAGCAACTAGGTAGTACTTGCCGACAGGAGAAAGTAGAAGCTTTGACGAAACCTTCATATCCACGTACGGCCACAACCGAGTTTACCGCCAAACCCCCACTCGACAGATACACGCACAGCACTCATTGCACCATTAAAGGCCTCTTGATCCCGCGAAAGGCGTGAGCCTTTGAAACCGACTTGCAGTGTAGGCCGATTTGGGTAGGCAGGGTCCCCGTACAAGCAGTACGACTCGCCGTGCACGCCAACAAGACGCTGCAAAACTTCACTTTCTCGGAGCAGGTAGACATCGTGTCGACGACCGAGAACAGGGCCGTAAAAGTCGATGAATAGTCCGTCGGGGGCCATGATACCTTGAAACTTAAGTGCATGCTTGCGCTTGTGCCCATTATAGCATTGTCGTTGGTTGCGCACTGGTCGGGCGATGCCACGCACCGTACCATCGATGAAGCCGATGCACCTGTCGATAGGGCTGCCGCGTGCAACGACCGCTGAAGCGTACGCTCCACACCTTGATGGGCTCAATACGCCACACTCGAGGGTAAGCAGCTTGCTGCACTTAGCGTAGATTAGGTCCACCATGTAGAGAAAGATCAGGCACAGCGCACTGGGAGACCTGCCGAATATCACAGCAAGATCCCCGTACCGTCCAGGGTATGCGAGCCGGCGCAGCAACACACATAGCCCCTCGACTCCACCAACGCGAAGGCGGCTCGGTAGCTTGTAGTCTTCCTCAAGCCGCAACGCCTTGTGCAGCCGAATTACGTCACGCTTCCAGAACCGGAAATTAAAACGACAGTCTCCGTCGCTTAATGCGTTGAAATTGAAGTTCCCCTTCAGTGTGAGGGCCGTTCGCGGAATAGGAGGTCTGGCAAAGAGCACAGCGACGTCCTCGGCGAGGACAAGGTTCAGAGCGATAGCTGCGAGGACTAAGCGCTCCTCGCGCATTTTGACTGGCTTGTGTGCTTGCGAATGCAGTATACACCAAGGGCTGATAAGAGCTCGCGTTCGCTCTGCAAAATGCTTCGCTGACCATACAACGTGTGCGGCAGTGTGATCAGGGTTGTGTGATTGGCGCTAGTCTATAACTCGCACACGTTCCTGCTGCTAAACCACTCTATTAACCCATGGAGTGTAGACTGGAACGAACACCTGAGTGCCCTTCAGACGCTGGCTAAGTTCAGCCATTAGCTCGTTCTTAACCCCTCAGTTCCCATATGTTGTACCCTACAACATAAGAGGTGTATAGCTTTGATAAATTTCGGCGCAGCATCTATGTTATGTTGGAGGCCCTACATAAGAGATAATCAAACTTGGTAATTGTATTGATGCACTGTCAATTGCGCAATTTGCGTCTAATAGTGAAATGAAGAGAAAATGTTAAACGAAAAAAAGACATATGCACAGGGTTAGGTATTATGTAGCAGTAAGATTTGGTTGAAAGTGATAAAAATTGTACAGTCAGTTCCTAAGATAACTGCGATATGTGTTGAGGTCATCGCCATAACTGTTCTTCTAGGCATACTATTTGACCGTGGGTTGCTGTATTCGATGCCAAACAAGTTTTTGGTACGTTTAAGGTTTTAATCAAACTAAAATCATTGAAAACAACTAAGATATTGAAAAAAAAGAGTAAAAACGTGTCTTATTTTTCCCCTCGAAGATGTGGCGCATCCTCGAATCAGTGCAGACTTATTTGTACTCAGTATTGCTGGCACAGCTCGTTACTTCTTCTTTTCTTCTTCATCACTGAAGTACACTGTGGCCACTTAACAAGAGCTAACTACTACCTATGACCTTGTCGGCCTAGTTCCATGCTTCTTGACTTTTGTCAAAAACAGTGGCTTCATTTAACCTGGGAAGGAAGAGGTCAGGTAGTACAGCTATGAGCATGTAGCCTACGTGTGGTTATAGCACATTGTAGTGCTATTTTTTGTTTGCAATCAATGGAAACAAGTTTACGTTTGTTCTTTTTGTTACCTTACAATTATATGCAATGGTCACAAAAAATGGTTTCCTGATAAAACGTACAGCCCGAATGTTGGCTTTACCAGCATAACCTCTCACTATCCTTAGCTATTTAGCCAACATAGCCTAATAATGTTGGATATGTCGCGTTTTTAGTTTCATACAGTTCTGCACTTCTAACCATGCAAAAAGTCACCCTATACAAACCATCATATTAACCTACACGGGACAGGATCAAAATATACCCTCGTAAATAGTTCCGGGAATTAAGGGGTTAAAATGCGTGCCTTGGCCTGATGTCCAAGTCTGTGGCATGCCAAATCTTTTGTACCAGTCCAGCATTGCAGCAGCTGCCACGGGAATCACACGGCACGAGCTCGCAGAAGTGCGTTAACTCGTCTTTCAGCACCAGTACATACTTCGTAGGTCCATACGAGTCATCCATCGACAAGTAGTCCAGGTGTAGAGTTTCATTGCGTTTAGCCACTGGCCTGGTCTCACCCCACAGCCTCTGGATGAGTTCTCCGCCTTTCAAGTGCTTGCATAATAGACACTTGCCGACAAACGCCTTCACATGATAGTTCAAGCGATCAATCGCATATCTGTCTTGAAGGTGGTTGAGCATCACTTGCTCGCCACGATGAGCTTGGATACCGCACTGGGCAACAATCAGAACCCGTGTGAGAAACTCACGCTCTTGCTTCGGTATCCATAGCTTGCTATCAATGTAGATCAGGCCGTCAACATCAGCATGCTCGATGACCAACGACTGCACATGGCGCTGCTGCACCCGACGTACTTCATCCACTGACGGCCAGACAAAACCATCATCCTGCAGGGGGCGGAGCCTACTGGCATCACTTCGGCTTGAACGGGTTCGAACTGCTTTGGCTCGGACAAACCCAGTCTCTTCTGGGCGGCACAACCATCTTGAAACTATATCAGCCCAGTGGTTGTCGACCCCATTCACATGCTCAATGTCGTAGTTGTAGCCAGTTAGTTTCATTGTCCAGCGCTGCAACTTGCCGCGGACGTGCTGCTTCACCACCTTGCTGGGGCAGAACACCTGGATCAGGTTGGAGTGGTCGCAGAATACTCCAGTTCCATGCACACCAGCACAATGGGGTATGATTCCTTCTCAATGACCGACCAGTTATGCTGTGACCCCTTGAATGATCCACCCTTGCAGATGAGAAGCTCGTGACATTGCTCATGCACCGGTAATTCGGTGTTCCAATGGCGTACTTGGGTCACGATAACAGCCCAACCTCGATCACTGGCGTCCGTGCTCAGGCACACAGTGGCATCATCACTAGGGAATGACAGCGTAGCCGACGAGGCAATACGACCCAGTAAGTCATGGTACAGCTGCTCCTCAGCCGCTGTCCAGACCACCTCAACTCCTACCGCATGACGTTTCCTCCGATTGTGCCCTGCCATTACCTAATCGAACTTCGCCTGTAGAGGGGCAACCGCACGGCCGTAGTCAACAATTGATTCCCGCCCAGTTGGCTGCACACAGGAAATGCTGCAGCTCACCTGCATTTGACGGTAAAGGTAGCGCGTGCAATGCATCCACCCGTGCTGGGTCATGCTTCACCCCAGCGCCATCCACGATCTTGCCGCACCACTTGACAGCCTGAGCATACAGCTCACTCTTCATCACATTCAACTTTAAGTTGCATTCACGAAGACGCTGAAAGAACGTCTCCAGGACGCTGAGAAACTCGTCATGCATTGGTGCATATAACACGACATCGTCAACGTACACCAGTAAGTTGTGGTTCATCATGTCACCAAAACCTTCCTGCATCGTCGACTGGAAATGCATTGCCGAATCCACAGCGCCTTGCGGGACCCGCGTCGGAGTGTAAACCCCCTCGTCAGTCTTGATACTAAAGACTTCCTGCGAGTCTTCTGCTAAGGGCATCTGCCAAAACCCACTAAACAGATCAAACTTGGCCATTGCCTTAGCGCCTCGGACCCTGCTAGTAACCACTGAGAGATCCGGGGTTGCAGCAGCGATAGGCACCGTCATTCGGTTAACAGGGCGGTAATCCGTCGTGAGCCTGAACTCGTCCTTGAGATCGGCTTTGCGAACTGGTACAGCGGCGCGTGCCCAGCGACTAGCATTGTTAAGACGAACAAGCCCAAACTTCTGCAACTCAGCCACATGCGCACGTAAGAAGTCACTCTGCAACGGCGGGTAGCGCACCTGAAGGGGGTAGCGTCTGGTTTCAACTGAACACTGTACGGCTTCACCCTCGCCGGGCCATCAGCCCCAAGCCTAGCTCTCCACGTATCGCTATAGTCCAGCACGGTAGTGTGCAGCGAAGGCATTAGGCTAGCAGGAAAACCGTTCATCTCTGCATGCGCCACCAACTTCTTCAGCCTCTCAGTGGCTGAGTCAACTGCATCTTGAGTTTAGGTTCGTCATCTAAATCATCTCCATCATCTTGCTCATTCGATCCAACTGCCAATTGTTCCATCATGTTATCCACGTCAATTCCAAGTGCTTTCAGCCAGTCGTCTCCCAAGAGAAACTCCGTTTCAGCTCCAGGCAGTATCAAACAATTCACGTGTCGAACATGAACGGGGCCTGCCTTCGCGCCAAGTAACAAATCCACCATACAAGCGCTGTGGCAGTACTCAAACTTGCCACCAGCCAACTCTACTGGTCTAATTTGGATGCTTGTATACTTAGAGCAATAGCTTGTAGCTCATGCAGATATCCGTCGGGTAGGAAACAGCAGTTTGCTCCACTATCGATCCTGAAAGGAATTTCAAGAACCTCATTAATCACCACCCGATGCGGTCGTGGGTTTTTTGCGACACGAGCAGCTTTCACTTTTCATGCACGCGACTCATCATACCGTTGCTTGACCTCAGTCTTCTGCGCATCCGTTGCAGTAGGACACTGCTGAGCAAAGTGAGAGCCCTTGCAAATCCAACAACCTTCACGCGGACCAGACTTCTTCTCACTCGGTTTAGCAGTAGACTCCGTAGACTTCTGAGGTTTGCTCCTAGCTTCAACTGTCTTTTTCCACTCGACATTGCCGTTCGTTTATCCGGCTTCTCTTCGAGCTGCATCAGGTGGTAGTGCTGCTGTGCAGTGGCTCGTTGCAAAATGAGATCCCGCAGGACAACATCATCAGTCTTCGCGTCTTTGTTCTGCAACAGCACGAGCCGCTCAATTTCCACCTTCAACATCGTTGGTGCAAGACCAGCAATTAGCAATTTGCACCTTTGCTTCATTCGGTCGCGATATCCATCATCACTTGGTGATCCAACACCCAACATAGTCTCAAACCCATGGTCTTCAACCAACTGGTCAAAACCCACGAAGTATTTTAGCACCTTGGTGTCGATATCCTTCTCTGACATGTCCATCCGTAGATTGGCCTTGAAGAACGATAGAACGTCCGGTATATGACCATTCTGTAGGGTACTCGTACGTTCACGGACCTTCACCATGATATCGGCATCCGTGATCTCCTCCATAGGCTTGCGTAACCCATAGCGAGCCAAATGCTTCAGGAGGCGAGGTTTTACCGTGTCACGAACCCGCATCACGACAGCATCGAACGGCTCGTTCGATGTCCGGCATTTCTGTTGAATCATCTCAACATAACTCTCACGCTCACGTTTCCAGTTCACGAGTGACTCCTGATCCCAGGCATTCAACTCAGGGGCACTCACAAACTCATAGACTGGCTGTGGAATGGACATCTCAACGTCTCCATCAGCGTCTAGACGGTAGGTCGGCATATTGTCCCGACGTTTCTCTTGAAGACTTGCCCGACGATCTCGCCACTTGCCCAAAGCTTGATCTCTGGCAAAGTCGTTAGCCTTGATAGGCCAAAGCTAACTTTATGGTAAGGCCACTTCGTAGTGAGAGTGTAAATTGAATTCTGAGGGCTTACAGAACCTAACAGCACGCCGTTGGCACCCCCTACCTGCTCACCTTGGGGCTCCTGGTTCTGCTACTGCGTCGGCGCCTTCACCTTCATCACATGCACTAGACCCACAGCACTTCACTGGATCCATATACGCAGGCTGCCTCATCAACGGCAGGCAGCAGATATCCATGCAGACGCTTGGACTCACAGCGCCTTCTTCGTCCTTTGTCTTCCCACGGCACACGCCGTGTACCCAGCACACGCTTGGTCACGCCACCGGCATGCGCTTGATCATGCCTCTGCACTTGATCACCACATCCTTCTCGCCAGATCCACACGACGCGTCGAGAGTCCAACGCGCACGCTCACCTTCTTCCTCTTCGACTCTTCGTTATAAATGAGATCCTGTAGACTTTGTTATCAGCTTTCAGAGTCACGTCACCACACTGTCCCCAAAGCTGTTATCAAAGTTAAAAGTCTCAATGACCAGCTTTTGTCCATGTCGGAACATAGTTGAAGGTAACTTCAACAGGTAACACCGTGGACGAGAAAAAAACCATCACCGACTATGTTGACCTGCCCTACAGGCTAGCCACACCACTGTTGGATCGTCAGGTCGTCGCTTGACTCTGCATACAACTGCACCTTGGTCGGCACGTCATGCAGCATCACTTCCAATGGTTCCCATGAGTTCCTTATGGCCTCTAACCCAGACCATGAGACAAGAAGCTCCTTCTTAGCAGTGTCGGAGTTGATACGGTGCCCAACGATGGCCTCCACCCCCAGCATGAGGCCCTGGTTAGCCACGTGCTCAATGAGCTCTTCGCTAACATTGAGGGACGAGTCCTCAAAGAATTTCAACCTTGATCCGTGTACCTCACACTGCTTGCCATTGAGGAGATGCTGTACCATGAAAGAGTATGGGCGCGCTTCCGCATACTGCTTGCCATTGAGGAGATGCTGTACCATGAAAGAGTATGGGCGAGCTTCTCGCTCAGCTGGTAGAGTCGGTGTCGCTCTTTTTTGTCCATCACCTCGCCATGCATATCCGCCAAACTGGCCCTGTGACGCTCGAGCTCTTCATGTACCATTGCGAGATTAATGTGTTGCAGAGGCTTCTCTGATCCTGTTAGTAGAAGTGTATCCAACGGTGGTGGGCATGGCAGCCCCGTAAACAACTCCGTCGGTGCCACACCTCCCAGCGACTGGACTGGCGTGTGGTTGAGGTTTGCCTGAACCACCGACAGCAAATACTCCCAGTTTCTAGTATCCAATTGCAGTTCCAACAGCAACGCACGTACGACATGTAGGATATCGCGGTTCAAACGCTCAACGGTGCCATTAGAGTGGTTTAGCAGAAAGCTACGAACGTGTGACGCCCATTTTTTTTGTGAGGAATGCCAGAGACGAGCGTCACACGTTCGTTCAATTGATGTAGCTACGACTGATAAGCTTTCTACAAGCCGTATACAAATGTATATCTATGCACTATAACATCCGAATGCTGTATAGCACAAGTTAGTGGAACACACGGTTCCAGTGCTCTTCCAGTTCACATCTTGCACCAGCAGCCACCAGCCACCGCCCATGGAGTCTTCTCGCCCGACCAAGAAGCGCAAGACACAAGTCCGCTTCGATGAGGACGACGACGATGCTCTGCTGAAGGAGGTGCTCGCAGCAAATCCGTTCGAGGTGGAGCGTGGCGGCAAGACGGCAGCATGGACAGTCGTGGCCTCGGCTTTGGCGCTGGATGTGGACGCAAGGCGATGTCGGGAGCGCTGCTCTCTGCTGCTCACCGACTTCAAGGTCAAAATGGCCAGAAGTGAAGCAGCTAGTGGTATCGATGAAGAGCACACGGAGAGGGACGACTTGCTCGCCGACGTGCTAGAGCTGTTCGAGGACGCTGAGACGGTGGAGGAGGAGAAGAAGCAGGCCAAGGAAGCCAAGCAGCGAGATGATGAACGCGCAGATGCAATGCGCGACGAGGCCATGACCGGAATGAAGGGGAAACCAAGCATGACAAGTTCAGTGAGTTGATGGCACACGTCAAAGAACGAGATGAGTTTGCACGTAGTGTGGAGCTCAAAAAGGTAGCGAACGAGAAAAACCGCATAGCATTAGAACGAGAACGTTTAGCATTAGAAAAGGAAGAGCGCATGGCATTTATTGAAATTATGCGAGCTATGGCAGCTCGAATTACTCAGTAGAAAAAGCAAGCGCCACGTAGGCTTCGAGTGATGGCGGACTAACTCCGAAGAAACGACTGATCTGGTTGGGACTAGTACAATTTCTAAAGTTTGTCAGTAGAGCAGCAACTAGGTAGTACTTGCCGACAGGAGAAAGTAGAAGCTTTGACGAAACCTTCATATCCACGTACGGCCACAACCGAGTTTACCGCCAAACCCCCACTCGACAGATACACGCACAGCACTCATTGCACCATTAAAGGCCTCTTGATCCCGCGAAAGGCGTGAGCCTTTGAAACCGACTTGCAGTGTAGGCCGATTTGGGTAGGCAGGGTCCCCGTACAAGCAGTACGACTCGCCGTGCACGCCAACAAGACGCTGCAAAACTTCACTTTCTCGGAGCAGGTAGACATCGTGTCGACGACCGAGAACAGGGCCGTAAAAATCGATGAATAGTCCGTCGGGGGCCATGATACTTTGAAACTTAAGTGCATGCTTGCGCTTGTGCCCATTATAGCATTGTCGTTGGTTGCGCACTGGTCGGGCGATGCCACGCACCGTACCATCGATGAAGCCGATGCACCTGTCGATAGGGCTGCCGCGTGCAACGACCGCTGAAGCGTACGCTCCACACCTTGATGGGCTCAATACGCCACACTCGAGGGTAAGCAGCTTGCTGCACTTAGCGTAGATTAGGTCCACCATGTAGAGAAAGATCAGGCACAGCGCACTGGGAGACCTGCCGAATATCACAGCAAGATCCCCGTACCGTCCAGGGTATGCGAGCCGGCGCAGCAACACACATAGCCCCTCGACTCCACCAACGCGAAGGCGGCTCGGTAGCTTGTAGTCTTCCTCAAGCCGCAACGCCTTGTGCAGCCGAATTACGTCACGCTTCCAGAACCGGAAATTAAAACGACAGTCTCCGTCGCTTAATGCGTTGACATTGAAGTTCCCCTTCAGTGTGAGGGCCGTTCGCGGAATAGGAGGTCTGGCAAAGAGCACAGCGACGTCCTCGACGAGGACAAGGTTCAGAGCGATAGCTGCGAGGACTAAGCGCTCCTCGCGCATTTTGACTGGCTTGTGTGCTTGCGAATGCAGTATACACCAAGGGCTGATAAGAGCTAGCGTTCGCTCTGCAAAATGCTTCGCTGACCATACAACGTGTGCGGCAGTGTGATCAGGGTTGTGTGATTGGCGCTAGTCTATAACTCGCACACGTTCCTGCTGCTAAACCACTCTATTAACCCATGGAGTGTAGACTGGAACGAACACCTGAGTGCCCTTCAGACGCTGGCTAAGTTCAGCCATTAGCTCGTTCTTAACCCCTCAGTTCCCATATGTTGTACCCTACAACATAAGAGGTGTATAGCTTTGATAAATTTCGGCGCAGCATCTATGTTATGTTGGAGGTCCTACATAAGAGATAATCAAACTTGGTAATTGTATTGATGCACTGTCAATTGCGCAATTTGCGTCTAATAGTGAAATGAAGAGAAAATGTTAAACGAAAAAAAGACATATGCACAGGGTTAGGTATTATGTAGCAGTAAGATTTGGTTGAAAGTGATAAAAATTGTACAGTCAGTTCCTAAGATAACTGCGATATGTGTTGAGGTCATCGCCATAACTGTTCTTCTAGGCATACTATTTGACCGTGGGTTGCTGTATTCGATGCCAAACAAGTTTTTGGTACGTTTAAGGTTTTAATCAAACTAAAATCATTGAAAACAACTAAGATATTGAAAAAAAAGGACTAAAAACGTGTCTTATTTTTCCCCTCGAAGATGTGGCGCATCCTCGAATCAGTGCAGACTTATTTGTACTCAGTATTGCTGGCACAGCTCGTTACTTCTTCTTTTCTTCTTCAGCACTGAAGTACACTGTGGCCACTTAACAAGAGCTAACTACTACCTATGACCTTGTCGGCCTAGTTCCATGCTTCTTGACTTTTGTCAAAAACAGTGGCTTCATTTAACCTGGGAAGGAAGAGGTCAGGTAGTACAGCTATGAGCATGTAGCCTACGTGTGGTTATAGCACATTGTAGTGCTATTTTTTGTTTGCAATCAATGGAAACAAGTTTACGTTTGTTCTTTTTGTTACCTTACAATTATATGCAATGGTCACAAAAAATGGTTTCCTGATAAAACGTACAGCCCGAATGTTGGCTTTACCAGCATAACCTCTCACTATCCTTAGCTATTTAGCCAACATAGCCTAATAATGTTGGATATGTCACGTTTTTAGTTTCATACAGTTCTGCACTTCTAACCATGCAAAAAGCCACCCTATACAAACCATCATATTAACCTACACGGGACAGGATCAAAATATACCCTCGTAAATAGTTCCGGGAATTAAGGGGTTAAAATGCGTGCCTTGGCCTGATGTCCAAGTCTGTGGCATGCCAAATCTTTTGTACCAGTCCAGCATTGCAGCAGCTGCCACGGGAATCACACGGCACGAGCTCGCAGAAGTGCGTTAACTCGCCTTTCAGCACCAGTACATACTTCGTAGGTCCATACGAGTCATCCATCGACAAGTAGTCCAGGTGTAGAGTTTCATTGCGTTTAGCCACTGGCCTGGTCTCACCCCACGGCCTCTGGATGAGTTCTCCGCCTTTCAAGTGCTTGCATAATAGACACTTGCCGACAAACGCCTTCACATGATAGTTCAAGCGATCAATCGCATATCTGTCTTGAAGGTGGTTGAGCATCACTTTCTCGCCACGATGAGCTTGGATACCGCACTGGGCAACAATCAGAACCCGTGTGAGAAACTCACGCTCTTGCTTCGGTATCCATAGCTTGCTATCAATGTAGATCAGGCCGTCAACATCAGCATGCTCGATGACCAACGACTGCACATGGCGCTGCTGCACCCGACGTACTTCATCCACTGACGGCCAGACAAAACCATCATCCTGCAGGGGGCGGAGCCTACTGGCATCACTTCGGCTTGAACGGGTTCGAACTGCTTTGGCTCGGACAAACCCAGTCTCTTCTGGGCGGCACAACCATCTTGAAACTATATCAGCCCAGTGGTTGTCGACCCCATTCACATGCTCAATGTCGTAGTTGTAGCCAGTTAGTTTCATTGTCCAGCGCTGCAACTTGCCGCGGACGTGCTGCTTCACCACCTTGCTGGGGCAGAACACCTGGATCAGGTTGGAGTGGTCGCAGAATACTCCAGTTCCATGCACACCAGCACAATGGGGTATGATTCCTTCTCAATGACCGACCAGTTATGCTGTGACCCCTTGAATGATCCACCCTTGCAGATGAGAAGCTCGTGACATTGCTCATGCACCGGTAATTCGGTGTTCCAATGGCGTACTTGGGTCACGATAACAGCCCAACCTCGATCACTGGCGTCCGTGCTCAGGCACACAGTGGCATCATCACTAGGGAATGACAGCGTAGCCGACGAGGCAATACGACCCAGTAAGTCATGGTACAGCTGCTCCTCAGCCGCTGTCCAGACCACCTCAACTCCTACCGCATGACGTTTCCTCCGATTGTGCCCTGCCATTACCTAATCGAACTTCGCCTGTAGAGGGGCAACCGCACGGCCGTAGTCAACAATTGATTCCCGCCCAGTTGGCTGCACACAGGAAATGCTGCAGCTCACCTGCATTTGACGGTAAAGGTAGCGCGTGCAATGCATCCACCCGTGCTGGGTCATGCTTCACCCCAGCGCCATCCACGATCTTGCCGCACCACTTGACAGCCTGAGCATACAGCTCACTCTTCATCACATTCAACTTTAAGTTGCATTCACGAAGACGCTGAAAGAACGTCTCCAGGACGCTGAGAAACTCGTCATGCATTGGTGCATATAACACGACATCGTCAACGTACACCAGTAAGTTGTGGTTCATCATGTCACCAAAACCTTCCTGCATCGTCGACTGAAAATGCATTGCCGAATCCACAGCGCCTTGCGGGACCCGCGTCGGAGTGTAAACCCCCTCGTCAGTCTTGATACTAAAGACTTCCTGCGAGTCTTCTGCTAAGGGCATCTGCCAAAACCCACTAAACAGATCAAACTTGGCCATTGCCTTAGCGCCTCGGACCCTGCTAGTAACCACCGAGAGATCCGGGGTTGCAGCAGCGATAGGCACCGTCATTCGGTTAACAGGGCGGTAATCCGTCGTGAGCCTGAACTCGTCCTTGAGATCGGCTTTGTGAACTGGTACAGCGGCGCGTGCCCAGCGACTAGCATTGTTAAGACGAACAAGCCCAAACTTCTGCAACTCAGCCACATGCGCACGTAAGAAGTCACTCTGCAACGGCGGGTAGCGCACCTGAAGGGGGTAGCGTCTGGTTTCAACTGAACACTGTACGGCTTCACCCTCGCCGGGCCATCAGCCCCAAGCCCAGCTCTCCACGTATCGCTATAGTCCAGCACGGTAGTGTGCAGCGAAGGCATTAGGCTAGCAGGAAAACCGTTCATCTCTGCATGCGCCACCAACTTCTTCAGCCTCTCAGTGGCTGAGTCAACTGCATCTTGAGTTTAGGTTCGTCATCTAAATCATCTCCATCATCTTGCTCATTCGATCCAACTGCCAATTGTTCCATCATGTTATCCACGTCAATTCCAAGTGCTTTCAGCCAGTCGTCTCCCAAGAGAAACTCCGTTTCAGCTCCAGGCAGTATCAAACAATTCACGTGTCGAACATGAACGGGGCCTGCCTTCGCGCCAAGTAACAAATCCACCATACAAGCGCTGTGGCAGTACTCAAACTTGCCACCAGCCAACTCTACTGGTCTAATTTGGATGCTTGTATACTTAGAGCAATAGCTTGTAGCTCATGCAGATATCCGTCGGGTAGGAAACAGCAGTTTGCTCCACTATCGATCCTGAAAGGAATTTCAAGAACCTCATTAATCACCACCCGATGCGGTCGTGGGTTTTTTGCGATACGAGCAGCTTTCACTTTTCATGCACGCGACTCATCATACCGTTGCTTGACCTCAGTCTTCTGCGCATCCGTTGCAGTAGGACACTGCTGAGCAAAGTGAGAGCCCTTGCAAATCCAACAACCTTCACGCGGACCAGACTTCTTCTCACTCGGTTTAGCAGTAGACTCCGTAGACTTCTGAGGTTTGCTCCTAGCTTCAACTGTCTTTTTTCCACTCGACATTGCCGTTCGTTTATCCGGCTTCTCTTCGAGCTGCATCAGGTGGTAGTGCTGCTGTGCAGTGGCTCGTTGCAAAATGAGATCCCGCAGGACAACATCATCAGTCTTCGCGTCTTTGTTCTGCAACAGCACGAGCCGCTCAATTTCCACCTTCAACATCGTTGGTGCAAGACCAGCAATTAGCAATTTGCACCTTTGCTTCATTCGGTCGCGATATCCATCATCACTTGGTGATCCAACACCCAACATAGTCTCAAACCCATGGTCTTCAACCAACTGGTCAAAACCCACGAAGTATTTTAGCACCTTGGTGTCGATATCCTTCTCCGACATGTCCATCCGTAGATTGGCCTTGAAGAACGATAGAACGTCCGGTATATGACCATTCTGTAGGGTACTCGTACGTTCACGGACCTTCACCATGATATCGGCATCCGTGATCTCCTCCATAGGCTTGCGTAACCCATAGCGAGCCAAATGCTTCAGGAGGCGAGGTTTTACCGTGTCACGAACCCGCATCACGACAGCATCGAACGGCTCGTTCGATGTCCGGCATTTCTGTTGAATCATCTCAACATAACTCTCACGCTCACGTTTCCAGTTCACGAGTGACTCCTGATCCCAGGCATTCAACTCAGGGGCACTCACAAACTCATAGACTGGCTGTGGAATGGACATCTCAACGTCTCCATCAGCGTCTAGACGGTAGGTCGGCATATTGTCCCGACGTTTCTCTTGAAGACTTGCCCGACGATCTCGCCACTTGCCCAAAGCTTGATCTCTGGCAAAGTCGTTAGCCTTGATAGGCCAAAGCTAACTTTATGGTAAGGCCACTTCGTAGTGAGAGTGTAAATTGAATTCTGAGGGCTTACAGAACCTACCAGCACGCCGTTGGCACTGCCTACCTGCTCACCTTGGGGCTCCTGGTTCTGCTACTTCGTCGCCGCTCGGTCGTCGACGTCATCACCTTCATCACATGCACTGGACCCACAGCACTTTACTGGATCCATATACGCAGGCTGCCTGATCAACGTCAGGCAGCATGTAATAGGTCTACTAAGGCCTATTAGGTGGCGTTCGTGTGCGCTTACGTGTATGAGGAAGCGTGTAATTAGTTAGACTTAAATTAATTGTACTTACGTCCGTAAATATAATTAAATTAAATATATCAATATTAAGACTGCAAAATACCGTAAAATGAGAACTGTTATTGAATTTGGCATAAGCCTATTATGGACCGCCTAAATCTGATTGTTATCTGTTTCTAAAGGTTCTGTCAATGTGTGGTTGACAGAATTCTGATTTCTCCTCTGCACTTGATCTCCACATCCTTCTCGCCAGATCCACACGACGCGTCGACAGCCCAACGCGCACGCTCACCTTCTTCCTCTTCGACTCTTCGTTATAAATGAGATCCTGTAGACTTTGTTATCAGCTTTCAGAGTCACGTCACCACAACCCTTCCGCTGCTTGTACACGACTATGCTGTAAGTGTTTGGTGGTGTTTCGCCGTATCACTTGGCACTTCATTCTTGCTTGTGTGTACAAGCATGATGGAAATACTACTACAGATACGAACCAGCCAACAAAGTGGTCTCAATCCTTCCGATGGCGGAGTGGTAAGAATCGCGTGCGTGTAACTGGTGTACCTCTATAAATTAATACCGCGATACTGTGATAGTGTGAGTAGTGCGGTCTATAGGAACTCGTTGGGACAATGATGGAAGGTGTGAGAGAGCAGGGGGGCAGTGTATGTGTGCTTGCGTTGTGTTTTGGTCCTGGTTGTGTTTTGGAGGGCGTGAGCGCGACATGTGTTTTGGTTGTGTTTAGGTTAGCGGCCTAGTGGTCTAGTGGTATGATTCTCGCTTTGGGTGCGAGAGGCCCGGTTTCGATCACCGGCTGGGCCCCTCTTTTGCGCTCTCCTCCACCCAACGTCACATCAACCGCGTCTGTGCCCACGGTGCTGGTGTTACCGGTAGACTCGATCGTTTGGTTTAGGCTTCTTTGAAGTCAGTGTGTGGTTGCTCACGTGCTTTGTTAATCTTCGGAGTGTATGGATACGTACCTGGTTCAAATCGGTTTGTTTGCTTGTTTAGATATGGCGGACAACTGCCGCATGTTATTGGTTGACAGCGTAAAGGCCACAACATGTCACGAAGAACTGGAGGATGCCTGCATCACCCAAGCGTAGCACTTTCCACCTAGTATTACGTGGTTCAGCCAACCCATGGACGTGAGCGTCATGCATAAATTCAAAAAGAACATCGAGTAAGTTGTGCATACGTAAAGTTCCACGCGGATCACTCCGTTTCCTGCCAGCACAGCAGCGAGACGTGAAATGCTTTCATACCTGGTAGCGAAAGCCTGGGACCTGGTGTAAAAAACAAACAAACATCAAGGGCTTTCGTAGAGATAAACTTCACCCAATTGGACCACGAGATGCGTCGGGGGCGTTCCAGACGTATCTACGTTCATTGCCAGACAACTCTGTTGTAACCGCTGAGGGCGACCAGCCCGAACTGTCAATTGACTCGAAGTACCATTCATGGTACTCAACCGTGTCCCGAGATATTGATGCAGTAAAATGAATATTTTCCTTTGCTCGAAGTGTTCATATCGACTGCACGAGTTCCTGCCTCGCCCTATCCATAATTGCGACGTCTAAAAATTATTGTTTTTTTTTCGTCCAAGTAGACAATATTCTCTCTACAGCTATATACAGCACCAAACCCCTGTCGTTCGACATCGGTGTTTCGGTAGTTGTGGTCTCGATGTGTCTTTTTGCAAGTGACGCAACGTCCTTCCAGGTTAGAACGCACGGTAGATATTGCGGCACGGGCACCGAAACGCTCAAACAAGCGGTCTCGTATTTCCTGGAGAGTGAACAAGCAGTTTTCAGTCAAGCACTCTTCCAAAACAATCCAGGTGCAACTTCTTGTAGTTACCGCCCCTCTTGTTCGGCGAGGGTGTGAAGTTTAACGTTTTTCTTGCCGGCGGCACTCAGCGTTGTGCGGTCTCCAGCTCCACTCCGTTGTGCTTTCCGACAAGGCGCCAGCCCTTCCTTCTACCACTGTTCCTAGGGCTCTCTCACGCTCCTTGCGTCGAAGTATTTACCGTCATCAAGTTTTGAATCTGCCAGTGGTCACTTCGAATCGATCTTTGATCGATTGTTCCTAGAACTATACAATTAAGTATACAACCTTCAAGTCATAATGGCGCTTTTTCGCAACTGAGAACTGCTTGTAAACAGCAATACCCCGAACCAACTCGTCCATACTTTGTTCGCGAAGGCAGTCAACACTTTAGCTGCGTGTACGACCCCCCTCCCAATCCATCGACGGCAACTGACCAGGAAATAAGTATCAATTTGGCAACATGCGGGGTGACGATCCGAGTACGTATTTGGTCGAAGTATAACTACAGAGTGGTCTCGTAGTACAGATGACGTTTTGTTCGGTATGCCGTCCTCCGGCCAATTGGGAAGGCCTTGTTTATTGGCTATATTCTGCTGTGGACAGATAATGAGGGGCAGACACGGGCCATCCATTCCGTAATCTCGTCCCCAAAACATTAACCAATCCGAACAGACTGCTCTCTCTCGGAAAAGCAGCCATCTCTGATTCTACAATTTCCAGTGAAGAGCTAAATCGCAGCGAGGCGTGCCTCGGACACAAGGACTACATTACGACTACAACGCGGGAGCGGCGTGTCTTGCACGTGACTACCGGCATGGCGAGGTTGATGCAGGTGATAATCGTTGGAACATGGTTGATTTTGTGCGGTTTGTACGGAGTGAGTTGAAGAGGCTAGCCCCTGTGCCGCTTCAGCTAATGGCTGTAAGGGGTTAGCCATGTTTTAACCCCTTAATTCCCGCATGTTGGCCTGCTCAACATAACTGGTGTATATTTTTTGGCATCTATGTTATGTTGGTCCTCCAACATAACGAAAACTATACTATATTTTTGTAATGAGCAGATCGATTGAGATCGGCATACTGAAGACAAGGTAGTATGTTGGGTTCAAGACAAGCCATTGGACACGGCTCGGGGTTTTGGATCAGGAGGGTGTGACAAAGTAGAAGCACGCCATTCTACACGAACGAGTGGCTGACAAGCCGAAGTCCCCCATTCTTCAATTTTTCCAGCCTGGACGAAAGCGAACTGATGCGATGGTCGCTACAACTGGCAAAGACCCTCCCGGGAGGACACCACGAGCTACAAAACGACAAAACACTGCAGCAGAGACAAATGAGCGACACGTGCAACTGCTGAATAAGCTCAGTGATCGACACCGCCGCCATCTTCTTCGGGGCAGCGCGGCACTGTACCGATATGTGGCGCTTCCTGAGCGCAGCGCGGTGAAGCCACGGTATCGAAGTAGCCCCTCCTCAGGGCACGGTAAAGATAGCAGAGAACAAGCTATTTCCAACGATCACGGCACTCACGTGAAAGGACCGTAACCCACTTTACATGTTTTCCAGTGGGGACAGCCGAGCTATTGGGACTGTGATGCGTCGTGTGAATGGAGAGATGACTCCAGTACCTGCTCCGGAGTTGATACGGGGCTACCACCGCTGGATGGGCGGCGTCGATGTCCACGACCAGATCCGGATGCAGCGCTACAGCGTACAACTCATTTACAAGGCGAGAAAGTACTATAAAACGCTGTTCTTAGGGTTGTTCCACATAGCACTTGTAAATGCTTTCATAGTGTTTCGCCAAAACCGTCGGATAAACAACATGAGCGCGGCCAAACACTTCCAGTTCTTCGAGACCTTGATGGACCAGCTGCTGGCTGTGGATTCGTTAAAGACATTCGAGACTATCGCGCAAGCATCTCGAGCCCAAGACAGGACTACAGCGTCTCCCTCCAGATGAGATTCGGGCAAACAAACAGGCCCAGACGCAGTTATCGCAAATGGATATACGTTGGAGGACCGTGGATCGATAATACCTACCGAAGAAGCACCACCGTTCCTGCAAAGTAAGTGCATTATTCAAGGTCAAGCCGCACAAATACACGAAGTGTTTCTGCCCTGTGTGCTCGACAGGAAAGGCCCGCAAGTATCTCTGCAACGTAGCTCGTGAAGGACGAGCTAAGACGTGTTTTCACCTCTGGCATACGGACTGGAATAACGGGAACGATATTCCCCAGCGCCTTCTGATGGATCACAAGGCCCGCGATCGTCCTCCGCCACGGTAACCTGGCAAGAAGCAGCGTCGAAACAACCCGGAATTCGAGAGCGACGGCCAAAGCGACAACGAATAAGATGGAAACGACTCGGACAATCAAAGTGGGGAAGTGACGAGTAGCTAGCTTTTTTTAATCTGATTTCTTAATTTTCGTCCGTTGCTGTAGCATGCAATCAAATGAAACGTCTTTTCTCACCATTTTCAATTGGCTCTCACTTTCAAGACAGTGGTGTTTAACGAGTGCGCTGATACAGAAACATGGCCTCCAAATAAACAGGACATTTCTTATGTTGACCAGCCATCTTATAGCTTTGTCGGCAAGCACTAGATCCAGCATAAGATACTGGTATGTTGATTTTGTCCTTTTCTTTAACTGATGTATCGTGTATTGTCTACGGTACAGAGCCGGACGGATACCGAAACTTACAAACTCCTTTATTAATTTATGTTGGTCGTCCAACATAAAAAAAATACACCCTGGATTTTGGCTGGGGCTTAAGGGGTTAACTGTTGGGTCGTATGTACTTCAGCGACTTTTTCTGTGAGAATGGAAAGAAAAAATAAGAATTTATTGCTGGAATAGAATGTAAAGGTTTCTGATCTGTTTTCATGCTTCTTATCATATGGTTGGTCATAAATCTGGTTGGTACCGTAGAATTCAGATTCAATAAGACAGTGACAAAGTTTGCCGCCTGCATTAATTGCATAACCAGGCACTATTTTACGGCTGTAAAAAGTTTGCACTCTACCAGCCTCCGAGTAATTTATTTCACCTTTAATGCCACACAAACGTTTTGCGATGGCCATCGCAATCACCAGAATAGAGAGCTAAGGTGGTCGCACTAGATAAGGGCTTCAAGATCGTCGTAGCTGCGGTGGCTACGACGATCTCCACCGCAGCTGGACAGATCATCATGGTACGGTGGAAAGTTAAGGAGGCGGCCATCAAGAAAGCCGCAAAAGAATCGCTGCCCATGTACTACATTACACGTAGCACTACAATGTATATTCGAAACCCTGAACTTGAAAAGAAGTAGCGCTTCCTTTTTCAAAATGAAAGGGTAGGGTTACATAAATGTATTGATGTGAGTATTGTTGCCCTACCCCTATTCATGTTACTGATCGCGGTGTGATTGTGAAGAAATTGAAGTGGCTTCCGTGTATCTTGGTATTTGTATGCTTTCAGTGTCGGAAGCAACTTCCGACACTACAATCAACCAGTGGTGCAAAATCTGATTGCATGACCAATAAAACATGAGTTGTCGATACAATATTGTCCAATAAAAAATAACCCACCAAGTTTAATATTTTGGAGCTTAAGAGCATCTCCAACCGCTCCGCCATAACATTCCGGCAAACAGTAAATTTCCCGTTTCGTAATTTATTCCTCCCACCCAACCACGGAAAACGGGAAAACGGGAAATTTTGGCCCGCCATATCCCGAAATTCCGGTAAAATCGACCACGTTTGGCGTGGTTCCTGCAAAGCCGGTATATCAGAAATATCTGATAATTATCAGCTGTTATCAGAGTTGGGGCGGCAAAGTTGACAGAGGAAACTTCAACCCGTCATTCCCCAAGACGACACAGTCGCGCACACGAAGGACGCGACAAGGAAAGGTACGTCGCTGCATGTCGCGCGAGCCTCGTAGGTACTTGCTGATAGCTGATCGTGTCGTGCGTACTCTGGACGCGCAACACGCCTTGTCTTGTGGTAGAATGGCGGCGCGAGGGAGCAACTTTTCGATTGAGGAGGAGAGCCAAACTTGCGTCTCCTACCTGTACGTCTGCAAGGATCCGATAGTGGGGACAAACCAGCAGTCAGGGACGTTTTGAGACAAGCACGCTGCGCATTTTAATGCTGCAATGCCTGTCGGATCTGAGATGCGCTCGGCAAGATCCCTCGAGACCAAGTGGCGGCAAATCCGCGCCGACGTGAGCAAGTTTATTGGCAACATGGCCACGGCACGGGCTATGCCCAAGTCGGGGGAGTCCGCTGAGGATGTGATTGAGCGCGCCGAACAGATCTACACTGCGATGAAGGAGAAGGAGGCAGCCGCAGTAGCAGCCAAGAAGAACGGCAAGGGTGGCAAGACCGTCAAGGCCCCCAAGGTCGGTGCTATGAAGTTCAAGCTGCACCACTGTTGGCGTATCCTCGAGAAAGAGCCAAAGTGGTTAACATTTCGCGAGAACAACAACGCGGGGAAGCCCAGTACCACGACCAACTCAAGCAGCGGCGCTCACACCGGAAGTACGAGCGGTTCCATCAATCAACGTCCTCAGGGCAACAAGGCTGCGAAAGAAGAAGCGAAGGCACAGGCTGCCGAGCGTGAGCGCCGAAAGCGAGTTGCTACAGCTGCAGTTGACATGGCCGATTCCAGTCGGAAGCGTACAAAGGCGCTGCTCGAGGCTAATCGGATCGCGCTGTTCTCGATCCCGTTGAACCAGTTGGACCCTGACGCCCAACAGTTCTTCCGCTTGAGCCGTGAGGCCGCACTACGCGAGGTGGAGACAGCTACTCAAGACAACAACCATCGCCCCCGTGCCAATCATACCAGACGTGGTCGGGAAGAAGAAGAAGAAGAAGTGAGGGCATCCAGCCAACAAACGTACAGCGTCAGCGATATGACGCAACGAACGGAGCCATCGCAAGAAGTGCAAGTTGTTGAAGAGCAAGTTGTTTGACCTACTCAGCACTGCCTCAACGATCGTTTTAGATTAAACTCACACATTCAACTCATCAATCAAGCTCGTACCATCTACCTACTCATAGAATGCATCGTGTTCCTGTTTCTGCTTCCAAATGTGCTCAACGAGATCGGCTCAGAGAGCTTCATGCGCCTCGGTATCACGGATCGCCACAAGCTCTTCGAGTAGACGGTCAAATACTATAGGCTCGCGGGCAGCGGAACGGACTCGCACGTGCTCAAACTCGTCTTCATCTTCGTCGTCATCCTCCTCGTCTTCTACGATCATGTTGTGGATAATGACACACGCGCGCCATATATCACAAAGCTTTTCATGACTCCACGTTCTTGCCGGACTTGTCAAGATCGCAAAACGACCTTGTAGAACCCCAAAGCAGCGCTCAACATCCTTCCTCACTGCTTCTTGCTTCTTGGCAAACAGAGACTCCTTCTGGTTGGCTGGCTCGCTGATGGTCTTCACGAACACGGACCAACTTGGATAAATCCCGTCGCCCAGGAGGTAGCACATGTTGTACTCGCGCCCGTTAATTCGGTACGAGCAGTGCGGCGCAACACCAGAGAGCCAATTGATGATCAATGGAGATCGATCGATCACATTGATATCGTTGTTCGAACCTGCAACGCCGACGTACGAGTGCCAAATCCAAAGATTCTTTGTGGCAACAGCTTCCATGATAATCGATGGATTGCCATCCCGATCTTGAAACATACCTTGCCATGCCATCGGGCAGTTCTTCCACGTCCAATGGGTACAATCGAGAGAACCAAACATGCCCGGGAAGCCGCGCCGCGTATTGATGTCCACGTGGCGCTGGATATCTTCTGCTGTTGGCTGCCGCAAATATTCGGTGCCGAACGCGGCAATCACGGCGCTCATAAACCGGTAGAAGCTCTCCAACGCCGTGCTCTCGCCGATGCGTAGGTACTCGTCCGTGGCGTCTGCACTCGTACCGTAGCAGAGCATTCGTAGCGCAGCCGTGGTCTTCTGGTATGGCGACAAGCAGACACGACCCACCGCGTCTGGGCGCTGGCGAAAGTAGTCATCATGAGCCAGCACGCCTTCCATCAAGCGCGCGAACACATCTCGCGACATGCGGAAGCGACGGCGGAAAAGAAGATCCGTGTACACCGGAGCATCCGCGAAGTAGTCCTTGTACAACCGCTCGTGCCCTGCAGCGTGGTCTCGATCCAGGTTAGCGCGTCTTCCTGGGCGCGATCCGCCGCGCTTCTTCTTCTTCTTCTCCACTGGCAGCGAGTCGACAGCGTCTCCAAGCAGCAACATCTCTCGTTCGTCATCGTCTCCGTAGGAATGGTGTAGTTCTTGTAGTCGGCGAGCGACTGGGTGCGCGTGGTGGAACATATCGTTGCCGTGCGCTCCTTGTGTTTGGTCGAAGAGGTCTTTGTGTGAAAATGCCGGAGGCAATGGGTTGCGTGGGCGGGTGGGAGAAAAACCGGTAAAACGGTAAAACGGGAAATTTTGCAACGGTAAAAGTGGTTTTGCCGGAACGTTTTGCCGTGTACGGTTGGAGATGCTCTAAGTAGCATACGGAAATAAGTTTCTAAGGATTCCGGGCATGAAATTTACAACAAGACTTAGAAAACTAGAAATGTAGGACAAGACAACATGTACTAGGGCAAGATCAAAAATACGCGACAAGATTATTATTACTTAAGCAAGACTGAATATACTACAACAAGACTCGTAATACTTGTTCTATTTTTTTATGTAAGCATGTTGACACTTCACGAGTCGGCGTTTTTTATCGAGTCTGATACATCGTGCCAGCGTGTCGATAGTGAGCACGTTTAAGCTAGTACTAGGTGTATCCCCCATCCAATGTTTGACGTAATATGCTGCATACTCAGATAATGTCGTCTTGGATGCGTCGCGTGGAGTCGATACTCCATTTGAAACAGCAAATTCCACAACGTCTTCCGCGATGAGCTTTGCAACGCTGAGACGACTGGGTAGGACCCCACTTTGCTTTCTTTCCTGTGGCGTCCATTCACATACTGGCTTGAAAAGATGCCGTGCCGAGTCCGCCTTCCAGTACATTCTGTATAAATCCGTCCAATCCTTGGCAGGAGGTAGAATTGATATCTGCTCCACTTCGCTGATGTTGCAGTTTGTTGCTGATGGGCATGGTGTTAAAGTGACAGATGGTCGTACTACTGCGATAAGTTGGTCTATCTTGTTCTCGAGAGCTTTAACCGAACTCTCTAGGGTTTTAAGACGCTTTTCAAACTGCGTGGTTGAATTGTTCGAAGATCGCTGCCCATGATATGCCGCCGTGCCCAGTTTCCGGTTTTGAAAAGTAGAAGGGCAGCCTATATGCGCTCCTCGATCTGGCGCCAAGCAGTCTGCCAGTTGCGTATCTTCATCGGTTGCTGCTTGATCGAGAATATAGCGCACAAGCGTCTCCGCAGACTCGTTTGGAGTCCACCCCGCCCACCATTTCACCATGCGTAGCGACCATCTCCGCTCAGGAGGTGCAAACATGAATCTGTATTGAGCGCCTGCGCGTCGAAACGTGTGTGAAGTAAACCAAATGTCGCGCCATTGTCTGCGGACGTACCCAGGCACAGATGTCCCGTTGCGATTTAGATCCCGAACGACGCAATTCAGCAGCGTGATGAATGACTGCTCAGACATCTTCTTGCCCCATTCCACACGCGCGTTTTCGCACCCTGTAAGAGGACCATCCGTCTTGATAACACTCTTCGCAATTTTGGACAAAGCTGGGAAAACGTAGTCATCATCGCTCCACTTGTGGTCTGTCTTCGAATCAACGTACTCAATCCATTTCTTCAAGTGATCCAGAACATCCGTGGGGCTCTCACTTTTATCTAAACGATGGAGATTGTAGCAGCGGCCTTCATCTACCTCCGTCTTTCTCCCTTCTAGTTTGTTGACGCCATAGCTAATTGTCGTTGTTGGGTCAGAGTTACTGGGATCAGCGTGAGATTCTTCCACTGTAAACTCAGTACCTCATTAATTCGACACATCCCATAGAAAGCGAAAGCAGATACAGCAAGAAACCACAAATGACTTGCCTCCGTGAATCCCGTTGTGCGCGATAAGTGACTGTGAAGCACACGCAGCATATCCAGAGAAATTGGAGTAGCTTGGCGCTGCGTAAATTCCTTGTTCTTTCGCTTCTTGAGACCTCGCATGAACTGACGCACAAACGCATCCTTTACAGGATTACCAAGGCCGTACTTGATACCCATGTCGTCCGTCATTACCATCCACTTGTCAGGTCCTGTGGCGTCTCTGCGCTCATAACTGCCGTAAAAGTTTGCCACTGCAGCTCTGATCTTCTCCGCAGTTTGGTTGGACACGGCACTTGATGCTGACACACTCTCCATGAACGCTACCAATAGCGAAGGAAGCTCGTGGTGACGCGTTACAGCTGGATCAGGATACTCGTTGGAGATACAGAACTCGCAGAATTTCTTGAAATATGATGCATACACGCTTCTTGTCTCCTGTTTAATGACATGTGTGGCGGTGTCAATACCACCTTGAAGCAGCTCTTGGAACGTCGGCGACGGCCTGGACATTAGATTACTGATCGCCAAGTACTTCTTGCCCAACCAAATAGATTGTGACTGGTACAGGACCAATCGATTTTCCCTTCGTAATTATGGTCTTGTCGTAGTACTTATGGTCTTGTCTTAGTATTTATGATCTTGTCTTAGTACTTGCGATGACTTATCACGTCATTTGTTATCTCAACGTTTATGCACATACTACTATGGCTACACGAAATAGTACTAGTGTATCCATGATGCGCCTATTCGTCGTCACTGTCCAAATCCGCGCCAAACGTCTCGAGAAATCGGAGGTCAGACGCAGCTTGATCTTGCTCGGATTTTTTCTTGATTTCGTAGGCCTTGTCCTTCTCCAAGAAGCGCGCATGGTAAATGACTTTAAAGTCATCAAACGAGGTGCAGTCGGCATATTCAGCGAACTTGGCTAGCCCTTCCTTTGCCTGCAATGCCATTGCTTCGCGTGCTTCCTGGCATTTTTTTCCCACTTGATCAACCGTTGCTTAAATCTCGTCTGAAGATAGACTTGGTATTTCTCGACCCGAACTCGCTCTTCATAAATCTTGCGTATATCTGCGTCTTGCATTTCTTCCTTATACATTGGGAGGGGCTTGAAGCTCTCCTCAACCGCAGAGGCGTTAGATGCCTCTTGCCACTCTTGCGGAAGATGATGCCGCTTATCCGGATGTAACCAGAGGATCAGCACGCGGAACCAACCTTTTGAAAGCAACTCGTGCTTTTCGGCCTATGACATTAGAGTTAGATTGGACACAAGCATTCACGACTGTGCTTGACACTCACCTTGGCAAACACAAACTCAAAGAGGCGTGGATGAAGACTGAGTACCTCCAAAGCATGGCCCATCATCCCTTTTGGCTGTGGCTGGGGCACTGCTTGCGCTGCATCGGCCTCACGTAGCTGCTTGCGAAAGTCTAAACAATACAAATGCATTAATTAGAATAATAATAGCACTAAAATCCAAAATATGGTACCTTGCAATTCCTTAAACAACTTGACTGCACGCTTTTCGCGCTGGGAGCCCACGCGCTTGGCGCGATCCTCCTCCCAAAACTTTTTACGAATCTCGCTGCGCGTCTCAGGCAGCTTGATTCCCTTGCAGACCTTGACATGCTTGGAGATGTTAGTGCGGGAGATCTTTCTGTCGCACTTCTTGCATTTCTTCGTGGGCGCGCTGCCGTACGCTGCCTTCGCTCCGACGGTCGTCATTTTTGGAAATGTGTGTTTGAGTGGAGTGCTCTATTTGATTGGTCGATAAATGATTTTTGTTTTCAAGTGCTCGGATTGGTTGAAAGTATTTTTGATTTTAGTTGTTTTGGAGTTGCACCGGGGAAAGAAGTAAGTTTCTTTTTCTACATTACTATTTTATCTATATTTGTGTTGCAGACTCCCCTCCCACGATTGTATGCCCCACTCCTTTTCTCTACATTACATGTCGCTCAACGACATCGGCGCCAGGAACAGAAAGGCACTGATCCAAAAGCACCCCGCATGTGTTTTAAACACTTCATAAAAACTTAGTTTATCTACACTTCGTAATGTTTTCTTATCGCTATCACTAGACCTTGAAAGTAGTGACTTTTTAGTGGTTTTCAGTGAAATACCACGAGCGCCACACGCACTCGTCTAAATAGCCAGCCACCACACTCTTCCGCATGCCCCTTGCTGATTTAATCCGCTGCTTGATTTTCACCTCCCACACACGTGGTGGGGTCTTTAAAGTTCTTGCTGTGGTTAACCCACTGGTGCTGATCGTTCATGCCACGTAGGTGGCGATTGTTAGTTAAGGAATAAATTTTACCCCTGTTGCGCCCGCTCTGCACCTGTGTGACGTAGGCTTTAAACATGTCCGACATAATCAAAGTTCTACAACAACAAAAATTAGAAATACAAGTAATAAAATAGAAAAAGTAGCTTACCCTGGTTAAATGTGTAGCCTTATGAGAGCAGACAATGTGGGCTTGGTGCGATCGGTGTAGACCACGCGGGCGAACCACTTCTTGGTGGTTCGGCCCACACCGCCAAACACCCAGAAATCTGGGTGTGGCGTGCCCCGGTGGTACTTGTGTTTCTTCTTGAACATATTTTTTTATCAATTTCTCTACATGTCCAGGATCTCCAATCTAATGCACATATACCATGTTTAGAATTAAAAATGATTTAGATAAACACAACATACCTTTAGATTTGTCCGTTTCATCTCTGCTGTGCACATGTCTTGAGTGTAACAGGGTTCACGTACAAGTGGTTACACCACTTGTAACTCTAACAGTTACGCTAACTGCTAGAGGTTGGAAACGGACCTCAGGCCTTGGTGTGTGGAGCACACCAATGGATACATGGGCGGGCCATATCATTGGATGGCTCGCGTGCATTTACGCATGCAATTGGTAGAAAGTGACGTATTTCAACCAATCAGTGCTCTTAGGAGAAATCAAAATTCTGTCAACCACACATTGACAGAACCTTTAGAAACAGATAGCAATCAGATTTAGGAGGTCCATAATTGGCTTATGCCAATTCAATAACAGTTCTCATTTTACGGTATTTGCAGTACACATATTGTTTTGATTTAATTATATTTTCGGACGTAAGTTTAATTAAATTAAGTCTAACTAATTGCACGCTTCCTCATACACGTAAGCACACGTGTACGCCACCTAATAGGCCTTAGTAGACCTATTACATTAAGTATACACATACCACTACGCTGCCGTTGTCGGGGAGACCTCTGCTTGATGCACTGCCGTGGTGACGGGGTGCTGGAAGGCCCAAATGAGCAGCAGTTTGACCAGCTTGGAGATAGGGGCCGTGGACTGGCGAAGAAGGAGCCAGCACGGACGCTGCGCTCCAAACGGCAGCGCGAGCGCGAGCAGCGCCACCGCTTGCGAGCTTGAGACGCGTACAGCGTCATCGCTCCCCCGCACGACGGGCACAGAGGGCCCGTAGCTAGCAGCCCCACCTCTCGTGCCTATTGCACCACCCCTTCTTCCGCCACGCACGCGGCCATCACTGAGTTGAATGTGAAGGCTGCGTTGTCTGTGACGTTGTACTCGTACGGAGTGCGGGCGGCGTGCTGCGGGCGGGCGGGCATTGGTGGGTGAGACGCGGCGTTGCTGGGGGAGATGTGTGTGTGTGTGTGGGGGGGGGGGGGTTGGTTGTGAGGGGCTCTGGCTCACTGGCTGTCGCCAGCAGAGCGCATTGAGAGATGGCGGTATTTTTTTGAAAAGTGTTTAAAACACATGCGGGGTGCTTTTGGGTCAGTGGCTCATTCCCCCTTTGCTGTTACGCAATACCACGCAAGAAACCGAACAAAACACTAGTCGACGAATCCACTGCTGCCGCCGCAGACTACACTGCGCCGGACGATCCAATGCCGGCTCCCTTGTCTCCGACTCCCCGTCGACTACGAAACACTCGATCCACCAGTACACCGAAGTCCGTGGGGTACGAGTTGCCGCTGAAGAAGCTCAGGAAGACAATGGGCCAGCACACACCACGCAAAATAATCGATATGATGATCGACAGGACGTCTCTATTTCAAATAAAACCATGACTAACGTAACGCAGCGTATGCAATGCAGGTTTGCGCGACTTTATCAAGCACACAGATGTTGTAAACAAACAAATTCGCGACTCTATTCGCATCCAGGCACGTCTGCTTTGGTTTGCACCTGGGATCATCGGAGAATACCACTTTCTGCGTCTCTATCTAGGAGAACAGCAAGATCCTGAACCATTACGCCAGCAACAACGGGTGCAAACGATCAGCATTCTACCTGCTAATCTCGACTTGCAACAATGCTATCAATCTAGGAGTTCCAAGCTGCACAGCGTGACGATCCATTCGAAACAAACCAATATCTCATCACACACTCTCTCTACGAAGTGTCGCCCGACGATCCACACCTTCCAGCGCCAGGTAGCGTCATTTCCTTTTCTCACCCACCAAAGTCAGTATTTACCGGAGCTGCTGCAAAGTGAATGAGACGAAGACAAATAGTGATCTTACAAAAAAATATGTTTCATTTGTATGTTCTTCCCAATGGTATTGTATCTACGATACGCTAACCATCCATTGTACTCCCTCCGTCCGAAAATATAAGCGGGTCCATATAAAAATATTTTTAAGCTCAATATTGCGCGTTGGAGCCTATGTATTGGTTAAAAACGAAGAGCACAACAAGACGGTTCGAACCGCGGCCCTCCCGCGATATTTGGTGGTCAGCCTACCAAATACACCAGGTACACGTTATTCCAGCTTCAACCCTTCGCAAGCACCTCAAAATGATCCAATGACTACCCGTAAACGAAAGAATCTAACGCTGAGTGAACGGGCCGAAGTCATTGCCTTCTTACTGAAAGTCAGCACTGAGCTAGAGCCTTTGATAGGTGCTATTGCAGCGTGATTGACTAAATATGAGTGCAGTGACGACCAGATCACCCGGTTGTGGCACAGAGCCCTTCAAGACATCAAGAGCGGCAATATTATTTGCTACGACAGTGGTAGGAAGGGCAAGAGCGGCCGGAAGCCGCGGTTAACGGAAGAGTCCCGCCTCGGCCTCAACCACGCATCGAACTTTTGCCTCTTCAGGAACAAACTGACATTCGCACTTTAGCGAGTTCACTCGGTATTGCCTAGTCGACTCTTAACGATTATTGTCTTGGCGGTTCATATCGATGCTACACCACCCGGGTAAAGCCGTTATTGCCGGACCATCGTGGGGCTGACTCAGGTTACATCGGGGCCGACGCAACACGCTGGTATTCGACAACCTCATGGACTACGTTCATTTTGATAAAAAATGGTTTTATCTTAAGAAGAAGAACCAGAGATTCTTCCTGGGAGCGCACGAGGAACCTCTCCACCTTAATATCAAAAATAAAGATTACATCGTCAAGGTCATGCTCCTAGTTGCTGTTGCGCGCCCGCGGTGGGACAGCAAGCGTCACCGGATTTGGAACGACAAGATTGGCCTATGGCCATTCGTGTGTACGAACCAGCCAAACGATCAAATAAAACCGACTGACCGGTACGCTATAGCTCAAGACCTACAATGTCGACAAGAACGTGTACCGCCAGGCCTTGTCCCGAATGGTCATATCGAGCGTCAAAGCGGTTTGGCCATCGGGCAAGCGCGTGTTTCTTCAGCACAGCAATGCTAAGCCACACGTATCCCAAAGTAGTTGCTACTTGTGGTGGTGGTGGGTGGGAAATGAGCAACCAGCCAATTCTCCTGATTTCAACGTTAACGACCTCTAGTTCTTCGCGTCGATTCAATCGCTGTAGCGCAAGAAAAAGGTAGAACAGTTGAAGACCTTGCCAACAATGTCGAGGAAGCTTATAACCAGCTTGAATATAGTTTCACCCCTCCCCGCAATAATGTACTTGACTCTCCCATGGAACACGCCCGCTTTTCTAAATCTAAAAGATCAAATCTAAACCTGAATATTAATTAAATCCGAACAAACAATGTTACATGTGTACCACATTTTTTTTCACTTAATGATTTGGCGCGAGACTTACCCAGGAAACAAGCCCGCTTTCCCGCCAAAGTGAACATTACACCGCAACCACTACACTTCATTTTTGTATACAAATCGAAAATACGCCCGCTACACCCCCACTGCCACACAGTTTTAACTCATTTTGCAATCTCACACCCCAGTCACAGACAACGTCAACTCATGCCAGCTCCAGGGATAAGCAGCTCCAGCCCCCGAAGCCCCTTCCCAGCCTCGTATGCCAACCTCCGATGTTCTTGTCTACGATCCAATGAGACCTTCCTATTTTGCAAACGTTCGAGATGTTGCGCAGATCTTAATTCATCTGAAACCAACACCCACAAAGACCAGGTATCAGGTTCGTCAGTACGAATTCGAACTTGGTTTTCAACTGGATATCTATAACTGCGGGCTGTAGCCTTTAAAATGCTTTGTGGTGCGAACTTACCAGCCAAAAGAAGCTGAATTCTTCTACAAGGCCTGTGTTACAGATATTTGTGCATGCCCTTCTAATACATTAATCACATCTTCATTTTGCTATCGTTAGTATGCCTCTGTGACCACTTTCAAATTAGCACGAATCAGTCCCATCGCCACAGTATTTCCGTCTCTGTGATTCCTAATATTACTTTAGCAGTATCTCATCAGCACCAGCGAAGCAACCATGTTTTGTTCAGACCCCAGCTTGTATTTTTGTCAGACCCCATCTGCATAATGTTGGAGCCCTTTTCACCGGCTTCTATGCTCTGCTGGGCCCCTGCTTTGTGGTCTCCTCCACCCAACACCACGCTTAGTTTTTTTGTCAATTTTTGAGAACCCTCCCGTCTTTGCGCAAATCATTTGACATTTATCTCGTCCTTCCAACGACCGTTGTTGGTCCGTTGAATCACGTGTTGACTTTAAAAATGCATCTCAATACGCCTTCTTCGAAGATGGCTCTTCTGAAACAAGTTCACTCTCCGACTACTTAATATCGTAAATAACCACGAGAGGTAGAAGTCTTCTTACCCAGAGCTTTGGTAAAGGCATCTGCTGTGTTTTCTTTACCTTATAGCGAGTACGGCGACTGTACATCAAATTTGTAACCATCACGTACGCAGCTTGATTGTCGATACCGATCTCCAATTTGTCTGAACGACTGGGCATAATTTATTGTAAATACTGCTTTCTGCCTTAGCTTCCATGGTAGTCTCACAAGATGCCACGTATTCATTCTCGCGCAGGTTATCATTGACTATTAGCACCACCAGCTAACGAGGACACAAAGGCAGTTACGCTCATTCACTGCTCAGGATCGTTCGCCCAATCGCTATCACAAAATCCCTCAAGCACCATGTTTTGTTTTGTAAGCCCGTAGGCTAGTGTACTACCCAAATATCGCAGCAGTCACTTCAAAGCCCCGACATGCTTTTTGGACGGACCCGACGCGAATATGCTTAACTGCCTAATTGCATGGGCTAAATCTGGCCGAGTGCAGATGAATTAATACATTAGCATCCCCATAACTTCTTGGTAAGGAAAGCTGGTATCAGGGAGCCCATCAGCGCCAAGTGGGGCTAGCCTAGAACTTAAGTAAAATCAAAGTTTAGAGCAGATATAGAAACAAACTCAGACGGAAGGCCTAAGTCAGGATCTGAGGCTGCAATGGTTCACATAGGGTGAACACCAGTCAGGTCACTCATGGAGGTGCACAATTTAGACCTTGCCATGTTGAACATGAAGAGCGCTTTACAAGCTCATCGATTGAAGTAAGATTTCTTACTTGAATTTTTGTGGCCGACATGACGGAGATTGCAATTTAATCCAGCCGATTATTGCGCGTTTATTTTACAGCTATACAAACGAGACCTACCTCGATGAAGGAAAATATGCCGGTTGAAATTCAGCAACGGCTGCACCCTGAATTCAAAACCCCGAGGAAACCCCTCTATGCAATTTTAACATTTCTGTATAAAGGAAAAGAAGATGCCTGGCGATGCAATAGTTTTTTTTATGCTCTGTCAATGCAGCCACCAAGACTAGACTTTGCACACTAATAGAGAAGGTAGCGGACCATGGAAATAATATGCTGCGGCATTCGTAGTCTCTTGAAGAGGACTCAGCGCCTATTATAGCATTTCGAGCGCAATTTGGAAGCCGTGCCACTCAACGTCCACTCCCAATTCAACCGGATCGCCTTAGTCAAGATCTCCGCATCTGGATCGTAATGAAAGCAAACGAGGACGGGCTTGACTTTTGGATGAGAATGAAGTGCAGTGGCTATACATCACGGTGCCGGAAGCGGTAAAGTTTTATTTACTCTACCCTTCTCATCAGTTCACATTGAAAAGGCCTTTAGTATGGGCAAACATGGTGTCCTCACAACATGCAAGCCTTTCAAATGGAAATTTTAGTATTTTTGAATCATAACGAAGGTTTTATGAACTTTGCTCCGTGTAAATCAATCCCGGACGATTAGCCCGACGACCGCATTCGGCAGTGAGTAAGGTACAATATAGATACAACACCACGCAGTGATGAGAACGATACTTGACCTACCGGTTGGCGTCAGCAGTATAGATGAAATGACTGTGCAAACTAAAGTGAGTGCACGGGCAAAGACGTCCATGCCGTCTAAACCCGACAAGTATGGTGTGCGAATATATGCAGTTGTGGGTCAGGATTCTCTATACGCATTGTGTCATCCAACACTTCATAGCATAAATTTAACTCTTGAGCGCTTCTTTACACGGATGCGCGTAAATGAAGTCCAGCAAGGCTAAACTACAAGTGGGGTAGCAAGCAGCTTAACCTTCAATAACGTCCTAAATCTGTTTGTATCTATTTCTAAAGGTTCTGTCAATGTGTGGTTGACAGAACTCTGATTTCTTCTAAGAGTACTGATTAGTAGAAATTCGCCACATTCTACCAATTGCATGCGTAAATGCACGCGAGCCATCCAATGATGTGGCCAGACCATGTAGCCATTGATGTGTTCCACACACCAAGGTCTGAGGTCCGTTTACCAACCTCTAACAGTTAGAGCAATTGTTAGAGTTTCAAGTGGTATAACCACTTGTACGTGTAACTCTGTTACAATTACCAAGATATGCAATGCGGACCAGGCTGGGATTTTTTTTGGAGATATTACCGCGCACAACACTAGCACCTACGGGCTCCAGGACGGTATAGATTAAGAGCTGTAAAAAAAGACAAAGAACGCATTACAGCTTAACCCTTGGTTACTCAGATGGCAACAAGTATACGCCATTTCTCATGCTGATGTCGAAGCCGTCGAAGGTTCCTGATGTATGTGCAGAAAACGCGTGTGCTCGCCGCGGATTGGCAGACATGTGTAGAAGGAAGTTGATGAACTTTAGAAAGAGTTAGACGTACAAATTTAAGGAACGAAGGGGCGTGGTGGACTGGGACAATGCCTTTTCTATTTGCAGTTTCATTTCGGCCACCGTGACCCTTTAGCCCTCCCATCACGCTCCTGCTCGACGATTTTAGCGATCACTGGGTCAAAGGTGTTGACGAGTATGCACGCTCCAGAAATGTAGTGCTGGAGAAAGTTCCTGCGGGGCTATCATGACTTAGGCAACCAGCCGATGTTGTCTGGATCAAACCAACGAGAGAGCGTCTACGTCGCGCTTGGGTAGAACTTCTACGGGATTAACTGAAGGACTACAACGACAGCAACCGCTGACAACTTCACGATGTCAGCGCTCCATCGATCAGCGATTGTACAATGGGTTGTGTCAGCTTGGGAGGAACTATCCTCTACCACTATTTCGGATGGATTTAGACAGTGTAGCCTCATTGGTGATAATCCTGCTAGCCATGAAATAGAGACACTATTGAGACAAGCATCGATCAACGTAGTCACCACTCAGCTTGGGCGACTAGAAGCAATTGCACCAGTAGCTGAAGACGATACTGAAGAAAGTCGTAACAGAGGTGTCTTGCGAGGGGAGGACTGCCGAAGCTTGGGGCGAGGAGGCCGAGGCGAGGGAAGTCACTTGAGAGGTAAAATGGAAATTCAGAAGTGATTAATTGATAGGAGCTTACACTGTCTTCTCTTCCTAATCATTTGGTGCATCCAATCACCAACACTCTGTACCCGTCCAATCATCCTACGAGGAAACATGAAAAAATCCACTTTTTTTTAAGGATAATCCACACCGGCAGATCCACAGTCCACAACAATCGACGACATTGTACCAGTGCAGTATAATAACGTCATCGCCTGTAAAACGATGACGCCCTGGGAGGCTTAAGTATCAAGTACTGCTTGGTAACCAGTGTTTCATCACTCGAGAACTACGAAAGAAGCCCCAATTCGTCGCTTGAGCAGCCAGCAACCCCGTCCAAATCCACCCGCTCACAAGAATCACGACGCAGTGCCTTCCCCCAAGCACGAGCTCCGCCACCACCTCGTTGAGACTGCCAGAAGCGTCTGAGCCGCCACCAGAAGCCGCACTTGTTTGTCTTCCTACCCAAACGCCACCGAGGTGTCTGTTCCGTTGTCCAAAGCCTTGAAGACTTTGTTAACGAGTCAGTATTGCCCCCCAAGATGCCGCGCAGTCGGCACCTACTTGCTGTTCGTCGTGGAGAGGCTGCTGCTTTCAGACGTGCGTGGTCTTAGACGCGTGAAGCTACAACTGTTGGTTAGCTCTACTGGCGAGTGCCTCAACCACATTTACGACTTGACACGACCTGTGTGCTCCTTCACGTGTGTGCCTGGCCAATAAGTGCGACGAGATGTCAGTCATTATGGACGCCAGTTTAAAGGCGCAGTTCTGGAATGAAGGCTACCTTGTCGGAAACTTAAGACTGCCGCCTCACACTTTGGAGAAAGCTAGGCAGGAAATCGAGCAATTGGAATATTTTTGGTGAAGCGTACGAAGAATAACGCGACCCTTTCCGTCTTCAATCTTCGATCGCTACATTTGGTCCGGCTACCAACCAAATATACAAGCGAGTGAAGGGTATTGTGGACAGATCTGATAAAAATTGGTACACCAAAAAGTCTTTTGGAACGCATTGAAATCACTTTCGGGGGGCCTTCGCCAAGGCATCCACCTAGATTTTCCTTCATTCGAAACAAGCAAGCGATACTAGAAATGGGTATTGTTCAGGCGTCTGTCATTATTGCTCTTCAATCCAACACACAGTTCTACTTCTACCCTGGCTGCTTTGGAGACTATGCAGAAATGGACAAATGCAAACTGTTGTCACTCGACACGGGCGCATTCCTGCTGTTCCGTGTAGAGTTGGCCCATGCAGGGGCTGAATTTGAAGAGGAAATTTGAGGCTGCATTGTTACGTACGTGTACGTGGAAGTCCACAAGAGGCCGGCGCAACTGAAGCTGCTGCGTTCAGAAGCTACATGTGCGAGCATCGCGTCCAATCCTGCACATCACGTCGTCATCTCTCCAGCCGCCGCCGTTACTGTGCTGACAACCCCAACAAGGTCAAGTCCAACAAGGCGCGCTTAGAAGCTGATGCGCGTGGGGGGATTTGCCACAAGTACAACAGGGAATTCGAGAAGCGAAACGCGCTGTACCAGCATAACCACCGCCGCCATCCGAAGTAACCGGGGAAGTCCAGCTACACTAAAGAGCTAGCGTACGTGTACCACGATGACGGCGTGGGTGACGAGGTGGAGCACGGTGATAACACTGAGGAGGACAGCGATGATGATTTCTACGTAGCTAATGGTGCGGTTGACGCTGAGAGCGACGACGAAAGTGAGGGAGCAAGCGAAGAAGAAGTCGAGGACGAGGAGGGTGGGGAGGTGGGAGAAGCAGAAAGCGCGGAGGAGAGCGAGTGGGGGAGTGAGGCGGAGAGTGCACAGGACAGTGAATAACTGAATACGCATTTAGTATGATTTTCTGTTTATTTTACTCCAAATAATAAGCAATCCGTATTGTTAGAGTAAGGGATTTGTAATGTCAGACTTTCAAAGTAATAATTATAGAGGCTTACGTACGTATTCGTTTCACGTAGCAACTGAGTCTTATAGACTGCATTCGCAGGAAAACAATATGGTAATTGTAACAGGGTTACACGTACAAGTGGTCATACCACTTGAAACTCTAACAATTGCTCTAACTGTTAGAAGTTGGAAACGGACCTCAGACCTTGGTGTGTGGAACACACCAATGGCTACATGGTCTGGCCACATCATTGGATGGTTCGCGTGCATTTACGCATGCAATTGGTAGAAAGTGACGAATTTCTACCAATCAGTAGTCTTAGGAGAAATCAGAATTCTGTAAACCACACATTGACAGAGCCTTTAGAAACAGATAGCAATCAGATTTAGGAGGTTTATAACTGGCTTATGCCATATTCATAACAGTTCTCATTTTGCGGTATTTGCAGTACACATATTGTTTTGATTTAATTATATTTACGGACGTAAGTATAATTAAATTAAGTCTAATTTATTGCACGCTTCCTCATACGTATAGCGCACGTGTATGCCACCTAATAGGTCTTAGGGCCGTTCTTAACCGGGATCGCGATCCCGTGGGATAGCAGCATCACGGTGCGGCCGCGATCTGGTCGTTCCTAACCGGATCGCGCCCCACCAATGAATACAACAGGTAGCTAAAAATACAACTAATAATAATCCGTTTTATTATATTTTAACAATTTGGTGCGCACAACGAGCGTAAAAAATAAAGAAAAGCGTGCCACGTTGCCTAAGCTATACTGATCATGTACGTATGTTTCATTCACGCAAATAAAAAAAAATATCATGGTGCCGCTTTTTCACGGCACTGCAATCCGGCGATCCCAGTCAGAGCGCGATCAGATACTCGGGTCGTAAGGGTTACGGTTACTGTACGATGGGTTACAAAATCGGAAATAAACGGATGGCAGTGAACCAATCACAGACCGAGTTTCGGGTCGCGATCCCGGTTAGGAACGGCCCTTAGTAGACCCATTACAGTAATACTGGAGAAAAGTGGACGTCAGCAGCAAGACCACAGTGAAGATCGGAGACATCCACGGCGACTGCAACGATATCTTCGCGGCTATCAAACCAACAGCTGAACGGCGGAAAATCGACCTGAGGAGACGCGAGTGTAGATCCAACAGACTTCACTGCGTCCTTGCGCAAGATTAACCGGCTTAAGAGCACAACATATGCTTACAACAGTTTAAATGGGAGTTAAACCCAGCGCGAGGTCATCATCAGCCTTATCGGCTGTCAGTATGTTTAACTCGCAAAGACAACTATACGTATAATAAGAAACAGAGCAAGAAGAAGGCAATAAGGCGATGAAGTGATATTCAAGCAAACATTCATTTCATGTCGCAACAACAACGCTAAAGCAGGACCGTTAAGGATCGGACGTCCACGTTTGGACTGGTCTGCTTCTGCGATCTAATCTTCTAAGGTTTTTCTTTTGTTGCGCCGGCTGCGGTTGAACAACTTCCTCTTGCCAGGTTGGTCAGTACCAAACCTTGTACAAAAAGCGAAGAGAAGATGTACACATTGGCCTTAGTGGAAAAAGTATTTACACAAGCAAGTGCGAGTAGTTAGATCCACTGACCATCCTTCCTCCGGTTGTTGATCTCGTTCCATTCTAGCCGCATTAGCACCAAGTTGCACAAGCCACATCCACAACTTCCATTGACTTCCTCTTCGGCTTCACGTAGATTCGAGGTGTAGCTTTAGAAACGACAAGTACAAAATTGCTGGAGCCGTCGAAGGATGGAGTCTCAGCGAGCAGTTGCTGTCGGCGCAAAGTTGTCGCGCGCCGTCGAAGCCTGCTACTAGCGGTAGATGTTTCATGGAATGCAGCACCCGACACGCTCTCCATTTGACAACACACTTGAAGTTGACCAAGCAAAGACCCCATTAGCATTCGCTCTCGTAAACTGTAGGTTTTCTTCAGCTTGGCATTGAACGTTTCCACGTAGTTGCCCAACCAACAACTGCCATTTCACATACTCCCCGTAAGCCACTGCTGCAGAAAATACTCTTCAAATTGCTCGACATCTGGGTCGGCAACCACCGCCGCACTGCAGACGTCTTTTTAGCATGGAATTCCGAGGCGTTTCTTGCGTAATGCATATCAAATATATCGACCACGACCAGGCTACGCTTACCGGGTAGTAGATACCTCGTCCGCTCATGAACTTTTGCGATAACGTGGTAAAGCACATCAAAATATCTGTTTCACAATCCTCGAACACTGATGCGATCACATTGTACTGGGCTCCGTCGGCATCTCCAAGAATGTAGTGCACTACCATCGGCTTCCGAAAAACTCGAGCGTAGATAGCTCGGAGGGATGCAAGCGCACTCGCGTAGTGACCATCACGGGATCGTATTGGATCACCTGCAACAGACATTAAGTTGTAGAAAGTGCTTTTATCCTGGGATAGGAAGCAACGTAGTGCTGCAGAGGACAGCCCAAACAGGATTATCGTCGAGCGTACGTGGTCGCATTTACACCGGTTTAATACTGGTTTTAAAAATATGTGCGATTGAGAAGACTCGATGGAGAGATTTCCCGCAGGCTGCAGATTGACTGTGTAAGACAAATGAGTACGAGATGGAGAGATGCGCGCCCAGCGGCGATTGAGGGGTTAGCGCCATCGTGGCGTGTGCCGCGATGCCCTCAAAACCAGGAGCTCGGGCGCCATGGATGGGTAATGTGACGAGAAGCAGCAAGCGCGGGCTGATAAGCGGAACGCGAAGCGCCGCCTTTCCAGAAGTAACGAGAGTTCGGCCGATCGCGAAGAGCGGAGGTCTGCGAGGAACACGAAAGACCGGGACAGACGAGCATGTGAGTCTACTGAGCAGCGTCGACAGCGCAAGGACACGAGGAGCGAGAAAGCTCGCGGGGCCCGTGATGGCGATGCGCCCTTGGAGAAGGAGAGCGCGGAACGTCGGCGGTCGGCGGCTCGAAAGCGACATCAAGACTAGCGAGAGACGGGAAATCAACAACTCTGGCGTCTTGGCGAGCGTGCACGGACCGGTATAGACTTCACGGAGGAGGAAATTCGGTTCATGGGAGCGGGTCAGAAATTCACGCGATACCCGTCTATCGCTCTCGCTTACTATTACTGCTGCAGTGTTGACCCGAAATCCTTTGTTTTTGGCGACGAGGAACTTAATGGTGATGCTGGAGAGGCGGCAAGAGAGAGGTTGACACAATTGTTCAACGACTACCCGAAACCTGATGATATAGGCACTTGTCAAAAGCTTGTTGAAGGCGCTGGGGCGGATTCAACTGACATCTGGGCATGTGCATCGTGCGGGCGTGTGCTACTAGGAGGGGAGGCGGCCAAACGTACATTTCGATCGTTGGATACTCTGGGGCCACTTTATTTGTTAAATAGCGATAGCCGAACTCGGCTTTTTGATGGTGCTTCCGAAGATGTGATTAGAAAGTATCGGCAAGTGTATTTCGATGGAAATGACATCTACTATTTGATCCCGGAGTTGGCCGCGGATACCAACAGCATTCCGTTACTATTTGATCCCAGAGTTGGTCGTGGATACCAACAATCATTCCGACCCATCGCCCAACTCGCTGAACTCGGCACCGATGCTATTGTGGACGTTCTTGGTGTCGTGACACTCTTGGATAATCTCTGCGAGCTCTCTACCTCATGTCGTCGCAGCATATCACTGGTCGACAGCACCACCACTGAAGTGAAATACGTGTTGTGTGGAACGAGGCGGCTCGCACAGCTTCGTCGACGTGGCTGGAGAAACTTTGTGTCCTTAAAGTTGTACGTATCTCGCGCCGAAGTGGTCTTGAAACCACGACAGTTCTTGACGCTTCTTCGGTAATTCAACCTGAAATCCCCAGCGCGATCGAGCTCTCGGCCTGGTGGACCGATAGTTCGCGGAGGGTTCCCGACCTTCAAACTAATGCGAATGGCGCTCGATAGATCAGGTGTTGTCTTCGGCTATTGCGGAGATTAAACCGTATCCGCTCGTGGCGGATCTAGCCGCAACCGCGAAATCACGCTGGTCGACAGTACCAACAAAGAAGTGCGTTGCACTCTTTGGGGAGGGCTCGTTGATGTTGCGACCCCTGAACACCTACGCAAAACGATGGCCATTCAAGAATGCCGGGTTGCAAACTATCTGGGTAAGAAGCTCTCCTCGATATCGTTTATGTCAATAACACTCGACCCCATCGCGCGAGCTAGCTAGTTTTGACCGCTAAGTTCGCAAGCCGGGTGCGAACTCCTTCATAATTCTGCCCGTATACATTTGCTTTTACGCTTACCTGCGAGCGTTGATCTTGTGCTTTTACATGCCGTCTTCTACAGTCCATCATATTTGCGTAATTCAGTTCCCTATCCCAGCCTTCGCGTAGCTCTAGTCTACATAAATTTAGTTCTAGCTCATGCCATAAGCAGATTTAAATTTTGAGCGCGTACCGTTGTTTTGTTACCCCATGAGCACTTTCAAAAGTGCAATTCTGGCACATTTAATGTGACTCATGACTTAATGTAGAGTGATTTATCATAATTCTTGTGTAAATCAAATCTCGTTTTGCCAAAATCACAATACATCACGCTCAATTTCACAGTGATTTTTCCAAAATATAATTGTGATATTTTGATTATTCACAAATAATTATCCCCAATTATTGTAAATTCGTTTTAGTTTTGTGCAACTCAATGCTATTACAAGACAGCAAACATGGCAAAGAAGAAGACCAAGCAGTTCAAGCACGCCAATACCGCGAGCCACTTGACACTCGCGGCAGCGAACGCCGTCTTGGACGTGATGGTGGACTTCCAGGCCTTCGCGCACTATGCACGTAATGGTGCCAACGTGACAATTCGCGGCGCCCAGTCCAAAGAGCTCTCCGAAACCACTCGTGAGCAGATCGTGACACTTTTCGAGAACAACATGAAGAGCCTTTACCAGGCTTCAGAGTGGGGCTACAATGCCGCTGCCAAGCGTACGGAACTGTTTGAGGCGGAGGCGCGTTATCTTCTAGTACACAGCAAGAGCGGTGAGGCCTCGCCGGAATCGCTTGTGGGCTTCGCACACTTCCGTTTCGTAGAGGACGATGGCGCTCTAGTGCTTTATCTGTACGAAGTACAGTTGTCTCCATCAGTACAGTGCAAAGGTCTCGGCAAGTTCCTCATGCAATTGCTGCTACTTGTTGCAAGGAAGCACGGGATGGAGCTCATGGTTCTTACTGTGTTTAAGAGTAACACCGGCGCCATGAGATTCTATAGAGAGCGCCTGGGCTTTGAGATCGACGAGACATCTCCAAGCGCATGTGGCGATAACTCCCAGGACTACGAGATTTTGAGCAAAAGTGTCGTGCAGAACAAGTAAAACGTAAGAATAGAGATACTCGTGTCTGCTCTGCTCAATATAAACGAACAACTCCAGTGGTGTTCCTCTCAATCATCTCTCAACTCCAAGTCATGCCCCCCACTCGTCGCAGTAGCACCGGATATCGTCGCACAACGCTTGGACCGCAGCTTCTGCTGAAGAAAAATACCTTTCAAGGTCTGGTGATTCCTGTGGCTCCGCTTCAACAGCCCCACGACGTCAGTGTAATTGTCTCGGAGGCGCTGGCGAAACAGCCTCGACTGCGGAAGTTCCAGGAGTTCCCTCGGGCGTCTCGCCTTCGTACTGCGTCCAGTAAAAACAATAGTGAGAGTGCTGTGGAACTTGTTGAAGAGTGCGACGACAGCACACTCATAGGCGTTGGAGATCGGCTTTTATACTTGCTGCAGCGATGGCAAGTGGCGAATGCTGTGTTAGTTGTAGCGCATCATGACTCCAGCCTCAGTGGGCGGCTTCTGGGTGGTGCTGAGCTCTTCAAGTTGGCCACAGAGGCTGCAAAGTTGGTTCTGGAACAACACTACCTGGATTCGGTCGCTGAAGCAGCCAAACTCTCTGCTGAGCTCATTGAAGCTGAAGCGGCAATTGTATCGGCAATTCAGCAGCGCCAAGAGCGAAGCCAGCAAGTGATCCCAGCGACGTGTGTCATGTCTAGCGACACGGTTCCAACATGGCCGAAGCACCACCAGCCAACGAGCGATGGTGGAGGTCGCAAAGGAGTCAAACAAAGTCGCATCAACCACTTCCAGCATCGAGAAACGGCAGTTGCCGACCGAAACCAAGAGGTAGAGCGAGCAGAGACGATATTAAGCAAAGGCGTCACCAGTATCCTCAGTGCCAAAAGCACTGGAAATCTCGAATGGTTGGGCATTTCACGCGACGAATGGAGAAAACTACGTAGTATCCGGGTGCCAGTGAAGGAGTTGCATTATCTGTTCATGTGTCTCGTCGTGCTCTTGGAGACGGCGATCGAGCAGCGTGACGCGCGTAAGAGCAAGCCCACTCCAAAGATGCAGGAGCAATTCGCTCCGTCCGATTTCTCGTGGGCTCATTGCCGTCAAGTTCTGCACAAGTCGTCGGAGTGGAGTCATCGTTTACGATCTGTGCGCGGCAGTACTTTAGCTCCCTCTCAAGCCGCAGCTCTGCGTGCCATCTTCCAAGAGCCCACGTTCACTGAAAGCGCATTCGTCCGCATTGCCGGAGGTGCAGGGACCAAGATCTTTTCTTGGCTGCAGAAGCTCCTGGATGAGTATGACGAGAGAGATCTCGGTTTGTTGCGTATCGACATTTTATCGGAGACAACATCACAGCCAGCAGTATCACCAGTTTCTGTTATGGTGAAGGAAGACATCGCAGAACAACAGGAAACTCGGGGTGAACTGAAGCATGCTGGTGAACAAGCGTCTCCGGAACTTCGTGCGCTTCAAAACGTGGCTAAGAGCCCGTCTCCTAGTCGCAAACAGCTTAAAATCGTGGATCCTGGACGACTATTTGGCAAACACCACGCAACTCAATAAAACACGTTCTTGAGTCGAGGTTTTCATTGATGTTACGAGTCGAAACCTAAGATTTCGATCGCTTCTTAGACCGAGTTGCCATTGGCAGTATCACGGACCTGGCGCTCGATTCTCTTGCGAATGTCGTCCACAGGCGAGGCGCGATCACGAGGTTTGGCCAGTAAGACGCACGCGGTGATGAAGCTGATGATGATTATAGCGTAGACGAAGATGTTGTAGTCCCAGATCGTGCGCATGCCTTTCAGGTAGTGGATCTGAACGCCCATGAGGGTGCGTAAGGCTGTTAAGCGATCGTAGTCAGCAAACGCTTGGTCACAGAATTGCACGGACGGAATCGCGCAGAGCAGGATCAAGCCGAGGTTAAAGATCAACGAGTTCATGTACGTCGCGTGGAGCTTCATGGGGTGCAACGCGATGCAGAAGCAGCGCATGCCGAACTTGAAGCAGCCTTTAACTGCACAAGCGAGCAGGTAAGTACTGAAGATACCGACAGAGATCGTGCCGAAGAGCGGGAACCAACGGTCGAACCAGATGAAGTACGCGTTGAGAAACGGTAGGAGCGGAGTGCTCGGCAGCATGTAGAGCGCAATGTGGAAGAACCACATGCAACTAATGAGACTAGCGATACAGCCCATGAGAAGCTTGAAAATCGGTGTGAGAGGATTGAAGTTCCGGTACTCCTCGTGGCAGAGTTTTAGATCCACTGCGTCGCCTTCCAGCAAGTATACCGACTGTTTGAACTTGTTGAGTGTCACGAAATCCAGTCTTCGCTGTTTCTTGCGCTCCCAGGAGCTCTGTCCGTGAGCAGGTCGATCCATGCTCTGTTTAATGGTGCGACCGAGTTCCAGAAGCTCCACCGATCGTCGCTGGAGGATTAATTTTTGAATCGCATAGACATCCGCGCTGATAAACTTCGGGCGATGGAAGAAAGCACTGCAGAAGCCAAAGAATATCAGGAGGTTTAGTGGGAAAGTAAGCAACGAAAGATACCTACAGGATCAAATCCATGGGCAACGCGATGAGACCGATGCCACAGAAAATGGAAAAGCCAAACCATCCAACGAAACTAGTGACCCCTGTGATATACACCGGTACCGACACGTCCATCGTCAACGTGATATGCTGCACGGTGACGTTGTTCGCCGTAGTCACAATGGCACTGGACAATGTGGTGCCATCGACGTACTTTTGAAACCCTTCACTGTCCGACATTGAATTTACCTCCAAGGCGCGCATGGGGACACTGCTCTTGGCACTCGTGATATATAGGACGGCAAACAATGCGGCAGCAACGACTACCGTGCCCAGTTCCATTTTGATAGCCTCCCCCCACTGAGACTTCCCCGGGTTGTCGCTACCGTCGTCGGCTTCGTAGTAAAAGATCGCGAACGGGAGCAGCACCACGAGGAAGATCACAATGGACAAGAAGACCATGAGCCACAGTAGATCCATATTGATATTACCGCAGGCTGTGTTCCATCCTTCCGCACAGCCGACAGCCGTCGAGTTGTTCGCCACATCCAGTGGCAGCAGGAGCACCGTCCCCTCTGCAAAGAACAACCCGAATATCTACGATGCCAATCGTTTGTTAATACAGAGAAGAGTTCCCATTAGCCTCACTAAAACATAAGAAAAGGCGTACCACGAGCGCTTTGGGAAAGTAGGCGGTGTTTTTGTCGTCATCGTGCTGGAAGTAGATGAGGATGTAGACGTTGCAGATGAGCAATGCTACGGCAATGATAATGATCACAGCCAGGAGAAAGAGGTTCAGCGCCATGTTTACAAGAGGCAATGATTGACTTTCTCTTCGCGCTGAAGTTGCTTTGACTATCTGTTGCCTTTTCTCGTTGACACTCGACCAACTCGTAACGGACCTTTCGTTTGGCAAGTCGAAACGGACACCACCTTCCTATTATAAACTACTTCCGGCAACTGCAGAACATGAACCGTGTTCATACACAATCGATTCGACATTCCAAGCTACACTACGAATTGTTTGAGTTGTGGGCCTCAGGAGGTTCTTTTGACGCATTGCGACGGCGGTCGTAACCCCGACACTCATGCAGTAATTGGACATAATGTTGTGATCATCATTGGCTTCCACGTAAACAAGACTAAACAAACAGTGTCATCACGACACACACGAGTTGCTTCTCTCCAGAACAAAAAGAGGAAATGGCTCTGCAAATTCACGAGCGGATACGGCGGCTGTTCTCGTCCAATCATCTGCTGTGGTGTGGCGCACACAACAAATGTGACGGAGTGACCCGTTCGGTACACTGTACCAAGTGAGTAATCTTGACAGTTGTATGGTATTCAGTCAATTTCATGGGCTGCAAAATGGCAGCCTGCCAGCGCCACCGCGTTGATTCCACCGGGTGCTGATGCATCAAAAGCACCGAGAGCCAGGTGCATACTGCCATCTCACCTCGCCTCACCTCCTCCAGTGAAAATTTGTGACGACGCCGAAGTTTGAGTGTGATCCGAGTACGCGTGGATCACCTCGGCCAGCTGGAAATGCAGACACGAGATGAACTTCATCAGCTTCATCATGAAGCTACCGCGAAGCTTCAAACTTTGAACTGGTCCAGGTTGGCTTCAACTGATCCGAGTGTGGGCGTGATAACAACGTCGTCCTTTCACTCTGAATGAGATGGAATGCACACGCAAATGCACTGACAATTACGGCTCGCGACATCACATTATCCTTGTTTGTTGTTGTTGTTGACCGGCTACTGCTAAATATTTGTGCCGTACCTACACTGTTCAAATAGTATTTGAACAGTGTAGGTACATTTGACAAATACACGGAGGAAGTTGTGAAAGATGTGTCTGTGCATTGTTTCGTCAAACCCCGTTTGGTACAGCGGCACGCTTCAAGCAAGTTGCTTTGGGTTTGCTTGGGTGTTCGCCCATCGATTTGCTTTCCCACCGCTCAATCGAAGCGCTACCGCTACAAGCGGTCCGCAAGCGCTTCAAGTGGTGCACAAGCGCTTCAAGTGGTGCACAAGCTCAAGGTGTATGCAGCTCGACAAGTGTTTGGAGGCGTGATGGTACTGCTGGAGCAGCACACACACACGCAACTTGCATTGCAACTCCGGCTGGCATTCAGGCACGGCCGTTCTCTAGAGCATGTCCGTCGTGGCATCGCAAAAAGATGACGTGAGACTTGGTGCCCCATTGACATCTGCGTGCTCCGTGGACTTGGAGCGCTGGAGCATCGAGCTTCGGTGTCAAGTACGGTGTTACTAGTACAGTGCCGCTGTACAGTACTGTACACGCCACTAGCGTCGCTAGCCCTGACGTAAATTTCCCGCCTGTAACAGTTCAACAGATTGGTGATCTTCCCAATTTCCCCTTCGTGTGTAAAAGTTCAACAAAAACTTTCGCGCCGAAGGTAACAACGCGGTACCTATGCTCTCTCGTGGCCTACTTGACGCCAGTACAAACGGAATATGCGTGCACAGTGGTGGTCTACATGTAGTACTGTTCTGAAAAAGAAGCGTTTTCGTGATTCACTCGTGGCAAAATAAATCTAGATCCTGTCAAGCGGAAGTCCAGCTCCTGTCGAGACGTAGGTTTCACCGAAAAGTTCTGTTACAAGGTACGGTGCTGTTAGGTCGCAAGGCTGCCATCAACAAGGTTGAGCGAGTTGAAGGGAGGGCAGCAAGTGGTTGCAAACAACACGGCGTTCGTGACCGAATCGCCGTGACAAGCAGCGCGTCCCATCCGGGCGAAATTCTCTAGGCTTGGGTTTGCCGTTCGCAACGTTTCGATTTTAGCTTGAGTTGAAAGCGGAAACATCTGATGATTCATCGGCGATGACAGCTAGCGCCGCAGCAATGGTTGTTTCCACCGCGTGGTGGACTCCTAGCGAATCGCGTTTTGTTTTTGAGAACTTGTAATGTTGTTGGCGGCAATTTACACATTCACCTTCATAAATGACATGGGGTATCCTACCCTTTTATAATCTCTCCGACGGCAGCATCAAGAAGGTTTGCTTCATGCAGCCCAGCACTTCGCACAACGTCGCAACCAACACCGTTAATTCTTTGAAGTCAAGGAGAATGAAAGCGCGCTGTGCAAGTTGCAGCAGCTATTATTACACCCTCTTGTGGAGAGCAACCAACGCAGCTCGAGAAGGCAAGCACCTCCGGTACGGCAGCAGCTTCGTAATGCTTTTTAGGGCGTGACGGTTGCAACAAATGACACGAAGAGCTTTTGGTGGATAACAGCAAAACTTGAGTGGCGATCTTGCCTCGGTGCCTTAGACATGCAGTGCCAAGGCCGCCGGAACGCCAATGATTTTCAATCGGCTCGAGCAAGCGACCGCGCTGCAGTAGTACCGTACCGTGATCTAGCAACTATTAGTTGCCAACTAACAGAAGTCGCAATGTCATCGGCAGTTACATGTGTATAGATAGAATCGTCTCGACTCAGCAGTGGACAATGTGAGTCGTGTGTGTACAGGTTTTCATCCTGCTGATAGGATAGCCCGGCGTTCGCTGGCGGGTATCCAAGTGCAGACAGCCTCGTCAACGGCAGCACGGCTCTCGCCTGCCATGTTGGTCGCGAGTAGCGGGAGAGTGGCGGACCTTGTCGGTTTGTCCTGGGTGGACATCAACAGCTGCGGGGAGCGCTTCCACCAGATGCCCGAATCACTTGCTGTTTGTATGCTGCTGACTAGTTGCAGCTAGTCAGTTCGGGTGGGAGGAAGGTGGACCACTCCCGCCGGCGTGAAGCGCTCCGGTCACGACAACACCAAACGGGGGGCGTACGCATCCGCCAACTGGTCCGTTGTCTGTCGGCCATGGCCGTGATCGACAGCGGCATCAGTTCAGGCTCGCGTCGCCGCTCTCACTCTTCATTTTGCTCGGCCTGGAAACACACACACATCCGAGTGTCGCTCGTTTGGATCAGCTCCCTCGCAGCCGATCCCAACTCGAACTCTTGCCTTTCCAAGCCTTCGTCGGTCTGTTCTCACAACTCGATCGACAATCGCATTCGATTTCGAAGCGCAAGCAAAGCGAATCTCGTGTGCATCCGCTCCACATCCCGAGGAGCGAGCCGTCCCATCCGAGTGCGCGATCTCCTGGTTCTGGGCCACGATACTTCCTTCAAGACGTACAGAAGCAGGTCCGAGCCGTTAGCAACGAGTGAAGCCAGCCCGTGCCGCCTAGCGACGCCCCGAGACGATCGCCTCAGTTGTAAAATCGAGCTGCTCCGGACACCCACAGGACGAGACAGTCAGGATGTCCATTGAGAGCGCACAAGACAGTGACGCCGGCCAGCAGCGGCCTTCTAACCTGGTCAACAAGACCGTGCGTGCTCTGCAGCCTCCCATGGCACAACAGACCCAGTACTCCGACATGTTGCTCGGTGACATGGGAATGATGGGCTGTGACGTCGACGCTTGGACGCGTTCGCAGCAGCAGCAGCAGTACGCTTCGCAGCAGCAGTTCGGATTCGCCTGCCCGCCGGCAGTTCTCACACGTCACACATCCATGCCCGTGGCAATGCCCCGCCAGATAACTCCCACTCACCAGTACCAGCCGCAGCAGCCAGCGACATTCACTATGCCGACTCTTGCACGACACCACAGCCACGGCTACGTGTCGGTGATGCAACAGCAACAACAAGGATACCAGACTACCATGAACGTGCCGATGCCTCCTCGTCAGGTGCACGTGAACGAAATGCAGCACCTCCTGGAGATCAGTATGGGCCAACAGCAGCCTCTGCAGTACCAGATGCCGCCTCAGCGGATGATAAAGACCGAGATGATCCCGTCCTCTTCGGCCATGAATGTGGAGCCGATTGCTTTCGCCCCGGCGGACAACAACAAACTCCCGATGGATGACCTGGACCCGCTTGCCTACGCTGTGTTCGGAAACTCAAATGCCCCCAAACCCACTCTTCCGGGCATGCCTCAGGACATCCAGCAGATTGAGTCTGCCTTCGACTCACTGGACCGTCTTCTGCCTGAGATCGAGCAAGAGATGCTCTTCCGATCGCCGGAGCTCGATCAGTTCGCACAAGCCACTATCGCTGCTCACCCCAAGCCGACAAAGTCTCCTAAGAGCATGGCCACTTGCAAGGTGGCTGGATGCGAACGCCGTGTTCGCTCCAAGGGTTTCTGCAAGACCCACGGAGGCGGCCGCAAGTGTAGCATTGAAGGTTGCAAGAAGTCGAGTCAGAACGGCGACTTTTGTATTGGCCACGGTGGCGGCAAGAAGTGCAAGGAAGAAGGTTGCGCCAAGGCTGCTCAGTCGCACGGTTTGTGTAAGGCCCACGGTGGTGGTGCTCGCTGCAAGTTTCCTAACTGCAACAAGAGCTCGCAGGGTGGCGGTCTGTGCCGTGCCCATGGAGGTGGCAAGCGTTGCCAGGCTGCTGGTTGCCCCAAGGGAGCTCAGCGCGGCAACTTCTGCGCTACCCACGGCGGATTCCGCAACTGTAAGATCGAGGGCTGCGTTCGTACGGACCGTGGTGGAGGCTTCTGCGAGGTGCACCGTCGTGGTCGCCTTTGTAAGATCGAGGGCTGCAAGAAGCTCTCGCGTAACCAGGGCATGTGCACAATGCACATTCGTGAGGACAAGCAGGTTTCTATCAACACCACCCAGCCCGTTACTGCTGAGCCCCTGGCCGTCTGAAGATCCTGATGGGTCTCATTTTTTCCTGCTCGACTCCTGGGATTCCGTCCTTCTCTCTCTACAAACTCTGCGTGAACGTCATCCCTCATTCAAAGGAAGATGAGGAGGGGAAGGACCAGGACAAGAAGTCGAGGCCGGACAACTCGAGCTGCTGTCTATTGCTCGATCCTATTTGTATCGCTGTCTCTATCTCGTATCGTATTCATCGGCGTCGTGCCAACTCCAGTCTAGTAAGTAGTCTACGTGAACAATTGTGTGAAGTCTAGTATTTAACCATGCGGTGAAATCAATGAAGCAATGTATGAACTTCATCCATTTTCTTTGTCATTGCGCCATGCAAATGACAAGCAGTTAAACGAGAAACCACATGCCGCTGCTTTGACTCTCTATGGCTTGCGCCATTTTGCGCGGAGTTGATGACTGGCACCAACATCGCAGCGAACGTTCGAAGGTCCTGAGCAGATGACACCGAAGATTTTTGGTTTTCTTGATGGAAGGGCCCTTCAAAGATTGTGGAGCTCGTCAAAGACGCTCTGTCCTACCTGTGACCGAGCACCACGTCTCGATCCATTCTCGTAGCCCCTCCGTTCAAAGAGAGCTTTAACAGCCGATGTTGCGTGGATATAGAGTGCGTGACAACAGCACAACCTCATAGTAACTTGCATTGGTGTGTGATAACGATAGGTGTCAGACCGAGTCAGACTTCTGACAGTATTTACATGCGCGTGTGGCACGCGTATTTGAACAGCTTACGGCGTGCCTCCAGACAGGACGGCACTGGTCTTGGGTGACATCGACGCAGTGGACGACACATCGTCCATGTCATCGTCGTCTTGCGGGATCTCAATGTGGAGCACCCGCGGGTGGTGGATCTGACGGATCGGCTGAGGATGGTCGATCTGGGGAGGCAGCGATGTCCGGTGGGGGTGCGCGGCCTTGCCATGGTTATGATGACCATGGTGGCCCTGTGGTAGCTTGGCGCCGTGGTGGATCTTACCGTGTGGCGCCTTGGGCTCCTGTTTGGGCTGCTCCACCGGGTTCTTGGACGGCGACATCTTCGAGTACAGTTTCACCATGTCTTTCTTCATCTTGGCCTGGTACTTGCTGTGCTCGCGTTGATACTCACTCGTAAAGTTGGCGATGTGCGTCAGCAACACGTCCAACTCCTCCTCGGTATCTTCTTCCTCGAAGTACTCCAGGAAATGAGCTTTAGCCGCGTCCAACTTGTCCAGCAAACCCTGAAGAGCATACAATTCGGTCTTCACCTCCTTGCAAAACTTCATCAATGTGTCGTTGTACGCCCGCATAGTCTCTTTCTCCTCTTCACTCGCAGCAGAAGTCGGCACAGAGGCCTCCGCCTCATTCACAAGTTTTTGCAAACCAGCCTCGAGGCCTTTCTTTTCAGACGCAAGCGATGTGTACGACACCTTGCTGCACTTGGAAATCAAATCGATGTCCTGGTAGAAATGAGCGAGGTGGGGCACATCGCGTTCAATCGACTGCACCACATACTGCAAAAACGTGATACCACCCACGAAAGCCTTCGTCTGTGAAAACTTGACCAAAGAGCCAAGAGAGAAAGCGTCGACGCCTTGCTGTTCGTCGTCGCCGCCGAAGTTGAGCAGATTGCCAATCTGCAAAATATAAATAAATAGTTGGCGTAGTTCAGCGCTTGAGCACACCTGATACACACCTCGTGTCACGAGGTCCAAGGACTCGCGGAGCTCGTGCACTCGCGAGGGGAATTCCTGCTTGAAAACTAGACATCCCAGTTTCTCCTGGAAGCGAGGCACACTGCGTACTTCCATGAGAAACTGTTCAGCCGTGCCGATGGTCGACATGTCGCCTTTGAAGGCGTTCACAGCCTCCATCTCCTTTCGGTCGGGCCACATATCCATAAGAGACCGCACCTGAGAAGGTGACAGTACAGTCGAGTTCATGGCCAAAATCTCGCGCTTCAGTTCTGGGAACGACAGCTTCACCCGTGCCAGAGTGATGGCAATGTTCTGCGACTTCTTCATATCGATGAGCTGAACCATTGCCTTCTTCTTCTTGGGGGCTGCACCATCTTCCGATTTCGCAGACGCGTTGCGCTTCTTGCTCTCCGTAAGATCCTTCACAAATAACTTTTCGAGCATCGCGCGACTCTCCTCCGAGATTTGGACTTGCTCCTTCGCTTCTTCCACGGCATCGCCACCCCAGAGACTGTCGCGACGCGTCCGGTGCCTTTTGCCTTCCCAGTGCAGTTTCTTACGGATTGAATCCTTGCGTTTCAACGTCTTTTTAGGCTGCTCAGCAGGAGCTGCAGCCCGACGAGGACCGTCCAGTTCTGCTGGGTCAATTCCAGCCATCCGCATCTTCTGCTCCACTGCACCCCGAGACAAGCCCAATCGAAGCATCTGGAAGTACTTGTGGTATTTCTTGCGGTGGGCAATGCGTTCGTCCTCGGTGATTTCAGCCACCACAGGAGCCTTCGGCTCCGGCCGCTTGGGGGGACCTTGTAACCAAGCAGGATCTACGTTATCCATGCGCATCTTGTGCTCCACAACCGCTGGCGGAAGGCCCACCTTGACCATCTGCAAGTACTTGCCGTGCTTTGCTTCATACTCCTTCAGTTGTGCCTGATACGCTGCCTCGGCTTCCTTGTCAAGGGCAGGTACAGGTGCCTCAGGCAAAGGCTTGTTCGGGTCCATGTCCAGGATGGTCGGGTCCACGTTTTCACTCTGCATCTTGTGCTTGACAGCAGGAGCTGGCATCCCCACCTTGAGCATCTTGAAGTACTTTTGGTAGGTCGGATGGTCCTTCAACGGAGTCTGGTCCTTCTCGGAGCTGTTGCTAGCATCCGATACGACTGCTGGGGACACAGTATCAGCTGTTGCTGCTGCAGGTGCTTGGGCAGTTTGCCGCTGCTTCAACATCGCAGCCAATGGGTGTGCAGCTCCTGTATCCTCCTTTTCTACAGCTTGTTGGGGTGGGGATGGTGCAGCTCTCCTGGCCAGCATCGCTTCCAATGGATTAATCTTAGGTGTTTGGGAGGTCTCTTCGCTCGGAGGTGGGGAAGCTCTCTTAGCCAACATAGCTTCCAGTGGGTTTACCGGGGCGTCGCTTTCCGTTGATGGGGCAGTTCGCTTCGCCAACATCTCGGCTAGCATATTACTCCGATCCATAGGAGGGTTTTTCTCGACTGTCTGTGGCGTGGGGCTCTCCCGAGGACTATCGTGTTCCTCTTCATCTGCGTCTTCGTTCGGCGTAGAAAGCACGCGGTTGGCGAGCATATCTGCCACACTTGCATGTCGGTCGACACCCGCAGGCATATGTCGCTGTGAGAGCATATCCAAAAGACCCCCACCGAAGAAATCTTCGCTGTTGTTTCTTGACCGTGCAGGGGTGGAGTACACAGAGTCAAGGTCGTCCATTTGGTCCTCGTCGTCGAGGCGAACGTCAGCCATAATATCGAAAGAGTCGTATCTCCTGCGCTCCTTCTTCTTAAGTGGTGTCCTCTCCACGGGTTCCTCATCTGGTTGTATCTGTTCTTCGGCCTGTTGTCGTGCAAGTAGGTCTTCGAGAGCGCTTTGTAACCTCCCGCGGCCCCTTACAGCGCCTCGTAGCTCGTCCTGTTGGTCCTCGGAGGACGTGGACGATGTTGCAGAGGAGTCCCTGCTTTCAGGGACATCCCTGTTCACTAATTCCCTTACGTCGATCGCCTTGTCGTCGTTCTGCGCCGCCTTCTCGTCCTCGGCGGGGCTATCACTGCCTGTGGAGGTAGTATGCCGGAAGAAGTCCTGGACCTTTTGCCGGTCATTCCATTGTGTCGTGGAGGGGTTATTATCCTGTGTGGTTGATGCGGCTACAGACTGTTGCTGGCCGAAGGGCGTGCTCTGAAAGCCACCAATGGGCAGACCGAACTGCAGCCCCTCGTTACGGGCCGAGCGACCCCGCACCAGATGCGGCAGCGACGGCTGCGGAGCGGAAGTGGCCGGGCCGCGCTTGTCGGCGCCCATGAGCATGGAGATGAAGGACGGCGCCATTTTCACCTAAGCGGCCGCGAACGCTCCGAGAGAGAGACTGTGAGCACAAAATCGAGCCTCGCTAGCAAATCGAGCGGTCAGACGACGGGAGCACTGCAATTGCTCTTCTGGCAGACAAGCCTACAGACAAGACAGCAGTGTTCTCGAGATTCGCGTTTTTGTTGAGTGGCCTGATGCGCCGCTGGATAATACAGCGAGAGCCACAGAGGCCGACAAACTCGGTGGTGAGGCTCTGTAGAAACACGCAGCTCTATCTCGTTGCAGGTGCTACTTTTTGAAAGCAGCCGATATGTGCAAAAACGACCGCTGGTTCTTTTCGTAGTGAAATGAAGAGATACGAAATTGAAGGAATATGCTTTTAAAGGGCACTGAAATCTCAATCTTCTTTATGTCTGAGACATGTTCCACCAAAATGTATTTCTACGAGATATCAAGTGTGATTGATGTGTGTGACTGGCAAAAAAGTTGGAGAGCATACTGAAGTCAAGTCACTTGTGAAACGGCTACTGACTGGTGCAGAGTATGCCACGGTGAATTTCTGGTTAGCAACGAGTTTCTTGCACAACTAGGGCTTGGAGCGACCAGATAAGCCCGGTGGAAGATCACTTATTCACTTGACTCTTTCCGAGACACACTCTGGGCCTCTCCACTGGAGACTCCAGTGCTGCAGGCGAGCCGCTTGTCACTGCAGCTTCTTCAGCTGAGGCGACCAAGCAGAGATGCCATTCTTGCAGCTGTCTTCTCTATCTATGAAGAAGGTGTGTGACACGCTGTGAGCGGGAAGTGGAATGGGCCGCCATGGCAAACTTTGGGGCGAAACTTCACAATGAGCTGCGTCGAAGGTGACGACCGACGGCAGCGAAGTCGCCAACACGACTTGCGCCATAGCATGTCGTGAGGCTTTGCCTCGCTCGGAACTTGCCTCGCGCTAGCTTCCAGCGCCAATTGTGTTCACACAAGATACTTTTCTGTCATTTTGAGCTTTGTGCACACCGTGGGCTTTGCCAAAAAGCTACTTTGTGGGGAACTGCGATACTTGTTACTACAGTTTTGCAAGATGAAGCTTATTCAACCTGCTAGAGCGTATAACCCGTTTTCTGCATGGTCCAACCTTGCGTTCTTTTTGTTGAAGGAGAGGAGCCGCTTCAGCCTCGTCTGACAAAGATTGTAGTCGGTTCAACTTACTCTGATACAGCATATAGTATACGCAAACCTACGAAAAGGCATGGTGCTGCTCGTCATGGCCGTCCATGCTGGATGGTGCGAAGTTTCTGCCACTTGCCACCACCAACCGATGCTGCAGTGCCTGTTAGTACAGAGCCACTCGCGCCTGCTGTCGCAGACTTGAGGCACACAACGATGTTAGCTTCGGGGAACGAGAGGTAGGGAAATGCCGCCGAGAAGGACGAGAGAAGCATCGACGAAGCCAAATTACATGGCGTGCAGCGTACCTACCGAGGAGAAGCCACTTGACATTTGGATTTGCGCAACTCTGACATACTGGAGCCAAGACAAAGACTCCAACTTCAACTGCTATGCTCGATGCGCCGGCCATCATCAAGCTGTTGACGAGCGTGAGTGATGTGGCCAAGTTGAAGCAAGATCTTCGCGATCTTACAGGGGTTGTCGACTCGAAACGCTTTTACCGTACAAACTGTACGGCGTTCAGTCGGATGGTAGTTCATACACACGGTAGAACGGATCAAGCTCGAGCTGCGTTGCCGGCACGAGGTGGTCACGTGCGCCTTCTCGAGATGCACCGCTCCTGGGAACACGAGCGTGCACAGGTTAGACAGCGTATCAGAGCAAACTGAAACCAGTGCAAGAACGAACCATTCATCGTGCAGACCATCACTGTTGACGGTCGGCAGCACCTTGAGAGGCCGGTGGATGCCGTAGCAAAACGAGCGGTGACTGGACATGGTAGCAAGCAAGCAATGCCAGACGGTGTTAGTCTCAGCTGACCAAAACATCATAACGCCCAGTAAACTAGCGCATGCATCGGAAGCCTCACCTTCGGTACGAGTTCTGGTGCTGTACGCTCGCGGACGAAGTGCGGCAGCGGTACTGACAATACTGGAACACCGTGATCTCGGCTGGATCGCTGTAGACCGGATGGTTCGGGTCAGCATGAGTCAAGAAGTCTCGACGAATACCGGACTGGTGACAAGCGATAAACGCAAAACACAAGACAAGAAAACAGTTCAGCAAGGTCAATCTCAATGACGGTAATGGAATTCGAAGACGTACATTGAGCGGGTGCATGCAGCAGGACACACAGTGTTCAAACACATCGCAGCAGTGTGGAGGGTTGGTATCGCAGCGATCGCACGTGTACTGCTTAATCCGCGGGAGGGTCGCGTCAGTCTCATTGCAGCAACCCGGTTTCACCTTGTCGAGCTGAAGCCGAGTGCATACATACCCTAGTAAAACCCGTGAACACGCAGATGAATCACAGACTCGAATAGTATAATGCATCATCCATCTCACGTACCCATCGAATCTGTTAGTAGCTTTACGCCTTGAACAGTATTCTCGCATTTTGCATCTGTTCGATCGAGTTTAAGTCCGTCACCTCCTTCACGAAGGAACATTTGACGCCGCCCCGGCACGAGTGTGTCCACTCGGTCCACAATAATATGCGACCGGATTTTCTCTTCGTCCAGTTCGTCCGCACTGCAATATTCTCGTCAAATCATCGACCAAATGCAACAATTACATCGGCAGCTGCAATTTTACCTCACTTTTGCTCCTCTTCCAGCCGGGAATCGCATGCGCCCGATAGTCAGCACGATGTAGGGAAGCGCGAACGCCAGTCCCAACATCAACAGCAGCCGCAGTGTGCTGATTTTCTTCCTGGGGTACACTGACACGCGGATGGACTGAACCAGCCAGCGATCCATGAACGCGACGTAGCGCGGGACGTTGCGCTGCAAACACTGCAGGCCGCGCCGACCCAATTCGACGAGCACCTGACTGAGAAACATAAGAGCCACCATAAACTTCCGCCAGCGTGAGTCTCGAGCACGTCTCCCCTCTCTCTCGCGCTGCTCGGACGCCAACCGATCCTCTCCCTCGCGCATCAGTTCTGCCAGCACTTCGTCGTCCGTCTCGTCGTCCGCTCGGTTCACGCCGCGCAGCATCCCGTCCGCGCCAGCTTCGCGCATAGGAACAGTTGATCGAGGATATGTCACTATTAGGAGTGAATGACATGTCATTCATCCACAATACTGACACTAGTGGTTAATTTTGCTAAGGATTAAATAAGGATTATAAGGAATAACCCTTTCACTGACGTTGAAGCAAGCTTCTCTGCTTTGGTATCTACCACAGGGTAAATTCCAACGTCGTACTGGTGTTCCAACCTGCCTACGCAATAACAAATAGATACACTTAAATTCGATATCAGCATTTTTGAAGGGTGGAGACAAGATGGGAGACGACGTAGCGGAATTCCATGCTTGGAGAATAAGAATCCCAATCAGAGCACACGCATTGTTGGGACGAAGCACTGCTATCGCATCCAGTGAAGCCTTCATTTTCGCTTTCGCACCCAGCCACGAGGCATGAGAGATATTGTTGCCAATCTTCTTGCTGGACCATTGCTGTCCTCTGCTTTCCGTGGGTATGTGAAAGCAGCAAAAACAACCCCTGATCCAGCATTTGTACCAAGGAACTGGACAGATGAAATGTCTGGGGGTGAAGGGGTAGTTCTTGTGGCACTGCCGGTGATAGCCTTGATCTTATGTTACGTACTACTGCGCGTCATTTGGAAAGTACCAGAATCTCCGACGCTACCACAGCACACGTTACCTTCGTATGGATCTGTTCCACCCAGAGAGACATCCTTGCAACTGATTCGTCACCCTAAAACTTCACTTGTCGAGGAAGGAGAGGTGGCTGGAGATTACGAGGAGCACTGGTACAACACGTTCGACTTCGCGTTCCTCATCGGCATGGGCGTGTACGCTGGAGTCATGCTGGTGTTGACGTTCATCTACGAGCCGCAGTGGTTGCACGAGACCCGCTTCTGGCTCATGCAGTTGCCCAAGATGGTGGTGATGATGGTCGTGTCGCTGTTGGGAGGCATCGTGTGCCGCTGCTTCTGCGACGTCGACGAGAAGGGCTACATCATGACCAACAAGTCGTCCAAGTTTAAAGTCAACTACACCCGTAAGCTGCAGCACTTCGCCGCCTACATGGTGCCGCTGGTCATCAAGGCAGATTACTCCGGCCCGATCGCTCTTGCGTGGGGAGACTTCTTCACGATGCTGGGTTTCCTCGTGCTCATCAAGCCCATCCGCGAACACTCCAAGTTCTTCATGCTACAGTTCAACTCGCTGGATCGTCCAGAGGACCGCCCGAACACGCTCAAGTGGATCATCCTGGGCAACATCGCTCCGGGCATGTTCATCCTCATGTTCTTCAAGTGGCTGTTCGCTGCGCAGGGAGCGTTGACGTTCATTCTTGTGTTCATCACGGGCATCGGTGACGGTTTGGCGGAGCCTGTGGGTATCACATGGGGCCGTCACAAGTACAAGACGCGTAGCTGCTTCTCTAAGAACAAGTACACCCGTAGCTGGGAGGGCAGTGCGTGCGTGTTCCTGTCGGGTCTGGTGTTCCCTGCTCTGCAGTACGCGGCATTCGACAACTTCTGGCAGGTGCTACTGTCGATGCTGATCCTGGCGCCGACGATGGCGTACGCGGAGGCTACGGCCCCGCACACGATGGATACACCCGTGCTGATGATCGGATGTGGCACGATCCTCTATGGTATCGTGCATCTTGTGTAGTTTGGTCACTTCAACTTGAAGCTGTGATTGGCTACTTTTCTTATATTTCTTTTGAATTCAATTGGTTGAAAAAGCGATTTGTGTGAAAACTGCCCTAAAGTATCAGAGACGCGAGGATGTTCCTGCGGGACGATGAGCTGGCTCGTAGGGGCGGCCGGGACGACCGTGTGCGTGTGCTGCAGCTGGCAAGGGAGCAGCGTGAAGCGAGAGGTCGACGCCAGGAGCAGGAGGCAGCGGCACGGAGGCTGCGGGCCTTTGTACGTGGGCGTCTCGCTGCTCGAAGGCAGAGGACACATTCGCGCGCTGAATTCGACCAGAAATTGGGTGATATCTCGAAACTGAAGGCAATTCTGCAGCTGCCCAATATGCCGCTACCTTATGACGCGTTATTTGAGGTTAAAACTGCAAAAGTTGGGTCGATACAGGGTCGAGAAACTAACTATTGCTTTGTTTTGCTTTTGTAGTTGTTGCGTCTTCTGCTGTTTTTCTACAATGGGAGTGAAGGAGACGCCGAGAGACTATTGCAATTGAGTCCTCTGTTTGCAGACGCGCTAGCTGCAACTTCTGATGGGATTAAAGAGAAGCAGAGATGCTGGCAGCTACGACGACTTGTGGACTTGTGTCTACAGTGCAACTCATCGTCAACAGAGGTGTGTACAGGGTTCAAGGCTGTGCGGATATTGATGGACACGCTGCCGGAGATACAGCAGTACTTGCTGTCGGGTCACTTGCTTGTATTTCACGAGCCGCAAGCTCGGAAAGTACTGTACAGTGAGATGCCCACAGCTTCTGTGACCCAGATTGTCCGACAAGGATTGATATCATCACGAGGACAGCTGCCAATATCGTCCCATGTGAAGGAGTCCTCGTATTGCAATGGGCTGTTGGATTTTGCCGTGCATCTTCTCACAACAACTAGTGGCATCCTTGAGACTTTCGTGATGGAAGTAAGTGGCGATTTCATACGGGATCTCCGGTGCATGGTTTCAATCTTTAACCTTTGATGCTCTTTATTATCAGATTTTTTCAGTGCCACTTCTGAACCAAGTTATAGCAACAGATTACTTGCTTCAACTCACCAACCTATCGCTATGGAATCGACTGCTGAGTGCTGGGTTGCACTTGTCAGTATTCGACTTCCCTTCCTCGCCTGTACCTGGAATTGCGTCCGAGGCTTGGTTTCTAGGGAACATCCTTTGGATTTCTGACCGGTAAGTCGCTGCAAATACCCTGCATGGACTATCAGATAGGAGAGTTGACACATTGTTGATGAGTAGCGTGGAGGGTAAAACCGACACGATTGTGTTGAGTGAGGTTCAGCTCCTGTCAAAGCTCCTTCAGTGTGTCCCACCCGCAACGTACGCTGTGTCAGGAGTGGCTGTTTCGTGGACAAAAGTGTCCGAATCTCATTCCGTGGCTGTGGTGTTCCCAGAGGCCTTGAACGAACAGCTACAAATTTTGGTTAATGATCAGTACCTACGCTCAATGTGTAACCACCTTCTTTCTTTTTCCCCGAGTGCTCTCCGTCACCCGCTGGCAACACTACGGCCAACACCGATGTACCCTGAAGCGCCAACGATTGCGGTAAGTGTGTTTATTTAATCTAGATTGCCTATCAAGCTGACATTCGTGTTACTTCTTGACTTTAGGAACAATTCGGTTTTGGTGATATTGCTTCGGCTTCGTCGTTATCAACGTCTCTTTCAGTAACGTGGCAGAAGATGAAATCGATTGGAAAAGCGACATGGGCCCGGAATTTGTTCGAAAAGGCCGGACTTCGTCGTCGACGAGAAGATAGCGAAGAGAATCATAGTGTTGGTCGACCTGGTCAGCTACATAATACGTCCAAGCAAGCCCGTCAAATTGCTGCAAATGGAGTCAATGATGTCAAGAAACCACTGTCCACTACGGCGGCGACTGTGAAACTGTCAACAAGCTCCCACCCTTTCATTTTGGAGAACGTTAAGGCCCTATCATGCCTGTATGGGACCTTCCTCTTTCGATGGGGAAACGATGGTGGAAAGCGACAGTCCTACGCAATGCGTTTACTTAATACGCTGGCTTTCTACCATGTCGAGGTTGTTGGGGGCGATGTGAGTGTGACACAGAACATTTCGCTGGTTCATATGCTATGGTGTGTCTTGCAAGACACTAAGAATTTTGAGGATTTTACCAAGGTAAAGTCTCCTCGTTGATGCTGTGTAGTGTGGCTGGCTAACAACGTGATGTATGGCAGAATGTGGATTTGATCCATGCACGCAGTTCGGATCCTTATGTGTGCATGTTAGTGCTTTTTTGCATGTCGTATGAACACCTTCTGGTCGTAATGGATGACGAAGAGGTGAGTTATTATCTCTCTCAAAAGGATGGGAAGGGATACTGAGATAACGTTGTTGCGATGCCCACATAGATGTACGAACAAGAGTACCCGTTGCCTCTTTGTCAAATCGAAAGGATCGTTCTGAGTCTGAAGCATGCGCTGCATGAGGCCTACTGGAACTACGCCAACCTTGCCCCCTCTTCAGAATCAGTGGCATTTGGGGTGTTTGTTGTCGAAATGGCCACTCGCTTGATGAGAGTTCTATACAACCGATGTTCTCGCCAGCCTTTTTGCAATGTTACGAGCTGGTACGTTTGGTTGAAGAGCCCAGGTATGCGATGGTAACTAATACTCATGCGTCGTAGGATCATTGCTGAGCTCGATAGCAACCAGCTTATTGAAGAAGTTTTGCTCGGCACGCCCCGAGCTAACAAGCTAATTCAGTCGATGCCATATCTTGTCCCCTTCCCAGACCGAGTCAAACTCTTCCAGCGTCTCATCAAAGCAGACAAGGAAATCCACCAAAGCGAAGGTTGCTCCGTGTACCGGATTCGTATCCGTCGTGGGGCCATTCTTGAAGACGGCCTGAGAAAGCTCAATTCGATCCGAACGAACTTGAAGAAGCGGATCAACGTGGTGTTCGTGAACTCGGCTGGTCGCGAGGAAGTGGGCATCGATGCTGGTGGACTTTTCAAAGAGTTTTGGCTGGACCTGTCGACACTTGCGTTTGATCTGCAGTATGGACTTTTCCTCACGACCCACGACCAACTGCTGTATCCCAACCCCAACTCCTCCTCAAACCACTTTTCGCGCGAGAGCGACCACTTAACGATGTTCCAATTTGTCGGTCGGATCCTGGGGAAAGCTCTGTACGAGGGCATCGTGGTTCAGCCGAAGTTCGCCCACTTTTTCCTCTCCAAGCTTCTCCATTCATTCAACCAGCTGAATGAACTTCCATCACTGGATCCAGAGATTTACAAGGTAAGTTTTGGGTCGGATACAATTCTGCAAAATATGCTAATGAATTCTGCTGCGTAGAATTTGATGTTTCTCAAGTCCTATGATGGAGACGTGGAGGATCTAGGTTTGACACACACCGTTGTCCAAGATGTATTCGGCGAGCAAAAGGAGATCGAGATCATTCCTGGAGGAGGCAACGTACCTGTGACGAATCGAAACAAGACCCGGTACATCCATCTCGTGGCGAATTACTATCTCAACACTCAAATCCGTGAGCAGTGCGCAGCTTTCCGGATGGGTCTGTCAGATCTCATCGATCCTCGCTGGCTTCAAATGTTCAACGAGCCTGAGCTACAAGTATTGATCTCAGGGAAAAGTGGTCAAATTGATGTGGACGACCTCAAGGCCAACTCTCGCTACGCTGGTGGCTACTTCGCATTGGACAAGCGTGTGGCGTGGCTGTGGCAGGCACTGGCAAGTTTCACGCCGTCCGAGCAGGCTGCGTTCTTGCGCTTCACCACGAGCTGCCAGCGAGCTCCTTCTCTTGGCTTCGCGTCACTTACGCCCCAGTTTTGCGTACAGAAGATTCCCATTCGAAGCGATGACGAACTGCTTCCGAGCTCCTCGACATGCTTCAACACTCTGAAGTTGCCTACGTATTCCTCGTACAAGGTGCTTCGAGCGAAGCTGCTCACGTCTATCTCGTCCGGCGCTGGCTTTGAGATGACCTAGTACTTCTGGGCCTTTTCGATTCTAACGTTTGTTCAATATCAATTGCAAGACCATGAGTGCACTTTCACTTCAACGCTTGCAATTCTAAAAAAAATACATGCTCAAATATTTTCTAAACTTTAGGATTTTATTAGATGTACCAGATTACCGGTAAACCAAACATCAAATGATTACCGGTAAACCAAACATCAAAACTTTAGGATTTTATTAGATGTACCAGATTACCGGTAAACCAAACATCAAATGATTACCGGTAAACCAAACATCAAATGATTTGATGTTTGGTTTACCGGTAATCTGGTACATCTAATAGATTCCTAAAGTTTAGAAAATATTTGAGCATGTATTTTTTGATTCAAATCTATAGCCGTAATCTAGAGCATTAACTACATTTTGATCTAGATAAAACACTCTAATCTAGACACTCTAAATCTCAATGGGTTAAATCTAGAAATCTAGATCTCTAAATCTCAATAAGCATGGCAAGCGCTCAGGAAGAGCTCCGGCGGTTGATGAAAGAGGCCAAGCAGAAGACCAGCGCCACCTTCTCTCATCCGAAGAAATCAACTATCAAGCCCAAGGCCTCAGCTGCAAAACCCACCAGCTCCTCCTCCAACCAAGCGAAGTCTACGATCCCGGCGGGCTTCTTCGATGACTCGCTGGCCGACGCCAAAGCCCGTAATGTGGACGTTCAGCAACTGGCGGATAAGCAGCTCGAGTCCGAGTGGGAAGCGTTTCAGGAGTTTGCAGCTGAGGTGGAGAAGCAGTCGGCTAAAGAAGAGCAAGAGCTGGTTGAGGAGACGAAGGAGCGCGAGGCAGTGGAGCAGCTGGATAACATGCAGTACGTGGACAGATACCGCGTAGCATTGGAGCGTGCGACCAGTCTCCGCAATGGAGAGAAGAAAACCAAGTCAGAGAAAAGGGGACTGGACGCTGTGGTTGAAGGCGAAGAGACCAATCTTGTTGAAATGGCAATGAACGAATACAAGAAGAAACACAAGAAAGCTAAGAAGCAACGATCCGATAGTGAAGACTCAGATGACTTTGACCCTTGCAATTGGAGGTCTCGTGGTTTTTAATCTGCAGTGAACAAAGAGCAACGAAAATTGCGTCAACATGTTTAACGGGAAAAAGTGTTAATGCCTCTCTCCTCTAACGGGGTGTGGAAGCGCTTTAGACAAGGTTCACGATTGCGTACAGAATGACGCCACATCCGATCATCAGCACGGGCGTGTCCATCGTGTGTGGGGCCGTAGCCTCCGCGTACGCCATCGTCGGCGCCAGGATCAGCATCGACAGTAGCACCTGCCAGAAGTTGTCGAATGCCGCGTACTGCAGAGCAGGGAACACCAGACCCGACAGGAACACGCACGCACTGCCCTCCCAGCTACGGGTGTACTTGTTCTTAGAGAAGCAGCTACGCGTCTTGTACTTGTGACGGCCCCATGTGATACCCACAGGCTCCGCCAAACCGTCACCGATGCCCGTGATGAACACAAGAATGAACGTCAACGCTCCCTGCGCAGCGAACAGCCACTTGAAGAACATGAGGATGAACATGCCCGGAGCGATGTTGCCCAGGATGATCCACTTGAGCGTGTTCGGGCGGTCCTCTGGACGATCCAGCGAGTTGAACTGTAGCATGAAGAACTTGGAGTGTTCGCGGATGGGCTTGATGAGCACGAGGAAACCCAGCATCGTGAAGAAGTCTCCCCACGCAAGAGCGATCGGGCCGGCGTAGTCTGCCTTGATGACCAGCGGCACCATGTAGGCGGCGAAGTGCTGCAGCTTACGGGTGTAGTTGACTTTGAACTTGGACGACTTGTTGGTCATGATGTAGCCCTTCTCGTCGACGTCGCAGAAGCAGCGGCACACGATGCCTCCCAATAGCGACACGACCATCATCACCACCATCTTGGGCAACTGCATGAGCCAGAAGCGGGTCTCGTGCAGCCACTGCGGCTCGTAGATGAACGTCAACACCAGCATGACTCCAGCGTACACGCCCATGCCGATGAGGAACGCGAAGTCGAACGTGTTGTACCAGTGCTCCTCGTAATCTCCAGCCACCTCTCCTTCCTCGACCAGCGACGTCTTAATGGCGGTAATAGGCTGCAGTTGCTCGCCCGTAGCGCCATACGAGGGCACGGGAGCACGCACAGGCAGCGGCGTGGGCACGCGCCACACGAGACGCAGCATAACGTAGCACAAAATGAGAGCAGCGAAGGGCAGCACAGCGATGACGATGCCTTCGGTTGTCGTCATGTTCTCGGGCCATTCGAGGGGCGCCGCCGTTGGCGCGGGGGTCACAGGGTCCACCGGGATCACGTCTGCCATGATGAACTTGGTCTCTTGAGCTGTTTCCTGTGGAGCACGTGCGTCTACGGGAGCAAATTCAGATGTGACGTCTGTGGCCGAAGGGGCGGGCAAAAGGATACCACAAGTTTTGGATCTGGATACCTTCGCGAGAGCAGATGGAACGTACATCATGATAAGACCTAATAAGAAACGGATACTTTTACGAGAAGGGAGATGGGTCTAAGTAGCTCCTCATGGGCGGATCTTCTAGCGGGTGGACCGCAGCTTTCTGTTTTTACCTAGGCAGACATCCGCAGTGCTGTCAGCGACATTATTGATTCATTGGCCCTGCCACCACAAGGATACTGTTGCCACTACTGTACATGCACATGTAGCAATGCTGTTCGAAGCGCATAATGGTGAAGTCTTTTTTAGCGCCTGTAGACTGACCACTTGGGCTTCCAACTTGCAATGCAAGCCTTACGCTTCCCTCACGATGACACTGACGTGTTTGCACAAGAACTGGGCGTGGTTTCCGTGTCACTCCGATGGCATTTTTGCACGGGTGGTGGAGACTTCCGCAGTCGAAGGCCGTAACTTCTTGTCCGCCACCACCGCGCTGCGAGACATTCATTCCTCTGAGCTGCAGTGTTGTGGCGCTGGAGTTCATTTTCTGAACTAGAAACGGCTCTCGGATCTCCAGATTCCAATGCCACCAAACCAGGAATCTCGCGTGTAGTTTTCACGGCGATTTGCTGGACGTGCGTGGCTCAGTGTGCTCAGGACGAGGAGCTCTGTCTCAGTGTGGATCTCAACTTGCATAGGTGTCCACCGCAGTGCGGTGACCGCACAAATGCCAACTACGATTCTGGCGAATTGGAATGGGCGCTGCATCGTGTGGACAGCAACTGGGGACCAGGATGAATCATTGCAGCGTGTGAGTGTGTACGCCCGTTAGTCAAATAATGCACAAATTTAAGCCACGCGCACAGAAGCTGCAGTTGGTGACCGCCAAGTTGGCAGCGGCGCGTGTGGTGCTGTTGGTCTCCACAATCCAAGTTGCAAACCAACATTCCGCAAACTCTAGAATGCATGTAACTGTAAAATCGGTACACTGTACCATTTGAGTTTTTCCTCTTCTCAGAATTCAATGCGCAAGCCAAGGCACCGAAACTCGACGCGAGACCGCGAGAAAGCAGAGCTCTCCACGTTGAGGGGGCTCGTCTCTGAGCTGGAGGCTCATGTATCGACACTGCGTCGTGGATCACAGGCTCATAGCAGGTCGAGATCAGCGTGGCAATGCTTCTCCGAGCGTCAAGCTCGTGGCCGACAAAAAGCGGAGAACACCAACCGAATTCTAAACAGTCAGGTACAGAGCAATGCTGACTGGATTCAGCGCCTGTGGGAACTCTTGCACGAAAAGCGACGAGTTAACACAGCCTTGAGCATGGGGAGAATTGCAAAGCTACAGCAGAAAATGGAGGACGATCTCGTGCTGAATCAGCTCAAGCAACGAGCAGAGGCAGCGGTTCCGCAGTTACCGAGTGTGTTCGCAGCAAATGGCATTGAATTTCCGAATGGAAACGGCGGATTTGAGCCGGATAAGGATATATGGTCTCATGTCCAAACGGGGGACTTCCAGTCGACCTTAGTGTGTGTGCGAAGCGTTCCTTTCGCAATGCACTCAACGTCATCTGTGATCTGGGAAGCTCTCACAAATCCAGACACAAGTTTTGCATCGGAAGAGAATTCAGGTCATGACGTCATTCCAATAGTACATGTGCTCGAGCGATCGCCAAACTTCTGCGCTATGAAGTTTCGGGGGGAAATACGAAGAGGCCTCGGTGATCTCGACTACTACGCCGTTGTCCACCGGATGGAAATGGGTGCTCCCTACAACGCCAGCATATTCGTGTGGCAGTCTTTCTCCAAACTCGCTGATGAATGCATCGAGTATCGCGATACGATGTGGGGTGCGGTGACACGATCCCCTTCTGGTGGATTAGAATCGGTCGTCACGGTTGTGAGCCAATCTCAACTGGAAACAGTGGATCGGATCGGTGATGCTAGCGGTGTCTTGGCTGCACTCATGCCAGTAACTGATGTATGCATTGAAAGTATCCTCTCAAGTGCAGACAACCTTTTGTTAGAGGAGAGCTATAGCCGCAACAGCGGAGGAACATTGGTACAGACCAGCGATGTGTAGATACACGTAGTTGCTACACCATGCAAAAAGAACAGCAGAACAAGCGTTTCATTCCTGTCTTAGATTCTTTTTGCTAAGAAAGCGCTATCGGGTGGCTGTCTAGACAATAGCCTTGGGGTCCTGCTTCACCGCTTCAAGCAGTTCCTTGACCGTGCGCAAGTGAACACTGGGGAATTGCTCAGCGCGGTCGCGCTTAACTTTTTCTTGGTCAAATGTGGACCGACCAGACGGGATCAACAACTTGAAACTGGCGTTCAAAAACAACTCTTCCTGGTTGAGTTGCTCCTTAATCTCCTCCAGTGGCTCAAACGACACCTTGAGGTCGGGTATCCCGCCGACTGTCTTCATTAGTTCGGCTATTTGCAGCCACGTTGTCTCCGATCCTTGTACGTACGTGTACGGACGCCATTTGTTGGGACTCTTCAAAAGCTCCGCGATAGCCTTGGCCATATCACGTGCACTGGTAAGTGAGAACATAACATTGCCTGTACCAGGGATGGTCATGGTGCGCGTGTGAAGATTCAACGGGTGGCCAGGACCGATGTCACTGTGGTATCTGTTGGAACTCGGAACAATATAGTCCGCGAGCCATCCGAGCGAGATGAACGTGTACTCCACGTCGTTCTGCTCCTTGAGAGCTTTCTTCAGCGGCCTATTATGACCATAAAAGAAATCGTATTCCTCCGGGGGGAAATTCTCTTCATTTCCGCCGAACTCCGATGGAATGAAGCGCTTGCATTTGGGTGACTGGATGCAAGCCTCGAGAAGATTCAGGTGAGTCTGAGCGCTTGGGCTTTCCATGTCCATGATCGTACTGACGAGTGCGTCACAGTCCTCGAGGACTTCCACGAGCTCCGAAACGGTCTTATAGTCGGTGACACGCTGTTCCACGACGCCCCTCTTGCCATCCAAGAACTCCTTGTGCGAACGAGTCAAGACGACAACTTCGTGGCCAGCGGCGGGGAATTCTTCGATGAAATACTTGGCGAATGATCCAGTTCCAGCAACGGCGACGCGCATGTTTGGTTGGATGACTTGAGTGTTTTTGATGTGGTCTTGAAGACGACAATTGAAGAATGAACTCGAAACCTCGAATAGAATCCTCAAGGGATCACGCCCATGGGCAAATGAGTCAAGCTGTAGATGCAATCTTCGACGTGGTGACTAAACTAAACTCTGTCACCGCCGAGTGCTACTAACCAGAGTGGCGACTAATCTAGCCCAGTTGATTTGCGAATAACGTATAATACACGTGCTGTACCGTAGTCTCATTCTGTAAATTATGTCGCTACGGGCCCTCGTTGACAACCCTCGACAGCATTGAAACCGTGGGCCCACCCTCGGACTTTGTGGTAACGTCTCTTTGAGCACCAAACTCAGGCCAGATAAGTAGCTGAAGACGCCAACCAGTCCCTCTGTGTTCACATCCAGAACAATGCTGAATGATCCAGCGGCGCTGGACCAGTGCTTATAGAAACTTCTGCACGACAGCGTTTATTTCCGAAGTCGGCAGCGTACGGATGCCATGAGTTGAGGGTTGTATCCCCGCTGCGTGGGTGAAGAAAGTGTGTTAGTGCAGCAGAAAGTGTTGCTGAAGGAAGGCCCAAACTTCATCTCACACTCCAGAACAACGCAGACGATCGATACTTAGATTATATTCTAAATAACTAGCAAGTGCGGACCAAGGTTTTGGTCTTGAGCCTTACACGATGGCGTTTGGATCGTTCTTCGCTGCCTCAAGCAACTCACGCGTCGATCTAAGGGTACAATATCACTCCTGTAGCGCACGTTCGCGAACGATTGCCAAATGTCTCCGCTATGAAGTTCCGAGTAGTTATGGAGCGAATCGTGTAAAAAATCGATGTACCTCGAGTCGCTCAGATACCCGGTGGAAATGAGTGCTCTCTACAACGCCGTGTGGCAGTCTATCTCCAAACTCGCTGATGAATGCATCGAGTATCGCGATACGATGTGGGGTGATGCCCTTCTGGTGGGTTAGAATCGGTCGTCACGGTTGTGAGCCAATCTCAACTCGAAACAGTGGATCGGATCGGTGATGCTAGCGATGTCTTGGCTGCACTCACGCCAGTAACTGATGCATGCATAGAAAGTATCCTCTCAAGTGCAGACAACCGACATTTGATCGCTTCTGTATTCCAGTGTTCCGTTAGTTATAAGTTAACCCAGTCAATGGCAAACCTTTTGTTAGAGGAGAGCTATAGCCGCAACAGCGGAGGAACATTGGTACAGACCAGCGATGTGTAGATTGTTACATCATGCAAAAAGAGCAGCAGAGCAAGCGTTTCATTCCTGTCTTAGTTAGCTAAGAAAGCGCTATCGGGTGGCTGTCTAGACAATAACCTCAGGGTCCTCCTTCACCGCTTCAAGCAGTTCCTTGACCGTGCGCAAGTGAACACGGGGGAAGTGCTCAGCGTGGTCGCGCTTAACTGCTTCTTGGTCAAACGTCCACCCAGCAGACGTGATCATCAGCTTTGAGGTGGCAAGCATGCAGGATTCTTCCTTCTTGAGCTGCTCCCTAATCTCCTCGAGTGGCTCGAGCACCACCTTGAGATCTGGCATCCCGCCGACTGTCTTCATTAGTTCGGCTAACTGCAGCCACGTCATTTCCGATCCTTGCACGTATGTGTACGGACGCCATTTGTTGGGACTTTTCAGAAGCTCCGCGATAGCCTTGGCCGTATCACGCGCACCAGTACTTGCAAACACATCGTTGCCTGTACCAGGGATGGTCATGGTGCGCGTGTGGAGATCCAACGGATGGCTAGGGCCAATATCGCAATGGTATCTGTTGGAACTCGGTACAACATACCCCGCGATCCATCCGAGTGAGACGAACGTGTACTCCACATCGTTCTGCTCCTTGAGAGCTTTCTTCAGCGGCCTATTATGACAAAAAAACATGTCGTATTCTTCCGGGGAGAAACGCTCTTCATTTCCGCCGAACTCCGATGGAATGAAGCGCTTGCATTTGGGTGACTGGATGCAAGCCTCGAGAAGATTAAGGTGAGTCTGAGCGCTTGAGTTTTCCATGTCAAAGATCGTACTGACGAGTGCGTCACAGTCCTCGAGGACTTCCACCAGCTCCGAAACGGTCTTATAGTCGGTGACACGCTGTTCCACGACGCCCTCCTTGCCGTCCAAGAAGTCCTTGTGCGAGCGAGTCAAGACGACAACTTCGTGACCAGCGGCGGGGAATTCTTCGATGAAATACCTGGCGAATGACCCGGCTCCAGCAACGGCGACGCGCATGTTTGGTTGGATGACTTGGGCGGGTTTTGATGTAGTCTTGAAGACGACAATTGATGAATGAACTCGAAACCTCGAATGGAACCGTCAAGGCATCATGGGGATGACGCCCGCGGTTAATGAGCTAAGCTGTAGATGTAATCTTCGACGTGGTGGCAGATGATCACGTCGATGGCAACGAGAGAAGCGTTGAATGTAATCGTCGAAAGATACACTGTATGTAGTCTATGAGGCGGCATCTATCTCTGTGCTACTGCATCAACACTGTTCATGGATATTTATCATGCACAGCTCGTGGGCCACGGTGAGGATACCATAGGGACAGCGCGAAGCATCTGATTTTACCCAGACCCGGGACCACCAACCACCAGCACATGGAAATCTGCTCGTCGTGCAAAGGTTGTATCATTCACGTCTGAATTTCGAGTATCACCAAGTAAAGCCAGGATCAGACCTGCTCTCACCGTGATAAGCGCCAGGGCACAGGGAATGTACAAAGCGGTCGAAGACGTTGCCCTGGTTAATGATGTTGCTGATCTGCTCTAGATCTTCCTTGGTGAAATCGATGTCAGACGCTTTGTCTTTATCCTTATCCACCTGAGAGAAGATATTAGTGGTGATAATCAAGTTGCAAATGTAAGCGGTAACTCACCTTGGCTGAGTTTTCAACTGAGTTGGCGCTGTTCAGGATATACAGACTATTCGCCTGCGCGCGCTTGCCGTACCCCCCTTCATGAATTTCCGAGTTGATGCTCTTAACAATGCCCGATATTGCCACCACGTTACCAGGGGTGCAGCAGGAGTCCACCCGGTCTTCACACAGTTCAACCTCAATCTGCATCCGAACCACACAGGAAAAGCTTACCATTCGCGGCATTCTCCCTGGCCCAGCATCCGTTGTCTCCATCTCCTGAAGTCTACGTTCCAACGTCAAACGTTAACTACAGCCACAAAACAGAGCCACCACAATACTCACTTGATCTTCTGGTAGTCCACCGTATCGACCGTGGACCGGTTTGTCAGTAAAGTTGTAATGCTACAAGACTCATCTCATCAGCAACCAGCCGTGCACCAAGATAGGATCGACGCTGTGCCGCCACAAGTGCAACATCAAGATCAACTTGCCAAAGGCATTCCGGCCCGACCGGTGATCTCCTAGTTTCCTTTTCATTCTCGATTTTACTTCCTATTCCACAAGTCAATACAACGTCCTATCTGTTTTTGACTAAATTCGAGTTTCACCGCCGAAGTTCGTGACAGTTAATTAACTAAAGAATCGCAAACAAGCAAGCGGACTACTTTACAAGATGGCGCAACGTCAAATGCCCACCCAAGAGAGTCCGAACCCAAGACCACGACGTACCCGCCGTACTCGTGAAGAAGACGATGCCACGTCGCACCCTGCTGTACCGGAAAATTCGGCCTCCATGGATCCGAATAGGGACGGCCAGCAAACGCAAGCTGCGCCAGTGCCTCCACCACCTCCACCGAGTGCTCAAGAACAGCCTCAACCCCAATCATCTAACGGTGATATGCTGGCACAGCTCATGCAGCTTATGGTTCAGTCACAGCAGCAGCAACAGCAGCAAATGCGTGAAATGATGGTTCAACAATTGGCCTTCCAACAACATTTGTTTTCACAACAAAATCAAGTGCGTCTACCTCAGAAGAAGAAGGGGGACCCACTTGTCTTTAAGGGCAGCGCGTCTGAAGACTTAGAACTGTGGATATTTAGCACGGAGCAATACTATGCCCAATATCGTGAAGAGATGACACGCAACTCGTCTGAATTTGTGGACACAATTTTTGCTAATCTCGGCGCGGTTTCCCAGACTTGGTTCCGCGATTTCAAGCTATCGCTGCCTCCAACTCAACCTGCCACTTGGGAACTTTTCAAGGCCAAGATCAGAGAACGTTTTCGGGATCGAGATTTTGAGCAGAAGGTACTCGCGAAACTCCACCGTTTACGCTGGCAAGGGTCGCAGCAGCAGTACACGACAACTTTTCTTCACTTACTCTCTCAGCTTGACGAAGAGCTCCCGGAATCGGTGAAGCGTTGGCTACATCAGCAGAATTTGCGACCGGAAACAAGCAGTTTTATTTCGCACAATGTGCCTGACACACTTCAGGAAACAATCGAGCTCGCCCAACGTTTTGAGGATTCCCGTCCCGCGGTAACTCAGCGAAAAAATGAGCTTAAGAAGGAGAGCAAGCAGCCTCAGACAGCCTTCAGCAAGGCATCACTGTCGACGAAAGACGGAGAGTCAAAGCCTGCCTGTGAATATTGCCACAAAGTCGGCCACACCGTCGAGGTTTGCCGATCGCGCAAGCGCGCGCTCAAGGCCTCTTCAAATGGCAAGGGTGGCTCGCCAAAAAATGGCGAGGCTCGGTAGATCGGCCATCTACCGAGCCAAACACTTCGGTAAGCGTTAGCAGTGCGCGAGCCAAGGGCCAAAAATGTTCTGCGCAGCACACATTCCACTATCAAACCGATGATCCAGTGGTGCGTCGCTGCAAGGACAATATTTACTGCTACCTATCTCACGCGGGGACAATAAGCAACACCATGGTGGACGCGTTCATTGACAGTGGAGCGTCATTCAATGCTGTACATCCTCGTGTAGTTGAGTCTTGAGGTCGAAGAAAGCTCGAAACCTCTCCAAATGACACTTGGGACCAACAAAAAGGTCTTGGTTCCTCGACGCGTTGTAAAACTTGAGATAAAATTAACCGGCTTCCCAGTGTTTCAGACCGAAACTTTCGTCATGGCAGTACCCGAGAACAAAGATGTGTTACTCGGCATGCCGTGGCTGGAACAGGTTAATCCCGAAATTGACTGGGAGAACAAAACAATAAAGTCTCGAGAGTCTTGTGATTCAACGCCGTTCCATCAGTGTGTTCGCGAAGGACCAGCAGTCCTAATAGGGGGGATGCGCACCGGGAAACGCCAACGATCGAGTGCTCCTAGAATTTCGCACAATAAACTCCTCATGTATTATACGAAACACACATTGGAGTCAGATTCGGGGGATACGCGTGTCATTACGGTGGATCATTTACGGAAGCAGAAGTTTGTGGAAGGTGAGTTTTGTTTCTTCGTCAATATCGCCTCTGAAAAAACTGCACGTCAATTATCCACTGACTGGGATGCACTACGAGGACATCCGGATGAGTCGATTATCCGGAAGTACAAAGACAAAGTGTTTGTTACCGAATTGCCAAGCACACCACCAACGCGTACTCTGGATGTCGAAGCTGAGATTGACCTGTCGGACGCAACACCAGTCGCACGAAAGCAGTCCCGACTAAGTGAAGATCAAAAGGAAGCTGTTCGAAAATGGACACTCGAAATGCTCGAGGCGAAGATTATTCGGCCATCTAAATCTCCTTTCTCGTCGCCGACATTTTGCGTGAAAAAAGCTGTGGGGTGGAGAATTGTGCACGATTTTCGAGCCATCAATGCTCGGATCAAAGTGCCAGCAACCCCAATTCTGCGAAAAGAAGACATCTATGATGCTATGGCTAAAGGCAAACTGTTTTCGGCTCTCGACCTCATGTGGGGATTCTTCCAAGTGCGTCTAAGAGAAAGTGACATTCCGTTTACTGCGTTCTCGACACCTGACGGTCTATTTGAATACTTGGTTACGCCTACGGGTCTATCATGTAGCCCATCAGCGTTTAACCGATTGATCCAAAGTATTTTCAGCGACCAGAAGGAGTTTTGTCAAGCATACTTCGATGATTTATTTGTTTTCACTACGTCGGTGTCAATTGATGATCACCTAGCGGCGCTGGCCAAGGTACTAGCCCTCTCTCAAGAACAACAACTTTATGTGAAACTTGCTAAATGCACATTTTGCGCAGAAGAAATACCATGCTTGGGCGACTACATTGGCCGTCAAGGTGTTCGCATGGATCCTGACAAAATTAGTACTATCAAAGAGTGGCCTGTGCCGAGAACTAAGCGTGAACTGCAATCGTTCTTAGGAACGTGCGTGTACGTCTTGAAATATTGCGAAGATTTCGCCTCGCTGTCAGCCCCACTCACGGAAGCAACCCCTGGCCGATCCAAGAACGAGAAAATAGCGCTTACAACAGAGCAACTGGCAGCTTTTCAAGCGCTCAAAACTCGCCTCACATCGCCACCTGTGCTTGCTCATCCGGATTCTTCACGGCCATTTCACGTTAAGACTGACGCATCAGACTTCGCGGTTGGAGGATATTTGTTTCAGCTTGATGCTCAAAGCCGAGAGCACGTAATCGCCTACGGTGGACGCAAGTTGAACGCAGCGGAGCGCATGTACCCTACCAGGGAAAAAGAACTTCTCGCGGCGCTCCACGCTATGAGGACTTGGAAACCATACCCGATCGATCAGCCATTTTTTATTGACACGGATCACAAAACTCTCGAATCGCTGTTGCTGCAGTCTACTTGTTCGCAACGACTAGCTCGATGGCTAAACGAGTTGAGTATCTTTCAGCCTCGCTTTCGATGGATACCTGGTGGCAGAAATGTTGTTGCCGATGCTATCAGCCGGGCCCCTCAGCACACGGACAAGGAAAACGCTTCCCACGTTTCTTTGGCATCGTTACTGGACCAGCTTGCGAAATTACAGTCAAATTTCACACCTGACGAAGCTTTTCTCAATTACATGCGTCAGCGACCAACAATTCAGGAACAATGCAAGCGTTTATACCAAAGTGACGGTGTATTTGGACCAGTGTTACCTCTCCTGAAAAGCGGGAACAACTCCACGGCCATTCCAGTGGATCTACATCCAACGTTACGCATATTGTTACCTCGGTTGACATGCGATGACGACTTAATCTATCTACTTTCCAACACGGACGAAGTTCGTCGTCTATGTGTACCCTCGGACGTTGACCTGCGCAATGCGATACTGTTTGAATATCACGACACAGCCGCCCATGGTCATCCGGGCGTGAAAAAGACCCTGGCAATTGCCCAACGCAAATTCTACTGGGTAAACATGCACAAGACCGTGGCTAAGTACGTGCAATCGTGTGAACTTTGTCAACGTATAAAAGCCTCGCAGCGGAAACCAGTGGGTTTACTTCATCCTCTTGAAATTCCTGACAAGCGTTGGAGGCACATTTCCATGGATTTCATGCCGGACCTAGTCCGAACCAGACGTAGTGCTTTCGACACAATCTTGGTCGTATTGGACAGCCTTACCAAACGTGCTCACTTCATCCCGACAACAAAAACGGCTAACGCTAAGGACACGGCTGAAATTTTTATTCGAGAGCATGTCCGTCTCCACGGATTCCCCGGCTCCATTACCAGCGACCGCGAGTCCAGGTTTTTATCGGAGTTCTGGAAGCAGCTTTCAGCGCGCCAAGGAACTCAACTGAAAATAAGTGCCGCGTTCAAACCCTCGACAGATGGGCAAAATGAGCGCTCACACCGGTTTATCAACGATTATTTGCGCGCTTTCGTGTCTCCGCGTCAGAACAATTGGGATGAAGTATTGCCAATGGCAGAATTCGCAAACGCAAGCTGCGCCAGTGCCTCCACCACCTCCACCGAGTGCTCAAGAACAGCCTCAACCCCAATCATCTAACGGTGATATGCTGGCACAGCTCATGCAGCTTATGGTTCAGTCACAGCAGCAGCAACAGCAGCAAATGCGTGAAATGATGGTTCAACAATTGGCCTTCCAACAACATTTGTTTTCACAACAAAATCAAGTGCGTCTACCTCAGAAGAAGAAGGGGGACCCACTTGTCTTTAAGGGCAGCGCGTCTGAAGACTTAGAACTGTGGATATTTAGCACGGAGCAATACTATGCCCAATATCGTGAAGAGATGACACGCAACTCGTCTGAATTTGTGGACACAATTTTTGCTAATCTCGGCGCGGTTTCCCAGACTTGGTTCCGCGATTTCAAGCTATCGCTGCCTCCAACTCAACCTGCCACTTGGGAACTTTTCAAGGCCAAGATCAGAGAACGTTTTCGGGATCGAGATTTTGAGCAGAAGGTACTCGCGAAACTCCACCGTTTACGCTGGCAAGGGTCGCAGCAGCAGTACACGACAACTTTTCTTCACTTACTCTCTCAGCTTGACGAAGAGCTCCCGGAATCGGTGAAGCGTTGGCTACATCAGCAGAATTTGCGACCGGAAACAAGCAGTTTTATTTCGCACAATGTGCCTGACACACTTCAGGAAACAATCGAGCTCGCCCAACGTTTTGAGGATTCCCGTCCCGCGGTAACTCAGCGAAAAAATGAGCTTAAGAAGGAGAGCAAGCAGCCTCAGACAGCCTTCAGCAAGGCATCACTGTCGACGAAAGACGGAGAGTCAAAGCCTGCCTGTGAATATTGCCACAAAGTCGGCCACACCGTCGAGGTTTGCCGATCGCGCAAGCGCGCGCTCAAGGCCTCTTCAAATGGCAAGGGTGGCTCGCCAAAAAATGGCGAGGCTCGGTAGATCGGCCATCTACCGAGCCAAACACTTCGGTAAGCGTTAGCAGTGCGCGAGCCAAGGGCCAAAAATGTTCTGCGCAGCACACATTCCACTATCAAACCGATGATCCAGTGGTGCGTCGCTGCAAGGACAATATTTACTGCTACCTATCTCACGCGGGGACAATAAGCAACACCATGGTGGACGCGTTCATTGACAGTGGAGCGTCATTCAATGCTGTACATCCTCGTGTAGTTGAGTCTTGAGGTCGAAGAAAGCTCGAAACCTCTCCAAATGACACTTGGGACCAACAAAAAGGTCTTGGTTCCTCGACGCGTTGTAAAACTTGAGATAAAATTAACCGGCTTCCCAGTGTTTCAGACCGAAACTTTCGTCATGGCAGTACCCGAGAACAAAGATGTGTTACTCGGCATGCCGTGGCTGGAACAGGTTAATCCCGAAATTGACTGGGAGAACAAAACAATAAAGTCTCGAGAGTCTTGTGATTCAACGCCGTTCCATCAGTGTGTTCGCGAAGGACCAGCAGTCCTAATAGGGGGGATGCGCACCGGGAAACGCCAACGATCGAGTGCTCCTAGAATTTCGCACAATAAACTCCTCATGTATTATACGAAACACACATTGGAGTCAGATTCGGGGGATACGCGTGTCATTACGGTGGATCATTTACGGAAGCAGAAGTTTGTGGAAGGTGAGTTTTGTTTCTTCGTCAATATCGCCTCTGAAAAAACTGCACGTCAATTATCCACTGACTGGGATGCACTACGAGGACATCCGGATGAGTCGATTATCCGGAAGTACAAAGACAAAGTGTTTGTTACCGAATTGCCAAGCACACCACCAACGCGTACTCTGGATGTCGAAGCTGAGATTGACCTGTCGGACGCAACACCAGTCGCACGAAAGCAGTCCCGACTAAGTGAAGATCAAAAGGAAGCTGTTCGAAAATGGACACTCGAAATGCTCGAGGCGAAGATTATTCGGCCATCTAAATCTCCTTTCTCGTCGCCGACATTTTGCGTGAAAAAAGCTGTGGGGTGGAGAATTGTGCACGATTTTCGAGCCATCAATGCTCGGATCAAAGTGCCAGCAACCCCAATTCTGCGAAAAGAAGACATCTATGATGCTATGGCTAAAGGCAAACTGTTTTCGGCTCTCGACCTCATGTGGGGATTCTTCCAAGTGCGTCTAAGAGAAAGTGACATTCCGTTTACTGCGTTCTCGACACCTGACGGTCTATTTGAATACTTGGTTACGCCTACGGGTCTATCATGTAGCCCATCAGCGTTTAACCGATTGATCCAAAGTATTTTCAGCGACCAGAAGGAGTTTTGTCAAGCATACTTCGATGATTTATTTGTTTTCACTACGTCGGTGTCAATTGATGATCACCTAGCGGCGCTGGCCAAGGTACTAGCCCTCTCTCAAGAACAACAACTTTATGTGAAACTTGCTAAATGCACATTTTGCGCAGAAGAAATACCATGCTTGGGCGACTACATTGGCCGTCAAGGTGTTCGCATGGATCCTGACAAAATTAGTACTATCAAAGAGTGGCCTGTGCCGAGAACTAAGCGTGAACTGCAATCGTTCTTAGGAACGTGCGTGTACGTCTTGAAATATTGCGAAGATTTCGCCTCGCTGTCAGCCCCACTCACGGAAGCAACCCCTGGCCGATCCAAGAACGAGAAAATAGCGCTTACAACAGAGCAACTGGCAGCTTTTCAAGCGCTCAAAACTCGCCTCACATCGCCACCTGTGCTTGCTCATCCGGATTCTTCACGGCCATTTCACGTTAAGACTGACGCATCAGACTTCGCGGTTGGAGGATATTTGTTTCAGCTTGATGCTCAAAGCCGAGAGCACGTAATCGCCTACGGTGGACGCAAGTTGAACGCAGCGGAGCGCATGTACCCTACCAGGGAAAAAGAACTTCTCGCGGCGCTCCACGCTATGAGGACTTGAAAACCATACCCGATCGATCAGCCATTTTTTATTGACACGGATCACAAAACTCTCGAATCGCTGTTGCTGCAGTCTACTTGTTCGCAACGACTAGCTCGATGGCTAAACGAGTTGAGTATCTTTCAGCCTCGCTTTCGATGGATACCTGGTGGCAGAAATGTTGTTGCCGATGCTATCAGCCGGGCCCCTCAGCACACGGACAAGGAAAACGCTTCCCACGTTTCTTTGGCATCGTTACTGGACCAGCTTGCGAAATTACAGTCAAATTTCACACCTGACGAAGCTTTTCTCAATTACATGCGTCAGCGACCAACAATTCAGGAACAATGCAAGCGTTTATACCAAAGTGACGGTGTATTTGGACCAGTGTTACCTCTCCTGAAAAGCGGGAACAACTCCACGGCCATTCCAGTGGATCTACATCCAACGTTACGCATATTGTTACCTCGGTTGACATGCGATGACGACTTAATCTATCTACTTTCCAACACGGACGAAGTTCGTCGTCTATGTGTACCCTCGGACGTTGACCTGCGCAATGCGATACTGTTTGAATGTCACGACACAGCCGCCCATGGTCATCCGGGCGTGAAAAAGACCCTGGCAATTGCCCAACGCAAATTCTACTGGGTAAACATGCACAAGACCGTGGCTAAGTACGTGCAATCGTGTGAACTTTGTCAACGTATAAAAGCCTCGCAGCGGAAACCAGTGGGTTTACTTCATCCTCTTGAAATTCCTGACAAGCGTTGGAGGCACATTTCCATGGATTTCATGCCGGACCTAGTCCGAACCAGACGTAGTGCTTTCGACACAATCTTGGTCGTATTGGACAGCCTTACCAAACGTGCTCACTTCATCCCGACAACAAAAACGGCTAACGCTAAGGACACGGCTGAAATTTTTATTCGAGAGCATGTCCGTCTCCACGGATTCCCCGGCTCCATTACCAGCGACCGCGAGTCCAGGTTTTTATCGGAGTTCTGGAAGCAGCTTTCAGCGCGCCAAGGAACTCAACTGAAAATAAGTGCCGCGTTCAAACCCTCGACAGATGGGCAAAATGAGCGCTCACACCGGTTTACCAACGATTATTTGCGCGCTTTCGTGTCTCCGCGTCAGAACAATTGGGATGAAGTATTGCCAATGGCAGAATTCGCGTACAACTCTCGACCACATTCCAGTATTGGCGTGTCGCCATTTGAGGCAGATTTGGGATATTTGCCTCGGGCCTTTGCTGATCTCGCCGTCCGGATCAACTCTACTGCCCGCGATACTGGTCTTCGATTTTCCGAACATCTAGCAGCTATTCAACTCCAGTGCCGTGACGCTCTCGCCAAAGCACAAGGCTCTATGAAACATTTTTACGACAAGAATCGGCCGACAGTTCCGATTCGCATCGGAGATCAAGTGCTACTGGACACGACCCACCTCGACCTTGCTCATGTGGGTACGCAAGGCCGGCGAAAATTCGCCGCCCGATTCATTGGACCTTACAGAGTGATCGCTATTACCACCCCGGATACATTCAAAATTGGACTACCGCTAGGCATTCGGCTACACGATGAGTTTCATGTGTCTTATCTACGCCGCTACGTTGAGGATACCAACCCGCACCGACTTAATGACGTTCCTCGCTTACTCACTAGTAACGGCCAAGAGGGGCTTCAAGTTCGAGCTATCATCGACCTGCGTATTCGTCATGGCGTGCAACAGTTTAAAGTGCAATGGTATGGCCGTGATGAAGCGCCCACGTGGGAACCTGAATCCAACCTTCGGCAAGCAGCAGGGTTAATTGCTGAGTTTTTATCGTCTGCATCACCTCCTCTTCATCGAACGCGCGCATCCCGGGGTGTTGTACCTGACTCGAACGCAGCATCCCCAGCCACCAAAAGTGCAGTGCGTCGCAGTCCCAGAATGCATACTACATCCTCTTCAGCTACATGACACCTATGTATGCACTTGTCTGGGGGAGACTGTAATGCTACAAGACTCATCTCATCAGCAACCAGCCGTGCACCAAGATAGGATCGACGCTGTGCCGCCACAAGTGCAACATCAACATCAACTTGCCAAAGGCATGCCGGCCCGACCGGTGATCTCCTAGTTTTCTTTTCATTCTCGATTTTACTTCCTATTCCACAAGTCAATACAACGTCCTATCTGTTTTGACTAAATTCGAGTTTCACCGCCGAAGTGCGTGACAAACGTCCTTCCTCGACACGGCGAGTTATCACATTGTTGTGGCGGAACAAAATTCCCATCGGGGAACGCTCGTGACGTCGCCTCGTTGAATTTAGCGCACACGAAGTCACATCTCGTGACCAGCGGCTTCATTGCACTCACTCTCACTACGGTTCCCACCACACTGGCGAATTGGTTCACCACGTCCGCTTTCAACGCTGCAATGGGCAGTACAGGCGTCACACCATGCAGTGGGACGGTGATCTTGGCGCGCTGGCACACTGTGTTTCCTGACAATACCGTCCTCTCCCTCTGCACAGAGCTCATGACGACGCATGCATAATGCGACGCCTACACAGAGGAGCACGTCTTCAATATTTTCAGTCACTGCTCGCTCAAAGTCTGCCGTCCCGGTGTGAATGAGCTCCGTGTAGTGAGCAACCACACCACCATGATGTTCTGCGTCAAGTCACACTAGAAAATTGCCATTCAGTAAGGGACTATTCTACAAGTAAATAACAGGGATAAGTGCCGCATTACATGCCACCCTCGCGGAACCAGTTTAGGAAGGTCAGGAAACGGCCATCGGTATCGTTGATTGGGTGTAGTGGCTGTAGTACTGGATCCCTAATTATAATAGGCTCTCCCTACGTTCACCAGTACTCGGGTATAAAATAGTCTTTAATTCAAGGATTCACATCGAGTCTAGGGTTAAGTAGATACCGGTTCCATCGGTATGTAGAAAAAAATCTCTACAAGCTTCGGCACTCGGTGCACAAAACATGACGACGACGGAACTGTTCTCTTGAAGCTTGTCGTGTGTGTTGTGGATTCCTCGAGATGTTAGGACAGTTCTCTTTGCGACATAACAGCCGCTTCACTCAGGCTGCAGCAACGCCGGTAGTCATCTTCGTCTTACAAAGCATAAGGACTCGCATTGATGCAAAAAGGTGTCATTCGTCATACGTATTAGATACTTGTAAGGTCGCTAAAAACTGACTGGAACATTTGATATCTACACTCATCTAGGTCCTTGCCCGAAATGCCCTCTGGAGTCAGGACCGTGAGATCCCCTTCTGTCTTTGTGCTGCTGGCCACGTTTAGATATGTTTCAAACCACTTCACGATGAGCATACCACAATTGTAGCCGCCTGTTTGATTCCAGACAGAAGAGCGCCGAATTGCGAGGTTGCATGTTCGATCGACCAGCAGAATAAGCTTGCTCGCCACAATTGTATCAACCGCTCTTAGGGTCGTAAATCCATACAATAGCTCCCAAAGGCGATAATTGCTGCGCACCAATGCATGAATATCTACGAAGATGTGTACAGGAACGAGAACAATACGAGTCTCGACGGCATTGCTCAGCATGCCTTTAATAGCGTCCAGCATTCCCTGCCGGTCGCTCGCATCATTGAAGTCTAGGAAAACAGAATCTACCACATGCAGGAGGGAAATTCTTCCTGATTTTTACCTTGAGAGCCGCCATGAAACACTTGTTCACCAGTACCACCCGAATTGGTGACTTGTTCACCAGTACCACCCGAACTGGTGACTGCAACACATGTACTGCTTTCACTGCTACGTGGTGGCATGTCATTATGCCGAGCGATACCTTCTAGTTGTGTATACCCAAGACTCATCGAATAGAACCGGCTTAGTACCCCGGCGAGCTGCTGATGCCCTTCGATTTATTTCCGATCGGCTATCGAGTTGGTGGTCCGAATCTTGTAAAGTTGGTGAGTCTCCTCTTGGTACCTGACGTTTATTCACGTATTAGTATACAATTCACTGAATCAAAGCATTAATAAGGTGCACACCTTGTCAGTGCCTCATGGAACGTGTCCCACGAAGCAAACTCCCCACAGAATTGAGGGACACGTGACACTGGCGGCTTCTAGGTCTTCACCATCGGCACTGTCACGTTCGCTATCGTGGTCGCTGTCACTGACGTGCGCACGCTTCTTCGCCTGCCGCCCCGGCATCCCGCGCACCACCGGGGAATTTCTGAGTGAGTGGCTGCGAGAGCGCAAAATCTCTAAAAACTCAAAAATAGACATCCTTAGAGCGTGTTCGCTTTGTGCCCTAGGTAGAGATTGATGTAGAGAAAGGGACTTATTTTTCTCGAGTAGCGTTTGCTACAGCTACAGCTCCAGACATCATTTCAACCAATAGCTCACCACTTCTTTTCTTGTGGCACTCTGGCTTCGCTGACTCCAAGACGTCACGACGCCAAGACGCCAAGACTGCTTTAGCGATGACCCCCCCCCACACACAGCACACGCCGCTTTCCCCTTCGGTCGACTTACCACGCAGCATCGAGCCTCCTGGTGCGGTTACCACTCTGTGTGACGGCGCAGTGGGGGGAGAACTTGCCGCTGGAAGTGAAGGACCAAATGCTGGGCAGGACCTTCCTTCTACCTTTGCCTGGACGCCGAAGGCAACTGAAGCGGTGCTACGCGTTCGCTTCGAGATGATGCGCGATCGTTTTCACCGCAACAAGAGCTCAAAGCAGCTGCCCATCGCGTGGGACCTTGTGGCAGCGGAGACCTCTCGGCTTGGCGGTCTCATTGTTGACGCGAAGCAGTGCAAGTCAAGGGTACTGTGAGTATTGATGTGTTGCTGTCGAGTTGCTAAATTGAGTGCAAATGTTTTGCTTATTATATGATCTTAGCTTAAATACATGCACAAGCAGTACACAGCGGATCGAGTCGCTGCAGAAGCAACGGGCAACACCACCGAAAAACCGCTAAAAGAGCCGCCATACTACGTCACAATGTGTGACGTGTGGAGAGATCATGATGGCATGGATTCGGATCCTTTCTTTTCTAGTGATGCTTCCAGCCATTACCTGTGGTCTGACAGTTCCCAGCAGCAGCACAAGGCAAGTGATACCATGATGATGGGGCTAAAACCCGGGACGAACAGTGAGGGTCGCGCGGTTGGAAATCGCGTGGTAAACGCTCACGCAGCAGCGACGACGCAGCGGAGGGAATGATGTCTATCGGGGCTGGGCTGAACAACATTGCTGAAGCATTTAAAGCAGCACGAGTGCAGAGCACCGACAGCCAAGGCAATGGCGTTTTGAGCTCATTAAAGGAGTTAACGGAGACTGTTCCACCTTCTTCTCTGTCGGAGTATGGAACCATTAAACAAGGCGACAACGCATAACCAGCATCACCGACAAAATGCGTGCCCGCAGAGATAATGTTGAAAACATTTCGACCGATGACGCTATGTTGCCAGCATTTGCGGTCGGACCACGACCCAGGGCGCATCTCTACACTCAAAAAATAATTATCCATCGTCACGATTGCTTGAATATTCAGGGCAGGATAGCTCTTACGACAGTAGAAGCCGTCAAAACCATCCGGACGCTCAATCTCAACAAGCGATCCGTCAATAGCTCCAACAACACCAGGATAGCCTTGACGTAAAGCAAACTGGTCTTCGATAGTATTCCACCTTCTACGGTCACGCGGAAACGAAATCACTTGAATCGCTACCAACTTCAACACGCGAATCACTTCATCTGTAATTTCCTTCACGTAGCTTCGCGACATCCCCATAGCGGCACCAACCTCACGATAACCGCCAGAAGATCCTAGAAAGTATAGAGCTGCAGCGACCTTCTTCTCGTAGGAGTGCTGGCGTATCTTGGTGTTAGCAAACCGAATCCCATGCTCTTGTAGGAAACGGCCTAGCCGCAGAAACGTCTCCTTGGTACAACGCATGTTACCCTCAAACCAGCTTGCATACGCTGCTGATTGCAGCATCGTGTCAAAAGGCAAACTCGTCACGGTAAGAAACTGTGAAGGACATCTTCGAGGAAATGGCGCTCTATCGCCCGCAATAAATTCCACGGCGTGCCCTACAGCGGCACATGCCACCAGCACAAGATCGTCCTCTTCCATGGACTCGCTGCCACTCCTCAGTCGTCTCCAGCCAAGTGTCTCCACCTCTGAGAGGTGGAGAAAAAGAGTACATAAAACGCCATTTGTCTCCTGTTGTCTCGTTGCCATCCCTACAATTTCACCCAATCAGATAAGAGATTAAAAAGGTTAGACGTGTCGTCTCCTTCTCCAGCTGCGAAACGAACACGCTCTTACTCTGGTATCGCCGGTATTCCTTGTTGGGCCTTTTCGCAGCGATAATACTGGTGAACGTAGGCATTGCCATAATAATATATGAGACGAATTAAGGTAAACGTACATTAAATTACACACATATGACCTTTTGATATTATTTTTGAGAACACATCCAAATACCCACCCCTGGGACGAACCGAACCGGTACGAGTCCAAATTTTGTCGGTAACCACCCCAGCTTTGGTTTGGAGCCGGTAAAAATAAAAAAAAAACGTTCTTACCCATATTTTGCGTCGGTAATGAGCCAGTTTGAAAGTTCACCCCGTAAATAAAGGGAACTTGAACCCATTGACGCGAGGGTTCTCAAGATCAGCGCACTTCATTGGCTAATTTACGGTACGTTTTAGCTTTCTTTTTGCTGGCTTGGGTTACTAAAAGACGATTTGCTTCCTGCTATTATAATCTTCAGCGGTCGCCCATGGATCCCGAAAGAAGAAGACGTCGTGACGAAGCAAGCGTCCCGATCGCTGTGCGTGAGGCCATTCAGGCCTTTGTGGCTGATGCTGGAACCAAGGTCGTACCTACGAAGGCGAGCGAGACGTCATTCGTGTACGCCTGGGGTGTGCGCGTCGTCAGCACAACTGAAGCTAACACCCCTGCTGTGTGGATGTGCATGGCGAGCGAAACCTGCCGTACCCAGCGCGTCGAATTCCTCATGTTAGGTGGCAAGACGTTGAAAGCTACGCTTCATCTGAGCAAAGCGCACGATGTTGGATCCGATAAAACGACCAGTGAGGTGGCGAGGAAGAGAACACGAGAGGAGGAACTTGCTGCATTGAAGCGGAGCCCGTTGTTTCGCAATGATCCAGGCCGCGCGTACATCTTCATTGAGACACTGCGAATCGTGAATAACAACCTTCCGTTCCGTATTGGAGAGTACGAGGAGTCGTCGATCATTCGTGACTTGAAGCTCAAGGAGGAGGCATGTGTGTCCTTGAACGCCAAGGTTATCCGCCATCCCGTCGTTGGGCTATACGACGCGACCAAGCGTTAAATCCAGGCAATGCTATCTGAAAACAGGATTGGCTCAGCTAAGAGCTTTTCCATTGTTGCAGACTTCTGGACTGCGTCAGCGATGAATTTTTGGGTTTGAGACTTTATCTTGTGAATTGGTCTTTCAAGTTCAAATTCGTGCTACTGGGGACTTGCCATTTCGCCCCACAGTACGACGAACGGGATGGCGGAATTCGCGGCCCATTTTACCGCTGGATTGGTGACGTATTGGAGGGTTTTAATCTCAATCGCCACGACCTCTTCGGGCTACGAGCGACGGTGGAAGCGACGTCAAATGGATGATGAAGCCAGGACTGAAATTATGTTGGTAATCACTTCACACACACGGCGACAAAGACCGCGTTTGGCATCGTCGCGGACAGCGGGACGTCGAAGAACCCGGCAATGACAGACATGATTCGGCGCATCGTGATAACCATGTATCAGACATGTATCATACACAGCACGTGGAAGTGATGGGTACTCTTTTTACGGAGCTGTGCAGTGTTATGACTGAGGAAGACGTGAATGTGCGCCAACTTCTTAACTTTCAGATTCATCGGTTTCTGGGCCTTGCTCGTGTTGTCCGGCGAATTCGCTTACTTTGGGACCCGCTGGCCGCATGGTATGAAGAGAGAACCGCTAATGCTCCGCGAGACAATGTAGCACCGCCGTGACCCTTCCCATTGGCTCGTGAGAAGATGGATCTCATTCGGGTCCTCTCCCTGCTTGAACCGGTCAACCGCATTGGGCAATCCGAATCCGGAAACCAGTGCGACGTTCTTCTCGGATTATACAAGCTCCGCATCTCCTTGTTGGACGTCACTTCTCCCTTGAAGGACTGCCGATCTACCAAGACGGAAAGACGCTTTTTCGGCCAGAAGGGCTATCCAATCTGGCTACTACAACTCGAACACTTCTTCAAAAAGAGTTCCATCGTGTCTTTTTCCGCCGCTACACCGATCGCGAGGTTATGAATTCAAGCTCCAATCCATTTGAGATGCACCTATTGCTTCACCCTAACTTTAAGAATCCGGATGGAGCGCTGAAGAAGGTCATTGTGAAGTGTAACCTGCAGGCAGGTGCATCACAGTAAGTAGCAGACCGCCACTTCACTAAAGTTCGCCGTAAGATTATCAACGGTGTCCGTAGCATTATGGAGGCGGTGGACACTCAGTCAACATCACTCGGTATCGTTGCCACGCCTCCCACTGCAGTATTTTCAGAGGATTTCATGGAACTATTTGCTGAGACGGCAGATGAGGTGATGCCGCATCCTACCGAGACACATACGGCAATGCACGAGCAGCGCATTGACGAAGTGCTGGACCGCTGGATCACGACACCTACTTCGCTTAAAGCGGTGCGTCCAGGTTCTGACCCTCTGGAAGCGTCAGCTTGATCAAGGCAACTTCAGGTTACTGCCTCTTGTGGCGCGCGTCTTGTTCTCAATTCCCTCTTCCTCAGCTCAAATCGAACACTACTTCGGGACGGCCGGAAGAATGGCGACTCCTCAACGTGGATCATTGACGCCGTATAACGTGGATATACGTTTCTAAACTACAATAGGGACTACGTCGATATCACTCAGTGCCCGAGACTGTCTACGAACACAGCATCAGAGCGATTACCTTCGAACGTACTGGCGAACATGATCCAGGATTTGGATGAGGAGTTTGGTTCGTTAGCGAACATGTTTTCGGCTGGGAGTATGGATCTTGGGCTCTCTGACAATGAGGATGGGGCTGAAGGCTAGTCGGAACAAGGACAAGTTGAGGGTGTATGCATCAATACATTTTGATTCCAGCTATGAACGGGGTTTACGCGTTCCCTTACGTGTTTTTGTTAGTGCCAAAAGCTCCTCTGGGCGCATCGTAGCACGAATCCGTACAGCTTCTTGGGCTTTTTGGAGAATTTTATTCACTTTAGCCCGAGCATTACGCTCACCTTGTTGATTTGGATTCACCTTTAATCGATCCGTACGGTCCAAGTGCTTAGGCCTTGGTTCACGGGTAGCTGCCGATCTGCGTGCTCGATCGGCTAGCGCAGGTGTTTCCGCCACTATCGCAGCCGTTGGACCGGATACCCGGAACTGAGCTATCACTTCGCGACCCTTCGTCTCCGCCACCGCTTTGGCAACAACCACCTCTTGCAGAAGTCGTTCCTTAATACGGTTATCATGATCGTCGCTCTTCTGCTGTTGGCGCACCCGCATTGCACTATCGTGTTGCTGGAGGATGCCTCGAACTAGCTCAGCTCACGGGCCTCTGATCGGGTAATAGTCTCTCGCTGCATGTTTCGGCGGTCTTGCAGCTCGCCGTTCATGAGCGTTCGTGTATGTTCTTCAGCGTGCTAAGTAGCCAACTTGAACTGGTCCTTCACGTAGTCAGCAATATCGCGGCGCAGGTCCAAAATGCGTTTTTCAACACGCAGGTTGATCTCCTGCTCGATGTGTAGTGCAGCTAAGTGCGTACGCCGCTCCATAAGCAGTATGAGTGCAGCTTGATCCGCAATCTGGGCCTCCGCAAACGCTCGAGCCTGCTGCTGAGCTCCATGTTGAAGCTGCTGTAGGACATCCTCAATACGACCATCAACGCGAAGCTCCAGTGTCGATGGATCGCTGTAGGTTTGTTCGATGGCGAGGACGAGCGCGTTGTTCCGAGCCTCGGCCTCTTCTCGCACAGCCGCAACCCGCTGTTCCACGAATCGCTGCTGCACTTCTTCGAAGCGTGATTGCCGATGCTGGAGCTCTACCTGGTGTTCTGCAACGCTGTTAGCCTGTGCGGACACGTGGGCAAGCGCCATCCCAAGCCTCTCGTCGTCGACCTGGTAGTGCTCCGGCAGCTCGAGGATTGGGAGGTCATCCATCGGGAGAAGCGCGATGATGATGAAGCAGTAACATGCCGGAAGCACAGACCTAAATCTTTGGTAGCCAGAACCTTTATGCCCATTCAGGTCTGATAGTAATAGCCAATGAGATACGGGGATTTACCGAACGATCCCGGTTCTCTCCTGGGTTCGGTTCGGAGCCGCTTCGCAGGAACCTCCTCGGTTCTGGTTCGGTTCGTGCAAATGCCGTATCGTCTTTATTAATAGACGACAAGACACAGTGTGTAACGACTCGTTACCGTAATCTAGATGTTATCTGTCACCCCGTGTTAATTGTCACCCCACTCTATTAGCCAATGAGTGGTGGATATTTCTTCATATGGTAGATTTTTGTTATTTGTCACCCCAATCTAGCTAAAGCTGGAACCACCAGTCTAGAACCCACAGCACCCCCGACACTTCCAGCAATGCCAGGACGATTCTCAGTCAAGGGCAAGGGCAGGAAGCCGCCCAAGGGTGGTAGTGGCCTCGCATCGAACGACCCGAAGAAGACACGTCAATGCCAATTCACTGTCATGCGAAGGACTGGTGGAATTCTGAGCTATCCTTGCGCTTTCTGGAACACTTTTTTGGCGGACGCAACGAGTACGACGATCCCGTCATGCTTATCTGGGACGAATTCAGCGCACACTGAACTGCAGATGTCATTGCCTATGCCGCGAGCAAAAATGTCATCCTTCAGCGAGTTGTACGCGCACTGCTGTTAGCCCGCTGACATTGCGTGGAACAAGTCTCTCAAAGATCGACTTCGAGCGTACTGGCTTTCCTATTTGAAAAAAGGAGTGCAACAAGCTGGCAGCAGGCGTCAAGAGTAAGTTGAAGGCTCCTGAGAGGGCGGATGTTGCTAGATGGCTGCGCACTGCGTGGAATGGACTGAGCAATCACGGTTAAAAGTGGTTTTAGGAAAGCAAATTAGTTTGGGATGAGCGCACCGAAGAGCTGTGCGATATTACAGACAGCAGCGTCGGCGACGAGTTGTTAGGAGCGCTGGATTCGCTGTCGTGCATCGACCAGGACGTCGGTGAAGTGAGCTGGGACGACGATGTTGTAGGTCGCTACCTAACTGAATAGCGCAGCGTAGACAGCACGTTGAAAATACAGCTGTTGTGGATAGGGTGCACGGGGATAGGGTGGGGGGGGGGGGGGTGACAGATAACATCTAGATTACGGTACTAGCGAGGAGCCTATACGAAGCCTAAGATTTAGATACACTAAAGCAAATAGTTAACCTTGAAACCAGCTCACAAACTTCTTTTCCACCACGCTATCATCATCGGAGGCAGCACCGTGGGCATCGTCCTTCGGTAGGGATAGGCGCGACCATGGTACACTGTTAGAACGTGCACTTGTACACTTGAGAAAGAAATATAGAGACTGGATTACTGTAGTGCTAGTCTGCTTCACCAGAGCTCCTACTAACACTCTTAGGTTCAACCCCGTTTCACATGTACGAACTGTCTCCTTGCTTTCGCAGCTATGTCCAACTCCGTTGAGCCAGGTCCCAAATACGAACCCCAACACGCCCTCCTCGAAGAGTATCTTCGACTACTTTACCTCTCCCACACCGACCAGACGCAGCATGCTCTTGAGACGTTTCTTATCCAAAGGTTTCGTTAGCGTGTCTGCTGGATTCAACTCACCCTTCACCTTGTGAAGGGTGATCACACCATTCTACACTTGCTCTCGCACAAAGTGTCAACGCTGTTTGTACCATAACGTAAGCCACACACCAATGTGTAGCTTGATAGTATAGTAAGGCAGGATCTCCTGTAGAATGTTCCCTTCTGCTACTGCCTCCATGATGGCTTCACATGCTGCTGCACACTCAGCTTCTGCTGTCGATAGAGCTATTATAGATTGGGGACTGGACATCCAACGTCCAGCCAACATAAACACAAATCCTGTAGTGCTTTTGCGTTGCTCCGGATCATTTGCCCAACCACTGACACAAAATCCATCAAGCTCTATTTTGTCTGAGTCTGCATGTTGTCTAGAATAGCATATTCCGTAGTCCACTATACCTGCCACGTAACGCAACACTCGCTTCAGTGCGCCCACGTGTTTCATAGACGGATTTGCCACGAACCGACTTAACTGCCCAACTGCAAAGGCTAAATCTGGCCTCGTACTTGTCGCCAAGTACATTAACATACCAATAGCTTCGCGATACGGAAAGTTTGTATCTGTCAGCTCCACCTCAGCCTTTGGACCCAAACCTTTCATTTCGTCGTTGAAAAACTCGCCGCCTTTGTCGCTCAAAACTTGCAGTACTTTGTACTCTGCACCATCAACATGACGACCAGCCTGTCGCTCAGCCTAGGATGAATTCTTTCATGTGTCGATTGACTACGGGGCTGTCCTTGCTCTTCAGCAAGTGCAGCGTAACAAAGCGCGAAAAACCATCCATGATTGCTAAAACAGCTTCATACTGCGTAGCATTTGATGGAAATGAAGGTCAACAAATACCACTTGGTTTGGCTTCTTCAGCGTACGATCCAGCTTCTTCCGGTGTGCCTTCTTTATTTGCTTTCCCAGATGACAAGCATCACACGTACCCTGCTGACGCTTCGTCAGCATCATTCCGCGCTCGAGTCCCTTGTCCACCATTGCCTTTAGGTATTGGGGGCAAGTGTGACAAAGTCCCTCGTGCCACAATGTTAACGAACCGACCCCATCCGCAATAGTGTAGTTACACAGTGCGCCTACTTCAGCTAGCATTCTTCCTCTTTCAGAAGGATTCGCTACATAAAATCCTGAGGTAGCGTCTTGCCGTGTTGCCACAGCCACCGCTCTTCCGTTTTCTCAAAATAGTGAAATTCCGTGTAGCCATATCCAAGTCAAAAGTAAAACCTTGATCTTCTGCCAGCCCCGGCGAGAACAAACCATATTCTGCTCCGGGAATATTCAAGACGTCATTCACCAAAGTCACTACTTGTTCACCAGTAACTTCAGTAACTAACGCAACTGCTCCGACTCCGGCTATACGCGAAGCAAGCGTCGGTGTAACACCACGTATACTCTGCACCCGGCCATTGTCTTCAGTACATGACACAAACTCTGAAAAATTCCAGTAACATGAGATTTAGACGTCGTCTCAAAATACCACCAACCACTGCCAGCACCCTCTTCAGCCTGATCACTATCCTCCAAGCGTATTGCAGTAGGGTTTGACTCGAACCCTCGATCTGGTTCTAGATCTTCTATTTCTCGCTCTCCATGTGCTTCTCCAGGCTCACCTTGTTCACTTAGTGACGCTTCGGCTGTTACACCCGCCACTACTCCCTGATCCACATCAATGTGTTTATGGATTTCCTGCTTTTAATATCATAAACGAAGAGTGCAGTTTCCCCGCGGCTTAGCCTTTTGTCAAGCTTCATTGGCACCGCTCAGTTTCTTCGCACTTTCCGGACAATTCGGTCGGAGGTGCTGCTCACTGCCACACACGAAACGCTTGCGTGCTTTCTTGGCCTTCTGCTGAACACCATCCTTGTCCTCATCAACCCCTTTTCTACTTCCACCCTTGAAGCCATCTCGTTTGCCCCCACGCTTGCCTCAAAACTCCTTCTGTTTTGCCGCAGCAGCGAGTATTAGCTCCCGGACTCTTTTTTTGGTAGGATCAGCCCCTTAGTAAATCGACAACTTCAACCGCTCAAACTCAATCTGATCTGGCAGCCTCTCCAATAACATGTCGACCATCGTGTTATCCGCCACATTATGGCTCAAATCACCTAACTGAGTCATTAAGTTGAACATCTTGCAAAGAAGGATACTTGTATCACCTCCAGACGCGGGGTCCAAGCTCCGCATATCATATTCCGCGCGACGGATTATGTAGGACTTAATTGCTTCGTTCTGTTTGCCTTCGTACAGTTCACACAGCTCGTTACATATCTTGGATCCAGCCTCTTTGTCACGTAGTTGCTGGAGAGATTCGGGTGGCACCGACGTCCCGATCATCCTCATGATCTTCGGTTGCTTCTTCTTAAAATCTTCCTTCTTTTCATTACTTGCCGTCTCGATCATCGCCTGTGTCAGGTCTCTGACCGCGATGTCCTTAAAGGCTTGCTCTTTGAAGACGTTGAGAAGCGCCCACTTGCATTCTTGCCATTCCAGTTCTTTGGCACTCCCTCACTAGTGTACGTCATCGGCTTCGATGACACGTCGATCACCGACTCGAGGTGTTTTTTTTTTTTTCAGTTTTTGGCTTAGAACCCTGTTAGAACGTGCACTTGTACACTTAAGAAAGAAATATAGAGACTGGATTACTGTAGTGCTAGTCTGCTTCACCAGAGCTCCTACCAACAGTCTTGGGTTCAACCCCGTTTCCCATGTACAACCTGTCTCCTTGCTTTCGCAGCTATGTCCCAACTCCGTTGGGCCAGGTCTCCAATACGAACTTCAACATAGACAGGTTGAACCGTCTACGCATATATCCATCGGTGACGAGGGAATGGCACTATCACACATAATAGAAATGACAAACGGACAAAGATCATCACAAAGGACAAAAAGTGATTTGGTATATCAACGTAGTGAATAGGTGTATAAGCGCAGTGATTAAAGGAATTGTTGTGGCCTCCGATTTAGATTTACCTTCATTACACAAGGTTAAGGGTAAATTTAGCTATGAATTCTAGCGCAGGAATTATTGGCCACCGTCAAAACTCATTTCTGGAAAGAATGTCGAGATGCCAGTGACATACCCGTGGACTCGTGCAGCTAGCAGACTGAATGAAGCAGGACTCGATCGCTGGCTGGACGGCAGCCGAACTTCTCGGACGCCTACAAGCCATACCTTTCGTTGTCAAGTGTGTGAATTGAACCAAGCAACCACAGCATACAGTGCAAAATTATCACCTGTTCTTCCACATACGAGGCTTTCGCCCTTTGCCCTTGTACCTGGCGCCAGAAGATACTGACCTGCGGACTAACAACGATAAACGATATTTACCTATCGGGTCGCCATTGCACGGAGATAGCATCCCCTCGCAAACCAACGCTTACCCGAGAGATGAAGGGGTTTGCCGCACCAATGATATCAATGAAAATGAAGCCTAACAGAATTTACAACTGTATCCTCGATCGGTTTGAACACATGGACGGGATTTCGCCGAAACTGAGTCAGGTACAGCCTTTCGTCGGGTACTTCAAAGGGCTGTACTTAAAGAAACGAATTTTGTCGATCATATGGTGGATTTCACTAAGCGCACTCAGTACACAGCTGACATACAAGTAGGCGAAGCGATTGTATTTGTGTACATTGTAGATACTGATGGTTCTCCTCTTGTTGGCAAGGGGTCGGACAAGAAGCCGACATTGGTGGGAATGACTACGGTGTACATCCTAAAGATGATGACTTTCTGCAAAATGCACATATTTCACATCGACATGACGTACAAACTGAATCAATGCGGGTATCCGGTTCTCGTCGCTGGCGTCTCAGATCAAGCCCGTTCATTTCACCCTGTAGCATTATTTATCACATCGCAGCAAAACGGGAATGTTACCGGAATGGCGTTGAACAGCGTTTTCAACACGAACTAACTTGTGGTGGGCACATACCCAGACGTCCCCAACTGTATGGGCGACGCAGACAAGGCCCAATACAATGCTGTCGTGGACGTCACCTAAAAAAGGACAAGAACCTTGAAACCTTCCGCCTACTCAATGTGTTTTTACCACGTCGTGAAGAACGTTGCGGACCAAGTTTCGAAACTGCTAATTGATTTGGTGTCGCTGGTATTTTGGCACCTCTATATGATGAATTATTCTCGATGCAACGAAGCCTTCGTTGGCCTGATGGAAAAAGCTTTATCTCAATGGAGGACAAGCCCTCAACCGCTCGCATTTGCAGTGTATTTCAAAAAGCAGTGGGTAGACTCGCCATTTTCAAATTGGGCGTGCTATAATACTGCTCCACTGGGTTATTTGTCTTGGGTTTACCAAGACAAATAACCCAGTAGAGCAGTTTAACAACGCAATCAAGCGGGACTACTCACTTCATGCGCTCCTGAAGCTGGTTGCAATAGCGGAACAGCTCACATAGATGTGTAGTCACCGCTAGGGATGAGTTACCGTTTTCGTGCTGGAAACGAAAACAAACCGTAAGCTTCTAGAGCGACTGCAATATCTACTTATGAATGACAGACTCAGCATTATTTAACCACTTAAATTTCCTTCTCGAAGGCTCAAGGGAAGCTCACGTCGTATACGTCTATCAAAGAGGGGCTCCACCTCGTATTTCTGAACCCGACGAAATCGAAGAGAAGCATGAACAAAGGAAACGAAACAAGCATCGCATGGAGGCGAATGGCCAACCAGTTGGATGATGGCGCGTCGATATGGAATCCAACACCTGCCCTTGTTCTTTATGGTACAAGTACCACCTTTGGATTCATTTGTTAGCAGCGTTGGCGACAGGGAGAGACCTTCCGGGAATGCCTCCAACTAAATAACGTTTCGTGAACTGGCGACATAAACGCAAGGGGAGAAGCGCCAATGTCATCCCTGCGCTTTTGTTAGAGTTCCTAATACAACTCAACAGTTTAGGATAGACAATAGAGAATTCAACTATATCGTTAAGTACATTGCGTTCGTGCAACCCGTCCTATTACGTCGCTTAATAAGATAAATTCATTTTGGTGACGATCTCGTTGATGCATCATGCGATGCTTCGATCGTCGTTGTCTCTTCTCATGAAACCACACTTGTTACTACAATATAACTGCTTAATGCGTAGGTAATTATACGGTGAAGCAAATACAAATAGAATTACCATAGCGTGAATCTGGGACAAACCGACCAGCTATATCCTGCTTGTTAAAGCCACATGCAAGATGAATTACCGTGGATATCCAGTGGTGGTTGTTGACATTTCTGACCGAGCTAGCGTCTTTTATCTGGTTGTGCCATTTATAGTCTCCTAAGAAACGCGGCCTATCTTCCAGGCTGTGCTGCTGTCGCTACAGCGATTGATCTACTACATCACGTGCAAGAATCTAGTATCACGCTACATGTTAGCTGACGCGGACCAGGCGCCGTTTAACGTTATCAACTCGGTGTTTGGACAAACAACTAGGTGTTACTTTTTGATGTTTTTTTTGTTAGAAACATGCAGTGCCGTAGCTTAGCGTCAGAGGAAGACGTACGAGTCAATGAGGTTTTAGTTTACATAACACCTAACTAAGGATTTATACACTTTTATTACCAAAGGTGCCTATTCATAACCGCTTTAATAAAAGGTCTTTACACTTGTGTTTTCAAAACTAAACTGTTTATTTATCTTTTATTGGGGCTAGCCGCCTATAGGTTAAATTTATGGGTTAAACTATCTAACATAGTTAAACCAAATGAAATCCTACTTCAAATGCATATGCCTCTTAGCCACACACGCCCTTGTGTGTACGTACACCTTCCCCCAACTACCTCCACCACCATTAAGATGTGGACACCTTGTCCACTTTCTCAGTGAGGGCATTCCTTCTCAAGGCGTTAGAAGTCATGTTACCTCACTACAAGTCTAAAGAACTTCGGCTCCAAGAGCCTATTACCGAAACTGCATTAACAATGCTCCACCTCTCGAGAGGCTCTCGCCACGGCCTTTCGACCCACATTCTCGGTCACATAGTTATAGCTCGGCTGGGCGCGACAGTTCACGCTCCCCACAGGCCACCGGCCATCCTTCGGACGGGGAGGCTGTTCCGCAGCGGCTCAGCGTACAACCGTACCGCCGTGAGCATCGACGACGTCATGGCTCGGCTCCGCGGGCCAACATCCGGGTGGGAGCGAAGCTCCGAGATCTCACAAGCCACCGACACCGCGTACGCGTCAAGACGTCTGGCTCGACGAACTTGAGCAGGGTGAGATCGTCCATGACGACTCCTACGCGCCAGAAGGCTGCCTCGCCTAGGCCTTTAAGCCCGGCGCCGCGCTCTCGGGAGCTGCGGACGCCTAATCCGTTCCCGAACCGTGATGGTTCCTCAAACGCACGCTCTGCGTAACGCGCCACCTCTCTCCTTGAGGTACGAGGACGAACGCCCTGAGCCAGGCATGGTCACCAACGACCTGGACGGCACTCAACGCCGGTCGCACGGTCTAACAGACCTGTAGTCCCATTGTGGGCACGTCGCGTCGCGACTACGGTTATGACTGTCTTTCGCCAGCAGAGGTCGATCGACGTATACGTGTGGGCCTTCCTTTGGGACGACGAACAAAGTCGTCCAACACTAAACGCTCCGATCTTGGCTCCCCAAGTCACTACTTCTTCGGAGTACCGGGAGCGCCTACGTCAGCAGCTCCACGGCAAGGCCATGCGGACAGTGCCGGTGGTTCCTATCAGAGGGGAAAACTATGTCCGCTTATGAAGTGCAGTTTCAGAATTGGGTGGAGCTAGCCCGACGGCTCCACTCCTATGATACTCTCCGAGCGGGTTTCTCGGAAACTGATATCCGCTTACAGCAGCGCTTGCGCCTCCACTTCGTGAAGGGACAAGCCAAACGGCATACACCGGGACAACTTCCCTCTTACTACGAGGCCCCCCTGCCTCCTGCCCCTGCTGTTAACAGCCTTACTAATAGCCATGAGTCTGCAACAGCCACTGGTCAAAGCCCGAGCTCGTCGTTTGACCTGTCGTCGCCCCACTTTAGTAGTGGGATGCACATGGTGCCCGGCGACCCCATCGCACACCCGTCGGGCAATCCGTCACCGGGTGATCCCGATCATAAGCGCCAACGACGTCAGGACAGTGGCACCTCAAACTCTCAAGTGTTCTTTGAATGAGGATAACCTCGCCACTTCACAAGATACTGTGGCGCCGGCGCCGCGCCATCAGGCGCTCCACATGATGTGGGGCTCACCATGCTCGTCGAGTAGAGCAGGGACGAGGTCGAGCGGCCGCTGGATTCCCGCGCTGTGAGTAGGGACGAGCTGCTTCGCTTGCAGAGTCGTGTCCGTTCGGTGAACGACTACGCCGCTGGCGTTGACCGCTCCTCTCATCGCTTAGTGAAAGATGTCGAGGATGTCGAGCGCCGTCTTGGCTGGCTCGAGTCGCCTCAGTCGATGCAGCAGCGGGTCGTAGACCTCGAGCGTCTGGTTGCTCAACTGCAGGGACAACTCGACCTGTTGATACGGATGCAGCCGTACGGCCCACGTCCTGTGACAATACCACCCCCGATAGCTCTGCCACCCGCTGCCATGCAGCCCTCGTCCGACCCGGCGCTAGCGCCTCAGAGCTCACCCGAGCGGGGTCCCGGTATGGCTTAACCCCTCTAATACGAAGGATGTTCCGGATTATCCGTAATTCTTAACAAATGAATTAACATATACAGGATAATCAGTACAATATATCATACATTAAACCCTTTCGCATGATACGTGGATTGGATATGGTGTATGATTGGCTGATGCTGGGAGATGGTTAGCTAAAAAAACGTCCAAGAAACCGCTAAATGCATTCTCCCCTCAAAACTGCTACGACTTACTAAAACGACAACACAACAAGGACCATCATTTAGGAAAAACTTCATAGTTTCTCTGAGAAACTTTCTCATCATTCATCTTCACCAGCCTCACCTCCAACCTCAGGCCTACGCTTCTCCACAAACCGAACGTTGTGCTGCATCTCGGGCGGTATGGCCATGCCATTTTTTCAGACCTCGTGCCACACTTCATTGCACGTGCCGTGCTCCAGTTTGCGTGCTTTGTTACACAAGGTAACGCGGCCCTTCTTCACTCTCGAACAAGCGTCGCAGAAGTAGCCCGTTTCGAAGCTACGGATACCAGTACCAGCGTATGCGGAACACACCTTGCAGAGCCATTGACGGCGCTTCCTCCTATTAATCTCTTCAGTCCTCCCAATCATGTGGGTGCACCGGGGGAGCGGCTCGGTTACTAGGTCTACCAGGTCGTCACAACCCGCAAAGTCTTCGCTTGTCTGGTTCAGCAAGGCGATGGAGCTTCCTCATGAACAGTGCATGCGTTGGTACGGGCCTCCCGCGGCGCTGCATCGTAAGCTTATGAATGATGGATGCATTCACCATGGCAATATCCACTAACCCGAGAAAATGCTCTTGTATTACTTCCTCATGCGAATGGCTCGCTGGATCGAATATCTCTGCAGGCGCAACTGGTCGTGCACATCGACATAGTATCAGTAGTAGTCTGAACAGGTTGTACAGCAGTATCCGGAATAGTATCAGTAGTATTCCGAACAGGTTGTACAGAAGTATCCGGAATAAGTCCATTAGTATACTGTCTGTACAATAAGTAACATTAGTATTATGACTCCATCCATTGCAGCAATAGAATGCCTTGCCGATAAGTCGGCGCTTTGAGCTAGGTCTCGGCGCTGGCACCTTCCGCTTGCTTTCAGCTTGTGGGTGCTCAGCTCGTTTGCGTATTCTCGTTTGGGGTTGACTTTTTAGCACGCCTTGGTTTGGGTTCGGTACTTTTTTCTTCAGCTGTGGTCACAGTAATGGGAGTAGATGGTGTTTCTGCTGCACTAACGGGAGTTGTAGTTACTTGGACAGGCCCGGAGGGTGTCGTGACAGCTTGGGACGCGGTGGGGGGGGGGGGGGGGGCGTCAATTCAGCTTGGGACATGGTGGGAGACATCGTAGCAGCTTGGGCGGCCCGGGGAGCGTCGCATCGACTTGTTCCGCGCTGATGGGTTCTATTCTAGAAGCAGTTAGACCAAACAACAGCCAACCCTGGCGCCGGCAATATTCCATCAAGCTCTTATCTCCTGTATTATAGAGGTGGTTAGAAGATGTAATATGGTATACAACACGCCACGGCGTACCCAGAAAGAAATCAACACTCTCTTTTCCTTTGAGATTCCCCCCCCCCCCCCCGGTGGCAGGTACCGTTGATCATCACTCAGGCCCAACGGCTTGCGAAACTCCCAACCCTTTTTAGTCAGCTCTTTCCATATCTGAGAGAAGGATTTCTCGGTTGCAAATGTGTAGACCTTCATCTTGCAGGAGTGATGGTCTCTTCTTGGTTGCAGATCTCGAAATGAAAGGTTGGGAGCTCCCCCCAGATTCTTATGCTAGCAACCCTAACCGCTTCCCGAAATTAAAATGTCTCATCACCTCGCCACACCACAGTGGGCCTGTCAAAAAGTATCCAATACAAAACCCTATATGCGGATTTCAGTTGTGCTCGATTCGTTGCGGACAATGCGGAATACTTTCACTCTTGAAACTGCATTACGGATTAAGGGTTAACCCTTCTACTCCGACCATTACGGATTCTCCGGAATGCAGTTTCAAGAGTGAAAGTATACCACTCTTGCTTGTTTAAGCAAGCCCACGTAAAATACCGAGTGCGTACGCATCTTCTTCGGAAATTTGAGCGTGTTCGCAAGGCCCTTCTTGGCCACGAACTTGAACGGTCCAATGAACCGAGGCCTCAACTTGGTCTTAAAGACCACAGACACTGCATGTGTAGGTAGGGTTTTAGCGTTTAGTAAAACAAGATCCCCGATCTCAAACCGTTCCATGTTACTTCTGCCTTTGGCATCTGCATACAAATAACGACGGAAAAAGACGACGGACGCAAAAAGACGACGTTAATACAGCAATGTTCTATATTGCGATACTTAACGTATAATATATTTTCACCCAATGAAAAGTGTATTTTTTCAATGGCGAGGAACGCAGCGACTAGAAGCCTGCACATTTCTCCCAGCACTCTTGAAATGGGAAAGCAGGCTTCCTACACTATCAAAGAAAAGCGGCAAGCGCTTGCTGTCGTCCAGCGCGTCGGTGTTTATCGCGCCGCTGAAAACCTGGGCTATCCCCGTCGCACGGTGGGCGACTGGTGGAAACAGCGCGACAGTATCGTCGCATTCGAGGGGTCGGCAAAATCGAAGTATCTAAAAGGACAGGGCAGAAAGAAGGTGATTCCTTTCTCATCGGTCCTAGTTACATTTATGAAGGACCAGAGGCGCCAAGAGCTCGTAAGTACTATTATTTTTATCATACTAAAATTAAATCTAACGTCTATTAAAGTTTGTAACTGCGTCGTTATCAATGGAATTTATTAGAGACAACTTCAATGAGTGGCTAGATGACTACTATGAAAATAAGAAGAGCGAGACAAGTGGAACTCAAGCACTTCAGCGTCTTTGCCAACGATTCATGCACCGGTATATTGACTTTATTGTGATTTTGATTAAGGAATGTTTTTAATTTGGTACGGTTTTAGTCATGGCTTTACAGATCAAGCGCCTCAGGAAGCAAAAATTCAAAATGAATATTTAGAAGAAACCCATCTTCAATTTTCGCTAGATTTCTGGTCGAAGTATGCTGCGTATGGACCTCACGAAATTTACAACGTCGACGAGACTGCCATTTACTACGAGATGTTTCCGCGTCGTACTTGGTCTGAGCGTGGTGGCAGCGCGCGGGTTGTCGGCTTTACGAAGAAGCCTGGTCGAATGACAGCTGTACTTACAATTCGAGCCGATGGTACGCATTTTTACAATTTTTATCTTAGATTTTGTACGATACTGACTACTGATTTTGTCATTTTGTTTTAATACGTATCATTCGGAAAAAATTTGCCAATTCTCTTCATTATGAGAGGCAAGCCTGGCGGAAGAATTGACCGGTTACAGCTCAAGCGGTTCCCCCAAGGGCACTTCTACACAGTTCAAGAACATGCGTGGATGGACCACAATGTGTGGAAGTTCTACGCTACAGAGCTTCTCAAGTATGAGATTAGTGGACCATCAGTTTTGTTGTTAGACAATTTTGATAGTCATGTTTCTAGTGAAGGACAGAGGGTTATAGTTGAAAAAACATGCGCAACAGTGTGTCCATTACCCCCTAATAGCACCTCGGTTTGTCAACCATTGGATGTGGGGGTAATGGGCCCACTAAAAAATGGCATGCGCGGGAAGTGGAGGCAAAGCAAAAAGGCTGCAACCCCCTTCCAGAAGCGTCTCAACGCAGTGCAATTAACAATAGCTGCATGGGGATCGCTTAAACCATCAAATATTGTGAGCAGCTTTGAGAAGGCTGTACCAAGATTCCCTACTGCTCTAGTATAACCAAAAAATAAACTCTACGGTTTTGGTCCTAATGCCTTTTTATAAAACATTTTATACTTTAAATGCATTTCAAATTTAACCAATCAAATTTTACTGCCTTACAGACGTCGTGTTTTTTTGTTGTGTATGGAGTCTTTCCTTAACTATCGAAATTAAAAACATTTGGCGGCGTCTTTTTCCGTCGTTATTTGTACTCCTTTTGAAGATCATGGCTTTCAGTCGTCGTGTCGCGCACTCGGCACATGACGCTCAGTCTCAAAGAGACAAAGAAATCGACTTGCTTGCGAACCGAAACTGGGCTGACATCAACAAGCCGTTCGACTAATCCTCCCCCATCAAGCCGAGAGCCACACGGTGGCGGCGTTAGAGGGACGCGAGGGTCGAGCAAGCCTTCCACATAGAACGGGGTGAAGCCTGTCGAGGCATGCACCGGATTGTTCATTGTGAGCTCAACAAGGGGGGGGGGGGGCATCTCGCTCCAGCGTCGTAGCGCTTAAGCGCAGACGCTTCGGATGAATTCCTCCACAACGCGATTCACTCGTTCATTTTGACTATCGGTCTGCCGATGTTCCCCTGTGGACATGTCCAACTTGGTGCCAAGCACCCTGAACAAGGATGTCCAGAACTTCGCAGTAAAGCGAGGGTCTCTATCGGAGATAATTGCCTCAGGCAAGCCATGTTGGCGAAAAACTCTGTCTAAGAACAACTTAGCTGTTTTCTCACCGTCAACGGTGTCCGACACAGCCGAAAGATGGGCCATCGCGCTCAGTCTGTCAACAAAGACCACGACACCCGTGTTGCCCGCTTTATCTGTAGGAAGGCCAAACACAAAGTCCATACTGATGGACTGCCAACATCCCGAAGGGACTGGTAAACTCGCCCACGGCGCAGCCGCATGCGGCGCGGACTTGGTCCGTTGACATGTCTCGCATATATCTCACTAGGCCATTGGGTGTTGAAGTAAATTCCGGCTCTCCTTCCATATTCCTTTACATACATCTCGATTTGTTATTTTAATGTATTTTTTTAATATTAGGTATATTATTTTTTTGTAAGTATTTGGTGTTTTATTTTTATTTTGTAAGTTTTTATAAATATTATTTTTATATTTCGAATATATTGGTATATATTTTTAGGGATAATAACACACTGCCGAAAATAAGGTGACTTCTTACAAGAAAATCCATGTGTGAGCCACACACACAACACTTTCCATCAGATCTGGTAGTACCAGTGGTACAGAATAGAGCTGTCAACATACCCGAAGTTACAACGGAGGTGCAGGTTTGCTGAAGACTGACCTCCAACCTCCCAAACCTCCTAGTTAGTGTTTGATACATAATTTCAAAATACGCTTTTGAAAACGACTGTATTGTCCACGAAGCTGGAGGCTGCAGTCTTCGCTACCTGCTTTGATTTCTACTGCAATGACATCAAAGCTGACGAAACCATGTGTAGCGGTGTCTACAGCAGCAAAGCCGCATTTCTAGCTGCCCAAATGATGACGCTGTGCTGGGCGAGCTCTCCTGAGGGCCGACAAAGTTTCGAAACGGTGTTGGAGATCCAGAACGGCTTCACCGATGGCTTCTTGCCCCCACATCTCGGACGAAAACCCAGCGACGTTCATATGCAGTAAATTCGCCGGATTTGGCGAATCAAGTGTATCTAGGAAGAAGTCGAGGGACAGAGTTACTTGCCGGCTCGGCTTCGCTTTTGCAATGAAGTTGATTTTGTTCGTTTTAGCCCTTTTGTTGTCGAAACAATTGCTATTATAGCAAATCAATACTTTATGTGGTACATTTTACCAAAACGTTGCATCATGCATCGTTTTGGCTCTCTTTTCCGGTCCCCGATTTACGGCTCGCGCTTGTTTTGCACTCTAGCTTCGACTAAAAATGCTACATTATGTTTTGTTTTACAACTCTTTGAGATCGCATTCCTATTGGTAGAAACTATAATGCATTTTTAAGCGGAAAATACACACTTGAAATTTATGTTCGAATTTTGCGTCAGACATATAAAATACAGAAATATATTTCTGGTGTAGAAGCGTCCATTCGCTAGAAGGAGCGGCACAGGCTCGAGTACTGTGTGGCAGTATGGATCTACTGCTACTACTGACGGCTGTGTGTGCGTGTGTGCTTCATAGGTATGGCTCTATGCGCGGCGCTGATGGACGTGGAGCTGGTGCAGTGGTCAAGGCGGCCAGCTTGGTGGCGCAGGTTCGAGCCCTAATGTTGCAATGTGGTTACCAGTCGTTTCTTTAGCAATAGCCACAAGTTTCCGGTGTACTTCAACTCTCAGACAAATTTTAACTTGTGACAGAAGCGCTACTTGTACAACAACATTTCCGATGCCACTCCCAATGTCTATGAAGATGTCTGCATTCGTAATCTGAAGCCGATCGATAATTGCCGCCAAGCTGTTTGAACGGATCTCCCCTGCATTAAAGTGCGTACGTCCGGACACTTGACTAATATCACGCTTCTTAACGTGTGAGAAGAGTGACAAGATAAGAAGTCGATATTATCGCGGGAAACGTGAGCCGTCATGGTGTTAGGGATGGAGGGCGAATGGAGTGGGAAGCGGCATCACACAGGAATCCAGAGCTCACTGATACCTAATGAAGCTTGTTACTCGGCGGTAAAGCTCGTTAATCGGTAGTGAAGCTCATTACTCGGTGATGACGCCCGTTACTCGGCGATGACGCTCGTTACTCAACGGTTAAGCTCGCTACTCGGTGGTGAATCTCGCAGGCCCCCTGTGAAGTTCGTTAATTGGCGGTGAAGCTTAAAGGCCGCCTGGGAAGCTCGTTGCTTGGCGGTGAAGCTCGAAAATCGGCGGTGAAGCTTGAAAATGTTTTGATTGTTTCGTGCTTTCTGCTGACAGAATTATTGGCAATAGAAGACGTCACGACCAGCACACTGCTCGCAGCATACTTCTTCGAAACTCGAGAGCCTAATCGCTAAAATAGTAACTTGAACCAAGTTCTGATGGACCAAAATGCTGCTTGCGTCGCAAGGTTCAATTGCATTTTAACGAGGAAATATGCAGCTTAACCCTTTTGTTGCCAATTTTGGTTAAAACGCGTCATAATGCTTCGTTTTACAAAATCCGACATATTCCCATAGTAAAACCCAGTACAACGCAGTGCTAATCAACCGTCTTTTGATACCAAGCACAGACGAAAGGGCCGACTTTACGCCAATCTTCCGTAATATATGCTTTTGACCAACCATAACAAAGTGTATCTCGTAATTTATGCATCCTGCTGGTGTACCGACTTCCCTAGGCGTCGTCCATTCACAGGTGATGAGCAAGCAACGGAAACGTTGATCTGCAGAGATGGGTAGGTGGTGGTGCTGTGAAAGAGTGGTATATATTAGCACGAAGATTCAGTGTCATCGTCGGCTGCATTGCAGATATCAACACCAGAGTCGATATCGCCGAGTTGCTCGTCCAATGCGTGCAAGACCGCCAGTTCAGCAATTATTGAATTCGCAGCTCTGTCGTGATCTTCGTGAACAACATCAGAGAGACCGGCATGCACGGGCGGCTCCACGTCCCAGGGCAGATTGGCCTTCTTAAATCCGTGCGCAATGGTATCAGCAGACAGCGATTTCCAGGATTGTGCGATCCATTTAGCCACCACCTCACGGTCCGGAGCCTGCATCTTGAACGGTTTTTTTTTATCGATAGCATGGTCTTTCAGTTTTTTTCGCAGGGATGATATCCACAGGCCTCGCATTTGTGATTTCAAGGGGGCATTCCAGGCGACGTCGGCCAGTTGGCAAACCGACGTCGCGCCTGGTGGCACCTTTAGCAGCCGTATGTTAAGTTGGGCTGCGCATTCTAGGACATCTGGTGTCCAGTGCCCTGAGAAATCATCCCAGGTCAGTAGGATCGGGGTGGTCATGTCTTCACGCTCAGCAAAATGATGACGAAGAAAAGTCACCGAGAGATCATGGTTCCACCAGCCTGTAAACCCACTCTGTTAGTTGATCAAATTTGCAACTTCTTACAAGCTCGTACCTTTTGGATTTCCGTAAATCTCTAAGTCATCTGTCTCATGTAGTTTCTGGATTGTCTTCCAGACATATACACCGAAGCCTCGGCGCAAATGTTTGTTATCAAGCTCTACTTGAATATCTTTGGCTGCTGAGGTTGCTGCTTTAGGGACGACGAACGGTGTGTACTTCCTCCCGTGATTGTCCCCCAATAGCATCACTGTGGCCCTCTCCTTGCTTTTCCCTGAACATCGGACCCACACTGTCTTCGGCCCTTTGCGATTAATGGTTTTCTTTGGCGAATACAAAACAAAACGCAGCTATAAAAACATATTATGTTAGCACATGTAGATATTTCACGTTCAGTATGATAGATAATTACCTGTTTGGTCTGCATGTTATACTGTGAAAACTCCAAGATCGTCCATCGTAGCAGATACCTCAGCCGCAAAGTCTTGGCGAACTTTAGCGAGGTGCTCTGCGGTTTGCTGCCCCTGTCGTGTCCTGGAGCGCAGGGAAAGGTTATGCCGTCGCTTAAAGTGCTTTTGCCAGCACCAAGAAGCGTGAAAGTCTTTGACGCTGTAGTTCGTGGCGACCTCGTCCGCTTTCAGACTCAGCATGAGCGCTGAAACTGGAACCCCTTCTTGCCTCAGATCGTTCACCCAAAGCACTATTTCCTCCTCCGCCTCTTTACTGAGAGCGGTTCCTGTACCTAATGGGCGCTCTCGAGCCCGAAGTTTGCCCTTGCTCGTGCTGCACGCCTTCTCAAGTTTGGCCTGCTTCTTTTCCCATTTGCGAATGAGCTTCTGGAGGCTGGGGAAGGCCGCTGGGTGCAATTTCGGCCAGAATGCCTTGACAGTAGACCTCGATTTGTTAGTGCTGCGGAGGCGCTTGACTACGTCGAGCTTAAGCTCGTTGGTGAACGATTCTCTCTTCCCTGTGGCTTCCCTTCGGCCGCCATCTTCACGAAGACGAGGGCGGCCGACGGGCTTCTTCCTTGGCAGCTGTGACGGCTCACGAGCCTCGGTCTGGTCGTCGCTTTCGGCCATCTCGGCCGAATCTTGAATGGCCAGTCTGCGCAAAATCGAAGCGCTAGACTTCAACGACGCCTTTGACATAGGGACTCAAAACAGGGGGTCTGATTGGCTGAAATCCAACGACGCCTATAAATCATGCCGCCTTAGACATAGGGAAGTCGGTAATGTACATCGTTTACAACGATTTTGGGAGGGTCCGAATGTCGAAAGATTGCTCCATCTGGCTATATTTGGCGTCTCTGTCAATACAACAAGGCAATCAATGGTGTGTGGTCGTTGCAATCTGGGAGTATTTGTTTCGACCAAAGTATACCATTCAGAATGTCCTATAAATGTATACCACCGTCTGGCAATAAACGTGCTCTACAGATCAAATATGCTAATTATTGTATGGTATATATTATTCCACATATTTGCTCGAAAGGCGACGCACAGTTTACAATACAATCACACACTACAATTGACCCGACAATGTCAAATTTTAGCGACGCTGAAGATGCACTGTTGATTCGGCTAGTGCGTCAATATTCAGATGAAGGGAGGAAGGTCAACTGACCATCTATCACAGCTGCAATGAGTATTTATGGACTGCCGTGTCAAGTACTGCAAAACCGACTAAAAACACTAAAGACGACGTTCAGCAGAGACCTTGCCAAGTTTCGAGTTCGTCTAACTTATGCTACTTTGACTTATGGGCGTACCGGAAGTCAACAACAACTACATCAGTCGTCGGCGACGTGAAATACCTGTGGTGTTGGCAATAGAAGTTTGTCTCGGGTGGTCAACCGCGTACGCTCGTAGGTCTGAGTTGGTGCTCGCTTGCTGATGTGTTGATATCACCCAACGGGTATAATTGCCAAACTCTTTCATCCATGTACTTGTTAAGCAAACTACCTTCAAGATTTAAACTGGTTTCATTATGAGGTCATATTTGAAATTAGTGAAAGTTGGGGAGGTTGGATGGAGGTTAGGGAGGTTAAAACAGGAGGGGAGGTACGGTTTGTACCAAGGATTTCTACCGCGACACCTCTAGTACAGAATAAACCTCTGATCGAATCGACCGCCAAAATCTCTCAAAGCCAGGCTTGAGTCGCTGATAACACTTTGATAATATAATTCTAATATATCAATAGTAATGCAATGATATAAGAAAAATAATGGATATTCATTGATATATTAATAAGCTGATTTACAAACTCGTCGATATTAATAAAAATTTGATAAACAATGTACACCTGAATCGTTGAGCTACCGATACCCCACTTCCATTGTGTGGCTACGATTTCTTACCGCCTAGCAGTAGGCCATCGTTTGGTTATTCGCCTGCAGGTTTAGATCTGAGTGTCCCTTCGGCGACTCAGGGCAAAGATCGCGCAGCTCCTGCTCACGTAAAATGGCATTCATCCCCGAAACAGTCTGTCGGAGTTACAATGCGCTGCTCGTTTGCAGGCTGTCAGATCGAGGGTTCCTAATACGTGAACCTGTATTGCCTACGCCCTGTCCATCACATATACAGTAACGAAGTGTACGAACATGGTGAGCTCAAGGATAGGTAAGACTGCTACACCTGCCTGACCATAACGCTTTATTGAATTAACTGCAAATTTCAGATGTACCGTAATGTGTAGAGTCTGCAGTACCGAATGTGTGAACCACTTTTACGCTCGGTCAGCAGGTAATGCTCGAGCAAGCTCGCACCGCAACTTCATGGCAACTTGAATAAGGCGCAGACGACCACAGCAACTACACTATAGACACGTCTATCTCTCCTCATAGCGTGAGCGGTGCACCGATCTCTTCGCCGGTGACAGAGAAGCAGTGAAACTCACTGGTTGTTTTTACATTAAATGTAATTTACATTAAATGTCATTTAATGTCATTTAATGCCATTAAAAAAAACGGAAACACTGGAGTGCAGGATTATAACTTTCACAATAACCAGGATTTCACCATGATTATAAATCAGGACCCGTAATATAAACGATTTTGGTTCGCAGGTGGAATAGCCACACAAAAGAAACGGACGCGCATCGCGATGAAGCGAATTCTTCGATCAGGTCCAGAAACGTGGATACTTCCGCACGCATCCGGCACCGCCCATAAGACCATGCAGGAGCCACGGAGCGTTGCCATAGCTGGCGACGGCGAAATTAGTGGTACAACGGGTGGTGAGAGAAACGGGGGAGGTGCTATCGATGAGAGGAAGCATGAACAACTAGAGGAAAGGGAGGGCCCTTTCCTTCTGCACAGAATGTCGCTGAAGATGGAGAAGTTGTTGTTGAAGCCTCTGAAGATGATAGAGTATTTGATGGAGATGCTGGGTGTGGGAAGTGCTGGGGACGGTGGCAACAAGGCTTCCATTAATGAGAAAGTAGCTGTTGGTAATGATCTAATAGATCCCTGCAACAATGATGACGACTAATATAAAAGTCTCGTGCACACTGAGAAGCACTTAGTCGCGGCGAGCTACGAAGTTCATGATGAAAGGGTGGTTCAGGGTTTGGTTCAGGATTCAAACCAGGACTCAGCTCAGGACTCGATCCAGGATTCTGCACAGGAATCAATACAGGATTCGGACCAGGATTCAAGTGGAATATTATCCCAACGCATGCAAGAGAGTTCTGTAGAGGTTCGAGTTGCTGCTCCAGCAGTCAGGTATTCTGACTGGGATTCGTGGCAGAGATACTTCTCTGACTACTGCTGGGAGAGCATGCAGGTCATTCCTGCGCTGGAAACCATGGGGCGTGTAGAGCGCAACAGGCGCCTGATGAAGACCCAGAAAGGACAGGATGGATCGGCACTAATACCAGAGGGTATGGACCCCTACCAGAGAACTTACATATGCACCCACGGCTGGCCTCAGCTGAAACCACGTGGATTTGGCAAGCGCCCACGGCAGCATATCCGCCAGACCGACTGTCCTTTCGATTTGCTGTTCAGTGGCAGCTTCACAATGGTGCCGGGAAGCTGGGAGTAAAGCGCGGTCGATTTGTGCACAACCACCACGTCACATAGGAAACTCAAGCTACATACCCATGTACTCGCGGCGTGTTGGATCCAATTGTAGGGTTGCGGGTTGAAGGCATGATTGCTGTGGGTACCAAACGCTCTAAGCTTCATGACTATGTGTTGGAGCACGACCAGAACGTGATCAAGACCGACGTTGACAACATGGTGCAATCCTAAACTTTGTCTAAGTCCGCCGTGGACGGCAACGATGCAACAGCAGCCGGGGTGGGAGCATTGTCTGCAGCGGACGCCAACAATTGCACGAGCATAGCAGAAACGGCCTCGGGTGAAACTGGCGTTCTTTCGATCGCTACAGCGTTCATGAGGCCGATGTTCAGTCGGTTTGAAGAAGTACCGCTGGTTGACTGACTCACAAAACGAACAGGCAAGTATTAGATCGCATACATAATTATTCCAGGATGAATGATTCTGTTTTCTCTTCACGTAGATACAACTATCCACTTCTCACATTTATTATTTGAACGAATTTGGAGAGGGTGTGGTAGTGCAGCATTCTCTCTTGGAAGCAAATGGTGACTGGCACATGGAGCGCGCTATAGAACACTTCAAGAAGTCGCATACCGATGGCATTAAACTGTTGCGCGTCATTGTCGTCGACAAGGATCTGAATGAAGTTCGGGTGCTGCAAACACATTTCCCAGAGGCCCAGGTGTTGATATGTCATTTTCATGTCATCAAGTACCTCAACGAAAAGCTAGCCAAACCTTAGTTTGGGAAGATTTCTGCTGAAGACAGATCCTAGATTGGTGCGGCTGTACAAAAGTTAGTGTACGCGTCAAGCCAAGGAGAATATGATAAATATCAAGTGTCGTTGCGCCAAATTGCTTGGCGGGTCGGAATATCAGGGTTTTGTGACTACTTCACTCACAACTGGAATTCGTGCCATGTGGAGAAAGCACTTTCGAGGGAAACTGCCGCACTACAAAAACCACACGAACAACAGATTGAACAGCGTTTTGGAAAGATCAAGGGTGATATAACGAGCAGTATGACCATGGCTCAGTGGGTAAAGCTCTAGTTCCGTGCGACCGTCGTGTGGAAAAGGAATACAAGTATCGTTTGTCGAGAATTGACCGGTTCGTGAACTTAAACTACAACGAAGAGATGAAAAACGTGCTACGCTTTACCACTAATTATGTGGCAAAGCAGATTGAACCTGAATATTCTGCTTGATTGGCTAAGGCGGGCAAACACGAATACGCGATTAGGCTGAAGATTCAACTCAAGCCCTAGTGCGGGGTACAAAACGCGATCATCACCTGAGACTTGAGGATTGGTCCTGTGACTGCCCCGTGGCGTTGACAATGCGATTGCCGTGTCGTCATGCAATTGCCTACCGCAAACACTTAAATGCTACTGGTCCAGTTATCCCTTGGGGGCGCATTGATGAACGGTTAGTTGAGTTTTTGTTATATGATTAGTGCAGGATTCTGACAGGATAATTATGCGCGCAGGTGGACTAGTCCAGTGGCAATGCTGAAGACGGTGGGGAAGCTTAACTACCAGGTGTTCAACATCGATGCTTCTCTTCGGTCAAGGAAGAAGCCACGTACGCAGTCGGAAAGATACAAAGAGGCTGTCAGAGCAACACATCTTATTGCGAATGAGCTGGCGGATATTGGCAATGAAGGGGATTTCGATGATATCCTGGAATTCGTCCTACAGCAGTGAAGAAAAGTAAGGCAAAGACTGAAGCCAGACGACAGCACCACCAGTACTCTCGCCAAAACTGCTAATGCTACCACCCATGTGAATAATGACTCCTCCTATGAAAATGAACAGAGATTTGACCGTGATGGCAAAAATTCTGTCGAAACACCCCGAGATAACCCACACGACTAGTTCTAGCCGAAGTCGAATGAAAATTAATCCGAATGCTCGAAAGGTTGGACGCCCGCCCAAGGCGCGTAAGACAACCGCTGCTAATGAGAGAGCAGATAGAAAATGGTACACGGCAGCCGAACTTGGTCGAGAAGCAGCAGGCGAAGCCACTCTGTGTGCGCTAATGGCATCGCTGCAGCGTACCAAGCCAGGGCTAGCGGAAACCCAACGTCGCCTGTTCTGGGTTTTAGTCAAGTTTTCGAATTCCAGTGACAAAAGACCTGTCTTCAAAAGGATGAAAAAAAACTGTTTAACCCTGGATCCATTTTTCGTTCTGCCTCAAGAGCTGTTGGATCGATGCATTGCTGTCCTTCCAATAGGAAACACAAGCGAGACAGCGGTGGAAATTGATGAGACGACGGCACCAGCCGCGCAACATTCGAGTGTTGTAGACGTTGTCCAAATAAAGGACATTGGGTCATTTTCTCGTCTACAAATCGAAACATTTAAAGCTGTGAAGAATCTAAAGGATATGGTTCAACGTGGTTTTATCACACAAATGGATACTGGAAGACGCTCTCCCCTCACTACCGGCTGAGCGTCTTGAGTTAGCAAGAGAGATAGCGGAACGGATTCTCAATACGTTCCCGTACGCTCATGTAAACGGCCTCGACGACGCTCCAGATTACGTATTCTCCGTGTTGTACAGGGCTATACCTCCGGCATGGTTGACGGATTCTACTATACGTGCTTTATGTGACCGTCTCACGAAAGATTATCCGAGTGGTGGGCTTGCTGGTCTTATATCAGTCGATACGAATAAATCGCGCTCAAGCAAAGACGAAGATATTGAGGCGATCCCGCCGCATGTGCTGCTACTTATTTCTCAACAAATTGAAGTGGAAGGAAAAGGTACTGTGTTGCTACCACTAAAATTTGGAAACGCCCATTGGTGCTGCATCGTGGTAAAGGTGTCAGCGATGAGAATCTGTTTCTATGACACGGTTAATCATATTTCATACCTGCGAGCAGCTGAAAGGGCTGCTATCTATTTTAAGCACAGAAGCCTGGCGGATTATGCCGTGGTGGATCAGAACAACCCTATCCAGTTTGACATCTAGTTTAAGCACAGAAGCCTGGCGGATTATGGTGTGGTGGCTCAGAACAACCCCATCCAGTTTCACCAGTTCAGCTGTAGTGTCTTCGTGTGCTGGATGTTCCTGAGGCAAGTAGTGACTGACTTGACCGATGACATGAGCGAGAAATCTCTTACATAGCGGCGCTTCGAGCTTTTATACTGCATTCTGACAGGCCGCTTAATTATACCGACTCAAACTGCAACAGCAACTCATAGCGAAACAGTGGAGATGTCGTTCCACAATGATTCCGCCGATGATGGCCTTCTCGTTCCACAAGTAATTGATAGCGTCTAGGATGACGTATAGATATTCAGTGGAGAGACTGTAGCATCAAATAGCGCATGCTTTTGTTCTACTTGAAGGCGCCAACACAATCGCCACTTGCATCCTAAGCAAAACGGCGAATACGTCCTGGTGAAGTCCTGGTGAAATCCTGCACTAATCCTGTAAGCCATTTATAGCCACACACTAATATATTTCGTATCTTCCTCAAGGATCTCGAATCATCTATAAATAATCCTGATGAAATCCTGTACAATAATCCTGGTAATATCAAGCTTTTAACTCCATTACCGTATTTGAGATCTCCTACTTCAGACCCAATATTTTTTGAAGTTGTATTGTTGCAAAATACACAAGATCTGTACGCGTACCGACGCATCTCTATCACGTATTATTTAAACAAAACAATTTAGTTATCAAGTTCTTCTTCGGGAACTACGAAGTTTTCTATGTCGTGACGCGTATCCACAGCATGGCGCACTACGGGCACTTCTTCCAGCAACCGTCGTAGCAGCTCCCAACCCGTTTCACTGTCGGAAAGCTCCGTTCCAGCCAGAAACAAACGGAGCCAGGTATGTGAGGCAGCAAAACCGTCTCTTGGGAGACCTGCACTATCATAGCTTTCCTTGGCTTGCATGCGCACCATTGAGCCTGTCACAGGGATGCCTTCTTTTCTAAGTGAATTTATCCACAGTACAATTTGTTCCTCTATTTCGCGAGGATGCGTAGCTGACGCACCCAGAGAGCGGTCATTGCAGTGCGACCCGCAGCCGATTTCGCATTTCTCCACTAGGAGCTCGCGCTGGTCAAGCCAATTGTAGATTTGCCGCTTTTAAGAAGGTATTTGTGTTGGGAGAAGTTCGGGATAAAAATGCTTGACGGTCAAGTGCATTTGTCTTTCGACACTAGGCCATCGTAAAACTCCACAACCGAAAGCTTGTAGGCGTATGAAATGGCAACGCGCTTGAACTTCTTTGGAGGCTTGCCAGTGCCAGAAATACGGGTTCTCCCTTTCTGTTGGCCGAGCGTGAGGGGAGTGCGCGCCACTGCGAATTTCTTGCAATGAGCTGGTGGATAGTTACAGTTTAGCATGTTTTTTTAACTCTGAATTAGGAGATCTAGACTTGTGCGCTGTTTCATTCTCGATATGTGATTGGTTGGAGGGCAGTCTGAATTAGGAGATCACTCTGAAGTAGGAGATCTCAAATACGGTACCCGCCTTAAAAATGTAATTTACATTTACTGTTATGTCATTTAACGTAAAAACAATTCATGAGTTTCACAGTTAAATTGTTTTAAAAGTAGGGCAAGATAAAGTGCAAAATGATAATATTAATGCTATAGTACTATGAGATTCTCATACACGTTTTTTCAGCGCTACTATAGACTAATATAGAAAATTGTAGAAGAATATCATATCACTGATACGAAATAGGTATGATTGTCATTAATACCGAAGCCTGCTCATGGTAGTAAAACCACAGATTCTAAGAAAATGCTATCAAGTAGCAGATTAGACAATAACCTTGGGATCCTGCTTCACCGCTTCGAGCAGTTCCTTGGCCGTGCGCAAGTGAACACTTGGGAAGTGCTCAGTGCGGTCACGCTTGACTTTCTCTTGGTTTAACGTCCATCCACCAGACGGGAACGTCAACTTCAAGCTGGCAAATATGAAAGATTCTTCCTTCGCGAGCCGCGCCTTAATCTCTTCCAGTGGATCAAGCACCACCTTGAGATCGGGCATCGCACCAACCGTCTTCATTAGTTCGGCTACCTCCAGCCACGTCATCTCCGATCCTTGCACGTATGTGTACGGACGCCATTTGTTGGGACTTTTCAGAAGCTCTGCGATAGCCTTGGCCGCATCACGCGCACTGGTAATCGAGAACACGTCATTGCCTGTACCACGGATGGTCATGGTGCGCGTGTGGAGATCCAACGGGTGGAAAGGACCAATGTCGCCGTGGTATCGGTTGGAGCTCGGGACAATATAGTCTGCGACCCATCCGAGCGAGACGAACGTGTACTCTACGTCGTTCTGTTCCTTTAGAGCTTTCTTCAGCGCCTTATTGTGACCAAAAAAGAGGTCGTATTGTTCGGGGGATAAATTCTCTTCATTGCCACCGTACTCCGTAGGAATGAAGCGCTTGCATTTGGGTGACTGCTTGCAAGCCTCGAGAAGATTCAGGTGAGCCTCAGAGCTGGGGTTTTTCTCGTCAAAGATCGTGCTGACGAGTGCGTCACAGTCCTTGAGGACTTCCACCAGCTCCGAAACGGTCTTATAGTCGGTGACACGCTGTTCCACGACGCCCCTCTTGCCGTCCAAAAAGCCCTTGTGCGAGCGGGTCAACACGACAACTTCGTGGCCAGCGGCGGGAAATTCGTCGGTGAAATACTTGGCGAATGCTCCGGTTCCAGCAACGGCGACGCGCATGTTTGGTTGAATGACTTGGTCGGTTTTTGATGTGGCCTTGAAGACGACAATTGATGAATGAACTCGAAACCCTGAATGGAACCGTCAAGGGGTTACCAGGATGACGTCCATGGACAATGAGTAAACCTGTAGATGTAATCTTCGACGTGGTGGCAGATGATCACGTCGATGACGTCCATACGCAACGAGAGAAGCGTTGAATGTAATCGTCGAAAGATACACTGTATGTAGTCTATGAGGCGGCATCTATCTCTGTGCTACTGCATCAACACTGTTCATGGATATTTATCATGCACAGCTCGTGGGCCACGGTGAGGATACCATAGGGACAGCGCGAAGCATCTGATTTTACCCAGACCCGGGACCACCAACCACCAGCACATGGAAATCTGCTCGTCGTGCAAAGGTTGTATCATTCACGTCTGAATTTCGAGTATCACCAAGTAAAGCCAGGATCAGACCTGCTTTCACCGTGATAAGTGCCAGGGCACAGGGAATGTACAAAGCGGTCGAAGACGTTGCCCTGGTTAATGATGTTGCTGATCTGCTCTAGATCTTCCTTGGTGAAATCGATGTCAGACGCTTTGTCTTTATCCTTATCCACCTGAGAGAAGATATTAGTGGTGATAATTAAGTTGCAAATGTAAGCGGTAACTCACCTTGGCTGAGTTTTTAACTGAGTTGGCGCTGTTCAGGATATACAGACTATTCGCCTGCGCGCGCTTGCCGTACCTCCCTTCATGAATTTCCGAGTTGATGCTCTTAACAATGCCCGATATTGCCACCACGTTACCAGGGATGCAGCAGGAGTCCACCAGGTCTTCACACAGTTCAACCTCAATCTGTACCCGCCACGTTAGTAAATTCTATGATCGAACCGCCAACACAGGAAAAAAACTTACCATTCGCGGCATTCTCCCTGGCCCAGCATCCGTTGTCTCCATCTCCTGAAGTCTACGTTCCAACGTCAAATGTTAACTACAACCACAAAACAGAGCCACCGCAATACTCACTTGATCTTCTGGTAGTCCACCGTATCGACCGAGGAACGATTTGGCAGTAAAGTTCTTCCTCGACACGGCGAGTTCTCACATCGTTGTGGCGGAACAAAATTCCCATCGGGGAACGCTCGTGACGTCGCCTTGTTGCATTTAGCGCACACGAAGTCACATCTCGTGACCAGCGGTTTAATTGCACTCACTCTCACTACGGTTCCTACCACACCGACGAATTGATTCACCACGTCCGCTTTCAACGCTGCAATGGGCAGTACAGGCGTCACACCATGCAGTGGGACGGTGATCTTGGTGCACTGGCACACTGCGTTCCTGACAATACCGTCCTCTCCCTCTGCACACGAGCTCATGACGACGCATGCACAATGCGATGCCGAGACAGAGCAGCACGTCTTCAAATTTTTCAGTCACTGCTCGTTCAAAATCTGCCGTCCCGGTGCGAATGAGCTCCGTGTAGTGTAGCCACACCACCGTCATTCGCCTGCGTCAAGTCACACTAGAAAACTGCCATTCAGTAAGAAAATAAACTAGGAAATAATAGCAAGGATTAATGCAGTATTACTTGCAACAAAGGAGTCCACTGCTCGCTCTCACGGAAGGCTCGGAAACGGCAATCAGTGTCGCTAATTGGACTGTAGTACTGCGCTGAACGAGTCTCGCCCGGTTGACGAATCCCTATGTTGTGGTCCTCAGGATACAGTAATACTGGTTCCACACGCAGGTGGCGGCGTCCAAGAGACTGCTAAGCGTACTCTTGAAGTAATGGCAACACTTCCTCAAAGAAAATCTATTTTAGCTTTCTTTAAATCTTTCTAACTTTTGAACAAAACCTCTGGATTTTGCAGTTGTAGACATACGGTATGTCAATTTAGCTTGACATAGATCTACAAGTACAGTCGAGAAATCGGCTACTTAATCCTTCTTCTTCTTTAAGACTTTTAAAAACTTGATTTTTTCAAAATAAAAATATCAGTATTGTAACACATGAAGTAATAGTATGGTACAGACATGACATTTTGATATATTGTTTTGAAAATGGTGCTGAAGGTAATAAATACACAGGCTTGAGTCATATTTGGTTTAGCCATACTTAAAAGCATCTCCAACGCGGGTAGCAAATTGGGGTACTCACAACCGGTGGAGATGCTCTCACAGTTAATTTTTGAATGATGTTATAAAAGTAAGGGTAAGATAAAGCGCAACATGATAATATCAATGATATAGTACCATGATATTCTCTCACACGCTTTATCAGCGCTACTATATATTAATATAGAAAATTGTAAGAGAATATCATAACATTGATATGATATACTAGTAGTAGTAGTACTGTAGTAGGTAAGATTGTCATTGATACCGAAGCCTGCTCATGGCAGTAGAACCACAGGTTCAAAGAAAATGCTATCAAGTCGCAGATTAGACAATAACCTTGGGATCCTGCTTCACCGCTTCAAGTAGTTCTTTGACCGTGCGCAAGTGAACACTGGGGAAGTGCTCAGCGTGGTCGCGCTTGACTTTCTCTTGGTTTAACGTCCATCCACCAGACGGGAACGTCAACTTCAAGCTGGCAAATATGAAAGAGTCTTCCTTCGTGAGCCGCGCCTTAATCTCGTCCAGTGGATCAAACACCACCTTGAGATCGGGCATTCCACCCACCGTCTTCATTAGTTCGGCTATCTCCAGCCACGTCATCTCCGATCCTTGTACGTATGTGTACGGACGCCATTTGTTGGAACTTTTCAGAAGCTCCGCGATAGCCTTGGCCGCATCACGCGCACTGGTAAGCGAGAACACATCATTGCCTGTACCAGGGATGGTCATGGTGCGCGTGTGGAGATCCAACGGGTGGAAAGGACCAATGTCGCCGTGGTATCGGTTGTAGCTCGGGACAATATAGTCCGCGACCCATCCGAGGGAGACGAACGTGTACTCCACGTCGTTCTGCTCCTTGAGAGCTTTCTTCAGCGACTTATTGTGACCAAAAAAGAGGTCGTATTGTTTGGGGGAGAAATTCTCTTCATTGCCACCGTACTCCGCAGGAATGAAGCGCTTGCATTTGGGTGACTGCTTGCAAGCCTCGAGAAGATTCAGGTGCGTCTCAGAACTTGGGTTTTTCTCGTCAAAGATTGTGCTGACGAGTGCGTCACAGTCCTTAAGGACTTCCACCAGCTCCGAAACGGTCTTGTAATCGGTGACACGCTGTTCCATGACGCCCGTCTTGCCGTCCAAAAAGCCCTTGTGCGAGCGGGTCAACACGACAACTTCGTGGCCAGTGGCGGGAAATTCGTCGGTGAAATACTTGGCGAATGCTCCGGTTCCAGCAACGGCGACGCGCATGTTTGGTTGAATGACTTGGGCGGGTTTTGATGTAGTCTTGAAGACGACAATTGATGAATGAACTCGAAACGCTGAATGGAACCGTCAAGGGGTTACCAGGATGACGTCCATGGACAATGAGTAAACCTGTAGATGTAATCTTCGACGTGGTGGCAGATGATCACGTCGATGACGTCCATACGCAAAGGGAGAAGCGTTGAATGTAATCGTCGGCTCGGTGTATCGTGACTGATACACTGTATGTGCACAGCTCGTGGGTTGGGGATACCATGGGGACAGCGCGAAGCATCTGACTTTACCCAGACCCGGGACCACCAACCACCAGCACATGGAAATCTGCTCGTCGTGCAAAGGTTGTATCATTCACGTCTGAGTTTCGAGTACCGGTACCACCAAGTAAAGCCTGCTTTTAAGGGCACAGGGAATGTACAAAGCGGTCGAAGACGTTGCCCTGATTAATGATGGTGCTGATCTGCCCTAGATCGTCCTTGGTGAAATCGAAGTCAGACGCTTTGTCTTTATCCTTATCCACCTGAGAGAAGATATTAGCATGCTGAAAAATGTAAGCAGTAACTCATTATTCAACTGAGTTGGCGCTGATGTAGGTTGTTCGCCTGCGCGCGCTTGTCGTATCTCCCTTCATGAATTTCCGGGTTGATGCTCTTAACAATGCCCGATATTGTCACCACGTTACCAGGGATGCAGCAGGAGTCTACCCGGTCTTCACACAGTTCAACCTCAATCTGCATCTAAACCACACAGGAAAAGCTTACCATTCGCGGCATTCTCTTTGGCCCAGCATCCGTCGTCTCCATCTCCTGAAGTCTACGTTCCAACGTCAAACGTTAACAACAGCCACAAAACAGAGCCACCACAATACTTACTTGATCTTCTGGTAATCCACCGTATCGACCGAGGAACGATTTGGCAGTAAAGTTCTTCCTCGGCACGGCGAGTTCTCACATCGTTTTGGCGGAAAAAATTCCCATCGGGGAACGCTCGTGACGTCGCCTTGTTGCATTTAGCGCACACGAAGTCACATCTCGTGACCAGCGGCTTAATTGCACTCACTCTCACTACGGTTCCTACCACACCGACGAATTGATTCACCACGTCCGCTTTCAACGCTGCAATGGGCAGTACAGGCGTCACACCATGCAGTGGGACGGTGATCTTGGTGCACTGGCACACTGCGTTCCTGACAATACCGTCCTCTCCCTCTGCACGGAGCTCATGACGACGCATGCACAATGCGATGCCTAGACAGAGCAGCACGTCTTCAAATTTTTCAGTCACTGCTCGTTCAAAATCTGCCGTCCCGGTGCGAATGAGCTCCGTGTAGTGTAGCCACACCACCGTCATTCGCCTGCGTCAAGTCACACTAGAAAACTGCCATTCAGTAAGAAAATAAACTAGGAAATAGCAAGGATTAATGCCGTATTACTTGCAGCAAAGGAGTCCACTGCTCGCCCTCACGGAAGGCTCGGAAACGGCCGTCGGTGTCGCTAATTGGACTGTAATACTGCGCTGAACGAGTCTCGCCCGGTTGCCGGATGCCTATACTGTGGTCTTCAGGATAGTACCGGTTCCACACGCAGGTGGCGGCGTCCAAGAGACTGCTAAGCGTACTCTTGAAGTAATGGCAACACTTCCTCAAAGAAAATCTATTTTAGCTTTCTTTAAATCTTTCTAACTTTTGAACAAAACCTCTGGATTTTGCAGTTGTAGGCATACGGTATGTCAATTTAGCTTGACATAGATCTACAAGTACAGTCGAGAAATCGGCTACTTAATCCTTCTTCTTCTTTAAGACTTTTAAAAACTTGATTTTTTCAAAATAAAAATATCAGTATTGTAACACATGAAGTAATAGTATGGTACAGACATGACATTTTAATATATTGTTTTGAAAATGGTGCTGAAGGTAATAAATACACAGGCTTGGGTCATATTTGGTTTAGCCATACTTACCAACGTGGGTAACAAATTGGGGCTAAGACCTGATAAATCACGGGATGACATCTTGCAACACAGACCTCAAATTGAGGCAATCCTAAATTAATTTCTGAGTCGTCAATTTGCATTCCAAGGGATTTTTTTAGCGAACAGAAAAACGATAGTGAACCTATACTACTATGTGAGCCTATACTACTACTATGCTAGACGGTCGAAGTGTTATTCGAGAACCCAATTGGTGCAGTGCCTGCATTTTGACAGCGAGAGTCGCACCCACGTCCCTCTTGACGACGTGCAGCAGTAATTTGTTGGCGATGACTCATCGCCAACCTCGCCGATGAGGTACCGCATTTCGATCTTGAACTCTTTGACTTCGCTGATTCCGGTTGTTGTTTTCGCGTGCAGTATAACCCGTCGATTCCCAGCTAGCAGTAAGGCGATTTCCCACTGCAGACTGTCTAGCCGTTTCTAGAGTTGTAGTGTGGGCTGTTACAACAGTCGCTGTGTTGTTGGAACGCGCCGCTGTATCGGAGAAGGTTAGTGCAGAACTTTCTGGTTGACCGAGCATCGATCGCTCCGTACGGTGGATCTCTACTAGGCTTGCCATATCACGGTTAGCATGCGTCGAAACTCCGTACGCTCTACAAACCGGACATTGAGGGTTCTGTCTCAACGCTTGCGATAAAGTCTCTGATGAAAACGTTTTCCCACAGCAAGTTGTAACCACTGGGTTCTCGAACAATTCCAACGAAATCGGACAGGTTAGCATGGCTTCTCTCTCTGACAAGTTTCGGCGGTTAATAGCCTGCTGAGTATTCGCTGCGTCTGTTGCTTTCTTCAGCAGCTGTGCGCGCTCTTGATCAAAAGAAGTTTGCAGCGTATTTAGACGTCGAGCTGCATCTTGATGTGAAATATCCCCCGTTATCGTGGCAGTTCTCGTGGTTGTGCTTTGGTCCTGACCAGCATATTCTCGTTCTTCTCGATCGTAAACCTCCAGGAGCTCGCGCAATTGGGGTAACATTAAATCAAGTGCAGATCGTAACTTTACCTGAGCAATTGACGTTTGTGTCGCCTGCTGCTGCAGCAGCCTCTCACGTTCTTGTTCAAACGTCGCTTTTTGATCTTCAAGTTGTTTTTGAAGCCTTTCTTTCTGATCCTGCAGACTCTCGCGTTCTTGTTCAAACGTCGCTTTTTGGTCTTCGAGTTGTTTTTTAAGTCTTTCAATAGCTGCTGTCTGATCCTCCCCATTAGACCTCTCCAACTCGGAAACTCTCTGTTGGTCAGTGATAAACTGGTCCAGTCGGGTGATTACCGCATTCTTGCGCCGCAGACTCTGCTGCGTCTGGTGACTGGGGCCTCGGTCCCGATAGCGCTGATTCAGTATTGCCCCAAGCTCATATAGAACAGACTTAGCTTCCTCTGCTATCTCCACAGCCTGCGTCTTCCGTGCCTGCATCTTGTAGTTTATTTTCAAAGCACAGTGGTTAAAATTCGAACACACACGAGGGAAGCTGGCGCTTCCGTTAACCTTGGTCTATTGGAGGTAGAACTCAAACTGCCTTAATTATCACTGCTATGAAAGACCTGCGCGGCATAGAATAACGTTAGCTGAGGACAAGTTGCCGCTACCGAAAATAAGCAGTCCATCTGTTGTGTTGAAGCTTACTCCAAAGTTAATTTGTGGGTAGACCACACATGACACTTTTCATCGGACAGCATGAAATTTCCGTACAAGAATTTCTCTCTCTTAGATTCTTTTATCTAAGAAAATGCTATCAAAGGCTGGTTAGACAATAGCCTTTGGGTCCTGCTTCACCGCTTCGAGCAGTTCCTTGGCCGTGCGCAATTGAACACTTGGGAAGTGCTCAGCGCGGTCGCGCTTGACTTTTTCTTGGTCAAACGTGCATCCACCAGACGGGACCAGCAACTTGAAACTTGCAATCATGAAGGATTCTTCCTTCTTGAGCTGCTCCTTAATCTCGTCCAGTGGATCAAACACCACCTTGAGATCGGGCATCCCACCAACCGTCTTTATTAGTTCGGCTACCTCCAGCCACGTCATCTCCGATCCTTGCACGTATGTGCACGGACGCCATTTGTTGGGGCTTTTCAGAAGCTCCGCGATAGCCTTGGCCATATCACGCGCACTGGTAAGAGAGAACACGTCATTGCCTGTACCAGGGATGGTCATGGTGCGCGTGTGGAGATCCAACGGGTGGAAAGGACCAATGTCGCCGTGGTATCGGTTAGAGCTCGGGACAATATAGTCCGCGACCCATCCGAGCGAGACGAACGTGTACTCCACGTCGTTCTGTTCCTTGAGAGCTTTCTTCAATGGTTCATTATGACCGTAAAAGACATTCGCCTCATCTGGGGATAAATTCTCTTCATTGCCACCGTACTCCGTAGGAATGAAGCGCTTGCACTTGGGTGACTGCTTGCAAGCCTCGAGAAGATTCAGGTGAGCCTCAGAGATGGGATTTTTCTCGTCAGAGATCGTGCTGACGAGTGCGTCACAGTCCTTGAGGACTTCCACCAGCTCCGAAACGGTCTTGTAATCGGTGACACGCTGTTCCATGACGCCCGTCTTGCCGTCCAAAAAGCCCTTGTGCGAGCGGGTCAACACGACAACTTCGTGGCCAGCGGCGGGAAATTCGTCGGTGAAATACTTGGCGAATGCTCCGGTTCCAGCAACGGCGACGCGCATGTTTGGTTGAATGACTTGGGCGGGTTTTGATGTGGCCTTGAAGACGACAATTGATGAATGAACTCAATCTCAAAAGGAGTCAATCTCAAAAAAATCAAAGATGACGTCCGTGGTTGATGAGTCAAACTGGAGATGTAATCATTTATGCGGTGACTAAACTAAACTGTTATCGCCGAGTGCTTCTAACTGGAGTGGTGACTAATCAATCCCGGTTAAAGTACTTGAGTCGGTACGGGCCGAAGTTGAGACTCACAAGCACCGTCGTGCAAAACTCCCACAAGCGCTGCGTCCAGTTAGCTTTGTTCTGGACATGAGCATTGAGAGTAGTCTCTTCAGCTTCTTCTCTGGCCTAAGCTTGGCGCTCATACAGCACTGCTACGATGTCCGTCGGTTTTTTAATGCTGTCAGGCCAACGAACACATAGAATCTAAATGTCATCACTAATTATTGAATGTTGTACTGTAGCACGCTCGCGAAGATAGCGTTTGGTGCAGCAGAAAGCGAATTGCTTTAAGAAGGCCTAAAACTACGTCTCACACTCTAGTACGACGCAGACGATCGATGTATTGATTTGATTATAAGGTTCGAGACAATGGAGTGTATCCCGCAGCTTCTGTCGGCCCAGATTTCGGCCAGATCGCGCCTAGATGTCCATAAGAGGGGTTATCTTCACGCAGCGGGTAGAATTCCTGACCATCACTATTAGGCCCGTTCCGAACCGGGATCGGATCGCGAATACCGCCCTAGCATTGGTCAACGAGACGGCGCGGGCTGGGGCTGTCGACGTGTTTAGCAATCGTCTCGCGATCCCGCGCGATCCGACGCGCCCACTTGGATCGCCGCGATCCGACCCGGATCGTCGGGAGTTGTAGCGCATTTCGACACGAGCAAGCCCACGGTGGACGAGCTGGAGGTGCATCGGTGGATGGTGAAGGTCCACCAAGCGCGCAAAGGCGCCAAGCGCTCGTGTACAAATGCAGATTTCTAACAAGCCTCTGATGATTGACTTCAAGACGTCCGCAAAGTGATTAAAACGTGCTCCACAACTTCTGCATTAACGAGAAAATAATTGATACTGATGCAACGGTGGCACACGACCACGTGTCGGGTGTGTATCATCAGGTACAAGAAAGCTTGTACCAGCCAGCGGACAACAGCATGGCAGACAGGAGCGCTACGGACGTCGAGCTTCACTACGCTGCCAGTGGCCGAATCCTGCGCCAAGTCCTCAACGACCACATTCAAAGCTTCAACCTGCGGCGCCCAAACACGCGTTAAAGCGTTTGCTGGTGCTGCACGTTAGCGACCACCTCATATTCCAGCTCTTCGATTTGATCCGTCAGGCTTTAAAGCTTGCTGCGCTCCTGGGCCAACAGCTCCTCAGCATTGAACTCTTCTTCATCGCTGTCATCTTTGTGCTCTTGAAGACGCTTCTTCAACTCCAAAATGTTGCCGTTGGTACGATCCACAATTGTGTGCAGCATGTCCAGCCGGTGCGAGATCCGCTTGTCGTGCAGCAGCAATGTGGTGAAGTGCGACACGATCAAGAGGCCAGCTGCCGCGGTGTGATCGGGAAAGACTCAGATGATGTATGCGATCAGACCAGATCTGATTCTGTCGAATCAGTTTGAGACAGATCCTGACGGTGTACCAACTTTGTGGCACGGAGTAAGTGATCGGCATGGGTACCACATTTTTGGTACTGATCGAGTGATCGACACCAATTCTGGAAATTCGAGAGGTGATCAAGAATCCTGATCGACAATGGTGCAGTCATTCAAGTACGCCTCAGCGATCAAGAATGCTGATCGACATGGTGCAATCATTAAAGTACACCTCAGCGATCAGGAATGCTGATCGATATGATGCAATCATTCAAGTACGCCTCAGCGATCAGGAATGCTGATCGACATGGTGCAATCATTCAAGTACGCCTCAGCGATCAAGAATGCTGATCGACATGGTGCAATCATTCAAGTACATCTCAGCGATCAAGAATGAGAATGCTGATCGACATGGTGCAATCATTCCGGCACACTTCGCGATCAGCACCGATCAAGATTCACATGTACCGATTAATGGGTACACCGGCCGAAGTTCAAGGTAGCCAGTCAGCTGCGAAGGGGAGGGGCAGATGATGGGAGGAAAGGGATTGGATAGGAAGGATTTAAGATGGTTAACAGAGAGAGATTTTCCTTGTGGCACGCAAGTGGTGTTCCGCAGAATTCCAAGGCTGGGAAGTATATTGGCCCCCCTTGACGAAGGACCCCAAGACGCTCAAGGACAAGACACGCAACAACACCTGGAAAGCTTGGCCAGGTCAACGCTTCTTTCTCCAAACCCCTCAACTCCACCGCTAACAGTAGGCGACCCAAGCATCTACATTGGAACACATTGGCCCCTTTGGAACAACACAAGCCCGAAGGACAACCCAGAGTGATCAAGTTTATTCAAGCTACGATCTACTCTACCCCACGGACGATCGTGCGTAGAAGTATCCGCAAGGTCGTCACCGATAACCCCTGAGTGCCGTCCACACTCCAGCTCAGCCAAGAACAAACCACCGCTTGGCTCCTTCCAGGTCACCCAGGAAGAGCGCTAACCCCGCCAGGTCAACGGGTACACAAGGTGAGAAGATCTTCAGACCCCACGGTCGATCGGAGTACCCCCTCCGTCAGTTGGCAGTCCGGCCCCCTGTGTGTGAGTGCCCCTCGCGTCGAATTTCTTCGCGAGCCACTACACCACAATGGTGCGCGTGCCCGGATCTTCTGGTGACCTTGGATATCACCGTGAGTCCAGTCAAGAAGAGGCCAAGATCAAGGTTGAGCCAGGAAGTATCGGCGCGTCGACGGAAGGTGTATCGCCGTCGTCGCATCTGAAGAGTGAAGAGTACACCGAACGTCAGAGCCCTGGGAGGAGCTCTGGCGGGGTCAAGGAGGAAGGTTCAGCGATGGACCTTGAAGAAAAACCTCACCCTCCTCCTTTGGGCCCTTCGGGGCCCCCCGCGGAACGCGACGCGAGTCGTAATCCGCCGGATGAAGATCCATCCGTGAAAACGGAAGGACCTTCACCCAAAACCACCACCCCCACTCCGCTCCCCTCCTCGAAGAAGTCGAAGAAGGCGACGCCGAAGCCCGCGAAGATGAAGCTGAAAGCACCCGACACGGACGAGAGTGGTGATGCCAAGACTTGGACGGAAGACGAACTGCGTGTCGTCCTCTACCGGAAGAAACTCCGCGCGTTCTTGATCGACGACCCGGTCATGAAGATGATGAAGCCGAAGTTGATCGGCGACCTTCAAGGCCCGGTGATCAATCCAGCCAAGCCGGTAGATCAAGCGGCGGCGATCAGCGCTCTGATGCGCATACTGAAGGAAGCGGGTATCGTGGCCGGGAACTTCAACGCCGAGGAACTGCTCGAGCTCGATCTTGCCACCCTTGAAGGATCCACCAAACACTTGGTGAAGCTGCTCACACCGTTGGTTGGCGCCGTCATCTCGACCGCCGACCAGGGGCTGACGACGACATACTCGAGCCAGTCCGGATCACCCCACTCCTCGTTCGCGTCTGCGAAGACATCTGCGAGAGTGTCGGAGGCGGGATCCGATAGCTCGATCGAGCTGAGCAGGATGACGCTTGGACCGGCTGGAGCAGCCATGCTGGAAGCCAGGAAGAAAGAGTCGGATCTGGCACCGGTGTCGACCGCAGCATCCAGTGGTAGCCTTCAATCGTTCTTCAATGCCGCGATGGATCGCTACCAGAAGGAGCAAGAAGCTGACGTCGCTCGGACGCCGCGCATACCCGATCTCCCGAAGAATGTCGGCACTCAAGACGTCGACATGGAGTCGGTCGGATCACATCATGATCATCCAGAAGAATACGATCCAGATGACTTGAGTATCGAGGTTCCGCGCGTCAACGCTGTGTCGTCCGCCGATGCCACGTCATCTGCTGGCAACTCCGCAGTTCCCCGAGTCAGGATCTCCGCGATCTCCGAGCTGAAGGAGTTCTCCGGCAAGGACTTCGACGAAGAGAAGGCCCGAAGCTGGCTGAGCAAAGTGAAGTCCGCCTTCGCTCGTGATCAAGCAACCGACAGCGAGAAGTGCATTGTCTTCAGCAACCTCCTAGTCGGCCCCGCACGAAATTGGTACCAGCAGCTGGGGAGAACCACCCGCAGCAAGTGGAACGATTTGCTTGGCGACTTCCGAGTTGAATACTGTGGTCTGGGCGTGTCACTCGCGAGGCAGTATTACCACGCGAGGAAGCGATCGGACGAGAAGCCTCTTGAGTACCTTCACCGGCTCACCGTGTTGGGTCTGCGTGCGAAGTTGGAGATCAAGACTGGTCCGGCGTCCGTGAAGCGCGAGCATGTCGAACACTTCATCGAGACCCTTGATGACCGCGAGTTAGCAGATCAGCTGACTCTGCTGCGCATCACCGATGGGGACTCCCTTGCCGAAATACTCCGTGCACGTCAGCGCGCTAAGGTCCGCCAAAGCAAAGCTGTCGCTGGGTCGAACAAGTTCCGGCAGAAGGCACCAAGCGGCCCACCGCAAGCTGCCTCGAAAACCACTCGCGCCGTCCGCGCCATCCGAGCCTCATACGACAGTGCCGGGTCAGGATCTGAACTGGAATCAAGTGGATCAGAGGATGACCGAGCCCCGTCGCATGTCTACCTGGCCGCTGCGGCCGATCACCGGAAGCAGGAAGCTCAACACCCGAACCGTTGGGAAGAGAGCAAGTCGCCGGTCCGCACTGATCGCGAAGATGGATCGCGCCTGGAGGAACGTCCGCCACCGTGCTCGCACTGTGGATCCACGAGGCACTCCGATCTTGGATGCTGGAAACGCCTAACCTGCGAGAAGTGTGGTCGCCGTGGTCACCCTGCTGATCACTGCCTGTACGTGTGCCGCGCCTGCGGCAAGCTCCACGAAGACGGCAAATGTCCGATGGAAGAGTTTTACAACTTGATCCGCCAGTGGTACAACCCGACGCGACACGCCGGGATGCTGCCATCCAACGCGGAGAAGATGTTAAACTAGGACGCTCGCCAGGTTTGAATCTGGTACGAGCCGAGCGTTCTAAGTTCTGTATTTTTGCATACGTTGAAAGGCAGCCGAAGGCAAGAGTCAGTGAAACGACAACACCGATCAACAATATACGTGGAATTCATGGAAGACGTACCGCTACGATAGCGAGCTTGCGGAATGATGAGTTCTCCTGATCGGATGTTGTGATGGAACTTGATTTAGCTGACGGCGAATTGCGTGGATACTGGAAAGATCACCGGCCTGATGTGGGGCATGGAAGACCAGCGTTAGTCAGCAATACCAAGATGTCACTGTCTGATTCAGGTGGAAATCTCTTACCTGGCGAGTCGCGCGGTTACTGGAAGTATCACGCTCCCGGCAAATGGTTCAAGCAGGCCAAGGCCACCGGCAAGATCAACAACTCCAGAGCGACGCTGCTCCTGGACTCCGGCGCTGAAGTCTCAATCGTTAGCACCACCTTTGCTCGTAAGGTTGGCTGCATTATAGACGAGAGTCAGAGACAAGATTGCATCGGGATTGGAGAAAACGTGTACGCAACTCTGGGACGTACCACGATCAAGATCACGCTGGCCGGTTTCTTGGTTTATTTCTTCGATGCGTGGGTTGGCGACATGGTCGGGCAGGACGTGATCCTAGGCATGGACTTTATGATCCCAGCCGGTATTCGTCTTGATCTGGCCGATGGGACTATGTGCCTCCCGAACGAGGTGCGGATCCAGTTGACAGGTCGTCGCCCTCCGTATGGCCGCAGCAGTCACGACATCGCGCTCGACGACAGCGTTCACCTGGAAGTCGGAGAATCTGTGGAGATACCGATACGAAAACCCCGAGCGTTAGAGCGAGAGAAGTTGTGGATCGCCCGTGGAGAAAAATGGGTACCTACCTTGGTGAAGGGCCTTGGCCGGACGCAGTACTTGAAGATCACGAACATCAGCGACAAGAAGCTGATGTTGCAGAGACTCACACAGCTGGGACTGTGGCTGGCTGAAGACCTCGTACCGCGGACGCCTGGACTCATCTCTGTGGGATCGCGTCGATATGCTGAGTGGCAGAATCTTGCGTACGAAGCCACCACTGATCAGCAGGAGGAAGCGGAACCCGAGCCGACGTACATGGGACCACTGGTGGATCGACCGATGTACGACACTCCAAAGGGTATCCTGAAGCGCGAAGGGTCCAGTCCGAAACCTGAAGTAGCTGCTGTCACGGTGAAATGGGCTGATCCAGTTGACTCGACGAAAGGTCAACATGAACCAGAACCGGAGTCGATGGTCGATCAGAAGTTCAAGGGGGAGTCGATCAGCCCGATGATCGACGATCCGGAACCGAGAGTCGACGATCAGCCGCTGATCGGTCCTGCGACCGTTGCGATCGATGATCCAAAAATGGAGCCAGAGATCGAGGTCGGCGGGACGCCCGAAGACGACGAAGTCTGCTACCATGAAGGGAAGGACTTGATCGCCGAAGATCTGGAGAATCAGATGGCCATACTCCCGGAGGTAAGTGCCACCACGGAGGAAGTCAAGATTGAAGATATCCAGATCGAGGAAGCAGAAGGAAAAACGCCGGAGCAGATCGAACGTCTGAGGCAGATCATCTGGAACCGTCGACACCTCCTGATCGGGAAAGGGAACGCCCTCCCTCCAGCGGCGCGCGGTGCCGTCTGCGACATCGATGTGGGTAACGCAACCCCGGTCGCCCAACGTGTGCGCCGTGTCGCTCCACAATTTCGGGAGAAGCTGTCGGACTTGATCAAGGGACTGTTGTCAGCGGGGATCATCACCCATTCGACCTCACCTTGGGCATCCCCAATTGTCGTGATCATCAAGAAGAATGGGGTCGACATCCGTCTTTGTATCGACTATCGGCTGGTGAACAGCTTGACGAAGTTGATGGTGTACCCCATGCCGCTGATCAACGATCTCTTGGACGATCTGGATAAGGTCCTCTGGTATTGCTCACTGGATATGGCGAGTGGGTTCTGGGTAGTCAGTATGACGGAACGAGCCAGGCTGATCTCTGCGTTCATCACCCCTTTCGGACTCTTCGAGTGGACACGCATGCCCTTCGGATTGAAGAACGCCCCGCAGATCTACCAACGCTTGATCGACAACGCGCTGTACGGACATCTTCGTATCAGAGCCGATCACGAGTCGACGAAGCTGATCGACGTGTTTGAAGACGGGGAGCCTGAACCTGAGCTAAAGCCGTCTGTCCTCGGCCGACGATCGTACATCGACGATATCTTGGTGACCAGCTCCGACTGGGATGGTCTCTGCGAGAAAGTCGAGCGGCTCCTAGACACCTGTGATCGATGGAATCTGTCAATCAGTGTGGTCAAAAGTTTCTGGGGATACAGCAAGGTTGCGTACCTGGGACACCAAGTGTCAGCGGAAGGTCTGCAGGCGAGCCCGAAAGATCTGGAAGCACTGGGGAACTTACCTTTCCCGACTTCGCTTCGATCGATGCAGTCGTTCCTCGGGAGCTTGAACTACTACAGTCGGTTCATCGAGGACTTCTCGATCTACGCCGCGATCCTGTACGAGCTGCGTGAGGTGGATTTCCATGAGTATCGGCTGAGGAACGAGAGAGCCGAGGTACATCAGACCGGGGGCGACGAGTCGCCAGAAGGCGATCGGTGGGCGAGAGCGATCACCGCGTTCACCTTGTTAAAGGCCAAGATCGTGGCCACTCCGATCCTCCGACACTTCGATCCTGATCGAGAACCTGTGGTCGTGCTGTACGCGAGCCAGTGGGCGATCTCCGCCGCACTCATGCAGGAACATGATGGCGTGTACTGGCCAGTGACCTTCACCAGTCGCACCTTGAAGACCAACGAGCTGAATTACAGCACGGTCGACAAGGAGGTCTTGGCCCTGCTCCGAATGCTGGATGTATGTTACACCCAACTGGTTGGCCGATCCATCAAGGTCTTGTCTCGGCACTCCACGCTTGCTTGGCTGTTGAACTCGTCGGGACTTGATGGACGGCTGGGCAAGTGGGCTGCATTGCTGTCAGGGTGGACGCTGGAGATCGTGAAGTGTTCCAGAGGCGAAGACGAGATCTTGGGCGCACTCGCGGCTAGTATCACGCCCCGATCAGAGATGGATGACGCCTTGATCGCTATCGCTCCGAGGAAGCAGCCGCGCAAGCTGATCATCACACCGCCGCCAACGGTGGAGCTGGATGAAGACTTGCTGGTCGTCTCTTTTGATGGATCTGCGAGCGTCAAGCGGAAGGTCGGCGCGTTCAGTGCCGTGATCTGGAAACTCCCTGAGTGGACGGTCGTTTCTGCGGCGTCGAGATTCGCCCCAGCGATCACTGTCAACGAAGCGGAGTATCATGGCCTTCTGCTGGGACTTGATCTCCTTCCGACATCAGACCGGGGGCGGATCGTGATCTGCGGCGACTCGAACTTGATCGTCCGCCAGATGCGTGGCGAGATCGACTGCAAGGCGCCTAAACTCCAACTGCTGCGGCAGAAGGCGATGGATCAACTGAGGGTCTGGCCGAAGCACGAGTTCCTACACGTCAAGCGAGAGTGGAATCAAAGCGCAGACAAGTTAGCCAACGCAGCCCTACAGCAAGAGTCAGGCGAGATCGTTACCTCGGAAGCTGATCGGCAGGACCTGATCACGCTCAATCGCCTGGATGAAATTCTGCGCCCGAAGGAAAACGACGCCGCTGTCCGTGTGTCCGCTGTCACCCGTGCAGCTGGTCGACGACGTCAAGTGCAGCCAGAAATCCTGCAAGAGGCGATCGTACAACACATGAGGGTTCAGCGGATCGGGCAAGCTCAAGACGAAGAGGTGTGGATCATGCACATGAAGGCTTACCTGCAAGGCGACGTGGCCAACTTGTCCGCAGAAGATGCAAAGATCTGCGCCAAGATCGCCAGCGAGTATGACTTGGACGAGAGCGGATTACTGCTGTATTGTCCGACTGAGTCGAAGTCGAACGCTGATCGAGATCCGATCGTCCGCGTAGTGGTGCCTGAGACGCTCCAGCCTGATTTCCTGCATCATTATCACGTCAGCCTGGAAGGAGGACATCAAGGAATTGGAAGGACTTACGAGCGGATTAGGAAACATTTCCATTGGCGAGGCCTGTTCAAGAGTGTGCAGAAATACGTTGGTGAGTGTATCGATTGTGAGACCGGAAAAGGACGGCCGCTGGTGCAAGGTGAATCGCCAGGGAATATACAAGCTACGTACCCTTTCCAGGTGATCGCGATGGATCATATTCCGTCGTTGCCGAAGTCGTTCAAGGGAAATACGGAACTGCTGATCTGGATCGACCTGTTCACAGGATACGTGATCGCGAAGGCGAGTAGTTCTCGGACTGCTCAGACGATCGCGGAGAACTACGAGGAATGTGTTTTCCGAAGATTCGGCGCCAGCGAGGTGATTCGACATGATCGAGAGCCGGGCTTCATGGCCGACTTCTTCCGTGCGTTCAACCGGATCGTAGGGCAAAGACAGAGCCCTACTATGGCGTACCGGCCGCAGAGCAACGGTTCCGCGGAGCGAATGGTGCAGACGCTAACACGTTCGCTGAAGATGTACGTCGCAGACGTTGATCAGCGAGACTGGGACGAATACGCCGAGCGGCTCACCTTCGCGCTCAACACGGCGCACGATCGCACACGTGGAGACACTCCGTTCTATCTTGCACATGGTTGGGATCCTCGATCGACGCTGGAAGCCGCCTTGCCGATCGGTTACACTGGGCACCGTGATCGGGATGCTCGTCGCTGGAGGAACCACATTCAGGAGCACTATCAGCGCGCACGTGAACACGTGAACGAACGTCTCCGCGATGCCATTCGAAGCCGAGCTGATCGTCACAATGAAGAAGTGCGTCCACACAAGATCGAAACTGGATCGCAGGTGTGGCTATATCTTGATCGTGTGAAGACCGGTTATGCAAAGAAGCTGGCGCATATGTGGCACGGGCCGTTCCGGGTCGCTGAGTTGATCGGCAACCACGCTGCTCGTCTTGAGATCGCCGGATCGGATTACAACGTCTTCCCGATCGTACACTTGTCCAAGCTGAAGCTGATCAGGAACTTCCCTGATCGACCGAAAACTCGACTTGTTGATCCTGACGCTGATCGCTTCGACTTTGATGAGGCGCTCTTGCCGGAGGATAGCTGGGATACGGCGCTCGAAGACGACGAGTACGAGGTGGAGCGGATCGCCGATGTGCGAACTGGCCGGAGGACGCGTTATGGCCGTGTGCACCGTGAGTTCCTGGTACACTGGAAGGGCTACGAAGAGCCGTCGTGGGTGGATGAAGCCGACTTGAACTGCGGCGCCTTGCTGCGTGAGTTCGAGAGGGAGAGGGCGAACCGCAACCGCTTTAACGTGATGCAGTCGCACGAGGAAGATGAAGGAGACCCTTCGCAGTAGTTGGGATGCTGCGAGAGGGGAAGTGTGGAAAGAAAGGTGTGCGGGAACGTCGCATACCAGATGGGTGGTGGATATTTGTGGAAAAACAGTGTTGTGAATCGAAGGGGCCGTCCCCGACGATGGAGCCCAAAAAGCTCCCTACATATATGAGGAAGACACTCGAAAATTGGCTATCAAGAAGATCGACATACCTGACCTAGTCCTGATCACTATCGTCATCACTAGAAGACGTCGCGAGCCTGAACTTACCCTCTAGACGCGCGATTTGGAGACCGGGATGATCTTGAGGATTGTCCCTGAACTGATTACGCCATGGATCGGACGCATCAGTGAGCGCAAGCGCTTCCAGTAGATCGGTGGGAGCCACACGAGCGCCGAAGCCCGGATACCAAGTGCTTTGCTCGACGTTCTTGCGCGGAAAGTGTAGGAGAAACGGATCCAGTAGAAGATCAAGATCGCAATGACCTCTGATCATTCCCTCGAGAACGATCTCCAGAATCTTCTTCCAACGGGGGCCAGCACGCGAACGCCGTTGCTTCCGCTCTCGGTTAAGCCGATCAAGATAGGCACTTGACTGCCGCACGTCAGCGGTAAGCGTAAAGTGGTGGGTCGACTCCCACATAGCTTGGAGATGATCCGTCTCGAAGGTGGTATACTGCAAGGCAAAATGAGCAAACCACCCGGTCAAATCGAAGGAGTGAGGGATCACCGCAGTCTGCAGTGCTGTCCAGGGCTCTGCGTTGTAAAGAGCCCGCACGTTCGCCTCCGTGACCAACTCGTAGTTCCACTCGGTCGAGCGAGGTACTCGGTGCCGGGCTGGGAAGAGCCAGAGCCGGGGACATCCCCAGTCACGGAAGATGGCGTCGACGGTGAGGCTGCGGACGCTGATCTGCCGAGTTTCAGCCACCGGCCAAGGGGCTATGTCCCGCCGGGCGAAGTACTGGGGGCGTTGGTAGCCGGGAATCCACTGATCACGGCTGATCGTGGTGGCAGGAAGGCGACCAAGAGCCCCGTCGGATAGAAAACCGCTGGACTCGGAGCTGCGACTAGCGTTGGATCCGCTGGATGAGCTGCTTGAACTTGGGCTCGAAGAGTCACGCCCGCCTCCGGGTTGAATGCCTCCGGACTGGTGATCTTCGTCGTCATCGTCGTGATCGTCGCGATCGTTGTCTTCGTTGTTTTCCAGGTTGTCGTCAGGACCGTTATCGTCATCACCTTTCCCCTGATCGTCGTCTCCCTCCTCGCTGTCACCGTCGGAATCGATCTGGATCGGTAAAGCTGAAGAACCAGAAGAAGACCGAGTTCTCTTGGATGGAGGCGGAGAACCGGGCGATCGCGACCGATTTCGCTTCTGCGAGGAAGACCGCGCTTGTGGGGGCGCTGGCGTCTGAGGACTCGGCACCTGAGAAGACGATCCAACACTGCTGGGCAGGCGACCCTGCACCAGCGAAGAAAGACCAGCCAACTGTTGACCGATCGTGTCACGTTCGACCAACAGCCGGTCCCGCTCCTCCTCAGCTGCGACCCGTTGCTGCCGCTCAACTTCGATATCGGTGCGCAAAGAAGCGTTGTCTGCTCGCAGCTGCCGAAGATCCACGGCAGAAGACTGGAGATCGGCGATCTGCTTTTCGAGACGGGCAACCGACTGTCGGGCCGCATCAACGTGGGTCTCTACATAGAACGCATTGAGTTAGTGACGGCCACGATCACGATCAAGAACAGCGAATGAAGAACTTACGGTAGGTCCGCATCTCGCCACGAGCTTGATCCCGATCACTGCGTGCTCGCCGAAGCTGGGTGTCACGATCTTGGAGGTCAAGGATAGCACGATCTCGCTCGTCACATGCTTGATCACGTTCGGAAATGGCCAGATTGAGGTTAGCGTCGGCGCTCGAACGCAGATGAGCCAAGTTCTGCTGCACAGAAGCTAGCTGACGCCTCAGCTGATCAGCCGCTGCTTCAAGCGCGTCTTGAGAAGATGACAAGGCGCTGTTCGAGTCGTGAGAGTCAGCCAACTCTTGTCGGGTTTGCGTGTGAGCGTCGATCTCGGCGACCAGTCGAGTTTGGAGTTGATCGCGAGCCGCGATCGCCTGGTTAAGTGCCTGCTGGAGGTCGGCACGAATGGCGATCGAGGAATTCAGCTCCGCCCGCATGCGTTGAAGGTCTTGATAACTGGCAGTGGGAGTCCGCAGCAACGCGGCAGCCAGTTGATCTGTGAGGGTGCTGATCGTTTGGTTCAAGCCATCGACCACAACCGCATGCTGCTGACGGGCGTCCTGGAGCTGACTCTCGAGGTCCGCAATTCGCAGCCGATCACCTTCGTGGCTGGCCAATGCATCAACGACCTCCCCGAACTGCCGTCTGGATTCATTCAAGTCCTGCCGGATAAGGTCATACCGATGCTGACAGTATTGTACGAACGGAGAAGCCAGTCGAGCAGCTTCATGGAACTGATCCTCCAAGTTTTGGATATGGCTCTCAGCAGATCGGAGTTGCCTCTGGAGATCTGCGTAATCCTGCCGAAGCTGCTGAAAAGCACCTTCGCGTTCCAAGGCCACTTCGATGGCTACGAGGCTTGATCGAAGCGTCGATGCATCCAGCGGAGGAGGTCCGACGTTAGCGTTGGCCACCGGAACACGCTGTTGATCAGACCGAACATACGAAGATCGAAAGTGGGGTGATCGAAGAGGAGTGGAAGCTGCAGCAGAGGCACGATCGGAGCTTGCATTAGTCGCACGATCATGGGCTGAGGCAGCCCCACGGCCCGAGATGGCTAAGAGCCCGGCTACGTCGCGGTGAGTCTCAGGAGACGGCGGTAACTCAGCGGTGGAAGCGGACGACTGGTGGGGAGGATCACTGTTCGGAGCAGCATGCCCAGCTCGCCAGCCGCTGGCCCTCGCTGAACCTGTGGAGAAGAACGTGTCAGCAGGACAAAGGACAACGAAGCAGGGAGGAAGGGGCTCACCTGCATGTTCGGGGCTGTTACGACTGGCAGGAGCAGCGGCCGGGCTAGCAGAGCGACGGCCTCTGGTCTCCGCCGAATCTGTGCCGTTAAGATGTTAGTGGGGACATCGCAATGGCGAAAAACTCAATAGCGTACCAGTATTGCGAATGGGGACGCCTTCAGGCGATGGAGATCGCGGAGGGGAACTCATGTTTGCAGGAGGTGCGTCGAAGGGGGAAGGAATGCGAGTATGAGCCGATGTCCGCGCCGCCGCCATCGTATGGCGTTGACTCGGACAGGGGGCGACTGTGGTGAAGTGCGACACGATCAAGAGGCCAGCTGCCGCGGTGTGATCGGGAAAGACTCAGATGATGTATGCGATCAGACCAGATCTGATTCTGTCGAATCAGTTTGAGACAGATCCTGACGGTGTACCAACTTTGTGGCACGGAGTAAGTGATCGGCATGGGTACCACATTTTTGGTACTGATCGAGTGATCGACACCAATTCTGGAAATTCGAGAGGTGATCAAGAATCCTGATCGACAATGGTGCAGTCATTCAAGTACGCCTCAGCGATCAAGAATGCTGATCGACATGGTGCAATCATTAAAGTACACCTCAGCGATCAGGAATGCTGATCGATATGATGCAATCATTCAAGTACGCCTCAGCGATCAGGAATGCTGATCGACATGGTGCAATCATTCAAGTACGCCTCAGCGATCAAGAATGCTGATCGACATGGTGCAATCATTCAAGTACATCTCAGCGATCAAGAATGAGAATGCTGATCGACATGGTGCAATCATTCCGGCACACTTCGCGATCAGCACCGATCAAGATTCACATGTACCGATTAATGGGTACACCGGCCGAAGTTCAAGGTAGCCAGTCAGCTGCGAAGGGGAGGGGCAGATGATGGGAGGAAAGGGATTGGATAGGAAGGATTTAAGATGGTTAACAGAGAGAGATTTTCCTTGTGGCACGCAAGTGGTGTTCCGCAGAATTCCAAGGCTGGGAAGTATATTGGCCCCCCTTGACGAAGGACCCCAAGACGCTCAAGGACAAGACACGCAACAACACCTGGAAAGCTTGGCCAGGTCAACGCTTCTTTCTCCAAACCCCTCAACTTCACCGCTAACAGTAGGCGACCCAAGCATCTACATTGGAACACATTGGCCCCTTTGGAACAACACAAGCCCGAAGGACAACCCAGAGTGATCAAGTTTATTCAAGCTACGATCTACTCTACCCCACGGACGATCGTGCGTAGAAGTATCCGCAAGGTCGTCACCGATAACCCCTGAGTGCCGTCCACACTCCAGCTCAGCCAAGAACAAACCACCGCTTGGCTCCTTCCAGGTCACCCAGGAAGAGCGCTAACCCCGCCAGGTCAACGGGTACACAAGGTGAGAAGATCTTCAGACCCCACGGTCGATCGGAGTACCCCCTCCGTCAGTTGGCAGTCCGGCCCCCTGTGTGTGAGTGCCCCTCGCGTCGAATTTCTTCGCGAGCCACTACACCACAGCAACGCCTGATCTTTACATGTGGCTTCTTGGGCCTCGCTTGACTCGTTAGCAGCCGCCATCTCTCCGACACTCTCCGCTAGCGAAGCCAATACTTCCGCCTGTGAACTGTTCCGGCGCTTGCGGTTGCCCTTCTTGCCGCGGCAGGCTCCCTCTTTCTGCGAGTCGTCCTCGTCGTCGGAGTATATGTTTGCTGAGCAGAACTCACGACCAGCTCCGCGATGCTCACACCACTTGTGCAGGTAGAAGACGTCAGCTCGTCCCGCACAGAAGCCCCAGAAGTCTTCTCCATGTTCACCAGACTTCTTAGACCCCGCTTCCGCCCGCGCAAAATTGCTGCTGACTTCGCGCTACATTCTGTGGAGCTTGGCACCGGAGTGGGCAACCGTCTGCGACGGATCGATGTCGTCGAAGATGGCGTCGGAGGAGACCTTGGTATCGTACAGGACGTCCGCTTCACAGAACGCTGTCGCGACATCCCCCCAAAACCCGGACCCGCCTTGGTCCAACTCGCTGCGGCTGAGCTGGTTTCCCGACGTGAGTAAGCCGTTGAAGAAGCTTTCGGAGAAGAGCACGTTGAGCAAGCGAAACATGCAGTTTTTTGTGCGCTTCTCCATCTCTTCATGTCCGCGCCGCGCGTTGCTCCGTTGTTGCTGCACTGTCCTCTGAGTGTTCGACTTGTGCGTGTCGTACGCTGTCAGCAGCGCGATTCGACCCTCCTTGTTCGTGTTCTTCGCGGCGTTGAGCTTGCGCGACGTGCACTCCAGCTTGAGCTGGTCCAACGACCACGTTCCGTACGCCTCCAGGGTCGGGATGGAGACGACCTTCATGCGTCGACCCAGCAGCGCGTTGCTCACCGTCCACGTTTTCGGCGGTGCCATAGCAACTATGGTTTTCTCCAACACGCGAAAAGAAATATGGAGTTGGCGCCAAGGAAACTGTACCCATCACGTGTCGGCACCCCGATCCGGTTCGGAACCGCCAAAAGCGCCCTTTGAGGGTGTCGCCTAACCCTTGTTACCCCGCGCGACCGGCGATCCGATCCGATCCCGGTTCGGAACGGGCCTTACTGCAGTTCGCTTCAACTTTAACAGGAGTATGGTCCTTTTGAACCTCTCCCAGACGACCAGTTTAGACTTTGGCCGGGACAACCTGGGGGCTGGACGCGGTCTGAACGGGGTGATTTAGCCCGGAGATCTGGACCGACAGAAGCTGCTCTAATTTCTTTGAAATGTGTTCAGCTCTAGTAATGAATCCTACTATTCACTGGCTCGAGCAACTTGCGCACTGTCCGGAAGTGGATGTTGGGGGGAAACTCAATTTGGTCACGCTTCACCTTTTCCTGGACCAGGGATCGTGGTCCAGTTTCACGATCCCCGACGGCATAGTCAGCTTGAAATCCAGATCCATCTTGGCGTCGCTCACCTCCAAATGGTCGTATTTCTCCTGGAGCTTGCACAGAGGCTCAAGTATCACTTTGAGGTCGGGAATTCCGCCTGTTGTCTTCAACTCTTGGTCAAGTCGCAAACAATGTTGTCTCCTCACTCTGCATAAAGGTGGAATAGTTCCATTTATTGG